>CM068753.1:10831186-11431186 GCA_035084275.1 Hydrolagus colliei
TCCTCCCCCCCCCCCAGCCGTCTCTCTCCCCCTCCTCCCCCACCCCCCCCAGCCGTCTCTCTTCCCCCCCCCAGCCGTCTCTCTCCCCCTCCCCCCAGCCGTCTCTCTCCCCCTCTCCTCCCCCCCCCCAGCCGTCTCTCTCCCCCTCTCCTCCCCCCCCCAGCCATCTCTCTCCCCCTCTCCCCCACAGCCGTCTCTCTCCTCCTCTCCCCCCCAGCCGTCTCTCTCCTCCTCTCCCCCCCAGCCGTCTCTCTCCCCCTCTCCCCCCCAGCCGTCTATCTCCCCCTCTCCTCCTCCCCCCAGCCGTCTCTCTCCCCCTCTCCTCCCCCCCCCAGCCGTCTCTCCCCCTCTCCTCCCCCCCCAGCCGTCTCTCTCCCCCCTCTCCTCCCCCCCCAGCCGTCTCTCTCCCCCTCTCCCCCCCCAGCCGTCTATCTCCCCCTCCCCCCAGCCATCTCTCTCCCCCTCACCCCTCCCCCCCAGCCGTCTCTCTCCCCTTCACCCCACCCCAACCACAGCCGTCTCCCCCCCCCCCACCCCTTGCACACCTGTATATTGTATTCGAGGACTATGAATACAAGATGGCGGCTTTGCACCTCGGTCTGTGCATTGTGTATAGAGATGAGCATTCTGGGTCTTGCAGTTGATTGTGCTCGCATCCCGATATTTTACCTCGATATATCGTTTTTTCGATATATCGATATTTTTAAAATGTCTATAATCGGCATATCGATATGAAAATCATATCGGGTTTTAGCGATATACCGATATATCGCCGTTCCCTAGTCAGAAGCTGTTACTCTTTTTTTTTAAAATGTGGTTCACTGGTAGGTAATTTGTCAGCATTTATCCCGAGTTGCCTCAAGAAGAATGTGGTAAACGTTTTCTTTAAATCACACGTGTAGACAAACAAGCTGTAAACACTGGACACCTGTGCAATTATATAGAAATCATTTCTACCTGCAATCCTGTTTCTCACTCCTCTGTCTTGTTTGCAAATGATATCATTGTTGTATATGTACAATGCCTCTGTCTTTCTTAGAAAATTGTAGCCTTCGTGTACTTACATCTATAATGAAGTCTCTGTAGGGCTTCAATGGATCAGGACCATCGGCCTTCAACAATTCTCTCCTATACTTGACTAAAAATAAACCAAGCTGCTTTTCCTCTTTAGAAATCTTCAGCCTCAAGTCAAGCCTGAGGACATCGTCCTGTGTTCGAAATAGTGCAGCAAGAACAGTCATTGGCTTTGGGGAGTGATGCTGGACATTTTTCCACACTCGTTTCAGTTCCTCGAGGCTGCCATCTACTGGTAATCCTGCAGATAGAGTAACGGTGAAGGCTATAATTTATAGCTTTAAAAAGATACCTAACAAGTTATTCCCAGATAAGCTTTGCTTGGGGAACCATGTAATACACTACCTGTTTGGGCAATTTGTATGGTAATAGATACATTTCAGTGTAAGTTAAACCAAGATTTAGATACTTACCTATATATTGGGCTATTTCCAGTTCATACAATAGGCTGGTGAGGTGTGCGGCATGGTTTCCAACGAGAAGTTTTTTCAGTTCAACCCAGATTCTCTCTCCAGAGATCCCAGCCAGGCCCTTTGCATTGTTTTTGATCGATTTCAATGTATTTAGATCGTGATCACCTGGCTCTTCTGCAATTTTACCATAAAATCTACAAGACATAAGGTGATCATCGTTAAAAAAGATTGCTGAACAAATTCAAAGTTGATCTGTTTTGTATCTTCGAGAATTTTACGTTCTTTACCACTAAAACCAGACAGAGATTAGGAGATTTTTCTTTCACAGGTTATAATGTAGAGCGCTTGAGCAGAAAACAAAGGTTGAAGCAGAATTAAAATATATAATAGCTCTCGCCGAGAGGCAACACAATGTCCTTCCTCTGTGTTGAAAAAAGTCTGATTCTTTTATGCAGTAAACCCTACACGTACAATAGGTACTTGAAATGCGCAGTGTTCCCAGCTGTCATTTCATCAAATGAGAACCTTGGGAGTAAATACAAAGAATTACATATAATTAGTTCTGTGGTAAGGAACTGCAATAAATGTTTCCTTGAAATCAAACTTACAATGGTCCACAGAGAGTTCTGTATATATCCACTTTTAATAGGATAGATCCATAAGGATATTTTCTTATACAAAAAATCCAGAACAATGGTTATTATCCTAACAACAAATCAATACAATATTCTGGCATCCCATTTATCCAATCCTTGCAGAATATTGTGAACATTTTCGGTTGCTCATTAAAACAATCATAGAAATAACAAAACAGCATATTATTGCTATCAATAAATATGTAATCAAGAAATATTTATTTTGTTAGCCAAAGAGGTTTGAGAGTAAAATATGCATCAATCCTATTCACTCCTAGAATAAAATCTTTCTATAAAATCACTGTTACACTGGCAGCAGAATAAAACTTCAACCAACCTGAAATACCGCATTATTCTTAAGTAATCTTCCTGTATTCTCTGTGTTGCATCGCCTACAAATCGAATCTTCTTCTTCTTAAGATCATCATAACCATTGAAGTAATCGTAGAGTGTACCATCAAGGCCTGGGTAAGAATTTGAAGCACAGACGATTATTTTTTGGAAATTCAGATTTGACAAAAGTCAACAATTTGTATACTAATTTTCTTTCTTGATAAATAAGTTTATGCACGAGAACAAATACAGGTATTCCTCGCTTAACGTCGTAGTTTGGTTCTTGAAAAGTGTGACTTTAAGCAAAACAACGTTACGCGAACACATTTTCCCCATAAGAATGTATAAACTGGAGTTAGGTACTTTTGGGCATTTTTTGTCAAAATTTTCTTTTAAAAAATTATACTCGCTCCCTTGCCTGCCCTGCCCAGCTCATCAGTCGCTGCCGGCTGTCTGGTCTCACTCGCTGCCAGAGGCCTGGCTGGTCTCACTCCCAGGCCATCGTGCCCCTTTCCACCCGCGGCCGAAAACAACATTATAGCGAACGTTTCAATGTTAAATGAATATATGTTCCCTATGTACCAGCAACGTAATAACGAAATAACTTTAACCGAGGCAACATTAAGTGGGGTTTACCTGTAATGCATTACAAGGTACTACAAGAGTATGAGGTACAGACTGATGAAACTGAATTACCTAAGAACATAGAATTTATTGTTAGGTCTCTTCGTTCAGCATCTGTTTGCCAATCAGTTGTGAACTGAACTTCTGCATGTCTTCCATCTGTTGTAACATCAATCCTCAATGTAGTAATCTCAAAATTCTGATCATGCACCTATAGACCAAGTACAAAAAATATTTTTACATTTTGGAACATGGAATACTATATCTTTGTCAATTTCATCCGGACATTAAAGATCCTATGACATTACTCAGAAAGAAAAGAGTATTCCTCCCAGTGTCGCTTCTTGGCTGTTCGAGGAACATTTCCATTTGTAGATAGGCTGCTGTGTTTCCTTACTAAAATAGTCACTATATTTTACAGTGAATCATGTGAAGCATTTTTAGGTGTCCGCCTGATGTAAAAGGCGCTACAAATGCAAGAATTGTTACAAAATTATTGGCAATCATTTGACGTCATTCAATGATGTTTAGTTGATAGAATGGAATGGACTTATGACATGAACAGGCCTCTTTGCAGACAAGTGGTTTAATCTTACCCTTGCAGTGATGGTGCCATGCTTCTCTCCTTTGTTGTTGATCATCCGAATGCCAGCGGCTTGGAAGAGTTCCTTCATATGTTCAGGGGTTGCTGTGGTGGCAAAGTCTACATCGTCTGGCTGTTTGCCAGTCAGTAGATCCCGGACAGCACCCCCTGCAATTCTCAGCTCGTAGCTGTTGTCACTGAATAATTCTGTGAGGGAAAGAAGAAAAAAAACTTCAATCACCACTGGTTTCTAATTCACAGCATGGCTGTTTGTGGGACAATGCTGAGCAAGGAGTATTATTATTATTATTACACATTACATTAAATTACACAAAGCACTTTAGGGCATTCTCCGACGCAAGATGCATTATTTCAAGGATTATTGAGGCCCCAGTAATGAAATGTTGTTATTATCACATAGCTGCAAGTGGAAGTTTGAGCGCCTTCTATTTTTGTGTGGCCTCTTTTTGTGATATAATTTCTATGACAATAATCCTTGCATTTGATATAGCGCTTTTCACATCTTCTAGACTTCTCAAAGCGCTTCACAGAATATACTGCATATTTTGTGGGCGAAACGCTGCAGGCAATTGTGCTCAGCAGTGTCCCACAAACAGTCATGGATTGAAATGACGCATTTTTTGTTGAAGGATTATTATCAGGCGTGTGAACTAAGGAATTTTCACATTATCGAGAAGTATTAAACTACTTCACAGAATATACTAACATATCCATGACTGTTTGTGGGATACTGGCTGCTACATTTCATCCACAAAACGCACAGTCACTACACTTGATAGTGTATTCTGTGAAGCACTTGAGACGTCTCGATGACGTGACAAGGTGCTATATCAAATGCAAGAATTATCAGTGGTTAGAGCAGTCGCCTTGCAAGCGAGGCCTGGGTTCGATTCCCAGGCAGAACAAAATGCTGGGAAAGTTTCTCTACTCCACATGCCTCTGAAGCGCTCTGAGACGCCGTTCGGTGTGGAGGGCACCATATAAATCCAAGTTGTTGAATACCTAGCCAAATGCAAGGATTATTATTAGTATTATTATTAAGTGCTGGGCCTGTGCGTGTTCAGTCAGTCACTCACTCCCCCAACCCCACCCACCCACACACCCCCACACACACTTTCACCCCACCCACATTCCCCCATATACCCATCCACCCACATACCCCCACACACACTCATATACTCTCCACACCCCCACACACCTCTCCACACACACCCACATACCCCCCCACACCCACCCACTCATATGTCCCCCCCCACACACTCACATACCCCCCCCATACACACACACACACACTCACATACCCCCCACACACTCACATACTTCCCCATACACACCCACATACCCACCCCACACACTCATATGCCCCCCCACACACACACTCACATACCCCTCCACACACACACCCACATACCCCCACACACTCACATACCCCCCCACACACTCACATACCTCCCCACACACCCACATACCCCCCCCACACACCCACATACCCCCCACACTCACCCACATACCCCCCCACACCCACATACCCCCCCACACACTCACATACCCCCCCACACACTCACATACCCCCCCCACACACCCACATACCCCCCCACACACCCACATACCCCCCCACACACTCACATACCTCCCCACACACCCCCCCACACACTCACATACCCCCCTACACACTCACATACCCCCCCACACACCCACATACCTCCCCACACACTCACATACCTCCCCACACACCCATATACCCCCCACACACTCGCATAACCTCCCACACACTCACATACCCACACCCACCCACATACCTCCCCCACACACCCACCCACCCACTCTCACCCGCGATGCTCTTCAGGCCGTCGGTAAAGAGTGCCTGGAACTCGGAGGTCTTGAGCTGCATGTCGCCGCCGCTCCCAGGCCCCCCCAGCCCAGCCAGGCCGCGGCCAGTCCCCCTCAACAACAGCGGCAACACAGGCCTGGCCCAAACACGGATCCACATCGGGCACCGACAGCAGCCCTCACCCTGCCGGCCCTGACCAGACCTGACAGGCCTTCAGGGCGGGGCTCGGGCACCGCCTCCACTCCTGACAGAAGGAGAAAAAGATGGAGAGAGTCGGACAGAGAGAGAGAGAGAGAGAGAGACAGACAGTGAGAGAGAGTGACAGACAGAGGGACGCCTCGCACTTTCCCAACACCTGCTACTGCGCGTGCGCGGGGGTGGGGGTTGTGAAAGGGGTGAGAGGCGGGGTCTCTGCGCCTGCGCACATTGCCGTTTGACGGTTGGGATGGTTGGTCAGAAAATCCAAAATTCAAACACCAACGAATATTACCCCCCCCCCCCCCCACACACCCAACACTCACAAAATACACCCCCCACAGCAACAATACAGTACGATGGCCATTGTACACAGCACCTTTCATATCGGGGGGATGTATGTCCCAAGGTGGCTGGACAGTCGCGGGTGGTGGGGGGGGAGGGGCGGGCGGGACCTGAGCTGGGGGTGGGGGGGCAGTAGGAGGGTGACCGAAGGCATAGTTGGTCGAAGAAGACCTGACCGTCAGTGGTGGAGGAGAGGCGGAGGGGATGTGGGATGGAGATCCAGTGGGTGGGTGCAGGGCAGAGAGGCTGAAGACCCAACCGTTGATGGTGGGGGAGAGGGGGAGGGGATGTGCGATGGAGGTCTAGAGGGTGGGGGGCATAGAGGCTGAAGACCTGACTGTCGATGTGAAGGTGGGGAGTGGGAGGTGGGGGTTGGACGGGTGGGTGGCGTGGAGCAGGCTGGAGCCCGCTGAGTGTAGGGAGCGGACGGTTTGATGTAGCCGAATGCCCAACGAATACTGGCTCCAAAAACAAACAAAAAAATCTCCCAACCATCTGCGTCGCCCACAGAGGATACCAGCAGAGTGGTTGACCTAGGTTAGTGCTTTTGAAATCGTGTCAGAAAAGATCTTCCTAGGAGAGCGGGTGGAGGGGAAAGCTTTTGCAGATTTTAAATTTTGCTTTTGGTGCAGAATTTTGCATTTTAACGGGTAATTGCGATAACAGTGTAGTGACTGTATATTTGCAGGCAAACATGGTACCTATTTTATGCACAGCAAGGTCCGGCAAACAGACTGGCAATTAATGACCAATTTACCATAAGGGAAAACGTCAGGACATCCCAAGGAGCTGGACAGTCATGGAACTGCGTCTGAGCTAGTGGTTGGGATCAGGAGGGGTTTGGGGGGGCGGGGAGGAGGATAGGGGAAGAAGGGTGACCAAAGACATGGTCAAAGAGGAAGGTTTTGAGACGGGTCTTGAAGGTGGCAAGGGAGTGGGAGAAGTTGTACTGTGGGATGAAGTTCCACTGGGAAAGGACAGGTTGAAGGCCTGCAAGAGCCGTCAACCACAAAAGTGGGATTCAAACGTAAGAACTAGTGCATAGCTAGCCCCAGAGTCTCACCAAAATTACTGACAGCAGCATAGCGAGGGCTCACAGACTTGGCAATGGAGTTTGTATTCAGACGGGTAGGAAAGGGTGGGTGAGATGAGAGGATGAACAATATTCGGATGAGAATTGGGCTGGCATTAAGTTTGTAATGCACACACATACCACCCGAGGGCGATGTGTGGACAGGAACCTGCAGTCCAAAGAGAAAAACATTCAGCTCCAATTTTTTCAAATAATAGGACACACAGCATGACCAAAAAGTCATGATAACTACCCTATTATCTAAAAACCAACAACATCATAATTTCTTCAAGACTTATTGGATGTTGTAATGATACCATGTCTTTTTGGTCACCCCATAATACGGAATTAATCTTATAGATAGGTATATACTCTATGCTCATCAAAACCTCTAACATAGAACACAATTTTAGATCTAAGAAGGACTAATTGGAATACAACCTTCATGAGGAAAGGTGGTTCCATTTACAGATGATGGCAAGTTGAGGGAACTGGAATAAGAGGAGGTTTCCTTAGCATACTTAGAAGTATTGTACAGTATTTTTTCTACCCAGTGCATATTTTGGCACTGTATCCAGATCCATTTTTTAAAACCAAGAATGAAAATCATCTCTTGCATTTTAAGTGGTGCTAATTGTCTGAATCTGAGCCCTGTGGGAAATTAACTGGAATATTGGCTGTGTGCTTGAAATTCTAACTTTTGTATGAAACACAGTACAGTACGTACATGGTAAAAATATGTGGGAGTGATGATGACAATCCAGGTAAGAGATGATCATTGCACAAGATGCTCTTGTTGCTTCTATTTTCTTCAAATTAGTGCAAGAAGTTTTGACAACATTTCTTGAAAAATGTATCTCGATGTAAATGGTTAGCAAAGCAGCCAGCAGAGCCTTGCAGCTGGCCAAGAAAAACAATGTCAATATAAAGGGCTTTTGTCATGAAATTCTGGCTTGCAAACCTGATGCTTTGAAATATAAAGAAACTACTTATACACACTCTTGCTCACTGTGAAACTTTACACTGTATAAATACTTCAAATATAGTGTAAATTAAGTTTTGTTTCCCCACCTTGGACAGATCATCACTGCGTAGAATCACATTGGAGTCTATCATTTGACAATTGACATAAACACTGATTTGCATGCGTATAGCGTCCTTCACAGATAACAATGTCTCAATGTGCTTCACAGAAGCAGGGTAGTTGCTGAGCAAGGGAGAAGGGATGTAATTATAGGTGTGGCCAATGAGGCAGGTTTTCAGTTGCGATTTAAAAATGCAGCTCACTAAAAATAAGGATTCTTACTTGTTTCTGGAATTTCTTATTTTTAAAACAACAAAAGGATGATACTTATAAATACAGCAGATGCTTGTAACAGCAAAAGATTCACAATCAACCACAACCATTACATGTGTAGGATTGTTGGGCAGGACAGAAAGATGTCCTTCTCTTTCTGAAGAGTGTCGTGCAATCTCTCATGTCCACCTGAACGCAGGCAAAAGGGACCTTGGTGTAATTTCCCATTGAAAGGATGGCACCAGCGACAAAGAACCCAGAATTTCTGACCGAGAAGCGAGAGTGCTGCCAACTGAGCCAAGCTGAAATTGAGACGTCATTACATATGAAGATTTTTATATTGCCAGCGGTCCGGTCAATGCACTCACTATATACAACTGTAATTTGGACTGTGCAATTTGTTCGATTAGATTTTTAAAGATTCTTAATTACAGGCTTGAAGTGTGATTGTGTGTTATTTTATAACTTGTACAAATATATTTTGTACAGTTAAGTTGTACTGTATTGCTTATTCTAATCTGCATGTTATGGTGTTGCTGTTGATTTGGTTCTTGGCTGCAGCATGGAAGAAACTGGAGCATTTCATATGAGCCCAATTCTCTTTTCAAAGAGCCGGCACAGACTAGATGGGCCGAATGGCCTCCTTTTGTGCCGTAAAATTCTATGAATCTATGAATTCAGCGATGCCGCTACCATACCAGCTGTTCTGTGGTAAGATCTTGTTATAAGGGCTGCATCTGATGATGCTTGCAGGAACTCGCAAATGCTGGTATCCGACCTTCACAGTGTCAACACCATGCAGATTAGAATAAGCAACAATCATTTTGTTGTGTCTTCCTTTGTACGTAAAGGAGATTTTTTGTTACAGAATTCAGAAGGAGAAGAACCTGTATTTAATATTTTTGCCTTTGGCTACACTTTAGTTGCTCTTACAATCAAATTTATGAAGGCTGATTTGTATTGGGACGTCCTCCCGACATGAAATGTGCTATACAAATGTAATTTTATTTTATGTAGGTATGGCAGAAATATGAGTAGATTGATATTCAAATGTAGAAACATTGGCATTTATTCAGAGGCAGAACAATGCCATAAGTCGGCCTGTTTTATAGTCCAATGCACAACATCGTTAAGTTAATGCTGATAGCAAATATAGAATTTGGCCCTGTGATTCACTAAACCGCATCAAACATGAACAATTCAGCTTTATCTCATCTTTATGTCACAGTCTCCTGCGGGACAATTTATGTGGTGAACAATTAATTTTATGCCTTTGAACTTGCATTAGAATGAGCACAGAATTACTTTGTGCTGAACACATACAATTTCTGACTCATAGTAATTTCAAGATGAGCAGATTAAGTACGATGCATGGATTTATTTGCAACTAAAATTGAGTAAATTAATTTGAAACGTTCAGTGGCAAAATTAAATCAGAATTTCAGGATATGTACGTAGCAACCTTTGTAAAGCAAGCATTCTGTCGAGTTATGCAAAAGATCAGATGTAGCAATCTTCATCAACAAAAACAAATTGTGTTTCTATATATCGTTTTTCATGTTGGGAAGGCAAATATAGAGGGCAATGGATATTGAAGGATTCGCACCCAATTTGTGACTTGGAATCAAGCGGGACATGCCTTCCCCCATCTCCGTAACACTGCCCGCCTCCGCCACGAACATTTGATTATATTTCTGCATTATATTTTGTGTCTATTGTGTCATTCAAAACACTCCTCTCTCGTGTACCTTCGTAATCTCCAGATACTCTATCAACTTTGGCCGATACAGAACCCTCACCAACCATCCCTTCATTGGCGAACAAAGCTTTCAGTCATTATCTCCAAATGTCTAGAAGTTCCTTGTTAAATCCTTCCACTCTTTCTGTTTCAAAATCTACCTCTTTGACTGTGCTCCTGTTCCCCTTCTCTCTGCCAATTCCCCTATTGCTTGTTGATCCGCATTGTTATTATGAACAAGTTCAAAGTGTTATCCTTTATGAAATGTGCAACATCGTTGCTAGCTGTTGTCATAGCAAAGATAATTTGTAATTATCTTAAGTTTTTTGTGTTGTGTTACTTGCCCTGTTGATTTTGTGTTGATTAAGCGATTATCAGAAAATCCAGGAAAAGGTATGCACATATTTTAACCATATGTAGATATGCATTTACGCGTGTAGTTGTTTTTCTTTTACTGTATATCTCTGATATTTAAAATAATAACCCCGAACCATTTGAGTGCGAGCAATGATCCAGTCTACGGTTCTTGACCTCTAAGGAACAGTTTTTAAATCATTTTAAAATTAATTCCTGGTAAAGGGTATTCAGGGTCACAAGTCAATTGAGTTCCCGAAGGTCAGTCCATAAAGGAATCATCTGGATTAACTAAGAAGGATGTGGAGGTATAAAGGAAAGGGTAGAATATTTGCTGAGCAGCCATAATATCCTGAAGGTTGCTGAGAAAATATCCACGTACGTTTTGCTGCTCTTTCTCAGACTCTCTGCCTCCTTGTTTCTGTGTTTATGTGTTCGGCCAGAGAAATGGGCATTTGTGCAAACCTGCTCTTCAGTCACATCATTACCGGAGACAATGACCCACTCTGAATGATGGCGCAGCAGATGTTCACTGAAGGGAAATCTTACAGACAATGTCTGAGGCACAAAAGCAACAAAGGGAAGGGCGGAGTGATGTGGAAGAAGATGGGTCCTTCTCTATTTTGGATCTTGCACTTCATTAGACTGACTCCACCACCGGGACAATACTGTACTTCTCATTTTTTGTCATGATACTGCAGATGTGACTGGGGATAAGAATTGAAACACGCTAGAGCAAAGTACGATGTGACCAAGGATTGTTACATATACATTATATCACATAACAACATGTCCCAGCCTGAAAAGCCTGAAAAGACAAGCACTTGTCTCAGAAATGCATCTCTTGTGGTTGCTGGAAGCATGTCATCATACTTTTGTAATCCAAGGTTTCCCATTGGTTAAGTACATTCTAAACAAGACTGGTGGGGGTAAATGATCGCTTACTTTACTGTGTTTGAACATCTGCTTACAACGAAGGGCAATACAAGTGAAAATAATGTGTCAGAGTTCCATGGGCAGGCAAAGAATTATGTGAAGCCATCTACAGAGAATTCTGCAAAGGATTGTTTAGTACCAGTGCAGCCGTTTAGGTGTAGTGCTGCCTATGTTCCTGGCATAAGTTTTGTGATCTGGTTAAGCATTCGGCATAGTCCAGTCATAATCGTCAAGAAGATTGTCGGACCAGCAGTGCCAGTGTGTTGCAGGTGAACTCTTGCATGAATATGGCAATATCAATTAAATCCGATGATATTAGAATAGAATCAGACAAGTTTTGGTACAGCAGGAGGCTAATTTGTCGACTGTGTCTGCACTGTGCTGTCTCCCCTGCTGGAGCTGTCTATTCTAATCCCATTTCACTGCTCTTTCCATTTCCCCTTTTTATCTTTGTTTTTCGAGTTTTCATCTTGTTCCTTTTAAAATGACATCATTAACAAATCTTCACTGGCCACTAGGTTTTCCATGGATATTGAATCGTAAGGGGATAGAGATGTGCAGAACCTGCAATGTTCTGCAATGATATTGCTGGATATTGTGTTTTTTAACACCAAAGGCATAAATGGTAATTAGCAGTAAATCACAGGAATCAAAACGGGATGGAGCGACTAATTGTCCAATTGAGAAGACAAACAATTCCGGGAGTTTGAATTATAATCGTTAATCTGCCATTAGAAATGTTTACAGCAACTGAAAAGTTCCTTTTGCCTAAAATCATGTATTTGTGTTACTGCTTTCAGAGCCCCGTCCATCTCAGAACGCAAAGGTTTGCACAGAGATCAAATTTTGCACACAGTTAGGTTTTCATTGCACCCCCAATTCAATTCTGACAGCAGTAACGAGAAAACAATAAAGCAGGTGATCACTGAAGCACTTCCCAAAATGCAAGTTTCCACATCAAAAGCAACATCAAAGGATTGAAGCAAATAGACAAATTGTCCACATTAGACAGAGAAAATAGGAAATCCAAATTAAAAAGACAATATTGGTGCAACAACATGTAAAGGTCTGACTTAGGGGGACAGAGTTAAGCATTTCATTTGTGAATTTATCCTCCTTGCAGCCAAGCCTGTCCGCAGGTTGGTCTGTGCAACTGCCATTCAGCTGCCCATGCTTGATGAAGCACAATAAGGAAAATCCAATTTAATATGTAACATAACACTCTATACTCTTGATCTTCTTGCTCAAAGTGTCACTGTGGAGCAAATTACATTGTTCCCGATGCTTAAGAGACTGGAATCGAACTGGAGAGTGTGGCTGTGTTGTGCTTCTAGGGTCTTTTTCATTTAAATAACCCACTATAGGTTTACCATCAGTTAGTAAAAATGTTTAGGGACCAGTTCATGCTGGCTTTCAACATCTGTTCCTTTCCATCATTTCCCGGATCAGAGACGTTTTGTAAAATTTGACAACAGTGGTTCGAAAGGGTCTGTGATAATTTCCCCAAGTACTCCCAGCACCTTTCTACCTCTTCAACAAAACAGAACTGTTATTTTTATTCTGCATTATTCTTCCCGTGTTTGTAAGTCTGAAACGCAAGCCTCAAAACCTACATATTTATGTTACCCCTAATGGCTTCTTCTAACAGTGAGGATGATTGGAAAGCCATGATTGTTGAAAGCTACATCATTAGTCTTCTGGGATAGATGATTAGTTTAAGGAAGATCTAATTCATCTTGTCTTGACCATTTCTGTTACCTCCATTTGGGTAATCATTTGTAAAATCCTGTTTGGTCTGAAGCCTGATAACCAATTTTTAAAGAACGATGACACAGTGTGAAGAATGGCAAACAAGATGCTTCTGGGTTTAGGATAAGTCAATGAATCACATTACAGAACTGAACTATCTTGTTTGCATTGGCCCTGAAATAACAAGATTAATACACCTTGGCAATTCAGATTTATATCAATCCCATTGTCATTGAAAGCCCTTTGAACACAAATGTGACAAACAAGCTTTAAATGTTCATGCCTTGAATTTTAAAAGAGATAAGATAATGAGAATGGTGTAAGAAATAAATTGTACATGCAATAGATCTGGATTAACTCCACTGATGAATTGCATATACTAATTTAATCCACAGTGCTCCTTAAAACTGCAAATTAATCTGCATAGATAATCGTCACGTGGAATCCTGTAGCTCAGTGGTTAGAGTGCTCACCTTACAAGTGAGAGACCTGGGTTCAATTTCAGGCAGGGCGAAACCTTGGGCAAGATCCTTATTCCACACACCTAATAATTATCCCTTAAAAATATAATAAATTGGTCATTTCATTTCAATCCCCAACTGTTTGTGAGACATTGCTGTGCGCAATTGGCTGCCATGTTTCGCCCGGCAAAGAATATATAGTCAATTCACTTTACAATACACTCTGTGAAGCGCTTTTAGATGTCTAGAAGATGTTATAAGGCGCTATATCAAATGCAAGTATTTTTATCAACATTCTCAACACATCAGCGAATAGCTGATCTGAGGAAAAAAGTAAAACATCAATGAAGGGCAGAAAAATGAGCATCGAAATGTAATCTAATGACTCTAGTCATTATATTTTTACTTCTTATTTTTTCTTTGGCAATTTTCTCCTCCAAATTTCTCTCTTCCTTTTTTGACCCCTCCTTAAAGAGCTTGCTCTCTCTTATTTTATCATCTGGCTTTAAGTTAGATTCATTTAAGAAAATGATATCAATTCAGAATTAAAGCTTTTGATTAAATAAAATCCTCATGAGGATGTACATGGACATGTTCCCTTGGCTGTCATTAGAATCAATTTTGTAGCAATAGTTCTAGGATACAAAACATCTTCATTGGGGAAAGGGATAAAAGGGAATATTAACACATCTAAAATAAATTAGCATTGCCTAAGAACTACAACTCTCAGCACCCATTGAACTTTTACTCTTTTAATTAATTTATAATGTACTCTATTATACTTTTTATAATTTTTACTCTTATGTCATCGCTCATGAAAGTGATTCAGTAGGTATGTCAACAACAACAAAATTACACTTGTATAGCGCCTTTCATGTCAGGAGGATGTCCCAAAGTGTTGGACAGTCACTGCTTCAGACCTTAACTGGGACAGGGTGGTGGGGGGGAGGGAAGTGAGCGATTAGGAGTTTACGATGGGGCCATCGAAGATTAGAGTCTTGAGACGAGACTTGAAGGAGGCTGGGGAGGGGGCGAGGCAGACAGACTGCATGATGGAGTTCCAGAGATTGGGGCAGAGTGGCTAAAGGCTCGCCCGCCAATGGTGGGGCGGATGGGTCGGGGGACGTGGAGCAGGCCCGCTGAGCGGCGGTTGCTAAAGGGGTAGGAGATCATGGATGTAGGGTGGGGCGAGGTTGTGGAGAGCTTTAAATGTCAACTATGGGGGAGCGAGGAAGGAAGGAAGCTAAGTGGGCAGAAGCAGATTGACATTAGAATCTGGGGATGATATGGGACAACCAGTTCGGGTGGGATAGTCAATAGCAATGAACAAGTTTTATTTTTGTTTGGTTAGCTGGGTGTTTGATACAAACATAAGCCCATCTCCAAGTTTGGAAAATTGAAATCGGATTTTGTTTCATATTTGCAGACCACGCACACAAGGAAATTTTCTCCTTGTCTGGAATGGAAGGCGGAAAAATAGAATAGGATGAAAGACATAAATTAAATGGAGTAAAACCAAAGCAATAATAACGCATAGTAATAGTAACTGATAACGAACCAAAATGTGCAGGAAGCATGGAGCAATCTAATCTGTGGTAACAAATTTACTTATTTTGTCCAGGTATCAGCCTGGTGAAACAGTTGCACTCTTGCCTGTGAGTCGAAAGGTTGTGGGTTCAAGTCATTTGGTGGAACGTGGTATCATATGATCTAACTCAGTGGTTCTCAACTTTTTTCAGTAATGCACCCCTTGTTAATTTTCAACATTATCGTGTACCCCCACCCAACCACATACACACACGCCACCCCCCTCATTCCACTTGCATTTTATGGCCAAGCTTTTCTTATATAAAAAAAAACTAGCACATACAAAACAAGGGGAATAACAATTAAATATACAATTCGGAAGGCTATAAAACTCTAAATAAGAGAGCTAAATAAATCAATGTACTGCTACCTGTACCTCCTGGAAGTAATTTTGTACCCCCTGGGGTACATGTACCCCTGGTTGAGAATCGCTGATTTAACTGATACTCCAGTGCAGTGCTGGGGGATGTTCATTGTGTGAGGTGCCATCCTTCAGTTGAGATGTTAAACCAAGGTCTCATCTGCCTGTTCAGGTGGACCTTAAATGGCACAATTTGAAAAGAGAAGGGAGTTTCTCCCGGTTCCTGACCAATAAATCCCCCAAATAAACTCGGTCATTCACTCCAGGGCTGTTTCTGGGACACTGCTGTGTGCAAATTGGCAGGCATGTTCATGAATCGTCAATGCAGTTTCCATTGTGAATTGCTTTGAGATGTGCTAATGTACTATATTGAATGCAAGAATTATTTATTATTTTTATTGATCGTATGAGGATCAGTGGAGAAATTTATGATTCAAAGTTGCAGACCTGTCTTCCTCACTTGTTCTACTGAGCTGCATATATTCTGCTTTACATAGTCATTCTTGTATTCTCGCTGTGTTGAAGGCTGATCACAATGTCTGCTTCACTAATTCATTCTTTTTCAGAAGCTGATGCACGTTCCTTTACACAGTCTTCCCTTCCCCCCAAAAGGCATTTAAATTCCAAGTTGTTCTTTATCTGTCCAAAGGTCGACTTGGCGCAGTTCATCTCCTCTCCTCCTCTTTTCAGTTTTAGGGGTGTCTTGATCTAAGTGGGTCTTAACCTCTCATCTTGGTCTCTTAAAAAATGTACATACCTAATCAGACAGGGAAACACATTGGCTCTTACAGTGGTCAATTTACTAAAAATTGTGCACATATGGTAAACCTTATATAGGATGTTGAGAGAAATGCATATTTATGTAGCAAGATCAGTCATCTAGATGTAAAAATGCTGAAAGTAAGTGTATTTGAATATGAAAGAGAACTCAATCCAGTTATGCATGGGGTAGACTTGAAGCCAATATGAGAGATTTTTTTATATCTGACAACCCATAGGCCTCACATTCAATACATAAAATAATAGCTCCCCCAGGTAGGGAATCAGCTGATAGGGAATATTTCATCTGAAGGCATGAAGAGATTATCTACGCTGTAGCTGACAGGACTCCTTAGTGGTGCGGAGAATAGGATCTTAAATTTAATCTTTGGAAATTATTTTAATCATTAGTAAGAGATTAAAAAAGTTCCCCTAAAGCTTTTTATTATTTAAACGTTTCACTAATCTCAATGTTTGGTACTGTTTTCCTTTACCAAGGGAAGAAATTTGCAGTAAGTGATGTGAGACATGTCATGTACTGCAAATTGCCTCTCATATATATGTGCAAATTTCCATTTCCAGGTTAGTCTCTGCGTTCTGTCTAGAATTACTGCTGGTCGGTAATTGATCACTGCTGCTATTTCTTACAGCATATTTGGGGAAAGAAAGTGCTTTAGTAAAATTAATAAGTGAGTTACTAGAGTATTATATTGTGTAACATAGTATTGAGTTAAGCTTTGGTTAGTTTATTTCACTGTAACACCAGCGATTCTGTACATGAGGGAGCTAATGGCAATTAGTGAAGAGCTAAAATTAAGGATGGATATCCCTCATTCTTTTTGGCATTCTGTGCAATAAGACAGAAGGCCTAACTTGTTTTTGCAATGCATAGAATGCTTTCTTCTGCAATACCATTATTAAAGGATACCAGGAAGCTAACTGACATCCCAAGCTTAATTAAATGCTTGCATGGCAACCAGAGAGATGTTTAAATGAATGTCTTCCAGAATCCTGCAGTTAGTACATGCAGGTTTCAAGTGAGGTCAGCAATTCTATTGGTTTTGTTTCATTGATTAACATGATTGATTTTCTCTGAGTTTGCTGTCAGCTTTGGTATGTTTGAAAATTTTAATTTATTAAAAATCAGATGACAGAGCACACTCTGATTATATAAGTGCTCAGAATAATCTGAATGTTTTATTAATTTTTTAAATCTCTGACACCTATGGTCTCATATAATTAACTTCACTGTTCCTTATTCAGTAAGACATAGTTGACAGCCTTTTCACAGAGTTCAAAATAAACAAGCTCAGCCCAACAGCCATTCTTTATGTGTGCATCTAG
This sequence comes from Hydrolagus colliei, assembly GCA_035084275.1. Lineage (NCBI taxonomy): Eukaryota > Metazoa > Chordata > Chondrichthyes > Chimaeriformes > Chimaeridae > Hydrolagus > Hydrolagus colliei. The sequence goes on from CM068753.1 coordinate 10,848,899, forward strand.
GCAGCAAGTGTTGGCAAAATATTGTTGGCAAGCTTTCAGACAGAGTGGTATGTAACACCCAAGGCTGATTCTGCCCTCATCCAATATCTACATCTAGGGTCATCAGATATGGATCAGATGCAGAAATCTACTCAATCAGGGATACTAAGGCTACTGCCATTGTCTGCCCTATTAAATCATTCCAATCACTACAAACAATTATTTTCACTGGTGAGAATCGGTAACAAGGCAGGTGAAGATCCGGGTTGTCACTGGAAGTGGAAAGGAGTATATTCGAAGAAACAGTCACACACAGCTCAGTGTGGAGTCCTGTAGCTCAGTGGTTAGGGCACTTGCTTCGCAAGTTGGAGACCTGAGTTTGATTCCCGGCAGGGGGAAACCTTGGGCGATTTTCCTTACTCAACAAGCTTGCTAATAATCCTTCAAAATAAACCAATAATAAATTGGTCACTTCAATCCATGACTGTTTGTGGGACACTGCTGTGCGCAATTGGCTGCCATGGATCCAATTCAAGATCCCGGTCCTCACAGTTAAAGCCCTCCATAACCGGGTCCCACCCTACATCTGTGATCTCCTAGCCCCTTACCAATCTGCCTGCTCCCTCCGCTCAGCAGGCTCTGGCCTTCTCCACGTCCCCCGTCTCGTCCTCCCCACTATTGGCGGACGAGCCTTCAGCCACTCTGCTTCCAACCTCTGGAACTCCATCCTGCAGTCCCTCCACCTCGCCCCCTCCCTGGTGTCCTTGAAGTCCCGCATCAAGACTCTCCTCTTCTATGGACCCATCGGCACCTCCTAATCCCCCCTCCCCATCCCACCCACCCCCCGTCCTCATTTCGAGTCCGAAGCAGTAACTGTCCAGTGCCTTGGGACGTCCTCCTGAAGTGAAGGGTATTATACAAGTGTAATTTTTTTGTTGTTATTGTTTCGCCCACAAATATACAGTCAATTCACATCACAGTATATTCTGTAAAGTGCTTTGAGACGTTTAGAAGACATGTAAAGCGCTATATCAAATGCAAGGATTATTATTACTATAATTGGAATGTAAAAGGCCCTCATCGATTGGTAATTGGATCAGAGAAATATTTAAAATTAGTTAAAAAAAATTGAAGAGGTGGTGTATAAAATGATACAAAAAAAGGCGGGAATTGAGAATAGAGTAGTTCGTTCCAATGGATAAAATGGGACTAGTCAGGCTGAATGAAATTACGCTGTAATTCAATGATCGTAGCTAGTTTTTGACTTTATGATGACCATTCTTGGGCATATCAAAGAAGATATTGTTGTTTGTTAATAGTTAAATTAAATGATCTCATTCAGCTCATTGTTTGTAGCTTGTAACATCCTTAGCCATTTTCTCATCACCGCAACTGCATCCACGTCTCGTCTGTGGGCTGGCAACTCGCCAGTGGGATATTTGTCAGCGCTTTGTGTTGATAAATTGACATCATAGTTTCTGGATTTTTTAAGGGACAGTGACACATAGTTTCAGATTTCCACCCTCTTCCAATTGTAGAATCTGTCTAGGATTTGGAATTAACCATTGCTAAGTTCCACAAAAGCTAACAGACTGACACTGACTCTCATTTTGCTCAAACAGGCTTTAATACTTGAGTGCCAAAATGCAATGCAACACTGACACTGTGTTTCTTTACTGCTGTAAGCAAGACTGTTTCCAATAACATCATCTTAAACAGCTTGATCCTTTAACTGCTGGCGCAACAAAGCTTTCTTTTCACCCTTTTTCTTAATCACCTATACTGCCTTCATATGCTTATCGATTAAGAAGCACTTGAATTCATTGTATTGGTTTCTTAGTATGGCCAGTTACAGTGCTGCATTCAGTTAATATCTGCTGACTACAGGGATAGTCCGATGAAAATTTGTCCTTCTTTTCATAATGATTGGCATGGTAATACAGTTATCTATCCATGGTCTTGGGAATATAATAGTGTATTTTGCCTGAAGGAAGCTATAAACCTATTTTTTAATGCATGATGATGAAACAGTATTGGAACAGCAAGAAACTATAATTAGTTCACAATTTAGCTAAGAGACCAGCCAGTGTGCAAGGCTGGGTAAACCTGAATTCTATTCCCTAGATTGATAAGGTCAAGGGTGATCTGGTTGACTTTAAAATAATAAAGGGGAATTAACAAAGCAGATAGGGGATGAGTCTTCTCTCCAGTACAGGGAATGTAACCTTAAAACAAGGCAGGCTGGTTCAGAAAACAATTCAGCATACAAAACAGTATGAGAACGTGGAATGCACCATCCCAATAGGCCACAGGTGCAGAATTAATTGAGGTGTTTGGAACAAAGATAGTTAGGATGTTGGTGATTGGAATGCAAAGATGTTAAGCGATATGGAGAAAAGGCTTGAGTGGGTAATATTATGGGATAAAATGAAAAGCTGCCAGGATTGGTAACATGGTAGCAGGCTCCATGGGCTGAGTGGCTTACTTTTCTTATATCTCAAATTATTCTTGTTCCTTGTTGTGTGATAAGTGTATATATGTAATAGGTCCTGTCACAGTTAAGCCTATCTATCCTCGCCTAATGCCAAGGCATGCACTTTCCAGCATGAGTCACCCAATAGTAATCAGAATAGACATCTTGATTAATTGTTTCATTTCAATTTTCCTCTATAACCCACTTCCAGACATTGAGACCAACTGAAGCTCTTCACCAGTTCCGCCACAGGGCTGAGGTAACTGACTATTCAATCTGGGCCTTACTGGATTGTGTTAACTCCCATCAAGTGCACCTTCTGACTGAGCCATTGGGAAAGCAAATCTCTGTATTCCAATCTAAATTATCTTTGGGGTTTTGTGAAAATTTGTAAAAAGATTCTTGGAGATGATGGAGTGAAGGTTCATAATGCGAAGAACGGAACATTTTACCATTGTTCGTGTATGAATGGTATGAGCAAACTGCAATGTTGAACATGCAACACATCTTAAAACCCCAGTCTTAAAAGATCACTCCATCCTGTTTGAGATGTCCATTCTTCACACTTCCAGCTAGGCTACTGTGCTTTGCATTATTAAACAGCTGGAAGGAAAAGCATTACAAAAAAGAGTAATTTGGGGGGGGGCTTTTTGTTGAACCTGAAGAATCTGAGATAAATTGTGCTACTTAACTTAGTATTCTTTAGTATAGATTTACAATTGCAAATTCAAAATTCTGTTGCCTCCAAGAGATTTGAACAGGGTCATTTACCACCACAACAAAAGCTGGGGATTGCAAACATTCCTGCCAACCTGACAACCTTCTTCAGTTCATATTTTAGTTTTTTTCATCTTCATAAATAAGTGTATTTATATTCATGACAATATTGTCACCAACTATAGGCCAAAAGTGATGGAAAACTGAAGTATGTAGCGATAACAAGAAAAATCTTTCACTTGAGTACTTTTCGTTGTTTAATAAAATGCTGCAACACTGTTTATTCAATCTGACATTCTCAACTCTTTGACCATGGAAACTGTTCAGTACGTTTGAAGTACACAAGGATTCCCCATTCCAATTTGCTCTGCTTTGTGAATGCACGTTTCCTACAAACAACTATACCATCTCTCTCCCCCTCTCCTAAAATGCATCACAGCACAAAGAGGTTCAGTTTAGCACGCACTATTGCTCAATATCGTGATTGTATCGGTATGCGTTAACAATGGGATTTTCCATTAAAACACACAGCCAAAGGATTTTTTAAAATCAGTTTGTGACAGCTCCCAATGTGGAATTTACATTGTCAGCATGACATTTATTGCCAATGGAGGGTGGAACACTGTCACTTCATCTCACTGTACAGGCTCCAGCACCTTATTCAGGCACAATGTGGACACTTATCTTCACCAATGTCACAATGTGCATTGACGGGTACCAATTTTCATATCATAGATGATGGATTTTACACGCAACATTAATTGTCTCACAGCAGTAGTATGTATTGCAGCATCAGGGTACACTTATTGATTAAAATTATTACTGTTCATATTTGCTATATGAAAAATGGTGGTTATACTTGGATCACTTCTCAGGCTAAAATTGCTTTTCAATGGGTATACTGTTGACAATAATCCTATACACCATGAATGCGTAATGATAATAATAGTAATAATAATCCTTGCATTTGATGCTTTTCACATCTTCTGGAGGTCTCAAAGCGCTCACAGAATATACTACAAAGTGAATTGAGTGTATTTTTTGTGGGCGAAACGTGACAGCCAATTGTGCACTGCAGTGTCCCACAAACATTGAAATGACTGATTTTTTTTTTAGGGATTATTATCAGGCTTTTGGAGAAAGGAAACTTGCCTAAGGTTGACACACCTCACTCAACTCATAATCAACTTTCCACTCAGATTCAGGATATCAGAGCTATTGTGGCAGAATTGGGTTAGTAAACATAGTGCAAAGTTGTCTTAACAGTTGACTAATGGCAAAAACCTATTTAAATGGGAGAGGAGGGAATAGATTTATAGCACATCTATTTGGGTACAATATTTGCCTTCAGTTTACCTTCAGACTGAGAATCCACAGGGAAGAATTCTCAATAATGACACTGGCATGTGACAGTGCCTTATCGTGTTAAACCGTATCAAAGCTTTTACACAATGAGTAACTTTAAAGTGTGGTAACTGTTGTGATCCAGTCTAAAATGATTATTAAAGCTTAAGGTACGTTTCGTCTCTTCCCTTTCCTCTTTCAAGGCCGGTTTGAAGACTTTCCTCTTCGATCGTGCCTTTTGTTCCACCCCGAACTCTTTTACCTCCCCTTCGTGTTTCACCCCTTCCCAAACACTCCCCTCCCAGCTCGGGTCACACGCCTCCTGTTCAGCGCCTTGGGACGTCCTCCCGACGTGAAAGGCGCTCTATAAATGTAAATTGTTGTTGTTGTTGATACCGCATACCTAATCAGAAACCAAGGAAGCATTTAAGCTCGTAACTGAAATTTACCATATTCTTGCTAAATATTTGTCCCTTAAATGTGATTAGTGTTATTGCAGAAAGAGAGAATGAATGCTCCTCCACTCAAATTTACAGAAATGTCTATTAACTTCAAAGGTCACAGAAAAGATTAACTTTAATAGAAAATCATAAGGAATTGTGACATTAGGCTGACTTGAAAGAACCAAACAATTCACATTTAGATTGGATTTACTTTAAAAGCTGACTATCAAGGAAGTCCACAGAATGAGCAGCTAGTGTTATTAAGTATAAACAAGCAAGCATAAATTGGTGAACAATGCCTGTTACTTTTATCTCTCATAATAACAGCATTAAAAAAAAATGACCTAAAAAAATAATTTAGAGTGTTGTTATTGGAATGTAATTTCTTTTGGAGACATTTCTTTCAGATTCTAATAAGATGAATGTGTGCTGCCCATTTATTTTACTGCTAGTGACTGCCTGGGCAGTGTGTTGTGTCTCACAGTTATTGTTTGATCGGAATGGACAACATGACACCCTAGTAAGCTTAAGGGTTGCTATGTTGTTATTCATGACTAGCTATTGCCTTGCTTTGGTTTCAGGCAAATGATGTGGTAAACCTGATTCCATTACCGCCCTTAGGTATCTGAATTGCAAAATATTTTAAATTACAGAATTAAATAAGCAACACGAGTCATTAACCTATATTACAAAATAATTTTAGAGTTAATATATATAGCATTCTGAAGCATCAGAATCCCTTGAATGAAAAATTTCAGTCATTGATGGAGTGGTTTAAAAGGGAGATGGGTAGGTTGGTAGAAGAAATATCAATGATGTGACAGGGGTTTGAGATTGGGGTAGGTTGCTGTAACAAAGTAATTGAAGAGTCTGGGGAGAAAAGAGTTCAATGGGCTGATTGACCTTCTCCTGTTCCTACGTTCCCATGTTCTTATGATGCTTAGTTGGATGAATTTAATTATGTTTCATTCAAGTCTCTGGATGGAGTTATACATTAAAGCATTTTACTTGGGGAGTAGGAGAGGGAAAGATTCATCGCTCCATTTTAAACATAACTCCTGGTGACAGGAACATATTCAGCAGCTGATGCCCCAGCATTCTCTCTTGTACATATGATAACTGTCAAGGTACAATTCAGAGTAAGATGTAAACGTGGTCTGAAAAAAGAAATTACACTGGACAATTGTTTCAAGTAATTTCTCAGTTTATTTTTTGAGCCAGAATATATTACAAACATAAAGATGGGACCATTTAGAAGAACACTTCTATCTGAGTGTGCACTGACAACAAAAGCAGTTAAAATCTACTGTAAATAAGTTAGTCTTTCCATTACATTTTGCATTCCAATTTTCAATTTGTTTCCTTTTATTTTATTTTCGAGAAATTATATCCTTCACTTTGGGAAAAAGATGATAAATAAAATGCTGTAACCTTTCTTAATTACTCTTTGGATTTTTGAATTCACAAACAAACATATACCATGCTGAAAGCATTTGGACTGAAAGGATTGTTTGTTTAATTGTAGTGAATGATAGAGTTGTGTCCATCAGAAGTTTTATATTAAATGCTTCCACAAAACAAATCTTGCCAGTGACTTTAACAATACATTTTTCCTACTAGTGTTATGTTGATTGTAGACTGCTGGACCAATTTAACATTTAGTGTTTGATTTTGGTTATGAAATGCTTTATTTATGGACTTTGGATCAGAGGAAATGCTTTCAGCCTTGTTCCTATCAATTCAACAAAGAGCTTTTTTATAAAAGCAATGCCTCTGCCCTTTTCCAAAGAACTGTTTCAGTGACATTTAACAAAAGTTGCTAAGGGCATAAAAATGGCAGCTGATCAGTGGGAAAGAATTTGGAAAGACCCTGTCATCGACTACCGACTGAAATTTGACATGAACTTTCCTGGATATCTTTATACAGTACATTGAAATTTCACCAGAGGAATTTGTAAAGTGTGGAGAGAAGGAAAGGTAGAGAGAGATGGAGAGGGGGAGTGTGCGAAAGAAAGAATAGGTGGAGGTAGTGGCATGGTGGTGAAGTGGGGGGTGGGGAGGGAGAGGTGGGGGATAATGAATTCCTTCTTCATTTAATCTGATTTCACTGAAGAGTTACATAAAAATGTAATCATTTTGGTTGTCAGCCAAATCTCAATTTGACATGTTGAATGTTCCTTTTATATTTTCAGTTCTAGATAGAGATAATAATTGTTTTAAATTCAATTTTGTGCAATCATCCTCCAGAAAGAAATACCCAAAGTTCTGTTAAAAGAGTCAATTCAAACAAACTTCATATCTGTGAGAAACTAATAAATCAATAAATTATAATATTTAATTAATTGCCTTTCAACATAGCTCCAAATCCATTTAAACTGAAGGGAATTTAAATAATTGCCTGACAAATACTAGCATGGAATATGCATTGATTCGGAAGCATTAATATAGACTCCAAGTTACAAATATTGGCCTGGAGTATGTCTTGGTGACCCTATGGGAACCCTGCTTGTGTTTGCTCAGCCTTAGATGGTGGAGCTTCCCTGGATCAGTGTAACAAACTTCTGATTACTGGCAGGATTTCTATTTGCAACTTGGAGTCTATACAGCTTCTGTTATGATCGCTGCAAGTTAGTCCACTGTGTTGATTTATAGACTCTGAAGTACGCTGAGGTTGCCCTTGGCAGTGCATTGGATGATAGTGTGTTGGAAACCTCAAATCGTTTTGAGGTGTAAGTCACCAAAATACAACAACAAGGTGATGGATAACAAGGAATAAAGGCCAAGACACTCATCTGATTGATGGGCTCATGTGGCGTCATAGTTTACAGAGATTACAGGTTATAACTTAATTGAACTCTAAGGTAGATTAGCTTTGAAATATACATATAGTATTTCCAATGCTGGATTTATACTATGCATCTCCTGGACAATGATTGATGAATAAGTGTCACTGACTCTGCTCCACCAGCCTTTTCGTGTCAGTGTTTTCATTCTGCACGTGCCATTGCCTTACATACATGATTGCACCATATGGACCTATGTCATCATGTCATGCAGTAATGTCATGTTTGTGCACACTTCATCTCACAGGGTGGAATTTCTGAACCTGTTTTCTTAAAAATAAATAATTGTTGCTCGGGCCATCGATGGGAGCAAGTTTGTGTTTCCAGCTAGCTGCAAGGCAGAGAGAGCCAAGCAATGGACGCAAGCAGTGTCCAAGTTAAAAACAGAGCTGGCTAGTGCAGTCAATCACTCTTGCAATTTGGCAAAATTTAGATGAATAAACTTCCTTGGCGTTGAAGTGGTTAAGGTGTTTTTTTTAATTAAGTGGTTTTATTCCGATTTTCATCTGTTTTGTGGCATCTGTCAGTCAGGACACTGTGTTTGACTGCATTCTCACTGAGAGATTAATGACTTTGACATCAAACAGTATACATTTATTCAAAAGAAGTTTGCATTCTATTACTGTCAAATGCCAGTACCACTACATGCTATGAAACCCTACATGAGCATGTCAATATTCCAACTTCAAATGGGGAGTGGGGAGGGAGCGAGGGTATAATATTAATTATCATTTATCCTTTAATGTCCTTGACCAGAATTCACACTATGTAGGGAGCTTTACCAACATAATTTTCTTGAAAGGAACCTGTCTCCTCTTCTAACTGTCCCCTCTTTCACAAAAATTGACTTATTTAAATATTGACACGCTCAAAGTGAACCAATATTATATATGAGACCTATAATTTCTCGGTAATCAAAGTCAAATGGCTTTGAATAAATTTGGACTGTCTATCTCCCTTATCAGAATGCATCTTGTAATCAGGGTGATTGCAATGACATATGCTAATAAGCTATTTATAGACTTCTCTACAACCTGGAGTGACACGTTGACAAAAAAAAGCATAAGATTCATTCCTGTTTTTGATGTCTTTCACTGCACAGTCATGTCAGGGGAATCTTTCCTTGAAATCAAAGGAATCATCACAGATTTCAGGGTGAAGTGCATGAAGCCTTTGAAATGTGTTTGAACGCACATGATAAAAGCACCAGCTCAAGCAAGGCACTGACACGTGGTTAGGATGGCTGACCCAATAAATTAGGCAGCAAATGCAGGGGACAACACTGCCAATCCAGGGGCGTTAGTTAGAAAGAGAACATTGTACCCAAGGTAGCCCAGGTGATCAGCGGTGTGGAAAAAATGCATCATGGCAATTTTGAACTGCACCAGGTTGATTGTATTAAAGAGTTTGAGCTGACATTCTTGTGTGTTAGTCTTTAGTGTGCCACGTGTGAATGTTAATATTTGACACACTTGTACTGCCCATCTTGAGGCAATGTTGTCCATATCTGACTCGAAAATGAATGTAGTTTATTCATTTTTGAGTCAGCTTGACATTACATTTATAAATGTATAAAACCAGTGTATAACGAGCATGTCCATCCTGCATCACCTATCCATGAAAACTCCTGCTAAGATTAATTTAAATCAATGGCCGGATATTTAGGAAACTTGACCCGAAAGAACAAATAAAAGCTTAATAGCAATTTGTCACTTGAATAAATTCATGATAATTAAAAATCTAGATCAGTGCCATTCAATTGAATCTTTGGAGGTAAAAGTCAGTGACAATAGGATTTCAACATTATACTGAAGAATACAAGTTACTTGTTTTAAGGGTTCTTCTGCTGACATTGCTTTTTTCTATTTAACCACAAATATACAGTCAATTCACTTTATAGTATATTCTGGGAAGCGCTTTGAGACGTTGATAAGCTGTGAAAAGTGCTATATCAAATGCAAGGATTATATTTATCATATTTATTATTATTTATTATAACCAAGATACTTGTATAACCGTAGTTACAGTGAAGCTTAAAGCTTGTAAACCAATTCTGTGCAACGTGATCTGTAAATACTGTATTGGTCATCCATTAACTGGTGTATCGCACTGTGTCAGGCACTCACTTTCTCTCTGAGTATATCTAGGGTCATTTATATTCTGGAGAGCAATAGTTGACTGGGAATGTATTACCTGGGTGAGATGGCAAATTTACACATTTTGAATTGAGTATATATTGTTTGTCTTCACTCACAATTTCACAGCTCGTCAGCTCCTTATTCATTTTTTCCTATAATGTGCAGACTTTTAAAACTTGAGTTAACCACTTCTATATTGGATAACCAATGCAACATAATTTTGCTACAGTTTGAGCTACCAGCCCTGACTTTTCTGATTTTTCTTTCATATTCAATTCAACCTTAAGGAAAGCAGGCGGAAAACAAACAACCTTGTTGGTTTCCAGCACTATGGGCCTTAGCCCTTCATTTACTGTTTCTCAAACTTTAATGAAGGGATATGCAAACTGAGAAAGATATTTGATTAATATACCAAAAGCCATTAATGCGTTGCATCCTCAAATATACCAGCATTTTTAATTCACTTGTATCTGAATTGTTAGGAAGTTGGCTGCAAATATTTTTCATCTTATTCCTCTTCATGAACGTTTCCAAATACAGTTAATATACTGCTGAATGTTACTTTGCCTGTTGTCTCACATTATTTCTTCAAGAGCAACCCTATTTTGTTGATTTAGTCTACTCTGAGTGTATTATTACATGCGCTTCAGTATAATTGTTTCTGCCAGTTCCAATAAGTAAGATTCTTATCTGTCAAGCCAGAGATATCTTAGAATGTAATATTTGCTCCAGCAAATGGTTTACTCAGCGCTTGTAGCTCTGCGTGAGACAATTTTATGCATATAAACCACGTGGGAGAGAATTCCAAAGCCCCGAAATGCTGTTGCCTGATTGAATTGATATTGCATGTTGAGGTGTAGGGACTGCATTAATTTATGCTGGGACTCGTTTAATATCTAGTGAGGCAGAAAGCAAACTCACTATTGTTCCTGTCAGAGTCCCAGTCAACTATTGCTCTCCAGAATATAAATGACCCTAGATATACTCAGAGAGAAAGTGAGTGCCTGACACAGTGCGATACACCAGTTAATGGATGACCAATACAGTATTTACAGATCACGTTGCACAGAATTGGTTTACAAGCTTTAAGCTTCACTGTAACTACGGTTATACAAGTATCTGTCACATGCCTGTCCTCTGATGGTCAAAGAAGACCTACTTTTTAAATAGCCATGTTTGTGTCTCCAAAGGCCTGACATTTCACTGAGTCAGAGCCCATAGGATCTTTTGTGTTAACTGCCTTAATTCCGCAGAATTGTGGAGAAATTCAGTCTTAATTTGGAAGCTGGTTCCCTTAAAAACTGTGGCAGCTGGGCTCCAAATTAAGACTTTATTAGAATTTTCCACAATTCTGCAAAGATCCCAAATTTTAAGACAATATGATTTTACAGGCGCAACCCTGGAATCTTGGTACACTCGTGGAGTCTTGGACCTCAGGATTTTCATGTTGCCTCATCACAGCAGCAACAACAAACAACACTTGCATTTAACAACAACAACTTCAATTTATATAATGCCTTTCACGCCAGCCAGCGTCTCGGTATGCATTACCTGATATACAACAACAACAACTTTGATTTATATAGCGCCCTCCACGCCGGACGGCGTCTCAGAGCGCTTAAATATATGCCATGAGCCTCACTTCCTGTCATTCCAACAATAACCAATTTCATTTATATAATGAAATTACAACATATAGATCATGGATATTCTGTACAACAACGTTTTGAACATTTTAATTAAAATATCCCAATGTAAAACTTATGAAATTTTCATTTTGTAAATATCATAACGACAGCAATAATGGTAAGCCCAGTGACAAAATTTATATTGCAGCAATAGAGATATGTAGTACGTCTAATTCAACAAACAGGGCAATGCCTTATTTTTCATTTGCACTCCTTGGCAAATTATATTTAATATACTGCACATATAATAAATCAAACCTATCACTTCTGATTCACATTCTACATCCTAAGCACTAACACCATCTATTTTTCCTGTGTGAAGATATATTAAAAATTAACTTTTAGCTCTCAGTAATATATTAACTTACATTAAAATGAACACTTGTATTTTTATGAAAGACTTTTTTTCTGAAACTTATTTTGGGTGTACCTTTTTTGTTCAGATAATCTTCTCTCACAAATCTCCAATTAAAGAAACAAAGAACTACTGTATAAGGTTTGCCACGCTCATATGTGATAGCTGTGAAAGGTTATGAGATGCCTTAAACCTTCTGATCTCCCAGGTCCTCTCCATTTCATGCCTTCCCATTGACCAGATAAAACATTTTCAATATTTATAAAGCCAGGAATTAGTAAATTCCCAAATAATTATAGGAAGCACATTATCAAATAATCACTATGCACAACAACAGAAAGTACACTGTGTTGGAACATTATTATGTAATTTCAATTGCTATTTTTGTAAAGTGGAGCATAAAATATATGCAATGTGATACAGCAACGGTAAGATGTCATTTAACTAGACTGTTAGTGCTATGTGAAGGGTATTGCAGTAATGGCATAAAAGAGCCTCATTATTGGATTAATAAATATCAACCTTTTAATCCTATGACTGAGAATAACTAAAAGAAAGCTAACAATAACATTCAAAATCCAGTTGCAGTGCAAATTACCTTGGCCCGTACAATTTGTAATTACTGGTTCTAGTTGTGTCTGAAAATGGGAAATTTGATGTTGTGTCTTTCACTTTGGAGGTTCCTGCACCCTCTCCAAAACCCTCAGGTCAGGGCAAAAGGCCATCTATTCAATCCTGCCACTGGGTCAGTGAAACCAATCCATTAGAAAACAATACGCCATTCATCATCACAACTAATACAAGATAGAAGTGTCTTTCGAAGACAGTGTGAGATGGTCACTCCGCTTACACCTATTTTCTTGTTTCGCTTATAAAGCGAGATATGTAGAGACTATCAGCAATAGATTTAAACTGAAGCAGAGCTAATCAACAGTCTTATTGTTTCCTGCTGTAATGTTCCTGCCTTTTCTCTCTTGAAGATGGAAACTTCTGCTAGAATACACTTCTGTTTGAGGCAGTGCCTAATAGTGTAGTAAGAGTACTACTGTTTTTTCTTATTACTCAATAATAGTTGAATAACAGAATATTATTTTGAAAAACAAATGTTATCTTTACTTGCAGAGCTAACTGGAGCTGTGAATCTTTTTCAACAATACAAGAGAATATTGTATTTATTTTTTATTGAAGTTAATAAGCAAGTGGGTACGGTACGTTCAAGAGGAGTTTTTGTGTGTTTCATTACATTTTTCACTTCTTCAAAATTGCTTGAAGTTCTTGAGCAAAGTAAGGACGGATTTCTCAATTTCACTCAATGACTTTACACTTTAATAGCAATTTTAAAAGGTGCACCATATTTCTACTTTTTTGCTAGATGTCAGAAATGCAAATATCATTACACAGAGAGTATTGCAGCTTTTCCTGTTCTGTGGTTCTGATCATAACGATTGTATAGAAAAATGTAGATTTAAACTGAACCAAGAGCAGCTTGAGGAACCATTTTTGTACAGTTGGCATGAAAAACATTAAATGGGGATAAATGGGTAAAAGCGCTTATAATGTTGCTATGAAATTCAAAGGGTTTATCAGGACTTTAAACATTTTTAGGCATCATTTAAAACTCAAGATTTGCATATTTGGTGCCTGTTGCTTTGTTTGGTGCACAGAGCATGTGGAATGTTACAAAATACACAACCAAAGCAAACCCAACACATTAGTGACTATTGTCAGTGCTGATTAATGTTAGCAATTTTAACATGACATGTTTTTAGTATGATACACATTGTATTGCATCAATACATGCTCCTGAGTTTCTGAGGGCTGTTTCCACTGAACTGTTGGAAGATGGACTATATTTCCTCAACACCATTCAGAATTGGTCCAGGCACTATGGGAAATGGCCATGTGTGAGTGCTACTTGCTAGGATTGAATAGGAAGAACATTCTTTGATAGCTAAGGCTGAATTTTACACTTGATCTTAGCCTGATAAAATTAACCTTATCTTTGAACTTAAGATCATGGAGAATTGCAGAAATGTCTTAAACTTAGACAAAATTTGGTACGTACTTCTTTGTGGAAACGTGGTAGATATCCATTGTACTTTTCATCCAAATATTTTCTGTGGTTAATAGCTGATATTGCACAATAATAAGTTTACTGAAAATCCCCATGGAGTAATTATGTAGTGAAAGATTGGATTTGTGATTCGGATGTTGGAAGGTAATAATTCTCATCAATCATTTGTCTAAATCCGGAAATGGATTTCTCAAGTTGTTTACAATAAATAGTGTTTGAATTCAGTGCACTCTCCTGCTCATCACTTACCATGTTCATTGAAACCTCTTTCTTTGCAACATCCTTTCCAATTCATTGCTCACTGACTATTTTCCCTTCACTACAGAAGAGAACACATTTTTTCCTCAGTAATCTTATTAATTTGGAATGAGATTCGAACATCCAGCAGACAAATCTGTTGACAAGACCTGTTGTCATTTTACTCATTTGATGTACCCAGAAGTAACTTCATTTTTTTGTTTTAACACATGATTAAAGTTGCATAGACATCCCTGCTGCCATGCTCAAAGCTTTATGATTCTTACCAGGAATGGGTAGGATCTTTAAGTGATTCAGAATATCACTGCTTTTTTGGATTATCATTGCTGTTACTTAATGTGCAAATGTTTAAACTATCTTATCACTGTTAGCATGTAACATTACCAAACAAATTGAAATATTAGGATTAAAAATGTATATTCTGGATAGTACACTGGACTTGGTAGTAGATAGTACTGGGTTCAAATCTCTGAGGAGAACTCCTCTCTATATTCTTTCAAGGTCAATAAAATGAATACCATATGAAATTATATCCACTAGTGGTGGGGTAAGGTTAATGTGGTCTTCTCAGGATTGACATGTTTAGCAAAGCAAGATGTATCTATTAATCCAAGGCATTATTAATGTAGGCCAACCTGTTTAGACTATTGTGGAAGTAGGTAATATAAATACGTCCTCAGTCTTGGAAGGCAAAACTGTAAAGAATGATCCTAGCTGGACAAATAATAATCCTTGCATTTGAAATATTGCCTTATCATGTATTCAAAACATCCCGAAGTGCTTCACAGAATATACTGTGTAAAGTGAATTGGCTTTATTTTGTGGACGAAATGCGGCATCCAATTACACACATCAGCATTCCACAAACAGTCGTGGATTGATTAACCAATTTATTATTATTAATTTTTCTAGAGATTATTACTGTATTTGGAAAATTGAGTTGCCAATCGACTAACAACTGGGATCCTATGTACTGCTTGGTACAACAACAACAAGAACAACAAAGTTACATTTGTAAAGCACCATTCATGTCGGAAGGATGTCCCAAGGCACTGGACAGACAGTATTTCAGACTCGAGTTGGAAGTAGGGATTGGGGTGGGTGGATGGCAGGTGGGGAAGGGCCTTGAGGTGGGTCGTAGCAAGGCATGGGGCGATTCATAGGATGGAGTTCCAGAGGGTGGGGGCAGAGTGACTGAAGGCCCCTCCGCCTCCACAGAGGAGTGTGGAATAAGGATACTTGCCCAACGTTTCACCCCACCTGGGAATCATACCGAGTCTTCATGCTTACAGCGTGAGTGCTCTAACCAAAACGCTACAGGACCCCACAATATGCCATCCTTCTGAATGAAACATTAAACCAAGGTGCTGTTTGCCTAATAAGATAGACATCCAAGACTCAGTCACACTATTCAAGAAAAGATTCCGCTGAGGTCCGAGCCAACAATCCACCAGTTGATTTTGTTGTTCACATATGGCTGTTTATGGGACCTTGCTGTGAACAAAATGAGTGCCACATTTGCCTACAAAACATTCTCAACACTTGACAGCAATTACTCTAAAGTGCTTTGAGATATTTCAGAGTGAGAAAGGCTCTAGAAAAATGCTATTTATTTCTGACTAATCGCAAAGTACTGTACCAAATTTGGCTTGTTATAGTTGCACATATTTCATAAGATATCTAGTGGGAAATATAGTTGCAGACTACTGTTTAAATATCTGACGAGTGTTAAAGAAATTATGTTTTTTTTAGATAATAGGGTAAGGGCACTGCTTTTTGGTCACCCTGTACTTGTAGCTGAAAGCTGATTCAGAATGCTGGCTATGTCACAAACAAAACAGTAATGACTGGTTACACAAGAGTCTTAATCACACTGGCACTAGTGAGTTTTGTGCGTCAATGTCTCCCCAGTTCATGACAGTATAAAACTGCACTGACCTACGCTCACTACTACCTGCTGAAAACACCGGATACTAATTACTATCCACACCGTCAAAATATATTTGTTTAGTTGCAAGCTGTCGTCTGAAGGTGGAAGCACTTTGCTCCAACTGAAAGGGTTACAAAGCAAAATGGACTTTCCCAACAGATGACTGATTTGAAATATCAGTGGGCAGGAATTCAAGATGTGGCCCATTAAATAGTACCTGTTGCTCAATGATTATTCCAGCTACTTCACCTAATATTTCCCCCAAAGGAAAATCCCTGTTATCCACATTTCCAACTGTAACTCTAAACCTCTGTAAAACCTTGTAATTCAATAGGTAAAAATCTTATTGTTCATTGTTGTGCAGAACTTGATAATATGGTGAGTTTTTTGTGTGCAACTGTATTTTGCAGGAGCTTCATTGGAACAAAGGGAATGGACAGCATGAGATCGCTTTCTCCATTGCAAATATTCCCCTTGCTTACAAATTAAAAGTTGTGGCACCAATCCATTTAATCCAGCAATTTTATCCCAAGTGTGGTTCTGCTTCACTCTGTACTGCTATCTTCACACACAGATTTCTTTATACTTCTGTGGGCCCACTCCTCCCCACTGAATACATTTTTCCAGATCCAAAAGAACAGAGTGACAGCCTGAGTATGTGGAATAAAATTTTACTCCTGGTTGATTAGAACAGTACAGAAAGAGCACACACATGAGGCTGGCTTTTAACTTTGCTTTATCCCTAATTAGCACAGCAGAGTATTGTAAATCCAACCCATTGCTGGGTAAGGTCTCTGGTAAGGATTTAATGTGGTTTGGATTCATTAAATTCATGCTTCCACGTATATAAACCAGAACAAAAATGCTAATGGAAAAAATCATCAACATTCAAACCTTACAATGGAATATATTGAAAAACAGATTACTTTTCTCTTTCCTATTCATAATCTAATTTAAAGCATTGTAAACTGATGATAATAGCCCTGTTTTTCGCACTGAGCTGACGTATTTTACTTATCCCTTTCTCAAGAGATCAGCTGCCTCTCATATTTCCCTACAAATATTCTCTGAAATATTTAACAATCATATTTGGTGAGACAAGTTGCAGCTTTTATGTGTTTCATGATTAAGCAATACCTATATATTTTCCAGACTGGTTTGTGAGACCAATGTGGCCTCTCTCTCCGACTGTGCATGCTATGCTGTTAGTGCAGAGCAAGTAAACGATGTGAAGAATGATCAGTTCAATTTCGATGACTTGCATTTATGATTTAAGATACAATAAATTATGTAGGTGGAAAAATCCCAAAGCTTGTTGGAGAAGCAGCAAAAAATATTCTGGAAGGATATATGTGCAACAAACCAATGTTACAAATGTACTGCTCCATTTCATTAGAACATCCAACTCTGCACATGTCTCGTTTTATTTCACAGCATACCTTGTGGATGAATAATTTAATTCCACAGCGCATACCATTGGGTGATAATTCAGATGTGGAAATTGCCTCTATTTTCTAAAATAAAACTTGAGGTTGCAGTTGAGGACAAGAGTGGTAAATTGACTTGAAAGTTACAGGATTGATTGAGTGTGTGGTAAAATGCCTGAAGCTGACGAGTGGCTGAGGACATAATTACACACTTGAGGTCATATCCGTAACCTGAAGAGCAATAATTTTCCAATTATAGCCCTACAGAACAGTGGTCAGTATCTGTGTTTATTGCACCTTTGAGATGCATTTATTTTAAAAATGGGAAATGTTTGCACCCACTTTGTGTTCGTGGTCTCTGTGATCTCATAAGTCTTTTGTTCTATTGCCTGATGTTTTTTTTCCCAGACGTTTGCATTTATCAACGTGATGCAAAGATGTGATAGCACACATTGCATTTTACAGTGGCTTGTGAATCTTTTTGTTATGCTTTAAATTCCACATGCCTGAATGCTTGACTGATTACTTCAGGATTGTGGAATATTAATAGAATATCATTAACAAATGATTAAATAGGAAATCAGGCAAAATACACAATTATAATGCAACAGAAAATATACATTTTTATCATTAAGCGTTGCCAAAAATGGTTAACAAACTCTACTTCTATGGTTTCTGTTGAGTCAGGGCACTGGGAATTGTTATCAGAAAACAAAATTCAACAATGAATAGATTCTCACACACCATTTACCAACCCACAGTTCATTCCTA
This sequence comes from Hydrolagus colliei, assembly GCA_035084275.1. NCBI lineage: Eukaryota > Metazoa > Chordata > Chondrichthyes > Chimaeriformes > Chimaeridae > Hydrolagus > Hydrolagus colliei. The sequence continues at coordinate 10,867,339 of CM068753.1, forward strand.
GTGGTGGCAAGTAATGTTTGATCTTTTTTTTATTTACTGAAAAAGGAAGAAAATAGATGACTATATCTGAAATAATATGTAATAATAGAAACCGCTATATCAAATGCAAGGGTTATTATTATGACCCAATTTTGCAATGTGCAGAAAATGCTGTTTGCTGCTGTGGATTATGATATCATATGTATCATTGATTGGATTAGAGTTCTAAACCTCCCTTCCTTTTAGGGATTGTAATAAATTCTCATAATATTTACGATCCCTTTCACCATTTATACGCTCCCTCTGGGCGATGTCATCCGCAAACACGGGGTAAATTTCCACATGTATGCGGACGACACCCAGCTGTACCTTTCTGCCTCATCCCTCAACCCCCAGACCATCGATGTTCTGACAGCACGTCTGTCCGACATTGAGTCCTGGATGAGGGACAACTTCCTCCAATTGAACGTGAGTAAGACCGAGGCTCTCCTGATCGGCTCAAGCCAGCGCCTCCGCACATCAGGCGCTGCCAGCCTCAACATCCAAGGCTGTACTCTCCACCTCACAAAGCCAGTCAGGAACCTCGGCATCACGTTCGACCAAAAACTCTCCTTCCTCCCCCACATCCGTGCCTTGAACGGCACCGCTTACTTCCACCTGCGCAACATTGCCAGGCTCCGCAATTATCTTACCCCCCACGCTGCCGAAACACTCGTGCACGCGTACATCACCTCAAGGCGGGACTACGGAAACTCTCTCCTCGTCGGCCTCCCCAGTTCCTCCATTCACAGGCTGCAGGTCATCCAAAACTCTACAGCCCATGTATTATCCCGCACCCGCCTCCGCGACCACATAACCCCCACCCTCGCCCGTCTCCACTGGCTCCCCATCCTCCAGAGGATCGAGTTCAAGATCCTCGTCCTCACCTTCAAGGCCTTACATGGCCTTGCCCCGCCCTATTTAACCAATTTACTCTCCCCCTACAAGCCCACCCGGACCCTCCGTTCAGCAGGACTTGGCCTGCTCCAAGCCCCCCGCCCAAACCGCCCCACCATTGGAGGCCGGGCCTTCAGTTTTTCTGCTCCGACCCTATGGAATTCCATCCCCCAATCCCTCCATCTCGTTTCTTCCCTTTCCTCCTTCAAGGCCGGTTTGAAGACTTTCCTCTTCGACCGTGCCTTTTGTTCCACCCCAAATTCTTCGACCTCCCCAACTTGTTTCACCCCTTCCCGTACACTCCCCTCCCAGCTCGGGTCACACGCCTCCTGTGCAGCGCCTTGGGACGTCCTCCCGATGTGAAAGGGGCTTTATAAGTGTAATTTTTTGTTGTTGTTGTTGATACTTGGAACTTCCCAATAACCTGCTGCAAATGATTCCCTTTATCTCCCTCTTCATGGGGCGGTGACATGTTTGTGTTGATCATTAGAGCTCCTGTAGCTCAGTGGTTAGAGCACTCGTCTTACAAGGGTGAGACCTCTGTTCGAATCCAAGCAGATCAGGGCGAAACTTGGGCAAGTTTTCTTACTCCACATGACTAATAATAATCCCTCCAAAAAAACACAATAATAAAAATTGGTCATTTCAATCCACGACTGTTTGTGGGACACTACTGTGCGCCATTGGCTGCCGCGTTTCGCCCACAAATATACAGTCACTTTACGGTATATTCTGTGAAGTGTTTTGAGATGTTGATAAGATGTGAAAAGTGCTATAACAAATGCAAGGATTATTATTAATATTACAATCTCTGATAATCCGGTAAAAATCAGAAATTTAGATCTAATGTACAATATCAATTGCCTTCCTACCATTCAGTGGCACATTGCATTCATTTTCCAGACTGCAGAAAGACTTTGATTGAATAGAGTCCAATAATTTAATTCTCTTAAACTTATAACAGGGTATGGACTAACTTGAAATACAAAATACACAGCCTAGTTTTGGTATAGGGTTGAATTATGCTATGTTTCATAACAGATTTGGTAATTACTGTATATGTTGTAGAGTATTTTTTCTTTGCATTTCACCCACAATCTTTACAGGCTTTATAGGATGGTTAATAACCCAAAGACAGTTCTACTCTTAGGTTGGCTAATTAATTCTTTGAAACAGCATGAAACTTGACCTGCTTGTATGAACATTTTTTTGAACACTCTAAGGTCACGAGGAGCACACTCCAATCTGCAGCTCTCTCTGGAGATGCATGCAGACCCCCTCCCTCCTATTGTGGGTGTAGAACAGTTGATGTAATTCCCCACCTGCCATAAGAAGCCAGCAAAGACAAGCGTGGGATGAAAGTAGGCTTGAAACTGATTGCATATCTATTTGTAAGTGGATTATGTCTCCTTTTACTCTTCCTGAAAATGAACGTATATTTCATAATATCAGCAGCTTTATGTATAATAATAATAATCCTTGCATTTCGATTTAGCCAAGCCAGAGTTTTCTAGTTCATGTCTTCTAGACATCTCAAAGTGCTTCACAGAACATACTATAAAGTGAATTGACTGTATAATTGTGGGCTAAATGCGGCAGCCAATTGCGCACAGCAGTGTCCCACAAATAGTCGTGGATTGAAATGGCCAATTTATATCCTCAAGTGAAGTTTGACTTTCAAAGTTGGTTTGCTATGAAAAGGAAAATCATCTACCCTTCCCTCTCCCGCCACTCCCAGAAATGTATAAAGGTGAGAGCAACTTTCTTTGAAGTTGATAGTAACTCTAACAGAAGGAAGAGTACAACAGCAACTAGTATTTATGTAATGCCCTAGCGACCTGTTTGCTCCCTCCGTTCGGCAAGCTCCAGCCTACTCTTGCCCAAACCATCTTACTTTCAGCCTCTTTGCTCCCACGCTCTGGATCTCCTTCCCACAGTCCCTTCTCTTTGCTCCCTCCTTTGCCTCCTTCAAGGCTGGTCTCAAGAACCCTGCTTTTCGACTGTGCCTTCAGCCGCCCTCCTACCCCTCTGCCCTCCCTCATCCCAACCCTGCCCCCCACACCACCCCCAAACTCGGATACTGACCCCTGACTGTTCAGTGCTTGGGATGTCCTCCCGATGTGAAAGGTACTCTACAAATCTAATTTTGTTGAGGTTGTTGATATGGAATAGTGTCCCAGAGTGACTAATCTACCAGGTAATCAAAAAGTCTTATTTTTCAGCTACCCTCCTATCTGAATTTATTTTAAATTTCTTTAAGATTAATAAAGCATTGTAATGATATCACACCTTTTGGGTCACTCTGTATATGCATTACCCCTGTCTATGAGCTCAGACATTACAATGTGGTAGTTGAATCCGTGATTTTCTGACTCAATGGTAAGAGTACTTATTACCAACCGAGTCAAGCATTCTGTTTTGTGGCTATTGTTCCTCACGCAAATGCCACCCTCCAGCCAGTTCAACGCTTACAGGTTTATATTTATACAAATACTCTTGAAAGAGTAAATAATCCTTGCATTTTATATAGCGTCTTTGCAAATCTTCTAGATATCTCAAGGCGCTTCACGAAATATAATAGAAAGTGAATTGACTGTATATTTTGTGGACAAAACATGGCTGCCAAATGCGCACAGCAGTGTCCCACGATCAGTCGTGGATTGAGTGATCATTTTTTTTGTAAAGGTATTATTACCCCTGGCAAAGCGATCTGCCAATCGATTAACTACTAAGTTCTTCCTTACTGCTAGGTAAACAGAGGCGCGTGTGTGGAGTACAGAAACTTACCCCACATTTTGCCCTACCAGGAATCGAACTTTCGCTTTGGGATCTTTCGCTTGCGACACGAATGCTCTAGCCGCTACATGACGGGACTCAAACATTAACGTATAATATGCTTTGGATGATATCAGTTTCCATGTGATAGTTTGAAATGTCACTTGAAATGCTTGGAGTAGTGGATTCGTAATACACTTTCACATCATTTCCCCCTCCCTCCCAATATCTTTAATTTCTTTGAATTATCGCTTGCTTGGCAAGCGGCTGTTTTTGGAACATTGCTGTATGCAATCCTGGCTCCCCAGCTTCGCTCACAAAATACAGTCAATATAAATTACAGTATATCGCTCTCTCTGTATCGCGGAGTCCAGTGGGGTAGCGGTTAGAAAGCCAGAGGACCTGGGTTCGATTCTGGGCAGGACAAAACCTGAGGAAAGTTTTCTTGCTCCACACACACTCATCTATTTACCGAGCAGTAAGTAGGAACCCAGTTATTAAGTCAGTCGATTGGCAGATCGCTTTCCAGGGGTAATAATAATCCTTCCACACCCCAAAAAATTGTTTGTGGGACACGTGTGCGTTCTGGGACGCTACCCAACGTGAGTAGCTCCACATAAAAGTGCAAGTTATTTTTCCGTGCCTAACGGCTACAAATCGCCACAAAATATACAGCCAATGGACGTTACAGGATCTCCCGCAAAGCCCTTCGAGACGCCTCAACGATGTGACAAGGCGCCGTATCAAATGCAAGGATGACCATTCTAAACCATTTTGTGGAGCTCCTGTAGCTCAATGGGTTAGAGCACTCGCCTTGCAAGCCTGAAACCTGTGTTCAAATCCAGGCAGGTCAGGGCGAACACTCGGCAAGTTTCCTTACTACACACACACACGCCTGATAATAATCACTCACGACAAAACGTAATAAATTGGTCATTTTCAAACCACGGCTGTTTGTGGGGGACGCTGCTGTGCGCAATTGGCTGCCGCGTGTCGCCCACAAACATACAGTCAATTCACTTTACGGTGTATTCCGTGAAGTGCTCTGAGACGTCCAGAAGACGTGAGAAACGCTACATCAAATGCAAGGATTGTTATTATTATTTTCTGAACGGTAAAGGTCTGTCTGGTCAAACTCTGGAGGAGGAATGGAAAGGATTGAGTCAGTGCAGCTTGTTGACTGTGCAGCGACGACATCGCCGAAGGGGGTAAAGGTAGAGAGGGAGGGAGGTTTGGTTCCCCAATGATAAACACTGGTTGTCTCTCTCTCTCTCTCTCAGTAGCTTCGCCCTCACTGAGTTCTGACAGACACCTCCCTGACGTAAGGCTTATTCTCTTCGGCAGAGAGGAGGTTGATGGTGGCAGAGGAGGCTGTTTAGCTGAGCTGTCTGTCTGTGTGTGTATCTGTCTGTCTCACAGGTTGGTATAGCAAATTGCACAATTTTATTTTTTGACTATATATATATATATGTGTGTGTATGACAAATGCATAGAATTCTAATTGCAAATGTTTGCCAGGTTAGCAGCAAAGGTGCTGGGATAGCTGGGGGAGCCAGAGAATTGAGAGTGAGATGGACCTGGAATAACGTGGAGAATAAGGGGAATGGGATTTTAATACATACAGTGGACATATCTATATGAAACCTACTGGAAATTAAAATGCATTGTAGGAGACGGGTTTGCACTGGGGGATGTATATTCCTGTCTCCCTCCCTCCCTCCCTCCCTCCCCCAAAGGCGAAATTTTGCTGTGAAAATCGTTGGCAAAAAAATGATTGGTGTGTATGTTACAAAAGCTGACTGTCTGTGGGTTTCTAAACGATCAATAGTTTTGTGGGGTGTGGGTGTGGGGGGGGGGGGGGGGCGGTTTGCATGCGATTCGAGCTGCTATAGACATGGTTGTAACATTCTATTCTATTCCATTCAAACAACGCCTTGCCTTGGCTCCCCCCCAAACCCTTTCCTTTTTATTTTAATTCATTACATTCTGTCACACGTGTGGGTGGGTGTGGGTGTACGTGTTAAGGGCATTTAAACCTAATGGCAACATTTCAGCGTCTGCTTTTCGATGCTTTACTGCAGTTTCTCTCTTCCCCCCCCACCCCCTCCCCAATGCCAACCCTCCCAAAAAATAGGGTTGGGATAAAATTAAGTTGCACGTAAGATTTACACCGTCCTCCGTCCTCTTTACACCAGTGGATTTGGGCAGGTTGCCATGGCTTCTTACGACCTGATGGTTACCAGCTAACGATTCGAGTCACGCTGTGGTTTTTTTTTATATATTCTATCCCCTCTTTGTCAGTCTGGCAAAACATTACTGCTGTTTCGTGTGTGTGTGTGTGGGTGGGTATGTGTCTGTCTGTCTAGTGGTTAGCAAGAGATCTTTACATCACATTTCCCCATCCGGCTTCTTTTGTGATACTTTGATTCCTTTTATATATATATATATATACTGTCTGTAATAGACTTATTTTTTTTGTGGGGGTGGTGGGGGAATATAATCATCCACAGATGGTTTGAGAAGAGACGCCACCTTTACCCTCCCCAGTGAAGGAATCAGCTGTGATTCGAGATTGTGAACCTCAAGAGGAAGAGGTGCAAGAGGAAGGTAAGGGATTCATTCAGAGGCGAAGCTTTATGTGTGTGTGTGTGTATGGAGCTAATCGGACTGCAATAGACGTGTAATAATCGTTGATATCAGCGCCCCAAAGGCTCGACAGGGATATGGAGGTATGGTGATTTAGGGAACAAAGAATGAACACAGAGGGAGGGTTAACGCAGAGATAGTGTTAGTCCAAGAAAGATGTTCAGCTGTGAAACTTTGATGCCAGGTATGATCAGGGTCTGGCAATGATGATACCTGCGGGGAACTAGAGGGAGGGAGAGCTAGGGTACCTGTCAAGTGCTGAAAGCTCCAGATCGACCAGCATTACAGTGCTTTATTCCTTTTCCTGCAATGGTACAAGTTTGTCTCTCACGGTGGGATCGAGTGATTGCAGCTATTGTGGGTTATGGAACTCAACGAGCCGTCTCGAACTCGCCACAAGATTGCCAGACCTGTGTCAGGTGTATGTGTGCATGTGCTGGATTATGCAATTGTTATTACACCTGATAATAATCCCTCAAAAAAATAATGAATTGGGCATCTCAATCCACGACTGTTTGTGGGACACCGCTGAGCGCAATTGGCTGCCGCGTTTCGCCCACAAATATACAGTCAATTCACTTTACAGTATATTGTGTGAAGCGCTTTGAGAGGTTTAGAAGATGTGAGAAGCGCTGTATCAAAGGCAAGCATTATCATTATTATTATAAATCTGCTGTACAAATGTAATATTTTTTGCTGTTGTCCAAATCGTCGGTCCCGGCTGCCTTATCACAAATGCATTGGCTGCAAACACAGCATTATCATCGGTCTTGAATGTGTTGAGGAATGGTTGCTTTGAACGGGAATTGTTGGTACAGTACATTTCACAACGCCACAAGTTAAAATCCACAGGCTTGCTGAGACCAAATATGAACGCTTGACTTCAACGCTTGACCCACAAAATTACATTCAATTCACTTTACAATATAACCCGTGAAGCGCTTTGAGACATCTCAAAAATGTGATTAGGCGCTGTATGAAACACAAAGATTATTATTATATCTCAGATTGTTGCATTAGCTGTTGTTGCACCAACAGTGCCACGAGCAAAGCCAAAGCACCTTCCTGGATTTTTTTGCTGGAAGATTTGGGACTGATCCTTGTATAAAGCAAGCGGGGGCAATTTGCTACATGGCAACCTGGTATTTTCTCCGCCTCTCCTATAATGGGTCCGTCATTCCTCTATCGGCTTTATTTATTCGTCCCAGGGTTGTACTGTGCAAATTGTCATCTCGTTTGATAGATTTCACAATTAACGAAACTGGATTGAAATTCAATTGAGGCATAGAACTTGCATCTTAATGGGTGTGCCTCTCTCGGGGATTGCTTGCCAACCTTCAACAGTCAGGGAGACAACCTACATCAGACTATGTTAAAAAATAGTTTGAAAAAAAATATCGGGTTTTCTTCAACATTATGCTTCTTGTGGCATTCAGGACAGTTAGACAATGGAAGGTATTTCCCTGAAGGATTATACTGGGGCTGGATGTAAAAGGGAATTGGATAAAAATATGAGTCATACCAGTTATGAGGAATAGTACAAATGGCAACAGGAAGGAGGAGGGAATTATAGAGCAGTTAGTGCCAGTGGAGAAGCTGCCACTCAATGGGCCAATGGGCTTCTTGGTTAGTAAAATGGTGAATTGCTTTCTGGGGGGGCTAATAATCTCCCCCACCACCCCAATTAATAATCTGATCATTCACTCCATGACTGTGAGATATTGCTGTGTGCCGCGTTTCACCCACAAATTACAGGCAATTCACTTTGAAATACATTATGTGAAGCGCTTTGAGACGTCTCAATGACTGATAAAATGCTATATCAGATGCAATTATTATTATTCTCCACCATGAGTTTACGATTCTAATTAATGATCCAATGTTTTAAAGTTGTATTGTGGGCCCTGCTTAAGTGGAATGTAAGTTGACAGGGAGTTTATTTGCTTGAAGGACTGAATGTTCTCCTACCCATTTCAGAGCAATATTTACCCAGCCTGAAATCCCATCCAGAGGTATAGAAGTCAGAAATCGGAGTCTGATTCTGTGCTTCTCTGGGTGCTCTTAGCTGACATGTGCTTTTTTTCCTTCTAGATTGACTAAATTATCTTTACTACTAAGAATTATTCTTCCTTCTTAATTTATCCCTGGTTATATAAAACAACCGTGGGAGGTTTGCAAGAGGTGGGAGGCGCAGAAAACTGAGTGTCATATGTAAAGTATTTTCCAGTAGATCAAAAGCCACTGGTGATTGACACTGTGATGTCTAAGATGTGACCGGGTCCCTCGTTGACATGCTTGCACATGTCAAATTAGGAATTGGGCTGCCAGACAAGTGTGCTCATCAACAGTGCCCACAACATGACAGCATCCAGACCAGAAAACCTGCATACAGCCTTGCAGAGGTTAAGGTCACAAATCCATGTACGTTTGAATGGTATATTACATAGTGTCAAAGCACCAGGCACATGTTGTAATGACATTTCCAACCACAGGCAGAAAGTTGCCTTTGTTTTCATCATTAACATATTTCAATTCAAAGTTCACAATAAAGGGCATGTGACATCCTTGAGGGAAAGCCAAACGTCCTTGCTATCAACAGAACGTTGCTACAATTCCTGCCCATATTTTAAAAAGCGAGATTGAAAGGGCTCGAACAAAATAGTCTTTGAAAATGTGGTGTTCTGCCAGATCGTTCATTCAAGTGGAAACTGAACTCTTTAACTGAGCTGTTTGTTTGCTAATGGCATTGACTTCAAGCTCCTTTCCTGGTTCTGGCTGGAGTATTGGCATAGAGAGGAAGCCAGCGCTTTATCATGCAAGCTGCATACTTGATGGAGTCCGGTCCGTGTTTCACAGAGGAAGAGCTGCATGTTAACTGGGTTTAATGTTAAATTTGTAAATGAAAAATGGTGGAAATTTCAATCTGTGCAAGTTCGCTTTGATTGCAAAGATAGATTTATAGCTTTTTCAATTTAATTTTTGGGTGGCTTGGTTGGGCATGTTAGACGGATTTATGGTCTAGCCCTGGCTGAAACTATTCCAGCGTATTAATAACATGCATTCTGTAGTTCCACATTTGAAATGAGCAATTGAGCAAATTCCTCAGTGTTTCCCACTGCAAAACAACGTCATGTTTATAAAGTGCATTGTGTAGCTCACTTCCCAAAGCTCTGAATGAAGGGAGGAGGGGAACTGTCCTTGGCATTTATTTTGTACCATGTCAATCTCTGGAGTTTCAGCTTGTAAATGCAAATAAATCAGCTTTCATCATGATTAATTCCACTGCTCAATGTCAGAAGAAAGTAGTATATTTGACAGCATGCTTCGGTCCTGACTGCTACTGGTAGAAGCTGGTGAGGAATAACTATTGGGCAGGAAATAAATATGTGTGCTTGGAATCCACTACAATTTATTTACATTAAATTTCCTGCATTCATTAGGACATCTATCCATGAGCTCAATTCCTGCATTATTGATGTCTGCCTGCATTTTGTATAATTTACTGTAAAGATACTTGAGTTTGTGATAGCATAGCTGAATGAAGCTCATCTCATTCGATTTAATTTTGGATATCAAATCACGTGCTGCCTAAATACAGTACTAGACTTACTATTACTTTTTGAAAATGTTTTAAAACTGGGCAGAACAGAATCTCTATGTTATGATACTGAGAGAGCAATTTAAAGCTGGGCGGCATAACCAAATTGCTTTACTGGATTTATTCATTGCAATACACAGTAATCCACTTTAAAGACCACTTCACAGTCCTGTGAAGCGCTTTGAGGTGTCTTGATGAAACCATAAGGGGCCGTATCAAATGCAAGGGTTATTATTATAAAGAAATTGGAGTGTTCTGTTCAAATGTGTCAATTTCAGATTAATATATTAAGCAATGAATATTTACCACATATTAGTTGAGTGCTTCTGTCTGAACTATTTTGCCATAGAAATATGGAAATTGTAGACCATTCGGCCCATCATGTCTTCATTGTTGTTCCTTTATTGGAGCTAAACACTCCTTAATAACTTTCATCTTCTTCTGGATTCACAGATACTTGATGAGTAAGGATATTAAGGGGTAAGGATAAAAGGGTGGGAAAAGACCTAAAGACTTACCTTAGACTCGATGGATTGATTTACTTTACTTCTGACCCTTTGTGTATTGATTTCATTAGCTGTACATTAACATATTTGCTGTGGTAGATGTGGGCTTTGGATCCTGATGTGTTTTCAAATAGTGCGAACAGACTTGCACTGTTTCGTAATGAGCAGCAACAGGCATCCGACTCCTGATAGTACACTCCATTTACTACAACAACAGGAACAAGTTGAAACGCTTTCAATTGTGTTGTTGCCATTGTATAGGTAATTTTCCAGGCATTTGGAATCGATGGTGGCAATAATCAAATCAATGGGGCTTTGCTATAAAGGCTGATTGTGAGCTGCCTTTCATTTCACCTTCCTCCTCGGCCTTTTGAGAGTTTTGCTGTTTTGGGCTCTTGAGCGAATGCCAATATCTTTAGTTTTGTTGTGTGGGAATCACTGCCTGCTTGCGGTGAAAGAATGGACAGGAGTGAGGAATGGACAGCAAGACGTTTGGAAATAGATTGAGTGACAGAGATTTTCGTAGGACAATGCACAGAAGGAAGCCTTTTTTCCCATCACCGTCGTCCTTCCCATCTGCTAAAATGAACAATCATGGAGCATGGTGGAAGGACCCTATCATTATGAATATTTATGCAACAAATTAAATTCTGGGATGGCTGAGCACTTAGCCCAGGATGAACTAGCTCATTTAAATCCCACTTCCTTCCCAGCCAGTTATAATGATTGATGGTCAGGGTGCTTTTTTAGTTCCTTCACTCAGAAGTGAATGTCATCCAGTTGAAAATCAGATTGCATTGTGATTTGGGTTCTTGGGTAGTATGCTTCTCTCTGGTCTGAAGGTCATGGGTTCAGGCACCAAACCACAATAATAACGTACATTTATTTAATTGCTTTCACGTAGAAACCATTAAAAATCCCATTGTATTCTGTTCAGTTCATGCTTGGTACTGATTCAAAATGCTTTTCTGAGTTTTAGAGACACCCTTCCCCCATTAATATACAGTCATGCTTGCAATGTTACAGAATTTCAATTATTTTCTTTTTAGTGTTGGGCCATTTAACAGCTAACTCTCCTAACCCACACTGCTTGGATAAATCAGCAGCGTAGAACAGAGCTCTGTAGATATGCAGAGCTTTCATATTCTCCTACATTCTATGTCAATCTCGGTTTTAAAATAAGTGGAATATAATATACAAGAATTATAATCCTTGCATTTGTACATCATGTTATCATGTTATCGGTAGGTTTCAAAGTGCTTCACAAGATATACTGTAAAGTGGTGTGACTGTGCAGTTTTGGGGTGAACCCGACTGCCAATTTGCACAGAACAATGTTCCCACAAACAGCCATGAAATGAGTGACCAATTTTAGCTGGCGGTTTGTTGGCCCAGGACAATCCCAGGAGATTGTCAGGTTGTATTATTAGGATGGAAGATACTTCCTTCTCTTTTTTAAATGGGATCTTTAACATGCACGTAGACAGGCAGATGGGACTTTGGTTTAACGTCTCATCTGAAAGAAAGAACCTCTGACAACCACAAGCGCTCAATTGGAGTGTCAGCAAAAACAGTATGGATTCCAAGCCCCAAATGGGGCTTAAACCCACCATCTTCACACTGAGAGATTGGACCAAATGAGCCAGGCTGACACACTGAATCATTCCAGCACAGCAGCAGAGAGCTGCACCTCCAGTAAACCTGCCAACACTCTTGACTGATGTGAAGTGATGTGGGAGCTGGAAGCTATGAATGGTTGTGTCAATGGGAGGGCAGCTGAAGCCATCGAGAACATGGATATCCTGAAGCATGAGCAAACAGATCAAAGAGAGAGACTCAGGGAGCTATGACAGTGTTGGAAGATCAGCTGGAAGCAGCTATGGAAGAGATTGCAAAATGTGAAAAACAGAGGCTTCAGAAAATGAGAATGACAATTGAAATGATCCAGAAGATGCAACCAGGACTGACAGATGGGAGAAAGATGCAGTGCACTGTAGCATACCTACAGGCTGAGTACTAGATCTGCTAATATGTATATTGAGAGAGCATACAGTCCTTGTCCAAAGGAAGGTGAAGAAATGGTGGAAGCTACCCTTTCCAGTGTCTCCATATGAACAAATAAGGCACCTGAACAATTACTTTCAGACACTTTGAGATATCGATTTCTAATACTCTTGGAAAACACAAGTTTTTTTCTTTCAATCTTGCTTAATGTTCAAGAACACTGCGATGGGATTGACATTTTACCTTACAGACTAAATAATAATATTTGCATTTGATTTAGTGCCTTTCACGGCCCAGAGTGCTTCACAAGATTTTACTGTGAGGTGGAGTGGCTGTGTCTTTGCAGAGGATTGCAGAAACCGATTGCACGCACCAGTGACCCACAAATAGCCATGGAAATTTTAGGAAAAAACAGGAGAAATTCACTTATCTGTTTGAATAGTGGCAGAGTATCTTTAATGCCCACCTGAACAGGCAGGCGGGACCTCAGTTTAATGTCTCAACTGAAAGAAGGCACCTCCGCTCCCTCTCCCACCACTGCATTGGTGAGTCAGTTTGGACAGTGTGAGTTCAATACCCAACATGGGGCTTGAGCTCATACTCTTCTGAGTCAGAGATGAGAATGCTACCCGCTGATACTCTAATATTCGTACTGAGGAGGTGGAAGCTTCATTGTGGTTTCCTGAATAGATAGGCACCATTTGAGTTTCCGTATCAGGGAGTAAGGAAGTAAAGTAGAAGAACAGAATCATATCTGCGTCTCGTGCTGGAGTAGAACACCAGTACAAGCTTTTTATCAACTAATGCAGTTATGTATATCATTTGTTCAGTTTATGGCTGTTTGTGGTCAATCGGGATGTGCAAAATGGTCATTCTGTTTTCCAAATACTGTAAGACAATAATCACCTGTCAAGCATTTTGAGAGATTTAGAAATTCTAGACATTCTGGCAAATGCAAAGCATATTATTATATAACCTGAAAATACTGTGGCAAAGTTCACGTTGAGGATATTTTTAGTTACCAACAGTTGCCAAAATGGGTTATAAAAACTTATTTCAGAAGCCTAAGATTATGAAATGGTTTAGAAAGATCCAATCTATTCCAGATTTGCTTCTGATGAGAACTGGATTTTGTGCCTTTCAAAAGATTTCTGTCGAAAAGCAAAATTGATCTCTGTTAGTTGCAACGAGGGAATGATTTGCCTCCTCTGAGCTGTGGAAAGGATGCCAGTGAATGGAAAATACATTCTTCTTCATTCTGATTTAAATTGCAAATGGAGTACTCCTGTGGGAGGGAAGACAATGATGGTGGGTGCTGCCTGTTTTCGCTGTGACACCAGTGTGCCCACCATGCAATATGAAAGCAAGTACAAACTAAAGATTTTTTGCTGGAGAGGATTTACCGTAGGAGGTTGTTTGCCAGAAGAGACAAATCATTAATGGCTCCCTTCATGCTATCCTGTCTTTTGTGTTTCAAATTAGTATAGCCTTATTACCCGCTCATTATGTACCATGCGGAACCATTTAGCTCAGTGGTTAGAGCACTCGCCTTACAAGCGAGAGACCTGGGTTTGATTCCAGGCAGGGTGAACCCTTGGGCAAGTTTCGTTACTCCACATGCCTAATAATAATCTCAAAAAAATAGTAAAGGAGTCTTTTCATTCCATGACTGTTTGTGGGAAATAAGTTTTTATAACTGCTGTGCGCAATTGGCTGCCGCGCTTCGCCCACATATATATAGTCAATTCACTTTCCAGTATATTTTGTGAAGTGCATTGAGATGTCTACAAGTCATGAAAAGCGCTACATCAAATGCCAGGATTATTATTATTATTTATGAATTGCTGGTTCAGTGTCCGGTTCAGGAAAGGAAGAGTTACATAGCTAGAATGTTTAGAGCAACACTCTTTAGATTTGTCTATTTACAAATATATAGGGGTCTAATTGGTATAACAACAACCACAACAACTTGCATTTATATAGAGGCCTTCACACAGGGTAGCAACCCAGAGTGCTTAATATTTAGTATGCAGATTGTGATTTTGGTTACAAAATACAGTCACTATACTTTATTATATCCTATGAAGCACTTTCGGATATCCTGCTAATCAAGAAGGCGTCATATCAAAGGTAAGGATTTTTATTATTATTTCTTGTCTGCAAATACTACTTTGTGAAATTTACACAATTCTTAATTCATTTTACCTCCTGTTTTTTTTTGTGGGGGATCTTTGCTTGCTTTTGGGATTCACAATTTCTTGTTTTATGAAACTTGTGACCTTGTTGCAAGAATTACAGGCATGTATGTCAGTGCTATTCAGAAAGTAGGCGATAGAAGTTGAATCAATTGGAATATTCAAGAGACTTAGCTAGGCCCTTAGGAAGTAAGGGGATTAATGCATTCCGAGAAAAGCAGAGAAATGGCATTAAAAGATCTGCCATAAAAATTGGTGGAATAGGCTCGACATTCATGAATTGACTATTTAATAAAGTTGCTGTTATAGTTCACGTTGGAAGAATCCACAGTAAGCCTCTCCAATCTGTGGAAGTGGATTTTATACTTGACCAACAAGTGGATCTTTGAACCTTTCAATATTCTTTAAATTAAACATATTTAGAGTACATTAGTATTGGATTCACTTCTCAAATGAGCTCTCTTGAAAAGCAAATATGAATCATTAACTTTGATTTTTTGTGTGTATTCATACAGTGTTGGAATTGACTTGGAATGAAAGAGGTTATCTCATCATAAGATTCGTACTGATTGATTTTCTAGATTTAAAAAAATTAACCAGGAACGCTTTTTTTGAGGGAAAATACCTCAATAACCCTAAGGTCTTTGAGATGCTGCTCTACAAGTGCGTTATATAAATGCAAGTTGTTGATAATATTATAGTTCATGTTGCTTTGGTGGTGTAACAAGTTATTTTGGTACAATGTACAACAACAACATCTTGCATTTACTGTTTATAGCACCCCTCACACTAGGTATACAGTATAACTTTTACCTAAAGTAACCTGTTTTTGTGTCATTCTGTAAATTTCTAAGGTCGAGAGACAAATCTTTATGTAAGCAGCTAATATAGTAACTGTATTTGTTTGAAGATTACACTAAACCAATTATTATGGTGGAATATGTCACCTGGACATCAAGGTTCTGTTCTGCATCACTGCCTCAAAATATAAAATAGCTGCTTCTTTCATTTGTTATCTGGGACTTTACTACTTTTTAATTAGCAGAGGATTTAAAAAATTTCCGTGTATTTCATCTAAATCACATTAAATGCTGTTGTGCTGGTGCTACTGTTTAAGATGGTCCTTTCATTCTTTTTTTAAAGGGGATTTAAAAATATTTTGGATTTTTAAAAGAATACTGTATATAAGCCAGCAAACTAAGTGGTTTGGTTTGATGTCAGAAAGAGAATTATTTTGTCCATCATAAGATTATTTTTGAACTCTGCATGCTCTGGAATTCCATCCCGGAATTTCTCTCCCTCGCCCCTGTCCGAGTTTCCTTCAAGAGCTGCCTGAAGACTTCCTCATCGATGGTCTTATCGGTCACATCCCCTCCCCTCCTTTCCCTCCACCCTCCCTGATCCCGACCCCAGCTTGGGTCTGAAACACTGACTATCCTGCACTTTGGGAGGTCTTCCCGATGTGAATAGCGCTACACAAATGTAATTTTGTTGTTGTTGAAAGCTACTGAAAATTCAGTGGTGCTGAACTTTCTAAGTAAAATAGGAACAAATTGCATTTCTATAATATCTTTTGGACAGAGTTCAATAGAGTTAGAGAACTGGGGCTCAATGGCCAAAAGCTCAGCCACAAATGGTTAAGGAGATGGGGTGATGGACATATGAAGAACCTGAGTTTGCAGAGTGAAGGGAGATGGGAGAATGTAACTGGAGTGAGTTGCAAGGCAGAAGAGGGATTCGAAAGTCGGAATGAGGATCCTGAAGTCGATTGGCTGAGAGATAGAGAACCTGGTGACAAAGTGGGTCCAGAGTGCAGGGAGGATATGGGTTGTGGCTTTCAGTATGCGTGCAGCTGGTAATTGATGAGCGAGTACAATACGGTACAGTATTTGATGGGCGTCTAATCTTGTAAGTGGGACCTATTGTATAGCATTCACTAAAGACTGAACACAAAGATTGCTATTTTTAGCTTCATGGTAACAGATGTGACCTGAGTACAGTAACTTGTATTTGTCCTTTAGCATTGCTAGTAGCAATCTTGGCTTGCTGTTTGTTTGAAGTTTACACATTGTCACAGCAAGACTAGGGTTGGTGGTTGACACCATTGGACTGTTCGACAAGACCTCCTCAACTCACCGTTTTACTTACAGTTAACCACTACGGAATTCTGAGATACGAGTTTCCTGCAGGAAAGAAAATTGCGGACGTGAAATAATAATTCTGCGACTCGCAATTAGAGAACTCATTCACTGCAGAGACCAACCAGTCTTGTATTCCGCTGACCTTCAGAAGCTTTTTTGATAGCGTGGTTAGAGAGTTGATTTGAAAGCTATGCAAATGGTGTGGGATTACAGATAAAATCATAATGACTTTCCAGAGTATTTATTCCCACGTGCGGTGCTTTATTGACTCCAAGATGGAAATGTAGAATGGTTTGAAATAACCGCAGGGATGCACACTGCTGGGATTTCTTATGCTAACCAAGCGTGCATTATCCACAGCAGCGATGGTGTGTTGTTTCACAGCATCAAATGAATGCAAGATCATTATTTGCAGGACATTGGCTATCGATGTGCTACTGGTGGAGAAACAAGGGTGTAATTTAAAATGGTCAGGCTACGCAGAATAGTGAAGCATGCTGGGTTTATTGTGTGCAAGAAAGAAAGGCAGAACGTGCATTTCTCAATGTCTCAAAGGCAACCAACCCAACGTAATGCATACAAACAAGAAACACTCGAGGTTAAAGATCATGGGGTTATCTGAGTTCAAAGCCATATGTGCCTTCCAGTTTCAATTTGTCTTCATTATGATAAAAATCCTAATGGATTCAGTGGTCTTACACATTGCATTGTTTTTTTTTACCATTTAAGGGAATGCTGGAACTCACTATGGATTCTGTCAAGGTGTGTGAATATTTTTAAAGAAATATTTTGAAAATAATCAAACTGGGTGACCGATTTCTTTCCCCCGTGGTACATCTTCTGTGAACAACTGGTTAATTCTGTTGAACAGAAGGATTAAATAAATTTCTGTGTTCAATTATTCGCAAGGGCATGCAAATTATTTATTCTTTGCAAAGGTCGTTCATATCATAAAATGTTATGATTATTTTCACTCCTTTTTTCCTTTCAATGTAACATTGGTTACAAAATGACTAGAAGAGGCCACATAATAATACTAACAATAATAAAAACAATAATCATTTTTGCATTTAATGTAGTGCCTTATCACCTCAATGAGATATCAATGCACTTCACAGGCTGTGCTGTAAAGTGGATTGTCTGTATATTTTGTGGACAACTAATTCATGCACAAGATAATACTACTACTACTAATAATAATAATAATAATCCTTGCATTTGATACAGCACTTTTCACATCTTATCAACGTCCCAAAGCGCTTCACAGAATATACTGGAAAGTGAATTAACTGTATTTATTTGTGGGCGAATCGCGTCATTTGCGCACAGCAGTGTCCCACAAACAGTCGGGGATTAAAATGACCAATTTTATTATTATGATTTTTTTGACGCATTATTATTAAT
This sequence comes from Hydrolagus colliei, assembly GCA_035084275.1. Taxonomy (NCBI): domain Eukaryota; kingdom Metazoa; phylum Chordata; class Chondrichthyes; order Chimaeriformes; family Chimaeridae; genus Hydrolagus; species Hydrolagus colliei. The sequence continues at coordinate 10,885,523 of CM068753.1, forward strand.
AGGCGTGTGGAGTAAGGAAACTTGCCCAAGGTTTTGCCCTGACCTGCCTAGATTCGAACACAGGACTCCCCAGCTTGGTCTCCCCAGCATGCAAGACAAGTGCTTCAACCACTAGGCCACAGGAGCTCCACATCCTAGAAAGATCCCAGAAAGAGTCATGAGATGAGAATAGATCCATTTATCTGGAGAATTGTTGACCAGCACACCCGGACAGTCTCTAATCTATTTCCATATACAATTATTGGGTCTTTTAATGTCCAACTAAACAGCTGGATGGGAACATCTTGGCATTCAAAAGCAGACTTACAGAGTGTAACAGTGCAACATCTGCACAGCAAACACTTGCAAGTTAAAAAACTGTGTTCTTCCATGAGAAGTGTTGTTTTTGACTGAAATGTACAGTAACAAAATCTCCTGGTGACTGTTTTTAGAATGCAGATGCTGCACTTGGTACTGGAATGAAGAATAAACTATGCAAATGAATCCCATCTGTTCAACGGAGAATGTTAATGTTAACTAAGAGAATTACCCCAACCAATCCCTCACGTTCGGCAGCTTAATACTATTCTGATGTGATTTTTTTTTGTCTTCCTGAGTGCAGCCTGTGCAACTAACTATATTTCTGGCTGAACAGTTTCATGCCTCATTCTTAAAGCAAGCTGCAATCGTGTTAATGCAAACACAAGGGGCCATATAACGCAGTGGAGTCGCTCTCTGGCTTTTCACCTTTCATATCTGGTTTTGAATCCAATCCACACTGATGGGAAGAATATTTGCTCTGTCTGTTTGCTGTCTCAGGGTTGTATGTTATATGAGTTCAATGAGTCTCACAGCATAACCCTGCTCTGAATTAGGCATTCAGACATTGCAATGACACCTTGATGGTTGGTGGGGTGTTCTGTATGAAAAATAAAAAAAGTTTTCCTTGTACTTACCAGGTTTATATACCTTCCTCATCCAAATACACCCTCAAATTCAAATCAATTGGCCGCTCAGATCATTATTCAATGGGACATTGCTGTTCCCATTGGTTCTTATAATCTTGTTGGTGGAACACTCTGCATGTTTTATGTGAAAGGCCCATCAGATTTATATCAAATGTCACAAAATAAGTCGGTTCTGCTACATCTTCGTAACATAATGCACCCTTTTTTAGGTTTATGTGGTATTACAATAATACCTAATTACAATAAATGCAAAAATACGTTGCTTTATTCTCAATTGACATTGATCCAAGTGCATCATGTCCTCTCTCTAGGAACCAGTTCTCGGATGTATTTGAACACCGATACATTAATCATGCCAAAATCCCCTGGGAAAAAATCAAAATGCCTTAAAATGTATTAAATTAAATAACCATTAGTTCAAATCAAGTATTTTATTATTTTGGACTAGTTTGAGACATCTCATGTCTGCCAGTGACTCTTCAAACATTCTGTGATTTTGGTATGAAATTATTCATTTTATTATTCTAACAGTTTTGGCTAATAATTTGATGGGATTAATCAATATCTGACAAATTCATACCAATCCATGTTCAGTGTTTACGTTTTTCCTGGGCTAAAGCTAAGGAGCCCATTTGTTCGTAGGTATATATTGGAAAGACATTTACCTAAATTCTATAATTTAGTGGAGTTATCTTCAAAAGGCAGAAGACACTTGATTTCCAAATAAGTAACCTTGAATAAGGTGACCTCATTTTCTTGCTCACTTTGTGGCAAAATGGCAACTGTTGAACGTGTACGATTTGCATTATGACACATTGTTAAATGCCACCTTCAATCAATCTTCTTGTCTCTAATTTGGCTTGTGGAATCACAAGCCAATATCAATTTTGGAGATCATGGCCAGCAGTCGAGTGATAGTGCTATTTCATTCATCTGTGAATTTCCTGTATAAATTATACATCTGCAAAATATTTTCATTTTGCTTGGTGTCTTTCAAAATAATTTGGCATTTTATTCTCCAGAATGAGTCTTGTATTGTCACACTTTAATGAATGAATTGAACATGAATATTTGACGGATCCTAAACCCAGTGTTGAACTTTAAGCAGTGGTTTCTGATAATGTTGCTTCCAGGGATTTTACAAAATCTTGTAAAGATCTATGATTGCAGTTGAGTTTTTGTTTTTATTTTCTGCATTTTTTTTGCTTTTAAATTGAGGAGCATTTCTGAGGTAACTTGTCAAAAGGAATGTCCAATATCTGCAATGAAACTCAGGTTCTGTCATTGTTCAGTGGACTTTCAATCTCAGGGGCTTTGCTTGCAATGTCACTGAAGCCACCTTCAGAAAGGACATGGAGGTGCAGAGAAAAGCAACAAAGGTGATTTGCTTGGTCACATTTGTTACACTCAGAGACGCCATCTGGCATGAAGGGCGCTATATAAATGCAAGTTGTTGTTGATTGCTTAGAGCTCCAAGTTATTTCAAATCCAACCTGAAGATTTATTTGTTTTGGAGTGGAATCCTGTAATTCTGTGGTTAGAACACTCACCTCACAAGCGAGAGAACTGGCAGGTCAAAAACTTGGGCAAGTTTCCTTACTTCACACGGCTGCCAATCATCCTCAAGAAAACCCCCAAAATAAATAAAATCATAATTTGGTTACTCAATCCATGACTTTGTTGTGGGACACTGCTGTGCACCTTTGGTTGGTGTGTTTCTCCCACAAATATACAGTCTAATTCACAGTCTAATTCATCCAGAAGCGTACAAAACGCTTTATCAAAAATACAAAGATTATTATTATTATTTGAAAGTGCCGTAGGATCGTTAATATCCAGACCTAATAAGTGAACAAAACCTCAGCCTCATCTGAAAGATGTTATTTCCAACAATGCAGCACTACCCCACTACCACAATGGAATATCAGCCTGGACTGTGAACTCAGACCCTGATTGGTGGGGTGAGGTCAGGGGCTTGATCCCACAACCTTCTACCTCAAAGGCAAGAGTGCTACCTATCAAACTAAGATGACACAAAAGATGTCAGTGGACAAATGCTCAGAGACTTAACTCAGCCCTTTTCTCTTCATGTCTACTTTATAAACGGCTGACTTTGGCTGTGACTAACATCCGTGGAAGCTGCATTCTGTTTTAAGGTGCAAATGTTCATTCTTATCTTCTGTGTCCGACGCCACTGCTGAGCCATACGTGGTTTGCTGTGCTGCTGAGCTGTATGTGGTTCTGGCACATTTGCACATTCTGAAAGTTCCTCTGTATTTTGTATGTTAAATAGATGCTGCTGCAGATAGCTGTGTCAGGGCTGGTATCTTGCACTATTCAGCCTGATTATCACAGAGCACATATAAATACATTGAGGTGTCGAAAATTGGGCTGTAATGGACAAATTACAGGTTGCCTGTGACCTAATCTATGCCTTGGCAACCCTTGTTCAACAAGTGATGGTTAAATCTCCATCAGTGCTTCTGCATAGAGTAGGCTGCACACTTAGGGAGAGAATTGCAAGGGGAATCAAAATGCTTAGGTATCATTTTGTTTGGTGTTTTATACAGAAATTACATATGTATCAGCTGCAGAGTTCTTGGTTAATGAATACAGTAAAAGCCCGTTTATCAGGCACCCATGAGACCTGGTCATTGCCGGTTAAAGCGCGTACCGGATATTCGGGCGGCCCGCTGTCGAAAACCCACCACAAAAAAATTAAAGTTCTTTTAACACACACCATACAAAATAATAACATAATAACAGAATAACAGAATATTGTATTGGTACTTATTGTTAAAACTACTCTCTTGCGCTTCTCATCTTTACTCGTTGAGGTTTATAGTCCAGCGATTCTTTTTAAAATGGAGGATGCCGTGCGGGTGAAAAAAACGGTAGTGCAACTTTAAAGCCTTACTAGCGGCAAGCCGATAACCCTAGACTCCAGAAGCGGCAAACTGAAACACTGCACTTGTGCGACAATGAATCACAAATGCTCCACCGCTACTTTTCTGGATAAGTTCCGGTTGATCGAATGGGGACTTTTTTTTGGCATGCCGGTTATACAGAAGTGCTGGTTCATCAAGTCACAGATAAACGGGCTTCTACTGTACTGGGAATAATAATCCCTGCATTTGAAATAACGTGTTTCCCATCAGTTGCATGTCTCAAAGCACCTTGACAAGATTTACTGTCAAAGTAAATCTGTGTACTGTATTTTGTAATGACACAAATAGTCATGAAGTGAGTGGTCAAATTTATATGGGGGAATTGTCATCCAGGACACAGGGATACCCCCCCACCCCCATTCACAATACAAACTCAGAAGCCTGGACTTTTGTATCAGCACATGCATTTTTCAATTATTTTTCTTCAGCTCAATGAGCAGTTCCATGGTCGTGGCTCGAAAAGAGCAATTTTTCAAGAAGCTCCATCTGCCTTGGCTTTTGCTCTGTTCTATCAGCTTGGCTTTTGGGCAAAGTTCGCAGAGTTCAGGAGGAGTCAGTTGGAAATCTGCCTGAGCTATCTGGGTAACTGAAATCTGGAGAAACCACTTTGTCATGCATAACACAGAACTCGTCTTCTGCAGTCGCTTTGCACACATCTCTGGACAGATAGAATTATTGACACTTCATCAAGATTGATAACATGCCCTTTCAATCTGTCCAACCAGCACATTGCACATATCATGATCAGTCCACAATATGGCGACACCTTGTAGCTCCTGTCTTTGTGCCAAATCCCTGATTCCTAAATGCAGATGAGGATTCATCAGCTGAAATGCCAGTGGCCGAGTCCCTTCCTTGACACCTGTCTGGCTCGAAATACTATTTGCAGAATAACGATTATTACCAGGGGTATGAGGAAATCCTGGAAGATTGATGTTGCTTAAAAGCATTGAGGGAAAAAAATCCATAAAAAATATTGATGTAAATACAACTAATGAAAAATTGACCTAGTAATTTCAGTTTTACTTTTTGTAAAAAAAAAGTAGTTTGACAATCGGAAACATTTCGGGATATGATGGGGAATTAGAAGTAGTGGAGGCTGGTGCGGAGTATAAACGCCGGCATGGACTAGTTAGGCCAAATGGCCTGTTTTTCTGCTTAATGTTCTATGTTGTATCTGTTTTGGATGGTTGGGACTTAAAAATGTAAACTGTGTTGCATTGTTTCCCCTCCTCAGACTCGCCAGTGAAGAGATTGAGCAAACATTCTATTTCCAGGATTCAAATAATTCTTTAATTAGATGTATGGGGCTGCATGAGAGTGACCAGAACAACTTGATGTTTTGACTTACCTTGTCCCTTTCCCCTCTCCCATTCCCATTTTCCCCTTTCTCCCATTTCACTCTTTCCCTCCCTCCCTCCCTCCCTCCCTCCCTCCCTCTCTCCCTCCCTCCCTCCCTCTCTCTCTCTCTCTCTCTCTCTCCTCTCTCCCTCCCTCCCAACCCATGCACACACACAAATAGAGATTCGAATCAGATGCAACCTTCGGCGATCAGACCCCCATCCTTTAGAACTCCATCCTACATTCCCTTTGCCTCACTCCCTCCCTTGTCTCCTTCAAGGCACCTCTCAAGACCATCCTCTTGAACTGTGCCTTCAGCCACTCTCCCACACTCTCTACCCTTTACCACCCTGATCTTAACCTGACCCCCGTCCGTCACCCCCCTCCTAATCCCTGACTGTTCAGCGCCTTGGGACGTCCTTCCGATGTCAAAGGCACTTTGCAAATGAATTTTATATTGTGTTTCACTCACAGGATGTGACACGGGACTCCCTTATTGGAAGAGATCCTGAAAGAACTTGAGTATTTGTAGTATCTATAATGTCACAAAGAACACAGGTAATTACTGTCAGATTTAATCACTGTAACTGCTCTTAAAAGATCCAGTCCAGACCCGATGGGCTAACTGGCCTCTTCTGTACTATAAATTTGTAGGCAAATGTGGCAGCCATTTTGCACACAAGATCACAATGTCTGTTTAATCAGAGCATTTAACATGGCTGCCAATGTCTCATGGTAACAATGTCAGCTAGTACAGTTATATTGAATATGATGGTATCACATTTTCTTCTGTACTCATTTGACACTTCTTTTAGAGTCAAAATAACAAGGATAACAAACTTGCATTTATATAGTGCTGGGTGGCATCTCAGAGTGCTTCACAGTGGCGGAGCCCAAGGCCGAGCCAGTGGGAGGGGTACAGTGACTGTAGGCGCAGTCGAAGTGAAAGGTTTTCACACGAATTGAAGATGGGGAAGGAGTGGGGCGAGGCAAAGGCATTGAGGGAGCTATTTCCAAAATTTCAGGCCGTAGTGACTGAAAGCGTAGCTGCTGATGGTGGAGTGGAGGATTCGGGGGACAAGGAGGAGGATGGACCCAGTAGAGTGGAGGCAGTGGGCAGTGCTGTGCGGAGAGAAGAGGTTAGAGATACGGGCTGCACAAGAGAAGGGGAGAGGGAGTGCCGTGGAATGGAAGGATGTAAATACTAGAATGGAGTTGATCAACTCTGTGACAGGGAGCCAGTAGAATTTGGCAAGGACTGGGGCAATCGGCGTACAAAGTTTGATGTGGGTGAGAATGCAAGCGATGGAGTTTTGAATTAGTTGATTTTTGTGAATAATGGAGAAGGGGAGAGTGTCAAGGAGGATGTTGGAGTAGTCCAGCCGAGAGTTAGCAAAGGCTTGTACCAGAGTTTCGGCAGCTTTTGGGGTGAGGTATCGTCAGAGATGGGCAATGTGGTGGAGGTGGAAGAAAGTGGTGCCTGTCAGGGACCAGATGTGGGAGAGGATGGATAACTGGGGATCGAACCTGTCTTTTTAGAGCCAAAATGTATACCTTCCATCTCTAATGTCAGCTACAAGAAGATCCCATCCAAGTCCCCATTCAGTTCCTAGTCTCTGCATTTGTTTGTGGTTTGTATTTTCTTAGAGAACAGCTCTTTGGGCATAACATATAGGGATTCACTGCACAAGTCTTCACTGGTGATTTTCTTTGCATGAACCATCTGATCTAATCCCACTCTGCTGTTCGTTTCCCCAGAGCTTTTAAATATTCCTTTTTCATGCATCTATGTAATTTCTTTTTTAAAAAAGAATTGTCAGATCCAGCTTCAAAGCCGTTTGTGTGTCAGAATTCCACACATCAACTGTCCTCTGTGTGAAGACATTTTTACTCACTGAAACTTGATGGGGCGTGGAAGTAGAGGGGGAAGAAGTTACAGTGGAACTGTGGATACCATATTGATGAGTTAGAGTTAGACCGTCACACTCTTCTGCTTGAGAAACACAAGTTAGACCTGAATGAGGGGAGATGTCAGATTACGTCTGTCATCAATATAAAGGAGTCCCCTGCATTGTTGCCTCAGGATCAGTCACTGATTCCATTCCATTCTGCCTTTGTTGTAATTTTATAATGCATTACTCTGTAAAAGGGACGCAACATGGCACTGGAAGGATGAGCTGCTTCCTGACTGCTTTGCCATCAATCACAACAACTTGCATACCTTTTGTGCTAACATTTTGCAATAAGGTGATTGATTTTCCGTGACCTCTCCTTTCAGCCAGAGAAAGTGACAATAAATTCATGTCGTGCTCTTTTGACTTTCAAATCTTTTGTAATGTATTTGTTTCTCCCCCTCCTTGACACACATTAGCTAACCACATTTACTTTGGACAGTGACAAGCAGTTGAATGTGCTTTAATAACTCCAGCTGTTTTGGATCAGATGGAGGCCATTCAGCCTGGCAAGCCTATTCCACTGGTTTATTAGATCACGTCAGATTTGTTTTGCTTGTCTTTACTCCGCACCTTCTTAGTACACTTACCTCCCATGCATTTTCATCTCCTTTTTAAATATCACAGCTGATTCAGCCTGTAAATAATCCCCTGGGTGTCCATACTTTCAAAACCCTTTGTGTGAAGAAACATGTTTTTATCTCAGTTCTAACCATCCATAAGATTGCACCCCATTTCCCATTGTGTTGGATTCCTCTCTACCAGAGGGATGAACCACCCTAATTAGCTTGGGAGTTCGCTTCATTATGTTAAATGCTTCAATCAGATGACTGATTGAAAAGTCAGTTCATTGTCAAACTGTTTAATTTTCTTGGTCCCATCATGGCACCCATTGTGTTCTGCAGCTGAATTCCAGCTAAACCGAGGCCCTTCTGATTGCCTTACACGAGCGCTTCAGCATCTCAGGCACTAGTAGCATCAGAATGAACCGTTGCACACTCCACCTCACCAAGCCAGTCAGGAACCTGTGCATCTTGTTCGACCATCAACTTTCCTTTCTCCCCATATCCATGCAGTGACCCACTCTGCCTTTCCCCACCTCCGCAATATTGTCTGACTCTGACACTGAGTCATCTCAGGCCTGAGGTCCCTCAGGCCGCTGAAACCCTCATATATACATTCATCCCCTCAAGGGTAAACTCCCTCCTAGCCAGTCTCCCCAACTCTTCCTTCAACAAGCTGCAGATCATCCAGAACTCTGCAGCCTGTGTCCTCTCTCACACCAGGTTCTGTGTCCCATCACACCCACCCTTGGCCAGCTCCACTAGCTCCCCATTCCTCAGAGGATAGAATTCAAAATTCTCATCCTCACTTTCAAGGCCCTCCATGGCCTTGTCCTCTCCTAAATCCCTGACCCACTGACCCCCTATCAACTTGTTTGCTCCCTCCATTCAGCCAATTTTTCTTTGCTTTGAACTTGAGTGGAATGATCAAAACCTGTCAGTTGACGCACTAAGTTAGCATAAAATTGATCGAGAAATGACTCCAGTTACCAATTACTGTAAAAGACAATATATGCAGAGAGTTTGGAAGACTTTCTTTAAGAAATTATGACGTGGGGGATTATTCAGATGATGATGGAAGTATGCATGATGTGTTCAGATATTTTCCATTGATCTTCCATGCTATTTGAAGTATTTTATATTGGACACTCAAACTTAACTTCAAATCCTTCCGTGCTCTCAGAAGTAGATTCTGGCCCCTGGGACATCCTCCTGTTGTTGTTGCCCCATCCCCAGTGTTCCTAACCTCAATATGCTCCCCTGGCTAGTACTCTCCAGCTTCTAGCTTTATGCCAAAACCTTCAAATCTATCCATGCTCCACCCTACCCCTGTGGTCTCCAGCCCTACTTCCTCCTTTCTGCAAACTTGAGCCTGCTTCACAAACCTGACAGAGTCTGACCCTTCAGGCAAGCATTCAACCTTCAGCCTCTATATTCACCACATCTCTCCATATTGCACACCGAGTTCCTTATAAACTACCCATACTTTTGATTACCTTCCCCCTACCTCTTCCACCTTGCTTGGAAGACGTTCCTGAAACGTGTTTTGATACTTTCCGTATGTGGAAGGCACCCTAATAGAGGCAGCTTCTTATTGTTTTTGTCTTTGCGAGCTCTTTTCTAACCGAAAGAATTAAAGAAATGAATGAGAGTACAGTGACTTTTTGTTGTAACAAATGGGTTGGCAAACAGAGCCATCAAACAAAAAGGATATTTTCTTTTTCATTGAAACCATTTTGCATGATGTGCATGAGAATACTTATGTATTAGGAGGAATGATTGACCGTTATCTGATGTTTTAAAACAGAAGTACCAACTGTGCTGAATATTCCAATCACTGTATGTATGAAAGCAGTGTTATATAGCAGGTACTAATCAAATTTGCCACCTGACTCCCAAGGTGATTTAACCCTCCAGATAGATTGGCCGTTTGCTTCGTTGCTCTCTGTGAGGCTTTGCTGTGCATAAATTGACTGCCCTGCTGGCCTACAAAGACACAGTAACTACACTTGGCAGCAATTATCTGTGAAGCGATTTGAGACATTTAAACATTAAAGATGCTGCGTGATACTATTACAGTATTATTATTGGATGAGATATAAATTGGTCATCCCCCAAATTGGTTGAGATTTTTATTACAATATAATGTTACTATCACTTATTGCTTTCACCCAGCACAGATCAAAGAGCAAAAACAGTGAGTTCATCTACAAAGCATTTTCCATTAGCTCCAGTATTTTTTTTAGTCATCGATCAATGAGCTTGTGTGCCCTTTTGCATGTATCAAGTTAGTTGTTTCCAAACAGTGGCAAACAACTTAATAATGCCTTTATCCCCTCGAGCTGCCTTTACTTTGCTCAAACGCATGAGATAGATGGTGTGCATAGCTATGCTTTTTATGATTTTTCTGCATCACATTCTGGTACAAAACTTTTAAGTTGACATGATGGATACTAATCAATTATTCCTTTTCTTCTACAAACAAAAGAACATGTTTAAAGATTCAACGGAACACCAAGAGTTTGGATAATGTAAGGCAGTGAATAATAAGTGAAAGCTCAGGGAGAGATCTTAGTTAAGTATTCCGAGGTTTAAATCCTACCTGGAAGATAGTACTGTACCATGTAAGGATTATTATTATTATTATTATTAATCTGCCACCCTTAACACAGTGAGCAGTGATATGCGTGAAGCAGAATACTGTACAGTTTACGGAAGTCATGGCAGTCTGTCTGAACTTCTACTATAATCTGACAGGAGCAACAGAGGTGCCATAATCCAATGCACCACACTTAACATGGGTGGGTTAGCTATGATGACCGATGAAGTGTGCGACTGAACTGTCAGGTACAGCTGATGCCCCTCCCCTCCCCCGCTTCGCCACCCCTCTCCCCCCGCCCCACAAACCCTACTCCCATTTACACTGGCTCTGAAGGCAGTTATTTCTGTTTGACCGAGAATTAATTTTATTGCATCATGAGCTTTCGCATCGCAGCCCTAGGCTCCGTCGCCATGGTCCGGAACTTTAATTAGAAATGGTTGTCAAAATAGTGATATGATAAACGAAAAGATAATTATGCTGTGCCCTGGGGAATGTGGCAGGACGGAACTCCAGCAATTTGTTTGTCCACACTTCCACACTGAATTCATCAGGCGCTCCAGGGCAGGCTTTGCAAAAGTGCTAAGGAGCTGTAATTACTTGTTTATGGATCAACCCCTTTTCTTCCCAGACCTCCTATTGTTATTCAAAACTAGAGTTCAAAACTAGCTCCATTATGACTCTGAATTGACCTGTGAATGACTTCACTTGGCCTTGTTTGAACCTCTTGTCCGTTGTTTGAAGTGGATTTTACTTCAATGGGGTTGTCTTGTTTTGCCACTCTTGCTTCTTGACAAAAAAAACACGCCCCATCATGTCGCGATGAAGGGCAGAATCTTTCAGACCTTTGTGATACAATCATGTCCCCTGCAACAATTCCATCTGTTCATGTCATGGACATGTGTCACTCTTGCTTTTTGGCAAAAAAACTATTAATAATCATCCTTGCATTTGATATAGTTCTTTTCATGTCTTCTAGACATCTCAAAGCGCTTCACAGAATATACTGTAAACTGAATTGACTGTATATTTTGTGGGCGAAATGCGGTAGCAAATTGCACACAGCAGTGTCCCACAAACAGTCATGGATTGAAAATGCCCAGTTTATTATTATTTTTATTGTTGTATATTCTGGGGAGAAATTGGGAAAAATTGGTTGGCAGATATATACATATATATTATATAGGGATGAAAGTGTGATGCTTCATAACACAATTGATATTTAGTGAGTGTATTATCAAGTATATAAAAGCGCCCCCCACCCTCACCCTCCACCACCTGCGACAGCACACCATTGGAGTGTCTGCTCATGCTGTGTGACATTGGGTTTGAAAGAACAACCTTATGACACAGAGGAGAGAATGAGACTGACTGAGCCAGACTGATACACATCCACTGCTGCTGCGTTTCATTGGAGATTTATTGGCTTAAGCCAATGATGCACTAGAATGCCCATGACAGGCAATTGAAAACACCAAAGGCAATACTTTTGGCCCAGCAATTGAGCTGAAGTCAGACGGGGAGGGTCATAAACACGGTCAATTTTTAGATTTCATGGAAAAAAAGTCATGGTTCCAGACAGAATTGCTACTACATCTATAATTATTGAATGTGATATGCAACATTGCATATTTCAGCCCAATGAAGGTTTTTTATTCAAAAACTCACAAAAAAAGGCAAGATTTTCATGAAGTTTTGCTTTGAGCATAGGTTCTTGCAATCGTAGATTGTCAGGTATATTTACTGAAGTCTCTCATGTATATAATATCACAGTACATGATGTAAATACTACGATCAAAGTGGAATACAACCTTAAGGAGCAAATAAAATGTTAAAGAGGATATTTGAACAGCAAGATTCCATTTTATGAATCAAACGCCTTTTCTAGTAGAATATTATGGCTTCAACAGCAAATGTGATTGCCTTCTCAGGGGAACTGAGTTGGAAAATCTACTGAGATCAACAGTATAAGGGAGCTGAATTAACATCAGCCGAGATGGAGTCATTAATCTGGGGCGTGTCTGTTCCGATGTCCCTTCAAAACTGTATGGTAATTCACTGCTCCCACACAGTTAGTTGATCATTCCTCTGAGACGGTATCTTTATCGAAATAATCAGTAAACGTTTGTTTAAAATACAAAGGGAAAAACAAGCTGAATCCACTTTTAAAAGACTTTATTATAATGTATTGCGTCTATTTAAATGCTGCTTCCAATGAATAAGCACATTAGAGATAAACTAATATAAGATCCCAATTTCACACTGATTAAAGTGCGTCATTTTTTGTTTAGTGTTCAGTTTTTGCTCTGAGGAATGGAGTCAATCATGTTCCGATGCCTGAGTTTCAGAATATAGTATATTGGTTTAAAAGGCATACCGATTGTTCCGAGGCAGTGCAGTCCTGACAGTAAAAAAAAAGTCCTCTATCAATGTGCCAGGGAATCCATTCCGGAATAGCTGCGTTGCAGTTCTCAATGGTTTTCTGCACTCTGAACCAAGGTTTGTTTCTTCTCCAACAGAAGGAATAGCACAGTGTAGTCCCATGGGCACTCATTAAGGTGTACAGTATTCAATCAGCTGCCAGTGCATGCTCTGTGCAAGTCTTGAGGCTATAGTCTGTTGACAGGTCATGCTACACACGATTAATTACATGCATTTGTGGGTGGTGGGGGTGGGCTGGCCTAGAATAGGCACCAGAAATATGTTTTGCTTACCTCATTTGAATACGCCTGGCTTTTCTTTCCTTGTGACATGAAGGGAGCCATCTGATCATTTCAAATCCTTTATTTTTCAAACTAAATACTGTACTTTTACCTTAAGACTTTTGCTATTGCTTTTAGAACATGCATTTTTTTTAATGATGAGGTGAACTAAAATCTGACTTGAATTTGTCTGAGTCCCTTTGTAATTTAATTCTGATAATTACTGACAGTGTAAATACAGTCGATGCCTTTGATGCGCGATGTAATCCTTATCTCCTGGAGGGCATCTCAATGTTTTCTGACCTCCCTGAAAAAACGGAACATGTAAACCTTCCAGAATTTTCCAGGTGCTTTGCTGTCGTCTCCTTATCCCTGTGGTTCATTCGTCAGGCAGGTCCAGGAAACACTGACCCTCCGATTGAAAGGATTTAACGTGTGCTTAATTGAGTGTGCTGTTGCCTCTGGGAAGCATTTCGGCAACAGATGCAGACATTCTGCCACCAGTTTGCTTCGTCAACCTCCATACACCTGCTTCCTTTACTGTGTTAGCACTGGAAATCCACCCAGAGAGCACACCACTGTAACACACAGCATGAATGCGGCACCAATCACATTTATGTGCACTTAGGCAAGAAAATGAACTTCATTATAAGCATTGGGGGTGCCACATTAGTGAAATGAGCATTTATCATTTTAACCTTTCTCATAACAAGCACAAAGTTTATAAGAAGACAAACTATTTGGTTCATCAAACGCACGTCTTGCACTTGGCTTATCACAAAATCCACTCAAACTATTCCATCGCCTCAGGAAAATTCCTGCATATTCAGATAAATTCATAAAATTCAGCAAGAATCCCACAAATACCTAATCTTACATCTTACATTGGGTACCTACTCTGCCAGTGGCATTTCCATGATTTCAGCAGCACAGTTGTTGTACTTCCCTGGCGTACAGTCCCTTCAGGATGCGTGGGATAAATTCCAGCTCCTGAGGTTGAACAGATTGTGCACCTAAAGCCTGCAGCATAGCTATTCTTTGCTATGTTCTATTCTAGCAACTCGATGAACGAGTGCTATTTGCATTCTTTTAGATTAGACTCGGACAATAAGTTTGAGATGACTCAACAATTTGATGAAACGCTATTTCAAATGCAAGGATTATTATATTATAAGAAAATCCTACATTGAGATAATTCAGCCATGATCTTATTGAATGGCGGAGCAGGCTCGAAGGACCGAATGGCTTACTCGTGCTCCTAATTCTTATGTTCTTATGAGACACCTTCCCTTCTCTCTAGCCTCGACATTCCACTGATCTCAAGCAGTCTCAATTGACTAATATTAGCATGAGTCACACATTGCTTGGACCTAACCGGATGCCCTAACATTGCCTTTTCTTGCAGTAATCAATTTTTATAAATGTTCTTGAAATGATTTGCATTGTCCAATTATTCAATAATGATAACAGTCCTGGTTTGAGACATTAGACGGTTAAATTGAAGGTTTAATAGAATTGTGAAATATTTTTAATAACTGCAGAAATATGGCTTCCGAATTAAGGCTAGTTTAAGAACGTCATACAATTTACAGCCACTTGTGGGCCTTTGCTGTACGCAAAATGCCTGCTGCCCTTGACTGCGAATCCACAGTCACTGCACTTGGACAATGACTGCCTATGAAACTCTTTGAGGGGTGTTGGGCATTTGTAGGCATTGTGTGAAGCGCAAGGAACATTCTTATTATTGTGTAATTCATATGAAAACAATTCCTCGCTCTCGCTTGGGCTATAACGACAATTTAATGAGAAGACTGATCACCAATGTTCAGCTATTCTGCTGCCTCAGAACGCTGCAGGGTTCAACCATTTTGATCCTTCCTCCTTTGAAAGACTCTGTAACATTCAAGCAATTCCTCTCCACCCCCACCAACCTCACACACCTCACTCCCCCCCACCCACCCGCCACCTTCAGAAGTTCTCTGACACTGACAGGATCCTGCGTAGTCATGTGAACAGTCCCCACATGGAAGTTGACCTTTCCTAACAGAGCACTGAGCGTCGAAAGTGCACAGGTCGCCATACTGACTGGTAGCAGCTGCCACACACACACACATACATACAGTACAGTAGGGCACGTAAACCAGTGCGCTTATTAATAGAAAATATACAGATCATTTTTAATCAGTTTCACCACCGCCATTTACAGTTCCGCATGATTTCTGCTTGATCAATCTCCAGAGTTTGCGAGTGATGTGATTCTTACGTTTGTTCGGACTCTCGAACACTGTTGATCATCTGCTCACAAACACTTATCTGATTTTCTCTCTGAACAGACAAGTCAGTCCGCATTTTTAGCTGAGTTGCGTAACCATAGCAACAGTGTTTCATGTATAGTCAGCAACAGCGATATTCTCCCACTGTTCCTCCCCTAATTGCAATGATTTCTTTTTTGCAATACGACTGGATGTTAAATGCACAATTTAAAATAAATTTACGCCCAACAGAAAACATCTTCATTGTGAAGAACGTTTATTTTCTTTTAACGTTTAACAACACAATAATGCTTTGGACAAACCGATTTCTGGAATCTTCCTCCACAGGGGAGGCACAATGTTTAGACTGCATTGTGTGTTCTCCAGAGGTTTCAAAGCACGTATATATATTTTTTTGTATGAACTGAGATTATGCTGCATTTCTTCCTTGATTCCCGAAGCTTTCCCTGGAGTAGATGTAGGTATACTGGTTCTGAGAACTGGCCATTAGATCTCCTGTGACGGCAGATTGCACAAGGCTGAACATTACAGGAGGGAACTGGAAGCTGTGATGTTCCGAGTATCCTTTCGACCAGTTCTCGTTGTGTGTTCAGTAAGTCACTGGAAACACAATACCTTGTGCTGTACTCGGATTTCTCACACCTCATACAATCTCATCCGTTTGCTAGATTAGCCTAGAAATTGTTATTGTTATATTGGATTTCGTTTTTTTTAAATCGCTCAGAAAATATACAGTCAATTCACTTTACAATATATTCCGTGTAACGCTTTGAGACATCTGAAAGATGTGATAAGGTGCTGTATTAAATGCAAAGATTATTATTATTATTATGATTAATGACAGGGAGAGCAAACGATACTACCTCTTTCTGTGTCAATGGCTCCAGCCCCAGATTCCAACTGCTCTCCTTACCATCTGCCATCATGGATGGATGGGAATTGTGGAAAAAACAAAATGGCATTGTGCCTGTTTAGCTAAAGGTGCTGTGCCAATTGCTATGTCAAGCAGGATCATTAGGCTTAAAGGTCATTTCTCACTGGCAGTGCAGTTCAAACAATAGAGTACCTGGGTGTGAGACCATTGTACTGAGATGGTTCCATTACCAAGAGCTTTTTGTAACTATTTCGCTGAATGAATTAGTTAAGCAGCTGTTTTTTTTAATTAAGATTCTATCCTCGGGGAAGTGAGTAATCTTTCTGGCATACTGAGTGGAAGATATTTTATTAACCGTTGCAGCGAGCCGAATGCAAAATCTCTGGTCACGTTTTCAATGTGTTCCTTTTCATATTGTGCATTTTGAGATCAGTAGCTGTACTAAAGTTTTGTGTTAGATTAAACATGGAAACATAAGTAGGCCATTCAGCCCCTCGAGCCTGTGCCACCATTCTGTAAGACCCTGGCTGATTTGCACTTCAAGTCTGAAATCCCTCCCTTGCCCCATAACAAACTTATCAAATTCAAGGATTATTATTATTATTGTTATTATTAGCATATTCCTTAATGCACAGTAGGCAGCAGGATAAGAGGACACACGTTTAGGAGTTGGTTGGGACAGGACAGCCTTAAGATTAAGGGTCAGCCTTTTCACACAGAGTTGAGGAAACACTTCTTCACTCAGAGGGTAGTGAATTTATGGAATTCTCTACCCCAAAAGGCTATAGATAACATCTTCAACACTGAACTTGATAGATTTCTGATGGATACAGAGATTAAGGAATATGGGGATAAGGCGGACAGGTGGTAGATTAGAAGATCAGCCATGATCTTATTGAAATGCGGAGCAGGCTCGAGGGGCCAAATGGCCTACTCCTGCTCCTTATTCTTATGTTCTTATGTACCAGGAAGCATTTCTTTACTTGGAGAGTAATTAATTAATGGAACAGGTTCCTAGTAAGGGTGGTTAAGACCAGGATGCCAGGCTCATTTGAGAAACAGCTTGATACTACTTTGGAAAAAGATAAGGTGGTTATTTTGGAAAGATGACATCAAATGGGTTAAGGTGCTTTCTTGGCCCCAATTTTCCTTGGGAAGTGGCTGAATTTAACAATGAAACTTTATTTTTTTTCTTTTCTTTCTTAACAATGAAGCTTTTTCTTTTTTTTACATTTATTTTGTGTTGCTTCCTTTATGTTGCAGTCCTTTCCTACCATTTTATATCTACTATTTAGAGCAAACATGCTGCTTTGAAGGTGATTTGAGCATAAAACCTTTGTGATATTTTTTAGAAGTATTCCCTGTTAAACAATCGCAAGTCATGCAGAGGGGAAATACGTTAGGCCATTGACTCAATCAACGTCCAAAGCAGTATTTCCATAGGGCAATGTGTACTTTAATAGCGTGGAGTCCTGTAGCTCAATGGTTAGAGCACTTGCCTTGTAAGCAAGAAATCTGGGTTCGATTCCAGGCAGGGTGAAACCTTGGGAAAGTTTCCTTACTCCAGATAATAATGCCTGAAAAAAAATTGGTCACTCAATCCACGACTGTTTCTGGGATGCTGCTATGACAATTAGCTGCTGCGTCAGAAATATAGAGTCAATTCACTTTACAGTATATTCTGTGAAGCGCTTTGGGACATCTAGAAGATGTGAAAAGCGCTATACCAAATGCAAGGATTATTATTACAGTAGAAGCCCGTTTATCCGTGAACAGATTAACCGGATTGCTCGACCCCATTCCAGCAATCCCGAGTATGCTCAATTTGCGCATGCGCGCAATGTGTGCGCATGCGCACTTATTAAACTTATGAACTTGGAGGTTTTTACCGATCGGTAAAAAATGCTTTTTTACTGATTTTTTACCGATTGTTTTACAGTGTGCTGAAATCTTTATTGGTAAGTAGCTATACAATAACCTGTTACTATTTAGTAGGGTCCGTCGATATAGAAATTTTCCGATTTAGATATATCGATGGGCTCATATCGAGATAAACCAAAATATTGATATTTTGCGGTTTTCTGTACTGCGCATGTGTGCGCAGCGCGCGCATTCGGGGTGCGCATGCGTTCCAGGTGCGCGTGCATTCGGGGCCTATCTCCTCAGGAGGTAAATATCTTTCTCTCTATGTGTCTCTCACTCTCTCCATCTCTGTGTTTTTCTCTCTGTGTCTCTGTGTCTTTCTCCTCTCTCACATCCCCCCATCTCTATCTATCTGTATATTATCACATCCACCCTGTCTCTCCCCCCACCACCCCACCCCTGCCGCCATCCCTCTCCCCTCCCCCACCCGCCGCCGTCCCTCTCTCCCACCCGCCGCCGTCCCTCTCTCCCCCCCCGTCGTCTCTCTCCCCCCCCCCCCACCAGCTGTCTCTTTCCGCCCCCCAGCCGTCTCTCTCCCCCTCCCCCCCCCCAGCCGTCTCTCTCCCCCTCCCCCCCCCCCAGCCGTCTCTCCCCCCCACCTCCTCCCAGCCGTCTCTCTCCCCCTCCCCACCCCAGCTGTCTCTCTCACCCCCCACCCCTTGCATACCTGTATATTGTATTCTAGGACTATGAATACAGTATGGCGGCTTTGCACCTCGGTCTGTGCATTGTGTATAGAGATGAGCATTCTGGGTCTTGAACTTCAGTGTGCGCGAATTCCGATTTTTTCCCTTGATCTATTGATTTTTCGATATATCGATATTTTTTAAATGCCTGTATCGGCGTATCGATATGAAAATTATATCGGGTTTTAGCGATATATCGGTATATCGCCGGACCCTACTATTTAGTATATTATAAACATAGTATGTTTTAAAATAAGTACACTTTTTGTGTTGGGTTTTCAGCAACTTGCCGCCCAATTATCCGACACAGACAATTAGTCGACCCTCTCTCCCCCCCCACTCCCCGAGCATGCTGGATAACGGGCTTCTACTGCAATAGGATTCTTCCCATTTAAAATCCTCCCAATCCTCCCCTTTAAGCCACCATGATAAGGGTAAGTAAAATTTCCCCTACCAGGATTTGAATTCAACCAACAAAGAGATTATTACCATTCAAGTATAGAGTTTTGTATATGTACAGCAGATATTACCAGTCTGTTCCGTAATTCAATACTGGCATTTAGAACTGGAATTGGTACAAATGATATAATACACCAGTTTATCTAACCTGACATTTTGATGACAGAAATAGGAAATTGAAAGGATTTAGGCAATGACACCAGAAAATGTAGTATAATCCCAGGTCATCCGTGAAATTCCATTTCCAAACCTCTTTCAGGTACTGTTGCCACAGGGTGGGTCAAATGCATTATCATACAGTCGCTTTGCTTCTAAGGTTTAAAGGGCTATTATGCTCTATCATAGTGAATCAATCAGGATTCATGTACAGAAATGTTGCCTTCAGGGAGTAAAAGGTGACCATTTGAATATTCTACTGCATGTTTGCAACACCATTACTTTGAGTAGTTTTTGAAATGTGAATTTTACACAGAATCATAGAAATTAACAGCACACAGGGAAGCTTTTCGACCTATGAGAACATAAGAAATGCTAGACGAAAAATCAAACCAAGGTCCATCTACTTCGTCTTCCACCATCCTGGCGGTACTGTACTATGTGTGCAATGTGTACTGACTACAACAAGGAAACTTGCCCTTGGACAAGTTTCTTTCCTCCACACGCCTGATTATAATCACTCAACAAATAACCGATATTAATTTGGTCATTCAATCCACAAGTGTTTGTGTGACACTGCTGTGCACAATTGGCTGCCGCGTGCCACCCACAAATATACAGTCAATTCACTTGACTGTATATTCTGTGAAGCGCTTTGAGATGTCTGGAAGGAAAGCATTATATCGAATGCAAGGATTATTATTATTATATCCTATATTGTTATTTCTTGAAAGAAAACGGTTTAAGGATCATTGATATTTGAAGGAATCAACACTTCCTGCTTCAATCATCTCCCTCAGGAGGCTGTTCCCATCATGACTGATTTTTGAAAGTGATCTTTGTTTAGTCACATTCTCCTGAACATCACCCTCTTCTGTTATTGCTTTCCAATTGTGTTTTCTGAGTTCCACTCACGCAAAGTATTTCTCCACTCATCTTAAAAATATAGGCCTTTTTAATCACCTTACATGCTTTATAAAAGGGTGATTTATTCACGAAAGATGCAAGAAAGTTGAAGCAGAGTCACTCAATAAATCACGTAAAGATATTTGAACAAAAGACTCAAATAGAGAAATGGGAAGCCACTCCCTATCTTTGTTGAGTGGGCAGATTGGTTTTGCTACTTAGTGGACTTCAAGAAGCTCCACTTATACATGTCTGTTGCTCTCATGCTCCTTTTGAAGTACTTGAGCTGCAAATGGAAGTAATGCCACCATCCTTAAGGATCCTTATAGTCCTTGTGTGCATTGTGGATGGGGTGAAATGAGTGTGGTCGCAACAGTTGAAAGAATACAATCATTTGTATGAACATTTTGCTTTGAAGTCTGTGTACCTCGCTGTTTATTTCTGAGAACAAAGTTTTACGATAATAGAGACATTGTGTGGCAAGGGCTTCGAACTTTGCAATTCCCTGTAGCTGAAATGCAGGCCAGTCGTTTTCTGTTCTCACTGAAATGAATGAATTCCTTTGACTGCGTTGAGCATCTTGCTTTCTGTTTTCATTACATTCTCAGTCCATTGATATATTTTATCCTCTGATACATAGAACTAAATGACAAAAAAATTTAACGAGTGGAAAGCTTTACTGTTTTTTCATTGTGTTTTTACACTAACAAATACTAGCAAAAAAATGCTTAATTCAGATTAAAAATCATATATGTCTTCTTCTTGTCCATAAGGTGGATCCAAATTGGTGAATTGTGGATTTTGACCACCAATTAGTGGAATGCTATGATGAGGTTTTAAAGGAATCTGACAATCAAAGAATTTTATAATTACAATAATAATCCATGCAATTCATATAGCGTCTTAAGACATTGAGACTTCTTCCCAAAGCACTTCACAGGACATACTGTGTCCAGAGTCATGGGATGTCCTCCCGACAAGAAAGGCACTCTTCAAATGTAATTGTTTTGTTGTTGCTGAATTGACTGTGTATTTGGTGGGCTAAACTGGCAGCTAATTGCGCACAGCAGTGTCCCACAAACCGTCATGGAGTACACTGAACTTTATAGTAATAAAGAGGCCATTTGGCCCACTGTGCCTGTGCTGGCTACCTGAAAGTACAACAGCAACAACAACTTGGATTATATAGCACCCTTCACGCCAGACGGCATCTCAGCGCACTTCAAACTATCCATTTAGTCCCACATTCCTGCCTCTTTAAGCTCTCCGGAACACTAGGCACCCTGAAGGGATCTATATAAACGTAAGTTGTTTTACATCCACCCTTTCAGATATTTTGTCTTTTCCAACGACTTTTCTAATTCTCTGTTAAATGCTTTTGCAGAATCCACTTGCGCTGCAATTTTTGATTAAATTTTTCTTTCAAAAGGCGTTTTGCTCATCAAAGGGCCAGCCTGTGACCTGCTAACCAGCAATCGAAAGGGGCCATCTGTAAGTCGGAAATAAATTGCCATACACTCGGTTTCACAGCCATCTCCAATGAGGAAGGTGTGGGTTGTGTGTGTATATGTGTGTGTGGGGGCGGGAGTATCTGTCTCCAGCACACCCATGGAACATTCAATTTGATAAGTATCAAATGCAGGGCTGAATTGACCCCAATTTCATCTGGACCGCGAGAATTTATGAACATCATGCATGTTGAAAATATCCATATTTTAACTTGAGAGTTGGCTAGCCTGAGTGATGATGTAATCTCGCCAGTGTAACATTGCCACTGGCAGATCTTTATAATTAACATGTCTTGTGCACGATCTTCTTGCACAAAACTGCACTGCAGTATCGAGCACCTACTCAAACAGCACATTCCTACCGGGAACAGATTGAACATTACAATCAAAATGCTAAGAAAAAAATTCACAATATTTTTGCTTATCTTTTCTCATTAGAGCTGGCTTTACCCTTGTCGGGATTTATCAAGGATAAAGATATTTTTTTGCTTCAATTTCCTCTTGCAGAACAAACTGGTGCCACTTTACTTGGGATCTTAGGGCGTGACAGATGAAACGTAATTTTGGATTGTATTTTTGTATTGTATTTCTATATCTACCTCTTTACTCCAGCATACAAAATGCAGACTCCAAAACCCCAAACTGCTGCTTCTGACAACAGTTTATTTATTGCCCTGTATTACCAGGCCCTTCCTTTAATGAATTATTTTTATATTTTGAATTTAGTGCTCAGCAAGGTGAGCCATTTCAGTTCAGAGACATGAATATGCCAACAACACACTCACCCAGGTCAGGTATAGTACAGTGAGCTGGAGATTAAAGCTCCCTCTCGTCCACCACAGCAATGTGTTTTAACCCCAAATTCAGAGAAGCACATCTTATCTGTGGAGCATTTTCCCATCCCGCACTAGCCTTTCTGTGTGAAATTGTCAATTTAGTGCTGAAATAGGGAAAAAATTTAAGCAAGCCTGCTCAGAGCAGGAACCAGGTTGAGACATCCCAAATGCCTTACGGAGAGGAAGCTTACAACCAATATATTGGATTTATTATCAAATCAGTCTCAGCTAGATTCAAACCTATGTCCAGGAGGAAAGGACACTGATTTTCCCTTCCTCCCTCCTTATTTCTGTCTGTTCTATCAATTGTCTGTTTGTTTCCACCTGGGAGTTTTCAATGTTAATAATAAGTCCGGCAAGCATTCCCTGTGGCTACTTGTCCTTTGCAGTCTCAGTTTTTTTTTGATTTCTTCATTTGTTTTCTCCCGAGAAACGTTACTCACAGTGTAAGGAAGCGTGCCTTTGACGGCACGTAGGATTGAGTGCTCCAGGGTTATCTTGTCTGATCAAAGGCTGGAGGGTTGTGACTGTGTAAAGCTAAGGGATAAATGACAATGAGTTGCTGTCCATTTCTTCAAGCTGATTCTGTCCATCACAGTTTCTTCATCAAATGCTTGTCTTTGATCTCATTTCCCCCCCCCACCCATTCATATAATTGTAATCCTCCCCTGAGAGAGGAGGTTGTACATTGTGTGCAGTTACCATGAACTGATGGGATGCACTTCATGGCTGCAACAGACCTGTATGCCTGCCTACCTGCCCTCTGCTGCCTCTATTTCCCAGTCCATTAAAGATTATTTGTTATCGTTTGGCAGTCACAGCAATACATACAACCACTGTTGTGATTATCCATTGTTACCTGAAGGACCCACATTACATTACACTTAAGTGCCCAGAGCACTGTTTGAAAGATCTTACAGACGAAATGTGCCAAGGTATGTGGCCAGAATCGAGATAAAGGTGATTGCATTGCTGGTTTCAAGTCACTGTTTTCTACGATAGGGGAAAGGGTTAGTGCTCTGTAATGACAACATCACATATGTCAATAGACCTTCTTCATTCAAACCGATCTTGTGATAAGGATCCATCCTGTTTGGTGTCTATGCAATCAGTAAATAGAAACTGAATAGTGGTAAGTAGGATTCCCGTTGTTGGTTGATTGGCGAATTGCTTTCAGGAGTAATAGTCCCTCCAAAAGAAAAACAAGCGTATAAACAAAAAAATTTGGTCACTCAATCCATGATTGTTTGGGGGACAAACAGCCACAATGCACAATTAGCTGCCACATTTCACCCACAAAATATAATAATAATAATCCTTGCATTTGACATCGTGCTTTTCATGTCTTCTAGACGTCACAAAGCGCTTCACAGAAATACATTGTAAAATGAATTGACTGTATATTTGTGGGCGAAACACGGCAGCCAATTGCGCAGTGTCCACAAACAATCATGGATTGAAATGACCAATTTTGTTTTTGACAGATTATTATCAGACATGTGAAGCAAGGAAACTTGCCCAAGGTTTCGCCCTGACCTGCCTGGATTCGAACACAGGTCTCACACTCTTAAAGCAAGTGCTTTAACCACTGAGCTCCATGACTCTGACAATATCAATCGATCGATCAATCGATTAATCAATCAATCAATCAATCAAAACTTACATTTATGTAGCGCCTTTCATGTTGAGAGGATGTCCCAAGGTGCTGTGCAGTTAGGTAGCGACAAGAGCAGGAGGGGAAGAGTCGGGGCAGGATGAAGAAGAGTAGGAAAATTTACTGTATATTTGTGAGCAAAGCGCAGCAGCCTAATTGCGCACAGCAGTGTCCCACAAACAGTCATGGAAGCGGGATTAAGGGAAAGAGGGAGGAAAGATGGCAAGGGGATGGGTCGGTGTAGGGGGAAGGAGAGCAGGAAAGCCGACCTAACTTGTGGGCGAAATGTGGCAGCCAAATTGCGCACAGTAGTGCGCAATATACAGTAAATACACTTTACAATATATCTTGTGAAGCACTGTGAGACATCTCAACATCTTGATCAGGTGCTATATTAAATACAAGGATTATTATTATTATTTTTCTTATGGTTAGTGTACTTTATCTGCAAAAGCAATTAAGAGTATGGCGAGCAATCAGGAGAATGGGATTAGATTAGGTGGCTCATGTAGAGAAAATCTCCAGCACAAACATGGTGGGCCAAACGGTCTGTTCCTGCCCTACAGTGTTCAGTCATTCCATGTGAGTTTGCTGCTATTGGCATTTACATGTATAGTTTGCAGAGATGTGATAGACTCTCCAGCTAGTTACATCACAATGATTGTTTTGATAACAGGATTGTGTATTTTAAGGCCCTTTGCATTGTTCCAGGACCTTGGGACGTCCTCCCGACATGAGAGGCACTATAAACACTGCACCTCTTTCATATTTGTTTCTAAATTTGCTTAGCTTTTTACTCCCTTGTTCTTTTTTTGACGTTGGCAATAATGATATGAATGTGTTTTGTAGCAAGTATTGACCAGACATTATTTTTGGTGCTGTCTTGTGTTTTTTACTGTTGCTACTGGCAACATGGCAGGACCTTCCCAGTACGCCTCAGCAAACTTTGTGCCCCGTGACCTTCCCTGGTTGGTCAGCCATTCTTCAAGCCTGCAAGTGCCCCTGTTGCTAAGCAAACAGTTCCGGCTGTTCCTCCTGTTGATATCGTGTGTGGCATGAAAATGTCTCCATCTTTGATTTATGTTCCTTCCTCAGCGTGAAAATGTGCCCGTATTTGATTTATGTCTCTCTCCTCGGAGGTTCGCCTCCTGTTCCATTTTTAACATTTGGCTTGATTCTCTCTTAACAGAGAAGATGATTGTCAGAAGAACTGGGAGAAATGCCTGCTCTTGGATATAGACTGTATGGAAAGTTACTGTTGTAAACCACAAGTCAGTATGATAGCCTGACTTATTCAACTAACATATTTTTTGGATTCATAGGTTTCTGAGGTTTCAAATAATTCACTTGCACCCTGTTCACTGTCTGCCTTCCGAATTCCTGCCATTGAGCCAGGCTGGCAGGGTTGTCATCAGCAGTGATCTGGAGTTCTGTGGGCCTGCCTGTCTCGGAAACTTGACTACCATAAGACCACCATAGAGGGTTGGCTGAACTCTTATATTCTTTTGCCAAATATGTCACCTTGGAGCCAATTCAGCCCTAAGGAGACCCGTTTACCTACCTCCCTCTGCTCCCCCCACTCCTCAAGCACACACACAGGAGGATTTACTGCCCAGAAGAAGGCCATTTGGCCTGTGCCGACTCTTCTAAAAGGCAATCCGTTCAGTCCTGTTTACTTGCCTTTTCCCCATACTCCTGCAGTTTATTAATTAGAACATTTCTATCCAGTTGCCTTTTGAAAGTTAATATGGGGTTTACCTCAACCACTGCTGATGAGAGGGCATTTCATATCCTACATACTGTACTTTGTACGTGAAAAGATTTCTCCTAACCTTCCAATTGCTCATTTGCTAGCTCTCTTAAATTGATGTCCTCCAGTCATTGATATAACAAAAGGACAAAATACTCATCCCATGATCCAGACAGGAACAATACTGAATACCCCTGGATGTAGGTAAAGGCATAAAGAAAATAGGAATCAGTGCACAAAAAGTAAAGGTATATAAGATACTGTCAACTGGAATAGTAAAATTGATTGCTCCCTGTGGATTTTCTCTTCAGTTTAATCATTGAAAGTTTAATCAGAATTGAAAATCTATTCTCTGCAAAGAATGAGTGTTATTTTGGTGAGACTCGAGATTTATTTTGATTTGGGTAGATTGAAACTTGAAATCATTCCTTTGTTTGTAATAAATATGTATTTATTTTTATCCCATAATTTCCCTATTGCTGCTCTGATATGTTCCAATGTGGAATTATACCAATTCAGCCCAAACCAAATGAGGAGGCAAATCTGAGAAAAGTAACATTAAAGAGGTGGTAGAATGCAGACAGCCTGAAACAATGCTAATGTATTGGGTAGTAAATGTTCCTCGTGAGAACAGTCAGCTTGCACATCTTCCCATTCCCACTCCCCAGTTCCATAATGGAAACAATGAACAGAGAGAAAGACTGTATTCCTTTGTTCCTATGTTACAAAGAGTAGAGATTGGAAAGATAAGGTTTTAGAATTAATATAATGGCCATAATTATTTTCTTGGAAGTAGATTGGGACAAATGGTTAATTCCTTTTTCTTTTCAGTGTTCAGTAAACAAGTACAACAAGAATGACAACAACAGCTTTGATTTATACAGCGCCCTCCACGCCGAACGCGTCTCAGAGCACTTCAATGTAGTGGATCCCAGGCCTGAGCCAGGGTCAGGGGTAGAAAGGTGACCAAAGGCATGGTCAAAGAGAAAGGTTTTAAGCTGCGATCTGAAACTGGGAAGAGAGGACGCGAGGCAAAGGGAATGAGGAAGGGAGTTCCATAGCCTCGGGGAGTAGTAGCTGAAGGCACGGTCGCCGAGAGTGGAGCAGAGAATTAGAGGGACATGGAGGAGGCCAGACCCGGTGGAGTGAAGGCAGCGGGTGCTGGTTTGGGGAGAGAGATCGGAGAGGTAGAGGGGTGAAGAGGAGTGGAGGGATTTGAAAACAAGGTTTCAACGACTTTTGGGGTGAGATATTGCCAGAGATGAACAATTCGTCGGAGGTGGAAGAAGGTGGTGCTGGTGAGGGAACAGATGTGAGGGAGGAAGGATAGTTGGGGGTCGAGCCTGACGCCAAGGTTGTGCACAGGTTCGGAGAGTTTTAGGGCCAGACCGGGAAGGTGAAGGAGGTGAGAGCCGTACGAATGTAGACGTTGACGAGGGCCAAAGAGTATGGCTTCTGTCTTCTCGACATTCAGCTGCAGGAATCTCGCGCTCATCCAGCTCCTGATATCTGACAGGCAGCCTGACAGAACATCAGGGGACTGGGGGTCGCAAAGTGAACTGGAAAAGTAGAGTTGGGTGTCATCAGCATACATGTGGAAGTATGTCCCAAGCCTGCGGATGACATCCCCAAGAGAGAGCGTGTAGATGAGGAAGAGGAGGGGGCCGAGGATGGATGTCTGGGTACCCCACAGGTAACCGGGTGAGAGCGGGTGGAAAAAACGTTTATTGAGATGTGCTGCTGGCGATTTGTGAGGTAGGACTCGAACCAGGCAAGTTTGGTCCCACTGAGGTGGATGGTGGAGGACAGGCGGTGGAGGAGGATGGTGTGGTCGACTGTGTCGAACACAGTGGACAGGTCCAGGAGGATAAGGGATTCAATAATACAGGGATTCAATAAAAATAATTATGCTTCCATTTGATATAGCGCTTTATCACGTCTCCGAGACGTCTTGAAGCTCTTCATAGAATGCATTGTAAAGTGAATTGACTGTATATTTTGTGGGCGAAACACAGCAGCCAATCATGTACAGCAGTGATCACTGTAAAGTCGGAGCTTACTCCAATGCTGTGTTTATGCTGTATGTTTGCTGCCGATCCCGCCATTTTGCTAGTGATTCGCTGCCAAACCTCGTATGAATGAGTGTCAGACAGCATAAATCGCACTGCAACTTTCTCCTAACACAACCTGGAGCACTAAGCTTACTCATCCATATCACTGAATGAAGTGTGTTGACAAATGGAATGGATGGTTGCAAGGGTTACGTACTGCAGTTCCAAGGTGTCCAATATTGAGAGGCAACATTAGAGTCAACAAGTTGAAGCTCTTTTCTATAATCAGCCTGATTTTCTGAGTGTAATTTTGGAAAGAGCTGGTGTGGATTCTCTGTGTGCGAGAAAGTAATTTAGTTCTTTTTGTAATAATACAGAAAGCAAGAGGCAAGATTGATAGTGGTAACTGCATCCTCCTCTTGGGAAATCTTGAAGCCTTGAATAGCGTCCATTGGGTCAGTTGAACAGAAACCTGGTTTGCCAAAACTCTAAATTACATAATGAAGAAATAGAAAAAGCAGGAACTAACCCAACAAGGTTTACAATAGAAGCCTCTCTAAAGTAACCTTTGGAGGCATTTGTGAACTCATTTGGAAATCCATTCTCTTTTTATTGATCCTCTGGTATGAAATGCTTATTGAAAGTAACTAAAATATTGTTTTTGCTCAAATTGATTTTGCTCTAATTTTCCTAAAGCTTTGCAAGTCTCACTTAAGATGTCACAGTTGTCTACATTGCCCTGCAGTATTCTCTTAATTGTTCTTTGCTTCTGTGAATATATTGTTCAGGTATCCAATCATCCAAAACATTGTTTTGTCAACTGGAACAAAATGTGGCAGCTGTCCTCACTAATAAATTTTCTTTTACACATCTCATTCAGTTACATACATGAATGGAACAATAAATGGTTAATATAATGTTTAGGACCCTATCAGTATATTGCAACTACAATTTACGTTTATGTGGCACACTCCACGTGTATTGAAACGCTTACTTAAGGTGAAATTTATGCTATTCCTTGAAGTGATTTTCTTAAGCGAACATGCTTTGGGAACGCTATTCCATTGTGTTCTATTTTTGGAGAAGGGTTTATTGAAGTTGGCCTAGACATATTTCTGGTTTCCAGAAGGAGCTCTGTTTGGAATTCTTAATTAAGTAATGCGCCAAAGTTGATCGTTGATATTACTTAACAAAGATTGATGCACAGGTCAATCCATTGACTTTGTATCCTTTTACTGTATATATGATTTGAGTTATTTTTGTAAATCGAACAACAAGTTACATTTATATAGCGGCCTTCACGTTGGTTAGTTTCCTGGAGTCCTTAAATTCCTTTTTGTCTCAAAAGAGTACCCAACTCCAGTGATCCAATGATAAGTCCCTTACGACATTGGCCTGACAGAACAAGTTGTTAGATGTAGGAACAACATTGATTGAATGATTTTCACTTGAGAGAAAGTTTATAACATTTATTGATTTTTCTCTCTTTTACAGTTTAACAAAAAACTTCTGATTTGATCATCAATCTTTTGATAAATACTTATTCTCTTGGGTTCTAATGCGACACTGACTAACAGAGCCTGATGGAGGGATGTGTGTTGGCCGCTAATTAATAGATTTCTTTGTCACTTTTAGAAAGTTACTATGCTGTGCATTTCCACTTAGCCACGATTTAGAAGCAATTTATCTCCATGGGGGTCTCAGTTATATCGATTGCTAAAAATAGTCTTTTCATTAAACGCTTACAATAGGATATCCTATTTCGAAGATGTAACAAAAGGATTGCCTATCCATGATTTAGAAGCAATTTATCTTTATCTGATGCAAACGCTTTTAAGGGATATTTTTTGGAACAGGAGGCATAGAAGGTTTTCCTGACCTGTATAATCTGTGCGTTTGTGTCCGTGGGGGCTGATGTGAAGAGGGAAGGGGCCACTAATTGTCTTCTCTTGATTAAATGGGAACAAGCAACCTAGCATATGGCTGTGTCTACAGGAATTGGTGGGCCATGATACATTTGGTATATAACCTGGATTTGATCCTGATATATTCTGCTGATTGTAGTAGTTGTCAGTGTTTGTTTCTATAGTGTTTGCTGTTCTTCCTTGATCTCCACTCCCTGTATTGCCTTCAGTGATAAAGGCGCATTTCTTTCAGTGTGTGTTTGGGTGCAAGGCTTTTTGAGGAGATGGGAGAGGATAATCAACAACAACTTGTTTTTTATACAGCACCCTTCACATGGGGTATCATCTCAGAGCATTCACAGCTAACCTATTGCATCAGGGTTGATGGAATGGGACTTGTATTGGATTTGGACTAATTTGATCGTACATTCGTGGCATAGATCATTCTGGGTGAGCTGCATTATGCCACCTAAATGTTAGAAGGATCACATCTGGTTTTATGGAGGGGTTAACCTAGACTGGAGGTGCCTTTTGTATTCTAGGCTCCGAATCAACTAGAGAACAATGCTCCAATTTCCTATTGCACTGGAGTAGGAAAATACGGACAAACCCAGGTTAGCATTGTACAATATGTTGATTATTCTGTGCTCTGTGCTTTCCTGGATTGATGCACATATTGGTTGAATTTCTTTCTTACTTACGATCACTTCTCAGGCATTTTAAAGAGTAGTTTTCCAGGGATTGGCCTAGAATTCCCCACAAGTCCTGAAATAAGGGAAGATAGTTTTCTCTTCTTTGAGAATAATTTTCATCTGGCTATTGATCGCCTGGAGGGAATCCTCAATATGTCCCACTTTAGCCACTCTTGTGGGTTAAATAGTGTGTTGCACATTCCAGCAATCTTGCAGTTATGGTATTTCATAAAGTACATTTTCATGTTTCTTTATGCTTCAGCTTTGAG
The DNA here is from genome assembly GCA_035084275.1 of Hydrolagus colliei. Lineage (NCBI taxonomy): Eukaryota > Metazoa > Chordata > Chondrichthyes > Chimaeriformes > Chimaeridae > Hydrolagus > Hydrolagus colliei. The sequence goes on from CM068753.1 coordinate 10,916,516, forward strand.
GTACACCAATGGCTGTAAATGGCTGGTGGCAGATGTATGGATATTGCAGTGGTAAGACTCATTTTGTTGCTTGACGGCCCAATTTGAATAATTTATTCTTCTGTGGGGACTGTGCTACTTTCCTCCTTTCCTACCCTTTCAATCACCGCGACTACCTCATTCATTGTCACGGGTAGTAGGAAATCCCGGAGTGGATTTTGTTTTGTTCTTTATATGCGTTTTGTTTTCTCTGGAAAATCTCCTTGAATGCTAGCAATGCTGGAGATTTTTAGATTTTTTTATGCACACACTCATTGTTGGTGCCTTCAGCCACTACACCCTGAGGCTCTGGAACTCCCTTCCTCACTCCCTTCGCCTTGCTCCCTCTCTTCCTATTTTCAGGTCTCGGCTAAAGACCTTTCTTTTCGACCGCGCTTTTCCCCCCCTCCCCCTGGCTCGGCCCCGGGATCCATTATTGTGAAGCGCTCTGAGATGCTGTCCGGGGTGGAGTGAAGGCGCTATACAATTTATCTTGAGATACAATTAGTATCTCAAGTTGTTGTTGGTGTCCTTTAAGAACCTTTCAGGGTGGGGGCGGGGGGTGGGAAATTGCGACATGGGTTGTGTTAATTGTTGCTAGTGACGATTACCATGATGGCAATTTTCACCCTGATACAGTTCTCTGTTGAGATGGAAATGGTAATACATTGCCTTTCAAGCATGCAAAATGGTTTGCAACATACACTATAAAGCAAGTAATTTCCCTTCTCTCCCCCCTCTTTGATCTAGATAAATTGGTCACTCAATCCATAACTGTTTGTGGCACACTGCTGTGCACAATTAGCTGCCACTTTTCAATCTAGATTGTTATGATCTTGTAATTACCTGCAAACTGACACCTATACACTGATGTACAGGAACTTTATAGGATACAATGTGTATCATACAGTGGCACTTGTAAGTGTTTCTTCATACTAATGGCAAGCATTTATTTTTCAATGGATGAGTGTTGAGTATACAACATGTATTGGAATATCAGATGTGATACATTGACGCTTGGCATATGTTTAGCATTTCCATGTCCTGTCCTTTGCAGTGGTGAGATTTGCAAGTGATTTCGACCATTAGTAAACAGAGCTTGGCTGGGGTGAAGCAGCTCAACACTGAGAAAGGGCAAAATAACGAGTGGATCATCTATGAATGTGGTTGGGGATTTATCACCAAACTATGCATTTGCCAGAGAACAACAACAATAAAATTACATTTATATAGCGCCTTTCATGTCGGGTGGACGTCCCAAGGCATTGGACAGTCAGTGTTTCAGAGCCAAGCTGGGGTCGGGATCAGGGAGGGTGGAGGGAAGGGAGGGGAATAGAGGGTGGCCGATGGCACGGTAGAAGAGGAGGATCTTGAGGTGAGACTTGAAGGAGGCTAGGGGGTGGGCGAGGCGGAGGATAGAACCAAAGGTTGGGGACAGAGTGGCTGAAGGCTCACCCACCGATGGTGGGATGGGTGGGTCGGGCGACATGGAGCAGGCAGGATTCCTCTGAGTGGAGGGAGTAGACAGATTGGTAGGAGATTAGGAGGTCTCAGAGATAGGGTGGGGCAAGTCCTTGATGCATAACATGGAATACCTAAACAAAAGGAGTTAAGATACGAAAGATATAAAATGCTTTTTTGTATCAAATTTCTGCATGATGTGAGTGTTGCAATAATATTAAACACCAGTAATTTTGTTCAGAATTGAATCCAAATATTTAGTGTCAAACATATTCGAAGTTGTGCAGCTTTTATGCTACTCTTCTGTCAAGCATGTTGCACTCAATGCAGAGGTAAAGCCAAATCGGGGAAAAACCCCTCCTATAAATGCTTGCGGCTTCAATGTCTGTAGGCAGCAGATGGTGATTCATTAATAATCAGAAGGATAATGCAATCATGTTTAGTTGGAACGCTGACTCGACGAAAGCAGATCTGAAGAGCTCCAGGATGTTTGAAATGGAGAGAATGTGGAGGTATGAGAGAGGAGGATTCCCGTGCAGAAATCTCTCATTGCAATGAGGATCATCTTTGCCAGTCACAAAACGAATGAGCGGAAATTCGTGAATCCTGCATTTGTGTATCAGTGGCATTGATTCTTTTCACTTGTGCACTGTCGAGGCTGTGGGCGTTGGGTGGCCTTGTGTATGATTGGGTTGGAGAGCATTTCCAGCTGTGTGCCTGCATGGAAGGAAAGCAAATAGGTAGAGAATGAAGATTTTCTATAAAGAGCGGAGACATGGGAGAACTCTTCAGACTCGTTAGACTTCAATCTACAGTCGATTCACTTTACAGTGTATCATGTGATGTGTTTTGAGATGTCTCGAAGACATGATAAGGTGGAATATCAAATGCAAGGATTATTATTATGATGATGATGTATCACTGAGATGATAGGGCTCTTGGGAGGGGTTGTTCCCATGGTGTGGATTTGCAGTTGGGGTTTTAGTTGCCCTTTGAGGTTTTTATAGTTAAATCATTTTTTGTTGTTGCTCCAGTGAACAAATTCAGAATGAACAATGAGAAACCTGCTTTGGCTACATGAAATTCTGGACATGAAATCTAAGGGCCTGCTGAAACGACAGTGCTTCATATTTAATAAACCTTCGATGACAGCGTTTTAATTACAATGATTTAATTTACAGCTGGCAATTTAGTTTACAAGAGAATTAATAAAGGGACAATTGCGTTTCTTGTTCAAGGACAAAATAAACAACGCAACATTATACAGCAACATTTTGCTGGTAGATCTATATGCTGTTAGCTGGATCAGTGCTGACACAATTTTGAAACTGCAGTTTTAAAGTAGTTCCCAATGGAGAACGTGCTTTGACAGAACTGAAAAATTGTTCAGCAGTAGATTTTAAAATGGTTAATTATTAAACAGGTTGAATTAGAGAATGGCAAGTTCACATTTGCTTGTTTTATGTGTGGGTTTGGTGGAGGACAGACAGCCTGGAAGTTCTTGAACAGAGGGAAAACTGCTTTTACAAAAAGGACTATAAATTTTGACCTTGCTTTCTCAAGCAATGTCAGAGGTGTGGTCTCAGGGTACATGGAGAGCACTGGGATGAAGGGTCCAGTCTTCTGTATGGAAATTAACATGAACTTCCTGATTCATTGATGGATTGTGTTAAAAGTAAAAGCAAGTGCATTTGACCAAGTCAAAGGTCAGTAGTATAGTGGTAAATCATGTGCTAATAATGCTTCCATAAATCCTGTAACAATGACAAGATTGTGAAGACTGCACTGGAGCATTTGGCTGCGGAAGGTTCACTCCTCCTTTACCCAACTATCACTGAGCACTAAGAAGTTTGATGCCGACACCCTTAACAGATTTGTAGGTTATCTCAGTTTAGGTGTCGCAACATCCCTTATGCGAACATAACTTCCCATCATAAGAATCCCTGGAGGAGTTTGAACCATGCAAGAGCTGAATATTGGTACTTTGTGCTCGTCAAATGATCGATCTGGCATTGAACCAAGATCTGAAATTTGACAAACAATATTCATCGCTTCCCTTCTGATGGAACTGGCCAAATGACTCACGAGAGAGAAAAAAACAACAGTGGTTGAGGGTTATAATGGTCATTGAAAGGGTGACAATGTTCACAATAATGGATTCTCCATTAAATTGATAGTATTTTTTCACAGGATTGCTTGAGAAAGGATTTAACAATTCCATCGCCTCAACGTGCCTCCATTCACAAAGTAAATTCCATCCGAGCGCAATGTATTTTTGGTTACTATAGCTCCTGTAGCTCAATGGTTAGAGCACTCGCCTTACAAGCGTGAGACCTGTGTTCGAATCCAGGCAGATCAGGGTGAAACCTTGGGCAAGTTTCCTTACTCCACACGCCTAATAATAATCCTTCCAAAAAAAACACAATAATAAAATTGCTCATTTCAATCTACGACAGTTTATTTGGACACTGATGTGTGCAATTGGCTGCTGCATTTCGCCCACAAATATACAGTCAATTCACTTTACAGTAAATTCAGTGAAGTGCTTTGAGATGTTGATAAGATGTGAAAAGCGTTATATCAAATGCAAAGATTATTATTATTATTATTCTTACTGGCTGGAATCCCTGTTTAAAAAATAACACAAATTGGAGCCTAATAAGGGGGTGAGACCAACTGTTTTTCCCACATGAGTATCCCTCTCTATGCTTGGCAGAGTGGGACCCTACTTACAACAACTACAACAACAAAAAATACATTAATAGCAGCTATTAGTAAATCAGCCAAACAAAGCTACTTCAGTTCTTTTGACAGAAGAAAATAACAGGCAAATTGGCATGGGAAGGGGAAGTCAAGTGTTGATGAATCAGGCAACATCGTCTATAATACAATGCACTCTTGAGTATTTGAAATCCAAGGACTAATACAGTTTCATACTGCAGCATACATTTAGCTGTAGCATAGAAATGACTAAACATGTTTGTAGCTAAATCCCTCAGCAGGTTCTTAGATCGGGCAAGTTGCCTTAGGCACCTTTGTGAAAAATGGTGAGCAGTTAAACTGAGGAAAGCATCTTTAAATTTTTCGGAAGCACTGGTGTGTTTTTTGTTGGTAATTTGATTTGGGATAAAATAGAGCTCCATTCCTATTCCAGGATAAGCCTGGTGTAATAGTCTCCTGTACTTTAAATGAACCCGTGAAATGTTAGAGTCAAATTACAGTTCCTCTCAGCAAGATTTCTTAATGAAAAAATGTGTAATTATCCAATTTTTTAAACATCAAATGTGCAAAGACATTCAAAATGATACCAACGTTTTGGTACAATATCGCAAGAGAAGTTTGGTGGAAGAAGACTCTTTAGTTTATTTAATCTGATTCCTCCAGGAACATCCATTCCTGCCTTACTCCAATTGTCGCGCATCAAACTGTGTCTTAAATCGTGTATTAATCTGGCGTAAACCATCCTTCCAAGAAACCTCTTCCCATCGCTGATTAACCTCTGTACCAGTAAACATCTACCTGTGTCTTTCTGGAATTATCCTTTACAAAATGCTAATCTGTATCCTCATGTTCCACTGCCTTGGGGTAATCAGTGACTCACGACTGTGCGAGCACATGAAGAGATTCACTTTTGAAGTAGCTGATCACATCTGTAGAGTTCAATAAGCACCTAATTGTTTTGATAAATAGCCGTGTAAAACATTAGAATAATGAGGCGATTTACATCGAACATTCTGAGGGTATCAAGGTTGTATTTTATATTCCGGTTACCCTTTATGCTATAAAACTAACAAGATAATTGAAATGTGGCGACCCAACCTTTTTCTTTTCTACTTTCTACTAAGTATTCCTGATTTGCTCCACTGTATTAGATTTTGGAAAATCTATGGGAGAGAACTAATTGGTCCCTAGCCTCCCTAATTAGCAAAGTGCATATTACACTACAGTTAAATGCTCCTTTTCAGTAAAATTAAGGATAACAAGTATACTTACAAAATGTTGTCATTTCCCAAAAAGCTTAATTGTACCTGGGCCTTTCCAGCAGGGCTATTAGATGTCAGATTATCCTGAACTGTCTTTCCTCCCTCAAATCCAAGCAATAACTTGCTCTGCCTTCCTTCACCTCCGCAATATTGCCCAACTCCACCATTCAGATACTCTGCCCCCAACCCATCCCGCAGACTCTCGGCCTCTTTCAAGTCCCGCATCAAGACCCTCCCCTTTGATGGTTCCATCGGTCACCCCAAATCCCCCCCTTTCCCTCCTCCCTCCCCATCCCAGCTCGAGTCTGAAACAATGACTGTCCAGCACCTTGAGACGTCCTCATGATGTGAAAGGCGCTATACACGTGTAATTTTTTTGTTGTTGTTGTTGTTTTGACTGAAAGTGAATTGACCGAATATTTTGTGGTCAAAATGTGGTAGCCAGTTGCACACATATTATTGTCTCTAGTCCAGCTTGGATAAGGAGTAGTAATGCAAACCACTGATTTGAAGACAATGCATTATTGGTTGACCATTGAAGAACCCAGTAACATCAGAAAGTGACTACCATACAATGGCATGGTAAACAACAACAAAATTACATTTATAAAGGGCCTTTCACGTCGGGAGCACGTCCCAAAGCGCTGGCAAATTAAGAACACTGAGACTGACATTGTCCAAGCATATGTCATTGGTGGGAGGAGAGGTTGCAGGTAAGCACACTATTAATAAATATTATCAGCTGATTCAGAAATAATTTCCTTCTAATCTGCGTACTTAATATGGTCGCAAAGTAATTTCTGATGGAAGATAAGAATCATCATATGATTTAAGGATTACAAGACATAATTATTCAGAGATTTCACTGCAGATTTAATATAAATAGCTGTTCTCGTTCTAAGCCATTGTGTTTGATTCAAAGCTTCTGGTGTATTGCAGATTTCATCTGGCAGGACCGTTCCCAGTGACATTTATATGGCTGTTGCCTTGGTGCTTTCAGTTAGATCCTGAAGGAAATTTGTTGACCTTTGTTGCCTTATTTGCTTTCAATATGTCTAAAAATGTTAAATAGAGCACGGGGAGCTTCATCAGTACAGTAGGTGTTTAATTTTGCATGTGGATCATGTGACCAACCATCACAAAGGCACAGTTACAGAATATTACAAACCATTATTGCAAAAGACAGATCACAATTGTTCTCTCAACTGAAATTGTATCATTTTCTCTCTGCTTCTTTCCCTGTACCACAAGAAGGACACATTCAGTTGAATTTCTGTGAGCTGTGACGGAACCTTTTTGTTTCGTTTAGGCAATCACCTGCAATTCTTTATTTTATATGGGAAAAAAGATCTCTATTGTTTTGCCCAAGACCATGGTTAATACACTTGATGTACCAAAGAAAGCTTCTTATCAGTCCTTCTCTTAGGATCTGAGGGATGGGTTGGAGACAAAGACCAGATACAATGCAGTATGAGATGTTCTTTGGATGAATGACCTGGAGGTTAATTTATTGAAATGTAAAGCTATTGATCATTAGCAGACTAAACAACATCCTGAGCACAATAGCAAATTGGGTTACACATCTGGTTCTTGCTACAGTATGATGTACTGTTCAGATTAAACTTAATTATTTCTCTTCCAATTAAATTCAGAAAAAGGATTCTCAGTTTAGATGTCTTAAATAAATCTGATGACGCTAATAATGTTTAATTTCTATGTATGTGCATTTGTGTGTTTGGACTTGATGGCTTTCTTCTGCATTGCATACCTCTATCATTCTATGATGCGTGCGAGGAGGGAGCGACATCTCTTTGGCTCATTATTGCATCCTTTGGCAGGCACAGAACTATTTTCCTTTGTCCAGTCATTTTCTCTTTCCCAGTCCATGTAATCAGTCGTACAAGTGCATTTCCCTCCGATAGGACAAAATGTCATCACAGATTTATCCTCGAAGCCTCATCCCTTCTACACAAGGTTGAAATGGATTTAGATGGGAAGAAAATAAAATGAGCTCGTCAGCAGGCAAAGGCAACAGCACTAGCAACTTGGAAGCAGCTGAATGGAGCTATTTGTCCTCTGTCTCCATAGATTTCTGAATGAATCCAAGAATAAACATGTTTTCAGGCTCGCTCCTTTGCTGATACCTCCGTAGCCATACCACTTTAATTAACTTGAGCACAAAACCTCTTTTAAACATAAGGGCTTCAAGTTGTACTGTTAAGTACTCAGATTGGGGGGAAGCTAGGTTTAAATAGCACTTACATACAATGAATGGTTAGCTTTATTACAACTAACATACTCCCCTCACCCGCGCCCCTCCCCCACTTCCCCCTTCTTTATATTATCAATTTTAGGAACAATATAATTCATTGAGAGAGAAGAGAATAGGAGGGGTGGTAGCTCATGTGAAGTATTAAGTCTTACTGAAAGGCTTCTCAATGTGCAGTTAAGCACTCTGGGACGCAACCCTGCATGAGGGGCGTTAATTATACATGCAAGTTGTTGTTATTGTTGCTCCCAATGTTGCCTATTGATGTACTCACCAGACTGTGTGCAGGACTCACTTGCTCAGACCAAGCAGCCAACAGTGGCTGAATTTCGCTCTCTCAACAAGCGTACTTTCTTTCCTTATCACTGAAAGAATAACAATCTGTTTTTATATGATGGCTACAATATTTTTCACCTTTATTTAAAAGCAAACCTTATGAGACCTCAAGTATGATAATAATAGTTATTACCAATGCATAAATTTAGAGCAATGAATCACTTTCACCCACGGCGATGTACCTCATTTACAGTAAATCAAACCGCTTGAACAAGTATGCAGCATTTTACGAGAAATATATGGGTGCTATAAACCCAGTGAAGACGCTGATAATGTACCTTGAACTGAAATATTAGTGTTCACGTATCCTTTCTTCACGCTATTTTAACCAACTCAAAGGAACAAGCACTCCGCTAGTAATAGAACTGTTGCGGTAAAATGCAGTTGTACACAGTGAATAGAACAGACCAAAAAGGAATGCGTTTCATCACCCATTGCCCATACATTTGAATCAGTCTTAAATATTCACTTTGCTTTCTGCAGGTCTGGGCGAAGGGAAAGTAGGTCAGTTTGCATTTCTGATTAAATACCTCTTCATAACTTGGTTCAGCAGCACTTTCAGACCTATTGATAGAATTCAATAGAAGACCTGGATGGCTTCAAACTAGGTATTCTGTCATGGTAATAGAAGAAGGAATTTAAACGTGCCATTTGTGCTGAAGAACACTTACAGTAATCTAATATAGTTGTCCTGATTAGTTTTCATTCAGGGTGATGGACATTTGATCAATATGCATGAGAGGAGAAAAAAGAATGAGGCTACAGTCTCACAATTAAGCATTCATTAGGAGTTGATAATTTCACTGTTGAGGCAGGGACATTAATTGGACTCTTGTCCACGTTCCGTAATAACTCCAGACCAAAAGCATATTTTCGAAGAGCGTTGATTTATTATTTACATTATGATGATGCTTGCTGAAAAAAATAATTAATATGAGGAATACAGACATAGAAGTGATTTTCTTTTATAGTTTGAAGTTGCTGTACATTAAAAGCCTCAGAAATGCTCCTTTATATTGCGGCAACGTGGGATGTCTATTGAATACTAGTTACATTTGGTAGCTTGGCTACCAAAACTGTGTCAGAGGTCATCTGAGCACAGAAATGAAATTCTATTTTCAGTGGAAGAGTATGTACAGAGAAATAAGCAAGGTTGAACATATTCACTCGGTTATTGGAACACCCTTCATCCCATCTCAATGAGTCTGGGTTTGTTCAGCCTCCTGTGTATGCCTTGTCAGCTTCCTGTGCTAACGCCTAGTCCGTCAGTTTGCTGCTAATGTCACTTTTAGATTTATTGATACTATTCAGTGGAAAATATTATTATGATTATTAACTACCCTTCAGGAAAAGTGCTACAGGAATGCAAGTTGTTAGTAGTTATCTGCGGCAGAAACAGCAACATTTCATTTTTGCCATACTTTTGAACCGTCTGAAAGTATAGTACTTATTTATAATGACTGCCTCTTTTCTGTTTTCATTCAATGGGATTGAAAACGTAAACCCAGATCGATGCTTTTGGATGTATCATCACAGTGAAACAAAATGTCATAGGTTTACAATTGTAAAGAGCAATTTCAGGACAGATACCAGGAAGTTTTTCTTTATGCAGAAAACAGGGAAGGTTGCCAAGAATGATGGTAGAGACCAGGACACTGGGCTCATTTAAAAGGCAGCTTGATCGATTGGTGGGGGGAATGGTAGAGTGGGTATTCTGGATGGATAATAATAACCTTTGCATTTGATATATATAGTGCCTTATCACGTCTTTGAGTGCTTCACAGAATATACTGTAAATGAATTGACTGTATATTCTGTGGGCAAAACATTGCAGCCAATTGTGCACAACGGTGTCCCACAAACAGTTGTGGAGTGAGCAACCAATTTACTGTATTATTATTATGATAATATGAAATCAGTCAGTTGGGTACTCTTTATCCAGATCCATCTTGTGATTTCCTGCATACATGGATAAGTTGAGAAGCACAGAGAACACTTCATCTTTTGAGGAGTATCATCACGAGCTCATAGTCTCTCTCTTTCTAGTGTAGGTTATATTTATGCTGCTTCAGTGAGAGTGAGTGAGTGAGTGGTGGACAGCAACTTGCTGTACTCTCTCAGACAGCACCACATCAATTTCCTGTCTGTGTGTCCAAGGGTTGTTTTGACTTCAGTTCACGTTGTGACTAGCAATTTGAAGAGAACATTTAGAATTTTGATTGTGATACTGAGTGAGATGCCAAGACTGTGTGACTTTGTATTGTGTACGAACGACCAAACGTTCCAAACAAGGTGTAGCCCCAGTAGCTTCTACATCGATTAAGTGTAGATAACTGACTCCGTTCATCGCCACGAAACATACCAAGTCAGATCACAACATGAAGGTCAAAGCCCGTTTCACAGCTGCATTTGGCCTCTTGATTTCCTGGAACTCTTGCAAACACGTTTACAGCCAAACAATACCACATTAATGACTGTATGAAGTGATCAGGGCGATGAAGGGAGTGGCGATGAAGCGAGTCAGATTATATCAATGAATCCTTTCATGAATAGCCTGGGAATCATTCATTAACTCATTTTAAATAAAGATACGGTAGACATGTGGAACAAGCTATTTTCAGAGCTGGAGGAACAAAGAACAATAAAGGAGCCAGATAATTTTCTGGAACTAATAATAATAATAATGATAAGCCTTGCATTTGATATAGCACTTTTTCATGTCTTCCAGACGTCACAAAGCGCTTCACAGAATATACTGTAAAGTTAAATGACTGTATATTTTGTGGGCTAAATGGGTAGCCAGTTGCGCACAGCAACAATGTATGATGATTCAGGATTATTAAATAATGAAATAGAAGTTTTAAAGCAAAACTTTTGGGAAGCTGGAAGGATGAGGCTAAATATACATTTTTTCCTACTTTTGAGTGAAGTTATTCTTCATCTTTATCCCTCTTTCCCTGTCAATCCCTTTGGAGTCCTGTAGCTCAAAGGTTAGAGCACTCGTCTTACAAGCGAGAGACCTGGGTTCAGGTCGAAACCTTGGGAAAGTTTCCAAACTCCACATGCGTAATAATAATCTCTCCAAACACTAATAAATTGGTCATTTCAATGTACGACTGTTCGTGGGAAACTGCTGTGCGCAATTGGCTGCCACGTTTCGCCAACAAATATACAGTCAATTGCGCTTTGAACCGTCTAGAAGACATGAAAAGCATTATTTCAAATGCAAGGATTATTATTAATCACCATTGTTTTTCAACTACATGGTAGCAAGTTCCTGTTGTCAATCATGGCAATGCTTCAGTGCTATTTTTAAAGCATTTGTTGAAGCGTTTGCAACTCTTAACCATCAAATGTTCCAACAGTTATGTTCGATGAAATGCATGCAATGTAGTCATTGCGAAATTGTACCATTTTTCAGTGTTTCTAATTCTTTCCCATCTCTTTTTCTAAATAAAATGATGTAATTGTGATTATTCCCCTTTAAAATGTTCTTTTGTAATTTCAATTTTGTTAAAAAGGTTTAGCACCAGATTTTTCATCCTGCTTTAAGAAATGATACGTTTCTTCCAAGTAACTTCTTATAGCTGAGCATCTTTTTATTGAAAAACACTGAAAACGACCACACAACAACACTTACAAGGGGCATTCATGACCTCAGATAAATACCTGAGCAGGTGTACTTTGCAAATTTGTTTTCCTTGTTGAATTATCTATTTTAAAATGAAATTAATTCTCTCATATGGATTTTTGTAAAGAATGAGAAATACTATACTATACTGTACTTTAAGAAAGGATTTAATGTTAATCAAGTTCCCTTTATTTGCTTTGTGCTTGTGTAATGCTTTCTGCTTAATTTCAGCAGCTAGCCATGCTGTAATAAAACATAAATAGAATTGTCCAATTAATTAAAGGGAAAATTACTATGGAGCTTTGATCTCCTTTTTGTCGATCTAGTCCAATCGTTTCTGATGATTTGAAGTTCTTTAAGAAGCACAGAAGCAAATTGTTGAAGCCAAGTTTTTTGTTCAGTTGTTCAATTTTTAGCTGTTTATATATCGAGTTTGCTTCATATTAATAACATGATCATCATCATTAACTCTGGAGAATGGTTTGGAGTTCACAAGAGAGAGATGAACAGACACTTTAAATTAAAATGCTTTTTATAGAAAGTAGTGGAGATCAACTGGTCTGGCTGCGGAGGCAGATTGTGCAGGCAAGTTGAACAGGGAATTGAATAGGTGTTTGACAAATAAATCAATTCAGGGGTGTGAAAATAGTACTGCGTTAGATGGAAGGCACATATTCTCTGTTGTACTTAGATAGTAAAATTGGCCAATGGACTGTAGGTTATCGGTTATTGAACCAAAAGGGACTATGGTATAACCCAATGATTCCTTAGACATCTTCTTAGTTTCCACCTCTGCTTCATTTCATTTTGTGAAGGGACAAACCACGAGAGCTAAACTTGCTGAAATTCATGTAAAAATATTCAGAGTTAAACCCTTTTGCCTGAAGCACAACACAGCAAGGTGCATGTTTTATTGACAAGAGCTCACTTTTGATCTATCTCTGTTCATTGATAGAAGGATTTGGGTTTTCCTTAAATTCCCATTTCGCTCCCCTCCTTACCTTTCAGTGCTTTGGCAATAACTTTCCATTAATACAAACACAAGAGCTTACCTGATTTGCATTTTAATGCTGGTACCATTGCACTGGTCATTAACTGTTATAGTATTTTTAAATCCTTTTAAGTAGGATGTTGAAGTCTGAGAGTGGGAAATACAACTTTTCACAAGCCAGAAAGTTAATTTCTGTCGCTCGGTCATTTACGAGACCATTTGGTTGAGGCCTGAACTTTTCTTAGTCTATAATTAATCTATACAAATTCTATTGAACAAGGACACCAGTAATCCTCCTTGTTTCTTGGTGAAAGGGAAAGTCTTGGGAAACAAAATGTGGTAATAAATTAGGAGGAAGAAGCACGTCTTTCTTTCAGCAACACATCCATTGTGTACGATGGGCAGTTTCACAAAGTACACTGCTTTGGGTTGTAGATATCCTGCAGGAATAAGCCTACATCAAACTTGGATCTTCAGTGAACATCTTGATTTCATAAATTATATCACACTATTTGCTTGGCTGCTTGCTAACCCTTTAACAAAATAACTCTGGCAGGAGATAAATAAATTTCACCTCGTTTGCCATTTCAGAGACTGTGCTTAAAATGATGAATTATTTACATGTGTCTTGCTAATTTGCAAGAACTTCAGAGATACCAAAATGTATTCAAAACACATTCCACAAAAGTGAAAGTTGCTTGGACTTGTTCCATTTTGGAATGATGAATAATAGATGTTTCAAGGTGTTAAGTTAGGCTTAAAAAATAATTAACATACAAAATACTTTGGCTACTTAACACCACTAAGCAGCCAAATTTTCGAAGTTAACTCGTGAAATGAAATTTAGGGAAAAGCAAGATATTCAAAAAAGCTATTTACTACACACCTGTTTAATTAACATTTTGTAAACATTTTAACTAATCTGCAAGTTGCATCATGGTTGAATGCTAATGGAGTCAAAACGTGTAACTGAGATGCTTTTAACAAACTCTCAAATCATACCTCTGCTTGCACCATTGCTCATCTTTCACCTCGCTCCCCTTCGCTCCTACCCAAAGCTGGCATTGTGAGACGTCCTCCCAACATGAATGGTGCTATATAAGTCCAAATTGTGTTTTGTTAGTGAAACTGCCATTGAAGATGGCTTATCTACCCCTTGCTCCATATTTATTAGCGATGATTAACGGTGAATCTTTCTGAGCTTAATTTTAGATTCCCTTTTCACTTAGTTCTGTGCTCACCAAATATTTCCATTTTCATTCAGGTTTGTCTGCGTTGTTGGCAATGCTTGAATCGAATCGACCACAAGCCTAGTTAAGGTAAGATTTTCTGTTTCATTACCCAATGTCACAATTGTTGGATAAAAGATCGGAAATCTCTTAAATTGTTTCACTGTGGATCCAGGTTGGAGATGTTACATCTAATTTACCCAAAGTCCATTCATTCTAGCCCCATGAATTGCTGCTGATCTGTTGATGCCATCTCCAAATGTTCTGAATGTATTGCATGTATGAAGCCAAACTTGTTTATCAAGGAACAAAGACAAAGTCAGTTGGTTAGAATACCTGTTAGACATGAAAATTGCATTGCCTGAAAGAGTGGTGGAGACTGATTTTTAAAAGAGAGTTGGATAGTTATTTGGGGAGGATGGCTATGCTGGGTTATGGGGAGAGAGCCAGGGGGTGGGATTGACTTTGAATAGTTCTTTTCAAAGAGCCAGCATAGACTCGATGGTCCGAAAGGCCTCCTTTTGTGCTGTAAAATTCTATGATTCTATGGAAACAATTTGGTGATTGGGTAACTATATTTTGGTCTATTCCCTCATAAAGTAACAAAGATTCACAGAATGATACAGTACAAAAACAGACTATTCAGCCCATCAAATCTATGAATCTGGTGGAACAGGTTCAATGTCTGAATAGGCTCCTATTCAGACATTGAACCTGTTTCTATGTTTCAAAACACTTCAATACTTCTCTTCAAACATCTCAATTACTTTGAAAAGAATTTGTGTGCTCTGCCCCAACCCAAGGTTCATAGCAGAGAATTCTGTGAGGTCCTTTGAGACATCTCAACGACTTGATAAGGCACTATATAATTATTCTTGCATTCATTTTGTGCTTTTCACGTCTTCTAGACATCTCAAAGCACTTCACAGAATATACTGTAAAGTGAATTGACTGAATATTTGTGGGCAAAATAATAGAATTCCACAAAATGTTGTTTGTTCTTATGCAGTCATGGATGTTCTGCTGTCATGGATTGGAAATGGGAAAACAGAGAAGAACTGCTCTCATGAATATTTATCTTATCTGATTTGACATTGAAGACTGAAGTGCACTAGAAACACCACTAGATCTGAGTGTTATTTGTAGGTGGCAGAGAAAGTATGAGCAGGCATTAATTTGACTGCCATGTAGTACCTGTATATGGTTCTTATTGTGGAGATCTCAACATTCCCTTTTGTCTACATACACAATTGCTCTTGTTACACCATAGAAAATCCCACTCAGTGGGAAGGCACTCTAGGGTGATTTTGTCTTTCCACCTGGATAATCCCAATGCTCAAGGGGAACAGATGCCTTCAAGCAGTTTGTTTGCACTCACTGGTGTTCATTCTGGTATTTGCTGCAAGTTTCCAAACTGAAAGCACTTTTGCTCAACTGCGAGCTTCTCGGGGAAAGTACATCACGGAACACATACCCGTGGAAGAGTTAGGACTGATGATAACATGGCTCAGTACAAGATTCAAAGTCAGTTTCAGTCACACAAGCTTCACAAAGGGAAAGTCACAGAAAATGGTACAGATTGTAAATTCCCAAGCCGGTTCAAAATGATCCAATTAAAAGCTCCACATGCACGCTGTCCTTTGTTAGGTGGATTGTGACGGTTCAGGAGATAAACAGTGGTAACAGGATCATTCTTCTTTTTCACAGCAGTGAAATTGATGCACACTGCACTTGCATTTACTGAAGATTGATGCTTGCTCCGTCCTGGGAAGATTTTCTCTTAACCACTTGCTCAGCAGTCAAATGTTGGCTTTAACTGTAACTGAAAAGCAGAAAATAAATCCAATAGGCCCTCTGTGCTTGCACCTTGCTGCTAATGATGATTTAGAATAGTAAAAATCCATTTTGATTGCCTTAATACATAAACGTAATATCTATGCAATGGAGCACACCATCGCACAATGTCGACAAAATCGCTTGCTATTCGGTGCTTTTAAAACACCTTGAAGTAGAAGGCAAGAAATGGATGTAAGACGCGAGACGCCTGTATTGCAAGCCATTGCTTCTTTAAATCGCTAACTCTTACATGGTCCTGGTTTTTCAAACCCACATGGGAATATTTACACGTAAATCTCGTTAAGCACAATTGCTCGAGTTAGGTGTTATGCATTCAAATCTTTAAGAAATCTACATGGATGTAGAACACAATGCAGATCTGGCATTAATGTCCTCTGAGGCGCAGAAGGGAAATTCACATTTATTTTTTATAAACCACTTACATGAACGGTGTATTATTCATAAACCAGAATCTGCAAGAATTAACATAACATTTAATTGCAGTTTCCAGGCTATAAAAGGGATTTCCTTAGACATTAGGAATGTCTTCCTCACCCTCTTCAATATGTTCCTTCCCCATCTTGTCATATGTTTTCCTTAATCAATGTTGCTATTCTGGTGCTTCACATAAACTTGAATGAATGAATATCTCTGCATGATAATGCCACAGAAAGAGATCTGCTACTAAAACCTCTGAGTATTTCTTAACCACTGCAAGCCACCCAAACCACAGTAGGCTCTTTATCTTGCAAGGAACATAAATCTAGGAAACAATTAAAATAAGAGTTTATAGTACTAGCCAAACGTGACACTATTATTAAGGCTCCAGTAAAATGTGAGTTCATTTTTCTTTGCTTCTTGGACATCGATCTTATTTAAGGAATGGTGCAAACAACAACAGATTGCATTTATATACCACACTTTGTGTCGGGTTGCATCTCAGAGCGCTGAACAAAGACATATATTTAATATTTGATATTACATATTTAATAGTGACAGATATTTGAACAAGACAATTCTAAAAAGAGTGTAAAGCAAGAGCAAGGGCGTGGGATGAAATGGATGGACCTTTCAGAGAGCTGCCACAGGTACAATGACTGAACATTATCTCTGAGCAGCACAATTCTACAACTCTATAAGCTGAAAATAAGACAGAACTGGCTGCTCAGAGACAAGAGTATCCACAGACCTCCTGCAGTCAAACAGGTGATTTATTTTCAAAGGTATTTTCAATTAATCCTGTCAACGGAGGTTTTTGCTTTTTATTATATCCACGCATGTCAAACTGTAACCAGACAGACAAACAATGAATTTAAAAGAAAGCAAGCTGCCTTGAATCCAGCTGTTTCATTTTAAAATTAAATGATTTCGTAATTTAAAATGTAATTATAATTGATAGTACTGGTCATGTTAGAGCACGCAGGGGCAGAAGTGAAAGAGGATAGAATTAGCTTTATTTTGCCATTCCTGTTGTAATGTCATTAACTTCTATTACATTTGAGGAGGTGGGTGGTATCCGTGCTGTCAGCCTCTAGACACTTGACCCTTTTTATGACATTGAATCAGTGTGAATATCACCTTCTGTTAGCAAGTAATCATCAGAAATAGGTTTCCTAAATGAAATTCATCAGCCTTATTTCACTCAATAGAAAATTATTATTTAATGATCTGACTGAGGAGGATAATGGAAGCAAATGCCAATTATGAGAAGAATATTAATTGAGGAAATCTTTGTGGTACATTATCTGTCCCTGCACATGGAAAGGCATATTCGAGCAATGCATTGCGCATCAAACACCATCAGATGTTTTGGAGCTTGAGTTGATAAGACCATTGGGAGGTTGCTAGCTCTCTCTCTATTGGAATCTGATAATTGCTGCGTAAGTTTTGTGTCTTTCCAGCACAGTGAGTTTTTCCCGGTGTACATGCTAATAATCTTCCAGATAAATTGTTCATTCAGTTTATGGCTTATTGGGATCTTGCTGTGTGCAAAGTGGCTGCTGTGTTTGGCTACAGATAGAAAATTACCTGTGAAGTGCTCTGAGACATTCTGACATGATAGAAACTGTATGAAATGCAAGGTTGTGATTTTATTTTTCTCTTGCAAGTTTATTGAATTGAAGACAGTGGGAAATACAACTCCAATATTCATTTTTCTCTGTGTTTTATAATTCATATCTTAGGCGTTTTATAAGCAAACCTTCAGCTTTGAGAGAGTAACTTTTGTTAATATATTACTATCAATGTGGAGCCTGTTTAAAGAGATTGGTTTTGCTCCATTGAGGTAGATTACTGCAGGTGTTCATTCTATATAATAATGAAGCTCCCCAAATGGTTTTGTGTTCAGGTTTAGGGAGTAGGTGTACCTGGAATCATTAGCAATTTCCACGCTTTAGTTGTTTGTGAAAGCTTCGTAGAGCTACATCCTTTGCCAACTCTGCATAATACACATCAGGAGTCTGCTGTGTGATGTCCCACCAGCTCTAAGGGGTGGATGAACCATGAAGTACGTGAATAAGCACTTCATAGGATGTTTGCACTGAGAACGTTTACATGATGGTCTCTGAAACAGCAGCATAAACAAAAGCATCTGCAATCACCATTGAGGGCTCATTTAGATTCATTCTTGCTCAGAATAAGCAAATTGACAACACAGGACCTTCATTTCATAGTAATGTAATGGTAAACTACAGCCTGTTTACAGTAACATCTGCCCAGTGTAACATTCTCTGTTGTGGTTAAGAAGCTGTAGTTTTAGCATTAGGCAAGGGATGTTATTTTATAGGGATTTTCTTTGTGTGGAAAAATGGCTGATCTTTGACTGAGTGAAGTATACTTAAAAGTAACAAGGGATCTAGCCTAGAATCCTTAAGGGAATGAATAGAGACATACGTAAGGTAAGACGTGGCAATAGCTCTCCTTAAAGCTCTACCTGGGAATTGCAGAAGATTGAACGTTAATCCCAGCATTTAAGAAGGATTGAGAAAGATAGGCACCCACAGGTTACGTGTCTGTTAGGTGGAGAATTGTGAAGGGGATTTATTCAGAAGCGAAGGGTCGTGTTTGCAAATGCCGGGTTTTATTTGAAAATATAGCCATATCAGTGGCCGATGGCACTCTTGGCCTTGTAAGGGGATCGATTAAGTACTCGTCTGAGGCTATTAGAGGAGATAAGGCCTTTCCATCTAATAGTAGATTAGCTGGCTATTTGTAAAGTGGTTTGGTAACAGATAGCCCAATGTGGTGATGAATAGGGAAAAACCTCTTAGCCAGAGCAATGAATTATTGTGTTCACACTATTCTTAATAATGAGACTCGTTCTGCTGCTATAACACGAGTTGATGCCAGCTGATCACAGGTTAAAAAAACAGATACATGCAATGCTTAAAAAAAACTTCTAAATTAATGTTACATTTTAGAATTCTCCAAAATTCCACACCATCTTAAATTTTAAGAGAAAATGGCTTTACAGGCTAAGAGTAGGTGAACTTTCAAGCCTCGGAATGCATGTAATTGAATTGTCCCTTTTATCTTATTAGCAATTCTGGAAGGTGGTGCTTCACATTAATGCAGAAGGGAAGAGCGAAGAAAGAACTTCCTTTTTTAATCACTTAAAAATAAGATATTTCAGCTTGAACGAATTCTGAACTGAGTAACATCTCCGCTAATTGCTTTTACAAAGTGATTGCTGTGCAGGTGACTCAGACAAAGAAGAAGCTGTGCAGCCAGCGTAGGGCCCGTTGCCAACTGCAGATCCCGTCAGTGCAAGAGCAGGTTCTGCTTAGGTGATCGATTCAGTGGCAACAAGTTCAGCAACATTCAGTTACTGTGGTCAGCAGTATGTATACCTTGTGTGTTATTACTGTGCACAAAAAAACTGCAGCATTTATTTGATTCCCGCAATCTTACCCACTGCACACGTAATGGAGTCGACTGAAATACATCTAATTATGTGTTCTGTCGAGATTGCTTCTCCCTTGGCAGGCTGCCTGGCTGCGTTGTATGATAACCTACTTTCATATTGTGTGTGTGTGAGCTACGACAATCGCTTTGGTTTTCTCTGTCAAGTGCTCGCTTGGTCAAGCAAATTTGCGAACAAAAATGGGTATTGCCTTGACCTGGAAATAGCCAGTCTGCTTGTTGCACTGTGCAGAAAGTAACTCACCCACTGCAGCATTAAAACGTTGTTTTTACTGCATGCCTGCATTGACAATGACATGATTTTTGTTTTCAGACATCTGTGGTGCTATTACATTTTAAATGGGAAATTTAGCGTTTAGTTGCCAGTTGTTCAGTTGACATTCAGCTGTACAATTTAGCATTGCCACCTGGCTGTTTGTTTGTGCTGCCTTGCCGGCTACAAGATTTAATGTGCTGTGTTTTTCACAGGAATTCTGCTGGGATGCGTGTATGTCCCTCTCTCCCCAACCCAACCACCCCCATGCATTGCTTGTTCTGCCTTTACTAAGATGGCCCCGTCTTCCCTCACTAACATTACAGATCACTGTTTTTCCAAGATGGTCACCCTCTCCCCTTGCCACTATTGTGGACAATGGTTTTACCAAGATAGGGCTTGGTAAGGCAGGGCTCACCCGGAGGCGTCAGTGTTAGATTTCTTTGCATCTTGGAGACGCAATTCCAGGATCATTGGTTATATCCATTGGTTGTAGCTGTGATGCAATAGGCATTCATTCCATGGCTTTGTTAGCAATTGAAAAAGCAAGAAGGTTAAGACAGTATCTGTTAAGGCATGACTACATTTGCAATGCTGTTTTTCAATATGGCTCAAAACGGATGTTGGGATGCTACTTGCTTAGCTTTCTGCTCTTGTTTGTATATCTGTCGAGTCAGTGGTTAGAGCACTTGCCTTATAAGCGTGAGACCTGTGTTCCAATCCAGGCAGGTCAGGGCGAAACCTTGGGCAAGTTTCCGTGCTCCACACACCCAATAATAATCCCTCAAAAAAAATTTAATTGGTCATTTCAATCCACAACTGTTTGTGGGACCAGCTGTGAGCAATTGGCTGCCGCATTTCACCCACATATACAGTCAATTCACTTTACAGTATATTTTGTGAAGCGCTTTGAAACGTCTAAAATAAATGAAAAGCGCTGTATTAAATACAACAATTATTATTATTATTATTAGAGAGCTGACAGGCCAGATGCTTTCAGGTTGCTAACCTGCACAGCCCAGTGATGGTGATGTATTGCCGAGGCAGAATAAGGGCAGATTTGCCCTTCACCTGGCTTTATCTATACCTGATCTCAGAATGCAAGAGTCTGACATACTGAAGGTTCTTAATAAAGGACAGCATCACCTCTCCACACATCCATTTTCCAGTAAGTGGCAGTGAGCAGGGATCAAGTGGAGAGAATATTGCCTGAGTTCTTTTGTGGACTCTTATCAAGAGGAGATTAGTTTAAAGTTTAATCCCTCAATACTACTATACATTCACACTAATTGAAATGACCAGCAGGGCTGTTGGATAAAGCACTTTGTAGCAACAATTCACTGTGAAAGTGTAAGTATCTTCCTGCTACCTCATGTAGAGAAGCTCATTTGTAACCCCCAGCTGAGATCGGCCAACTGAGTACAGATCAAATCTAAACTGGGCTAAAAGGGGCCATCAGAATAAATGATATTGCTTCTGTACTTTTTGAATGAAATGGCACAGTTTCCATTGCAGCCGTTTGGTTCTACATTTAGCATCTGTGCACTGCTTTTTGTGCCAACTTTGGAAATGAAAAAGTCTTGCCACGTTTTGTGTCTTTCACGTATTACAGCCAGAAAAAAAGAGAGGAACAATTGATGAGAAAGCTACATCATGCAAACAGACTTCCTAAAGCTTACATTCTGCAAGAAGAACTTATTCTCAAATTACCAATCAGTATTATTCAATTAGTAGGTACGTTGATTCAAAATACTTCAGGAGGAAACCAATTGGTTTCGTAAAGGAATTGGCTATCAGGGTGGAAGGCGAGAATTCACATTTGGACTTTTAGGCTCGACTACAGCAACTCCCTCCTTGTTAGCTCCCCCCCAACTCTTCCCTTCACAAGCTGCAGATCATCAAAAACTCTGCAGCTCATGTCCTCACCTGCACCAGACTCCGCGACCCCATTACCCTCAACCTCGCCCAGCTCCACTGGCTCCCCATTACTCAAAGGATCGAATTCAAGATCCTTGTCCTCACTTTCAAGGCCCTCCATGGACTTGCCCCCTCCTACTTCTCTGACATGCTGACCTCCTATCAACCTATCCACTCTCTCCGTTCAGAAGGCTCCGGCCTTCTCCATGTCTCACGCTCGACCCGCCCTACCGTCAGTTGCCAGGTCTTCAGCCTCACTGCCCCTACGCTTTGGAACTCCATCCCACAATCCCTTGGCCTTGCTCCCTTTCTTACCTCTTTCAAGACCCTCCTCTTCATGCCTTACCCTCCAACCTTTCTGCTCTTCCTCATCCCAACCCTCATCTCCACACACCATGCTCAGGTCCTGACCGCTCACTGTTCATTGCCTTGGGACATACTCCCGACGTGAAAGGCACTGTATAAATGTAATTTTGTTGTTTTGTTGTTGTTGTAGGTAGGTACAAGGAGTGAAGTTGTTTGGATTGTGCAACACAGGGATGGGGAATGAGAATTTTCATTTATTGAATTGAAATTGGTGATTTCAATCCGGAACTGCTTGTTGGACACTACTGTGTGCAATTGGCTGCCACATTTTGCCCATAGCATATACAGTCAATTCATTTCACAGTACAGTATATTCTATGAAGAGCTTTGAAACGTCTGAAGATGTGATAAGACGCTATATCAAATGTAAGGATTATTATTATTACAGTATTAATATTATTATATGCACCTTCTCAAATTAGGTGGCAAGGCACATATCTTTGCTGTGCGCAATTGGCTGCGCGTTTCGCCCACCAACACATAGTCAATTCACTTTACGGTACATTCTATGAAGTGCTTTGAGACGTCTAGAAGATGTGAAAAGCACTACAGTATATCAAATGCAAGGATTATTATTATTACCTACAAGACTGTTATAATTGTTTCAACAGTATGCTGTTTTATTACCTGCATTACCTTTGTGTCCCATTGTATGTATACATTTACTTGTTTTGCAGTCTCTGTGCTTCCCATATGTTGCATCTGTGGTCTCTTTCAGTCAGGTGCTTGGTCCACTAATAAGTTAGAACAGGCTTTGCCATACCCACCAGCTACTGGAAAATAAATCTGAATTATTTAGGAGGAACGGAGAAAGGGAATGAGGGAAGATGTCATAGACGTCAATTCATTTACATCTCTGTTGCCTGGAAAACACGAAGCCTGGGAGGTAAATGCACTGCTTAGACTCTGTGACACTATTTATTCTATTCTTTCCTTTGAAGTTAATAATTTAAAAACTACCAAGAGATCAAACTTAATTACCACCCGCAATGATCATCAGCCACTCGTACTGGTCTTTCTTTGTTGCTAAATAGCATTGCTCCTCTTAAGCTTGTCAAGCTCAGTTATTTATCCAAGATGTCTGGAATCTTATCCCCAAATCTCACTTTGTGTCAACATTTGAAGCGAAACGACATCCATCAAACTGCAAAGTGCCTGATTCCTTCACACGGACTTTTTGTTGCAAAAGCTGAGTGTGTTCCATCTGGGGAAATATTGGACCACGATTATGATGATAATAATAATCCTTGCATTTGATATCGCGCTTTTTATGTTTTCTAGACTGAAAGCGCTTCACAGAATATACTGGAAAGTGAATTAGACTGTATGTTTGTGGGAGAAACATAGCAGCCAATTGTGCACAGCAGTGTCCCACAAATAGTCATGGGATTGAAGCGACCAAGTATTTATTGTTGTTTTGAGGGATTATTATTGGAGCAAGGAAACTCTCCTGCTTGTAAGGTGAGTGCTCTAACCACCGAGCTACAGGACTCAAGGGGTGGGATGGACATGTGGGGGGGAGGAGGGGAATGCAGAACACAGACAAATCTCTGAATTGTGAAGATGGTGAGGCAGAAGGAAGATTATAGAGTGCAGATTGGACTGATCAAGTTTTCTAGTTTGCAATTTAAACTACTTCTAGGTTATCTTGAATGTACAATCATTACCTTTTAGGACATGTTTGGCATTGATAAGATCCGAAAATCAATGCTGCAGCTTTCTGATAGAAGCCTGCCATGTCTAATTTACTCAACTGCCTTCAAAAGTAGACTAGAAGGAGCCAATAATCTATTCGGTTCATCATTGCATCCTTTGAATTATTTCATCTAGCAGGAACTGGACTAGAGGGCTCAATTCAATTCTCCTGAAATACATGCTGTGCAGTGTGACAGACAGCCTCTGCATGCATAGACTGTTAATTCAGATCAGCTATTTCCTTCTTTATCTTTTTTATCTTTCTTTATCAGGTACTTTTATCCAATTGTTAAAACACTGACTTGACGTTGAAGTGTCTTGATACCTGTTCAAGTGGCATTTGACTTTGATTCCTTTGAATGGAATTGAACTGATGTGAACCCCTGGAGTATAACTTTAGGACTGAAGTTGATTTCTGTGTAACAGTCACGCTGAAAATAATTTGAGATGAAAATGTTCTCGAGCATTCATTCAACAACCCTGAAGGTTTCCAGTGTTCATCTTATTCACATATCCGTGCCTTTTGGTGATGTAGAAGATAAAAATGCTCTGTGTACAGTATCTAGTTAATGGTGCTCCATATATCTTGTTAGCTCAGCTTTCATGGAATGTGAGCCATTTGGAGGGGGTGGGATAACTGAAGCTTCACCATGGAATCATTCTGCGTTGAATCCAATGTCAAAATAAAAATATTGTAATCATATTATTGTTATGATAATATTATAATGCCACATTGTTCCTTTAGAGTAAATGCAATTTTGTTGTTGTTGTTGAGCAGTCACCTTGCAAGCAAGAGACCTAGGTTCAATTCCAGGCAAGACAAAACCTTGGACAAGTTTCCTCACTCCACATGCCTAACAATAATCCCTCAAGAGAGAAAAACAATAATCATTTTGTCACTCAATCCACGAGTGTTGTGGGACACTGCCGCATTTTGAGCATAAATATACAGTTAACTCACTTTGCAGTCTTTTCTGAGAAGCGCTTTGAGACATCTAGAAGATGTGAAAAACTCTACATCAAATGCAAGGATTATTATTAATATTATTGGAAGAAATGATAGGCTGTTGAATTTGGCAGAATAACCATAAGAAGGAACATCATATCATATTGAGATAAAACCAGCACTTACATAGCACATTTCATGTAGGAATACGTCTCAAAGCACTTCACGAGGACAGAGTGAAGGAATGAATAAGATGAGAAGAAGGAGTGGAGTATGGGGAAGGTGATTGAAGGGACAAGGCTTTTAGGAAAGTTTTGATGGCAGAGATAGAGGGTCCAGGTTGCAGAGATTCCATTAAGTGGAGGCATATTCGTTGAAAGGTGGAACGGAGTGTGTAAAGAATGTGTCGGAGATCTGTGATTGCAGGGGGAGTAGATGGGAGAAGAGGGCTGAATGATGGTGCAGAGTTGGAGTGTGGGCAACAAAGCTGAAGCAATTTATCCAGTTCTTTTGTAATTTTGTTCCTGATACAAACATGTTTGTAGTTACAAGCCCACACATTAACAACACACTTCATATATTTATATGAGCCTGTGAATGAAAGTGCTGCGGGAAATATTTGACCAAAATAATGGTACAGAACATTTAACATGCAGATGGTCATAAAGCTAACAATGAGATTTAGAGCACCTGCTGTGTACACAAATAGAGTAGTGGCCATATGGGTTCAACACAAATATTGCTGTTAAGAATCTTTTGCTGGTCTATTACTTTTATGTTTGATTCACATAACCATAACGCAGGACAGTAGTTTGTCCTTTGAAGCTCTTATGCTGGTGTTTACAAACTGCTTCATTTGTGCCTGCATTTTTTAAAAAATGCATCAAAGAGTGCTGATCACATCACCGAATAGTTCTTTGTGTGGTTAAATGTCAGTTTCAATAACATAACTTTCTTATACTATTGGAAAAGAGAGAAGAATTTCTCTCAGCATCCTGGCCAACAAGCCTTTGAATAAGTTAGTCTTTTGGCTGTTATAAATTACATTCAAGTTCAGTCACCAAACTTTGCAGTCATGTCCTGAGAATAGTTTTTACAGTCACAATGTTATAGGTGCAGTGCCTTGGGACATCCTCCCGAAGTGAAAGGCGCTACACAAATGTAATTTTGTTGTTGTTTTTGTGTACAACTGAGGAGAAATTGTCTAGAATTTGGCAGATTCTTGAATTCAATCGAAACTTTGTAGTTCTCAAAACAACTGAGAAACCGGCTTCAAAATTCAGGATGTCTTGATTTTGCTAAATTTTTAGAATCTGTGAAGTTCCACATAACTTGAGTGAATGCACACCCCAAGGGAATTTTCTCCAGGCTCTGCTGTCCAGCTGGATAAATAGGAATGTCATTCAATCCAAGTAGCACTTTGCATGTTGACTTGTACTTGAAGGGTTAAGCCTGTCTTATACACCCACCTGCAATGCGCTCCGAATTGCAGATTCACAGAGCAACTTGTCAACACCCATTTTTCCACAAACGTAAACGTGCAGTTGCAACTTCATTCACACAGAAATCTTCTTTTCACTTTCATGAGCAACTCCCATGTTTGCAGAGCTGCCCGTACAGTGATTTTGGGGCTAAACATTGGAGAGAGATATAAAAAGACCGTGAGAGCAACGTTAAACCCTCCTGGAAAATACATTATAGAACAGTTCATTTGATGGCCTGGTCTTTATTGCCTCCAGTAAATTGACAGAGGAAGATTGAGAAACCCAGCAATTTAAGGTAAATATTTCTCAAATATATTGCGCGCTGTTGAGCATTGAACCGATGGCTATCACACACATTTCAAGACTGAGCGTGATTGTGTGGAATAGGAGTGCCAGTGTGGTAACTCAGGGTAATCGCACAGGCATCTGCCTAAAGATACATGGCGAATGATCAAAGGCGGTCTGTGGTGTCTGAGCAGGCCTGTATTTGCATTGCCATAGTTGTGGTTACAGAGTTCTTAGGTGCCATGGTTCCCATGACACACATGCGATGTTTTTTTGTCTCTCGTTTGAAGGTATGTTGCCACACTGGCCTTCCTATTCCACAAAATCACACTCAGTCTTTAAATGTGTGGTTCACATGCTCAACATTTTGATTCTGTTCATCTACTCTGTTTCTCCCCTGCCACGTTGGACATCAATGCTCCGATTTCCATGCAGATGATGGGACAGTGTAGCCCTCATTACCCCTTTAAGATAGCTTGCATGAAGCATGAAAGAGTAACCTGGAGATAGCATGTCTGATTGGAAACTCGTTTCACCCCTCCTGATGCTTAGCCAGAGTGTTACCTGCATTAGGGATAAGATTAGATGTTAACAGTGAGATTATATTGCAGGAGAAGGCACAATTAACAGTGATTAATTCTATCTATTTGTTTTCAAATCAGTCTAATCTAAGAATTCATATTGAACAGCTTTGTCTAAATCTGTCTAATCTAAGAATTCATATTGATTGGATCCCAGCACAGTGAGGAACATTTTTATATTTCAAGAGTAGGGAATAACGAGGTAGTTAACATCTATTAATTCTATCCATTTGGTTTAAAATCTGTCTAATCTAAAAATTCACATTGAACAGATTTGTCTAAATCTCTTTAATAATATTATTATTCATTCATATTGACTCAACTTGTTTGGTGAGAAAGTTTAGCAGCATCATATTTTTTATATACAATATTACAAAGTGATTGAGATCAAATTGTGAAATTAGTTTTTATATTTTTAGACTTAAAAACCTTTATTTTTTTAAAAGTGGGTTTCAACATGTGATTCGAAAATATCAACTTGATCAAGTTGGACAAGTTCTTACCTGTTAATTACATACAAGGTGGATCTGACAAGATCCCATCTAAACACCAGTAAACTTTACGCCGGGAGGAATATACCTCTTTCACTTGGATTAGCATTTGTTTCAGGTTGATTTTCTTCATTCTTGAGTGACAATGTTGAGGTAAGGTTAAAATTCTCTCTTTTTCACTAAATGAATGTTTGAATGAATGGCAGCTGATTAGGGTGCTTGCTTGCTGGACTTAGTGTCCTTGGGCAAATTTGTGCTCATGGTGATTGAAGAGACCGAGACGACAGGATTCTTGTTTATTGAGATGTCACTAGACTCGTATTTGCAATTGCAGCATTCATTCAATGAGTTGCTGGGATGACATTTGCTATCAAATGAAAAATTATGCCAGCCATTATGTCTGTTTTCTATGTCTATTAAATTTGAGGTTTATTTCTGTAATAAAATTACCACTGTATGTTGTTCAAGTACTTCTCAAGAGGATGTCTTTACCAAACAAATGCTGTAGATTTAGTCTCAAGTCTAAATCTTCTAAAGTCTTTGGAAGACACAATGCTCAAGCTATACAGTGCTCTGATCATGAGCATTGATTAAATTGATTAGATGGCTCGCCAGGCAACACAGAGCAAGGATCCTGATCCTTGCTGCAAGAGGAATGCATTATTTGCGATGATTGGATAGGATAGGGCTCTTCAGTCTTGACAAGAGATATCGTGGAGGGTCTTGAAAGAAATGTAAAATATTCTAAATGCAATTAAGAAAGGAAACCTGGAACAATATGGTCAATTAAGAAGGTCTGCCAACCAATGGTGGAGAGGATTGCACGCGGGAATGAAGAAGGCCGATAAGGAGTCAGTGGATTGCTTCATATTTTGATTTGCATAGGGATGTTCTAGCAGCTGCAGACATTTCAGGCTGTGGCAAAAGTAGACTTGGCATCATCAACAAGTGCATACTGTGCTTTGCATTTGTTTTGTACTTCTGTTTCTCTCCAGCCTGCATTCCTGTGAGCGCATTTCCATTCCAGGAATTTGATTGCCGAATCTTGTCCATTACCGGATGCTGTGAATTAGGGTTAATCACGGCTTTTGTATAATATTAAGTTGAGATTCAAGTGCAGTTTGGGTTTTTAAATTGAGAGCTGAAGACATTTGGGATCTATTAATGTGGCACATCAATTTAGTGGAGAGAGAGAAAAAAACTTGACTTCAAGTTGAAAACAGCTTATGAAACTTATTTCAAAGTGCTGTATTGTTTCAGTGCATCAATCAGTTACTGTAATGAATATAGCTGAAGGTCAGTATATTTTCTTAATGAAAGGGTTTTACAAAGCAGATTATTTTTCTGTAGACAATATGATGTGAAGACACGTTATAATTATCCACTTCTAGATATTATTGATGAGCTAAATTAGGTTGCGGAACTGGTTTAGCAATTTGACTCAGTTTTTGTATCTATAAACATTTTAAAGCTGCTGTCCCACGCTGTTGTCTGTTCCCACTTCTCCTTCAAGTTGTTAACTCTCCTTTTTTCAGGACTTGGGTTCCATCAGTCCGTAATCTACAGGTTTTTAAACTCGTGTTCGGTGCCTGTGTTGATTTTTCTTTTCTTTTCCCACGTTTATCATTCAGCCTTGGTGCTCGGTCCTTTACTCGGATTTCCTTTCAGAAGAAAATTGACAGGTTCAATTATAGCCATGCTGGACAGTAATATGTGGCCCCTTGTGTGCTCGGAATGTTGATTCAATATGACATTATACATGAAATATTACAAGGAGTACACTGCATTTTGTCAGTGTGTCAGCCTGGTGCAGTGGTAACGCACTCGCCTCTTGAATCAGAGGGTTAAGGGTACAAGCCCCATATTGGGCCTTGGAATCCTTGACACTCCAATGCTTCAGACAAAACGTTAACTGTTATGATACAAAAGCAGGTGGTCTAGTTTTTTGATTATATTTCTTCCTCAACTAATTTAGCTCAATGGTTAGATCACTCGCCTTACAAGCGTGAGATCTGTGTTTGAATCCAGGCGGGTCAGGGTGAAACTTTGGGCAAGTTTCCTTACTCCACATGCCTAACAATAATCCCTCTGAAATTTTTTTTTAATTCGTCATTTCAATCCATGACTGTTTGTGGGGACGTTACTGTGCACAATTGGCTGCTATGGTTCGCCCACAAATATACAGTCAATTCACTTTATAGTATATTCTGTGAAGCTCTTTGAGACGTCTAGAAGATGTGCGAAGTATTCTTTCAAATGCAAGGATTATTGTTATTAAATTAGCCCCCAAACAGATTCATTGCTGTTTGTAACATTTTGCCATTTGGGTCCAGATGACACTCACTACACAACGCGTCTCAACATGAACGGTGCAATATTGAAAGTATTCAACTCCTTACGACTGCAGGGGTAGAAAGCACAGCCACACACATATAAGTATTGTATCTTGAAATACAGTGTACATTTTATTCAATGTGATACAGCCAGACCACCGGTTTCAAACTGAATTCTTTCAATAGAAACTGAAAAGGACATGGGGAACAAAGGAAAATGGCAAGCAAACAATCAGCAAATGTAAATGAAGAATTTAAAGTCTATCTAATTTGCATAACAGTCTTCTACTAATTAAACTAGCTGGTACATGGATGCTGCAGCAGTGTAAGCATGTGTGATAAAGCAAAGGAAACTGATTAGAAGATGTTCCTCAAGGCATCATAAGAGAACTTAATCCACAGCACAAAGGCTAGAAAATTCAGGATGTATGTAATTCTGATAATGAATAAAGTGCAACAATGAGAGTGATATTTGTAACAGCTTTAAGATGCTTTTGGGGCCTGCTGGGAGAAGCAAATGAAGGGATTTATCATAGTTGGCATTCATATTTAAATAGTATTGTGGTATTTCTATCTCCCTGGATGCAGCTTTTGCATTGTGTGAGATTGTGAGCGTGGAATGTGTTATTGGAAAATTGAGTTTGCCTCGTTTAAATGAAGTTATGCTGGCCTGTTTGCCCACAGATACAGTCACTACACTTTACACTAATTACATACAAAGTGCTTAAAGACATTTTACACAAAGTACACTGAACACTGTTATCCCTCTTTATCCTTTGCATCAAGTTCTGCCATATTTGAGAAGGCAGCATTGTATGGTTTAACAGTGGGTTTCTAGAGAGAAGTGGACAGGTACATAAAAAGAAGGCTTGAAAGGTTAGGGAGTTATTTTGTTTAGTGGTTAGAGCACTCGCCTTGCAAGAGAGAAGACCTGGGTTTGATTCCTTGGCAGGGTGAAACGTTTGGCAAGTTTTCTGAATTCACACATCTCTGTTCACCTAGTTGGTAACTATGAACCCTATTGTTAGGTGATCGGCAGATCACTTTACTGGGGAGAATAATCCCATCAAAAATAAATAAATCCATGAATGCAGGAGACTGCTGAGTGCACTTAGTTGCTGTGTTTTGCCCACAGAATATACAGTTAATTCACTTCACAGTACATTCTGTGAAGTGCTTTGAAACATCTTGAATACATTGATATGGCGCTGTATCAAATGCAAGAATTATTATTATTTGAGCATTATAGATGCTATACCAAATGAAGGAATTATTATTATGATATATCGTGACATCGCTCTTTATAGATTTTTCAATCAGAAAAGCTAGATAATGGTTTAGAAATTGGACAAGGGAATAATGTTTCTCCCGCGATTCTCACGTCAAAATGTATTGTACATTTTCAGTCAACTCTCAAAAGAATGAAGTGGGATTTTGGTTAACAACTGATGTACAATTAAAGGATTTCCAGCCCTTGTTAAAATGATTGGTTATTGGACACTTTCATGGTGACAGCTGACAAGATGGCCTATAACGCGTCTCACAAGCTGCCTCAGAAAGCTCCAAACCAAATAATACAATATTGACTGCAATTCACAGTAATTGTTTGCAGGCCAAAATTCGGTAGTTTTCGGACTGTCAAGATGGTCATTTTCAAAGAAACTGTCAATTTAAGAGAGTGAAACTCTTTTCCATATTGTAGCAAGAGGATCGTAGTGGTCATTTAAACACTGATGGTTCCGTCTGTGAAGGACTCCAATTTATTTCAGCAGAAATCTACAAGACATGATTTGATCTGTCAGGGCCACTATTTCAACATGTATAAATCTCAATTTTGATTCCTCTCTGGCCGTCACCGCTATATTCTGGATAAAACAGTATAGAGATGATTTTAAAGGCATTGGTAAATCCCTGTCTTTCTCTCCATCTCTTTCTCTCATGCCGTCTTTCTCCTTGCCACCAGCTCTTGCTTTGTTCCAAGGTTTTTGTGCTGTTTGTAGAAGTTGAATCAATCTTTGAAGAAAGCTCATGAGATAGTTTGAGTGTGTTAGGCTTTCATGTTGGAAATGAAAGTGTGTGTTGCAGCTAACTCCTAGAATAGAGCTCAATGGCTCTGTGTCCTGAGATGAGTCAGAGGCATGAGTCCTCCAGGGCCACTTGGGGGCATTGTGGGAACGACTTACACCAACTCACACTGCGCCTACACAGAGCAAGCAACTGTCAGTGTGACAGGGTGGCCTGAACCACATGACCCACATTTGGGTTTATTTGTGACGTCTATATTATAAGCAGGTGATGAAATAAAATGGTGGGACCCTTATTCACATTTCACATGGGAAATGGCCAGGATATTGACAGCGTGATGATGTGTAAGCCATCAAGTAGTGTAAGCCAGAATCTTATCATTAGAGTTCACTATATTTAGCTTATTCATTTTAAGAAAATGGTGTTCATTTTCTTCTTACCACCAACACAGCTGCCGTCTGGGGTCAGTGAAGGGTTGGTCCAGATGTGATCATGTTTGTTGTTGTGACTTGTTATACTCATGGCAACATATTAAACAATGCTGCTCCATTTGAACATGATAATTAAATTGGTTTGATGCGGTTGGCAGTCTTCTGAAGCTAAAAGTAACTTTAAACAGAGGCAGGAGCATTGATGTTGACATGCGGCGCATAGTGGAGTCCTGTAGCTTCGTGGTGAGAGCTCTCACCTCGCAAATGAACCCTGGGTTTGATTCCCGGCAGAGCAAAACATTGGACAAGTTTCCTTACTCCACACGCCTGATAATAATCCCTCGAATAAATAATAATAAATTGATCACTTTAATGCACAACCTTTTGTGGGACACTGCTGTGCACAATTGGCTGCAGCGTTTCACCCA
This sequence comes from Hydrolagus colliei, assembly GCA_035084275.1. NCBI lineage: Eukaryota > Metazoa > Chordata > Chondrichthyes > Chimaeriformes > Chimaeridae > Hydrolagus > Hydrolagus colliei. The sequence goes on from CM068753.1 coordinate 10,949,426, forward strand.
CAAATATACAATCAATTCATTTTACAGTATATTCCGTGAAATGCCTGGAGACGTTTAGAAGATGTGAAAAGCGCCGTATCAAATGCAAGGATTATTATCATTATAATGTAGGTGAAGTCATTAATGTTATGTTTGTTTCAGCTCAGAACAACCACAAATAACTGCAAACCAAAGCCCTTAACGGGTAAGGTGGCTCTGACTGAACAAGCAGCGGGAAGCTTGCCAGTATTTGCACTGGTAAGCTACCGAATTTTAAAAAGTTGAACTAACAGTTCTTAATGCAAATTCTGGTTTCCCATTCAGATGCCAACCTGTTCTTAAACTCTCTGTGAGCATACCTCTTGGGGGTGTTGAGGGGTTGGGGGAGCTGTGGTGAATGCACCCTGCTTACCAAATAAATGGATAATGTATACAGTATTTGGTAATAATAATAATCTTTGCAATTTGACATAGTGCTTTTCATGCCTTCTACATGTCTCGAAGCACTTCACAGAATAGATTGTAAAGTGAATTGACTGTATATTTGTGGGTGAAGCGCGGCAGCCAATTGTGCACAACAGTGTACCATTATTATTAGGTGTGTGAAGTAAGGAAACTTGTCCAAGGTTTTGCCCTGACAAGCCTGGATTCGAAACTCAGGTCTCACCCTTGTAAGGTGAGTGCTCTAACCACTGAGCTACAGGACTCCTGTACACAACTGGTATTCTCAGTTGTATAGTTTAAAGACTCTTAATTATAATTATGACTTTTTGCCTATTTCAGCCTCTGGCTGCCCAAACAAAAAGCTTTTTTTCTGTAGTGCTTTTTAAGACTTACCAAATTCACGTGTTAAAGGGACTCAAACATATCTCTCATAATTTAAATCGAATGACCTCCTAGTTCTGCAACAAAGTCCCTGTCACCTGCTACAGGCAACCCAACATTTCTGTCCTACGAGATATGATAGTTGAACTAGTTTTGTAAGCCGCCACATTTTTTCTTCATTGCTGGTCAAGATGGATTTATCAGTCAGGAGGACGACAGTCCAATTTATATTTATACACCATGTGTGCCATCCACAAACTATACAGTCAATTTACTTGATGGAATATTCTGTGAAGCGTTTTGAGGCATCTCAACGACTTGATAAGGCAGTGGCTCAAATGCAAGGATTATTATTATGTTGGGGGGGATGTCTCAAAATACTTAACACTGCTGGCTGGGCATCCGAACTGGGGATGGGAAGGAGAAGGTGACCGAAAGAGCAAGCAACTGTTAGTGTGACAGGGTGGCCTAAACCACATGACCCACATTTGGTTTATTTGTGTCGTCTATATTGTAGACCGCTAAAGAGCGGTCAACAAGGTATGTCTTGAAACAGACCTTGTGAGGCAGGAAGGGAGAGAGTAAGTCGGATGGATTCCAGGATGGAATTCCAGAAACCAAGGCCACATCACGTGGAAGTCAAGAATTAATGTTTATTTTGTGTTGCCAGTGTATGCATTTTGTGTGCACATTATAAATGAAGATCAAGCAACTTTCAGTCTGCATTACACTGCAGCTGCTTTTTTTTATTAAGTGGTCTTTGCCCCAAGAGTGCAATTTAATCTGAACTGAAAAGCATACAGTGCAATTTCAGTGATTGTGCATGTCTTGACAGGTTTCGATTTGGCTCTGTTGCCATGTGACAAACTGAATCACAGTAACCTCTGCATATTCAGATTGCTTTTAAGTGATAAATATTTTGGGGAAAGTGTCTTTAGGTTAGTGTAGTCACTGATGGGTAGTGAGAAATGTGTCAGAAATGAAGGGTTTGAAAATTGACAAGCAGGTAATAATAACCCGTCAATTACAGTCCCTGCAATAAAAAAATAATTAAGTAGGTTTCAAAATATTCTGCAACGGACAATAATATAAAATATAATTGTTGCAGATTGCCTCAAGAGGCTACAGCCTATTTTGCAGCTTTACTGAAGTGGCATCGTGCAATGTGGGAAATGGAATAAAATTGAATTGCACTGGGATTTCAATAAGGAATTCACATAATAAGCTGGTGAATTTGATAGTGGATACAAAATTCACATACGATCCTCTGAGAGAATTTTACAATTTAACAAGGATTTGCTATCGTATATATAGTGCCCACCATACAGGATAGCATCTAGGGAGCACTGTGCAATGGCGGGCTGGAAGGGGAGAGGAAGTGACCATAGGCATGATTAAAGAGGTAGGTCTTCAGGTGGGATTTAAAGGTGGATAAATGGAGTGGAAGTGAGGCAAAGGAATTGAGGCAGGGATTTCTAGAGATTGAGATGCAAAGTCTGAAAGCCCGGCCCTTTGACAAAGGGAGTTGGGGGCTGCACAAAACGCCAGTGTTAGCAGAATGAAGGGAGCAAACGGAGTGCTCCCATTCCTAAAATGTTAAAGATGTTATGGTGTTTATGGTAGTTATCAAAAATGGAGGAAACTATTCCAGTGGTCCCAGCCAACACTTCTACAGATAAATCAACAATTGGTTTCATGGATGTTGGTGGGACTTTGCTTTGCGGCCATATTGGCTGCCAAATCTTCAGAGTAATGCCTGCAATAATCACTGGTCTCAGTGCATTTGTAAAGGATTCCAACGCTTGGAGAAAATGGGCAACACTCCCACCCAAATTCCATGTCCATGTTTCCCAGTGGAAATGGGATCAGCCGCATTTCCCTGCAGCTGCCCTTTCTGTCCACCGAGAAACCATTTCTGCTGAACACTGTACTTTCACCCAAAGCAGGAGATCTCTCACCCTCCTGCCGTCATTTCCATTTAGTTCAGCACCTGGGCTGCGGACAGCTGTTTTATGCTGGAACAATACTGAGACATGAGTTTAGGTTGCCAGGTTCCAGGGTATGCTAGCACTTTGGTGCAAAGCACAGCCTGGTTTTGCCTTTTAATAATGCTACTTTTGGACTTGGAGTTCGTGTTTCGGGGCCATTGTCTTGGCATCGGCAAACTGGTCAGGGTTGATTGAGTAAATTAAAAAATTATTGTTATGATAGAGTGCTAGTTCTTTTAGAACTTGATCTACCTTGCTTCAGCAGGTAAACGTCAACAATTCACGTATTTTATTTCGTGCCATGCCAAGGAAAATGTCTGTGGTGAATGCTGGTGGCTGGTGTGTATAGAACAATCGTTAAGTAGCTTCTTCCAGAATTTTTCTCTTCCTCTTCCATTCACTTCATTTGCAAATAGGTACTTTTCACCAAAGGTGGAACCTTGAAAGTAATGTGGAGTTAGTCCTACTCAGTGTCAGAAGTACAATTCTGAAGAATTATTAAGCACCTCATGGATGTCTTCAAAATTTCAGAGTCGTTTGACCTATTCTCAAATTAGTATAATGTTGTTCTTTGAAGTATAAAGATCCAAAGGTTTTAGAGCTCATTAGATGGGACTAATGATTAGCTGGAGATTATTTGTTTGTAATTTATGCCGATCGCATTCTCTCCCAGCTGTTAATGATCACTTGAGCTTTCGGTGATTATTTCTCAATTATTAACTCTTTAATGTGGCCATCATTACCTCCCAATGACACGGAGCACACAGAGATCCAGGAAAAGAGGTAAATAGACTCCAGCAAAAATTTCACAGCAGGTACTAGAGTTAAAAAAAATGATTGTGTCCCTGCTGATATTCAAAAAAAGAGGGGAGTCTTACAATCAAGATAATGACATTAATCAGCCTAAAATTTATGCACAAATGGCCAATTACAGTGCCAACTCCAGGCCAATGATAAATGTCAGTCACACAACTGTTTTCCAATTGCTAAAAGTAAAAGTATTTTACCTACTTAAATCAAATGACTTGCATAAGGTAAACGGAAAAATCAAGCTGCACATCAATTTAATGACAAATTCAAGTACCTCATCAAAATATAGCACAAGATCTCAGCTCTGAGTCAGCAGGTTGTGAGTTCAAGCCCCATTGTCGGTGTTTGGTGCTTACGGTCAGGCTAGCACTTCAGTGCAGTGCTGACTGTTGGAAATTACATCCTTGGTCTTAAACAATAAAACCGAAGAGGTCTGTCTGCCTATTTCAGAGGGATTTAAAGATCCCATGGGACTATTTTGAGGAAGAGCAGGGAGTTGTTCCAAGGCCCTAAACAATCTACCTCTCTCATCGAAATTTACCTGAATCCCTCTGGATAGATCAATCAGTCTCTCATATCTTAACATGCCAATGTTGAGCACTAGTGGAGCCCTGCCCTGCCTTTGATAAGATTAAAATGTTGAAAGGCAGCCAAGAGCCAGTCTGAGAATCTTTTAAAATATTTTGAGGATTCGGAGAAGCTAGAATCCCTCTCCTGCAGGTGATCTCATAAGTCAATGCCAAGTCCCAATCCATTTGCAGACTTATTGTGATTTTTATCTTGCTGCAAATCCGAACCTACTTCGCATTAATGCAAATTGTGAAGCGTAGCTACTCTTTCAATCAGTTGGTTGCTCCATTTTGTGAGGAAAGTGAGTTCAGCCTCATGACTGAAATCTGACCAACTATCACATGTTCTTTAGTTTTGGCTGAGTTTACCTTTAATACAGTGGTGTTTCACTGTACCTTCAACTATCTCCTTCCTACCCCTGCTATCGTCCATCCTCCTTCGTCTCACACTCCATCTCTATGAATTGCTTTGATATATTTTCCTACTTAAATGCAAGTTGTTGCTCTTGTACATTGATGCTACATTGGACTCAACCACAGGCAATCGACACTGAGCTGTATGAAACTCAATACTGGTTCATTCAGCAAAATACAATCTGAAATAGAAATTCTGACTGAATGGGGGTAATGGACTCATGGTCATAGAGTGAGTATGATAATTAAGGGTAGGCGGGTTAATTAGTGAGTTGACCTGTGGTTTCAGTCTTCAGTTGAACTGTCTATCTTTAAGGCTTGAACCTAATGCACTGTTGTCCATCATCGCTTAATTATTTATATAATAGTACTTGCTGGGAATAAAACCAGGTATTGAATCATGCCTGATGCTCACTGTAGCCAAGGCTATAGCAATTTATTGTGGAGGGAAAAGAGACAGAAGAGCTGCCCATCATTTTACTAGAATGTCATTGACAGTGCAGTGAGATGTTTTCAGTCCAGTTTTCCATTATCACCGTGTCTACTGTACTTTATTGCTTTTTCAAGTGTTTAATCTGCCACAACAGTGCCCTTTAAGGATGGTTTATGATCAAGAAAAATGATCAATTCTTCAGGGCAGTTTTACTTCTCACCTCACTCTCCAGTGAATGATGTGGGAGAGTATTGATGGTACAGGGGGATCTCTGCAACGTTGGTGATCTGTGTCCTTAAAAGCAAGTGTTAAATCAAAGCACAAAATGATTGGTGCTTTCCAGGTTGCCAGGTCACGCTGACATCACTTCCCGTGTACGACGCATAGGTTCAATGCACAAGAAGAGCCATTGAGCCAGATCATATGGTTATCCAGCTCACAATTAATTCCAAAAGACTTCTGCACTGATGTGTTTTAGCACAAGTTCGAAAGATTCCTATTCTACTCCGTGTTGATTTAACAAACTATAATTTAATGCTCGACATACCGTCCACAACACTGTGAAAACACACATTATCCTGTTTGTCGTACTCCATCAATTTATAGAAGTCCCCAAGACACATCATGTAAGCAGCTTCCCATAAACACACAGTGATCAATGCACAGTACAATTAGTTGATGAAGCAATGGAGCATTACCTCATTAGTCAATGACATTCTGGGATTAAGCCATCACATTTCCGATATTTAAAGTTGTTGACAGCATTTTATAGTTTGGAGGATAAATAGCAACAAAGGCACATATAACACAACAATTTCAAACATTACCAAAACAGTGATATTCATCCATCCACTTGTTATCTCACCGTTAACTTTAAGATACCTCAAATTGCTTCACAGATAGTCACTGACTGTGTATTTGCAGAAAAGTGTGGCAGCCAATTTGCACACAGCAAGATCCCGCAAAGAGCCATGAAATGAATGATTGATGTATCTGGAGGATTCTTGGGCAGGGGACTAGGAGAAATTACCCAATCTTTCTGAAGAGCATCATGCTGATCTTTAAACATGCACTTGAACAGGCAGTTTAGGAGTTGTTTAATGTCATGTCCACCACCTACTATAACTGTATTGGAATGTCATTCTATCCTGTGAAATCAAAGCATTTAAACCCATAACTGGTTACTAGGGTCCGGCGATACATCGATATATCGCTAAAACCTGATGTAATTTTCATATCGATACGCCGATATAGGCATTTCAAAAAGATCGATATATCGAAAAAGTCGATATTAGAGAGAGACGGCGGGGTGGGGGGGATGGGGGTGGGAGAGAGGGGCGGTGGGGGGGAGGAGAAAGGGACGGCGGTGGGGGGAGTGGAGAGGGACGGCAGCAGGGGGGGTGGGTAGAGAGATGGGGTGGATGTGATAATATACAGATAGATAGAGATGGGGGGGATGTGAGAGAGGAGAGAGACACAGAGACACAGACAGAAAAACATAGAGATGGAGAGAGTGAGTGTGAGAGACACAGAGAGAGAAAGATATTTACCTCCTGAGGAGATAGGCCCTGAATGCGCGCGCACCCCGAATGTGCACGCACCCCGAATGTGCGCGCATGCGCAGTACGAAACCCCTGAAAATATCGATATTTCGGTATATCTCGATATGAGCCCATCGATATATCTAAATTGGAAAATTTCCATATCGATGGACCCTACTGGTTACTAATAATAATCCTTGCATTTGATATAATGCCTCATCCCATCATTGAGACGTTTTAATGCGCTTCATAGAATATAATGTACAATGAATTGACTGTATATTTTGTGGGAGAAGGGTAACTGCTAATGCAGTACCAGCTAACATCTAAATTGAGACCGTCAAGTGGTACACATCGTGTGAAACGGATGGGTTTGATCAGTTTAATGGCCTTTCCTTGTTTTGCATTGTCTTGTATCCTTCGGTGACCTTGAATCTTTGTCACATGGAATTGATTTGTTTTTAATCATAAAAGTGTATTCCAAGTCATCTCAAACATCACTTCAGCCGGGATGTCACAATACAGTGACAGCTAATCCATATGATAGTGGAAGTGCTGACACTGATTCTTGCTCCCATCTGACTCTCCCCATGTTGCTCTTAAAATGGACATCAAGTTAATAAAAATATTTTTGTTAATCAAATGCACACATAATACTAGTTGTTGCACCTTCACTCAATAAAACCTGCCATACAGCTATTATTAATAATAATACTCTTTACATTTGGTGTAGCATGTTCGGTGTCAAAATATCTCAAAGAGCTTCCCAGGTAATTGATTTCAAGCACAGTAGACTGTGCAATTGAAAGCAACCATATTGCAGAGAGGAAGATTCCACAAACAGCCATAAAGTAGATGACCAATTTATCTGTAGGATTGCCGGCAAGGACACCAGGAGAAACGCCCTTCTCTTTCAAATAAGGTCATGGGATCTTTTCTGTCTGCCTGAACCTTGGTTCAATGACTTCAACTGAGGGTGGATTGGGTAGTGAACTTTCCACATCTTTAAACATAGGCAATTGACCACTATAAATAACAGACTCAAGAATGACTGTGGTAGGGAGGAGGCAAAGATGATAGGTCATAGTGTGAGAGTTACTGACAATGTAATTAAATCTCAACTGAATGAGACTAGCTTGAATTCCATCCACAATAAGTATATCTTTAAATGATGTATGAATCTTTTTTTTGTCATTGTTTTGAATAGCTGGAGTTGACACTGATTTACCATCTAATTGGCTGCTAATGGCAATTGTTAGAAACATATATGAATAGAGATTGTGCCTTGCTGCATTTTATTGGCTTTGCCTTTTGGGTATTTGGTTTTGAATCTGGAAACATTGATCTTGCTCATCTTTAACTCTCAGAGGATTGACAAAGAGTGGCAATTTCAGAGTTTTTAATTTGTAAAACTTGAGTGTCAAATAGTTATTTTTACAAAACGGAAAACAAATAGTGTTTTTGTTTCTGTTAACTGTTTATTTGTGTTTATTTTGTCTGCAATATTTCACAAAACCAATTAATCCCGAATGACGTAAAAGTAAGTTAATGCTCAATCAAGGTTGAAATGATCCCTTGTGGAGGAGCGAGCAAGTGACGACAATTGTTACATTTAATTAACCATTATGGCCTGTAGTTACGATAATGGAGTTTACGAAAATGACTGCATTGAAATAAACATTGCCTCCTACCTGACAAGCGTCTTAGTTAATCATCCCTGTCACATGAACCCTGCAGAGATAATAACCATTTTAAGAGTTAAATTGTCTTTTTGTGTAACTTGCTGTCAGATTGAAACAGTGTCTTGAATACCGCCCTCTGCTGGTATTATCACTTGGAGCCACAAATAATCTGAAGTGAGAAACTCCTTGCCCTTCACTGCTTGTCGTAAAGCACTTGGAAGAGAAATCCTGCCTGGGTATTCGTTTGCTTTATTAGCATTTCAGAGTGTCCAAAATTTGGTCGATTTGCTTTCATTCTTTCAAATCTACGCATGAGATGGGATCCAAGTTTCATGTGCCTTTTCCTTTTGATTGGGCTCATAACCAAACAAAAAACAGGTTACTGAAAAACACAGGAATCTATTACATTTTCATTTATATTCTGGATTGTTTTGTACAAAGGAATATCTGCCAGTTTGAGTTATAGTGGGAGATCATAATTGAATATCAGAATTGCCACTCACCAATTAGGAGTGCTTCAGAATAGGGTACTTCAGTTGAGTTTATGGCTATCTGTTCTGAAATGTAATAACATCAGACAGCGAGATTTATCATTGGTGTAATTTCTGTTTAGCATTTTATATTTAAGTATTGATGGCAACTAGAGATAATCATGTCGGTAGACTGAGAGACAACAGGCGATCTAGAACTGTCATTATAGCAATGATTTGAGGAGAGAGGGAACAGCAACGATAACAAATTGCATTTATATAGCGTCTTTCACATCAGGAGGACATCCCAAGGCACAGAAGCCATGTAAGACAACAAGGAAGGACTAAGTGAACTGATGTGACATATCTGGCAAATTGTAAGGTACCTCAGCCTGCTTGTCCAAGCGTATCATACAGGTCTGTGAGCCAGATGGTTATGAACTAGTTCTCTGCCTGAAGATGTATTTGTTTGTAACAAAATATGTCAGGACCTTGTAGGCATTTGTGGAGAAATCTAAAATCTGCACTGAAATGAACTGATATGGATTTATTGTGCACTGCATTTTTGCTTGTCCATTCTTTAGGGATTGAGGCATCTGGAAGAAGAATGAGAGTCTGTGTGCACATCTGGGGGAAATTATAAATTATTTATTATTTTTGGTATATTAGCTTGAAAACACCAGTGAGTTATGGCTTTTCTTGTATAACCTACAGCACTCAGAGGCTTGTACACATCACAGTTCCATGTCTGTCCAACAGAGCTCTCTGTGAAGCTCTCCTCTGTGAATACTACACACCACCAGTGATGGGATCTGGGGATCAAATAGTGTCTTGGAGAAGCGTATCTGGTGTAGTTGCTCTCACAGGGGAAGAAAATAACAGTAATCCTTGTGTCTGATATAGCTCTCATAATGCTGAAATGTTGCCAAACGCTTCATAAATAATTACTGCAAAGTGAACTGACTGCACATTTGTAGGGGGGGGTGAGGCAGAGGGACTGTGGGATGGAATTTCAGAGGTTGGGGGCAGAGTGGATAAAGGCTTGCCCGCCAATGGTGGGGTGGATGGGTCGGGGGACGTGGAGCAGGCCAGAGTCTACTGAGCAGATGGGGCTGGCAGATTGGTAAGGGTTTAGAAGATCACGGATATTGGGTGGGGCAAGGTTGTGGAGGGCTTTAAATGTGAGGACCAGGATCTTGAATTGGATCCTTTGGATGATGGGGAGCCAATGGAGTTGGGCGAGGGTGGAGGAGATGGGGTCATGGAGTTTGGAATGGTAGAGGACATGGGCCGCAGAGTTCTGGATCATCTGCAACATGTGGAGGGAGGAATTGGGAAGGCTGCCAAGTAGGGCATTTGCATAGTCGAGCCGGGATGCAATGAAGGCAATGAATGACGACAGAGATGGCTGTATGAGCACTGAATATATATCCAAAGAGATGATATCGATATTCCTACAATGCAATGAATCATCCACGCAGAGAGACACTAGCAAAAATATGAGTCAATTATCTTCAATTCTCCACTTCATGGGTGTCTCAGAGTGTCAAATGGTCAGAGACGCTACCCTGCTTGGAGGGAACTATATAAATGCAAGTTGTTGTTGTTGTTTCAGTGAAAGCACTAACAAATGGGGAGAACAATGATTTACACTTGAAGGAGAGGCAGCACTGATACACATTGTTCCTGGGAAAACCAAACGGGAAGCTTTAGAGACAACGTCACAAAGAGAGATGTTATTGAGATAGTTTTGCTGAAAACACACATTAAAATGTCTTTGAGCGTTTGCAGACCGGTTAAGAATAAATAATCTTTGTATTTGATATAACACCTTATCACATCTTTGAGATGTCTCAAAGAGCTTCACAGAATATACTGGAAAGATAATTGATAGTATATTTTGCGGGCAGTTAAGAAGTTCAGCACTAATCTTGCATCGAAATGTTTTGGGGTTGTGCAGTTATCTGAAATTGCCAAATTTAAAAGTGTTTTGAAATGAAAGGACAGTGAGATCGAAGCATGGGATAAGGATTGTTGGTGGGAGGCCAATGTGACGATTCAACAAGATTAGTTGTGGTAACCAACCCTGAATGCCATAAATGGTGCCTTGTACTTATACTTCAGTGTAAATGCCAACTAATAAAATAGCAGGGTTTGTTCCTTGCTTATTATTACCCAGATGAACAAGTGAAACCATTTCCCCACGTGAGTAAGAACGCAATTAATGCTCAAAGGTTAACAGTAATTAATTAAAGAACATCAAATGATAAATAAGGGAGCTAATTAGAGAGCTGAATGACCCAAGTTTCTCTCTTTTAGGCCATTATGTTGCTGGCATTTTGATGTGGATTCCCGTTGATCAATTCTTGCATACAAACCTAAATGATCCATTCAACAACATGTTAGATATATTGCTTTAAAAGTTCCAATGAATACAATATCTAATTACTTTACAAGCCTTGCTAATTAACCTACTGCAAGTACATTTAATGCAGAGCCACATTTGCTTGTATACTGAAACTAGATTAAGCACCAACATTGAAGCCTTTTGTTACGTTAGACAGTCTTTTTTTTAATTAAAACAAATTCCCTTTCTTTTCCTTCCTACGTTGGTGTTTCCCCAGTGTTGTTGTTACATGCTTCAAGATGTTCATCCTATGCAAACATTGTTATTTAAGTCACAGTTTTGTTGTTTCAGTCGAATATTTTCTGTCAAATGGTGTAAACTATACTGAAGAATTTGTGTTAATTCAATCCAGTTTTACAGCATAAGGGAAACAATCACTTCAACTTCACATCAGTTGGAATATAAATGCAGCCAAGGACAAATTTGTCAACTCAGAAATTGCACACATTCTATTTTAGATTAATTTTTACTGCACAATGATGACTTGGGGGTAAAGGTTCCATTCAACATTAAATTTGCTGCCCGAAAATGCAAATTTCTATGAATGACAAGCATCACCAAAGGCAATGTACAGTCCCTTGAATAGAATCATTATGTATTGGTTGTTTAAGACTTGAATTTGATCAAGACATCTTCCTTTCTCCAAAAAATTAAATTGTCAGCTTTGATAACATGGGAGACATGGATATTGCAATCATAAATCCTTAATTATTCTACCACAAATGCGGCTATTACTAACATCCCTTAATTTGTGGATGTCTTGTCAAAACACAAAGTCAGGTTTCACAGTTAATCAAAACACATGGTTATTCACAAAATCACCTGCAAGTAAACTGTTCTACCAGAGCATCCAGTGAAACAGATATGTAGCTGATCCATGTAAATGGTAGGAGCTCAATTGACTGACCTTTGCAATGTGACTGTAATTTATAAATGTATCACTGTCATTGTGTTGAAACCTTTATTTTATGAGTGCAGTTCGACTCCCAATATTGTCATTTTGGTATCACCTGGGTTAGTGTTATATGGAGTCATGTTTTATTTTTCTTGTAATTAAACAAGAGTTTTTGTATTTTTAAAAGCGATGAAGTACAATTAATGAAGAAAAATGGTAGCATCTTTTCATTCATTGCACTTGGGGTTTCTGAACGTTTAACATGTGGTCTTATAGCTCCTAAGTCACCTTGGGGAAGTCTCCTGACTCTGCACGCCTGTTTGCCTCGCAATAAGTAGGAACCCGCTTGTTAGGAAATTGGCTGATTCAGTCTACACTATATTGGTGTAGATTTACTAAAATTACTAAAATTATGTTACTCCTTGAAAAAGCGATCTGCCAATCGACTAACAACCGGGTTCCTACTTACTACTAGGTTAAACAGAGACGCGTGGAGTGAGGAAATTTACCCAATGTTTCACGTCAAACCCAGGTTCTCTCGTTTGCGAAGCGAGTGCTCTAACCACTGACCCCACTCATAAAACAAACCCTCCAAAAAGTTTTTCAACAAAGTATCCAAATTTGAGTAACGTTTCTTGGAATCCTTCAAGGGGAATAAATATCCTACCCATCAAGCTAATTTTCTAAGACAGTTTCGCGGTGATTTTCTCACAATGCTAGAAGGCTACAACAACTGTGGCTGTGACAAAGCACTCATTCTACTTCACGGCTGTTTCCAGCTCCCAGCTTTGCTCAAATAGAAACAGAGTGTGTGTCTCAGATGACTGGACTGAGAGATCGTTTAATTTGGGAATGAACACAGTCTCTGAGCTTTAAGTCAGCTACTGCCTTCACTGCAACAGACCTTCGAGGGAGCAGTTTACCTTAATTGATGATCTTGGTAGTAAAATGGATGATATTGCCAAACTCAGCAATTCTGCTGCCCCACGGACTGAATGGTTTGCAGGTAGCATACGATGTAATGGCATTTCTGATCCCATTGCTATTGTATGTGTCAGTCCAGCTGATGGAAACGGAAATGGGATTGGTTAGATGCAGAATCCACCAGAGAAGCTGTTTGACTATTGATTGTTAAAGTATGCTGTTTGGAAGAACAGTACATCATGCGCTTAATTCAATAATAAAAAACAAGCATTCCACACCTCTAACCTCTGGACTGTTGGCACATACAGGGAACTTTGTGTCTCCCTGTCATACCAATTTATTTCAGATTCAGTTGGTAAATCTACTGGATGAAAAAAACAATGTAGCTACTAAGGTATGAGATGTTGCTCTAAAACTCTGATTTAACCCTAAAATGGATGTCTTTGAACACTATTTGAATTTTTTTTGACAAAGTTAAATAATTTAATTTTCGAGGTCTGCCATATATTCTCCCCCAGTATTTGTTCTTATTCTCCTCATCTTTGGCCCTGTTTTTGTTTCTTTTCACCCCCAAAACACATAGGCACAACGCTTTACAGAATATCCTGTGGTGCTTTGTAATGTCCTCCAGATGTGGAAGGTGGTAAACCAAATTTAAGGAGTAATATTATTATTATTTAATTTAATATTTTTAAATGAAATTCAACAACAACAAAATACATTTGCACAGTCTTTCACATTAGGAGGATATAGGCACTGGATGGTTGTGACTGTGGACCCGAGCTGGAGGAGTGAGACCTGGAGGGTAGGGATGGTAGAGTGACCGAAGAACATGGTCGAAGTGGAAGATCTTCAGACGTGCCTTGAAAGAGGCATGTGAGGGATCAAGGCAAAGGGACTGTGGGATGGAGCTCAAAACGGTGAGGGATGAGAGGTTAAAGGTGTGACTGCTGATGGTGGGATGAGCTGGCTGAGGAATGTGGAACAGTCTAGAGCCTGCTTTCATTTTCAGCCCAAAATCTTGTCCTCAATCCTTTTATGTTCCATGCCAGAAATGGAAATACAAAGCCAGCTATGACCATACAATGCTCACTTTAATCTGCATCTCCATGACACAGAATGGGTTAAATATCTGACTTTTTTATTTCTTTTCACCTGGCCCCACTTCCAATTTAATAACTAAAATTAAAATGATTATTATTCATAATTTGAATTATCAACCGAAGCTGGATCACAGCTAGCCTTAGAAAATCTATTTAGGAATGTGTTTTAGATTTGAATGTGTTTCAGCTCTCAAATAAATCGAAAACCATTTGCAAGAGAATTGAACATATCGGAGGCAATGATCTTCTACTGCTGCGAAAAATAATTCACATCACGGGGTCGTCGACATGTTTAAGTCAGACATTTAAGAAAATGTAGCGATAAATGATATTCGGCAGATAGAATGAGGACTAATGAAAAGCTTCCAATGGCAATAGTGTGAGACAAGAGATTGTAGTTGCCAATGGTGATAGCACTGCAGAGCATGCACGACAAGGGTGCGAGGTAAGCCACACAGCAATTGCTTTCAGTTTTTTTATTAAGCTTCAGAAATATCACTTCTTTCTTAGAAGCATTTTTGCTGCAAAGCATGAAAACTGCTTTATGCTTTAGGAAATACAGCCTGCGGTTGCACTGCTTAAATCTTGTGGGCCGCCTACATTTTGTATCTTCCAATGGTTTCTCCTCAAACCCCCGCGCAGTTTCTCATGGCGTCCCCCAGGGCTCTGTCCTCGGCCCCCTCCTTTTCACCATTTACACGCTCCCTCTAGGCGATGTCATCCGCAAACATGGGGTAAATTTCCACATGTATGCGGACGACACCCAACTGTACCTTTCCGCTTCATCCCTCAACCCCCAGCCCATCGATGTTCTGACAGCATGTCTGTCCGACATTGAGTCCTGGACGAGGGACAACTTCCTCCAATTGAATGTGAGCAAGACCGAGGTCTTCCTGATTGGCTCAAGCCAGTGCCTCCGCACATCAGGCGCTGCCAGCCTCAACATCCAAGGCTTGTACTCTCCACCTCACAAAGCCAATCAGGAACCTCAGCATCACGTTCAACCATAAACTCTCCTTCCTCCCCCACATCCGTGCCTTGACCGGCACCGCTTATTTCCACCTACGCAACATTGCCAGGCTCCGCAACTATCTCACCCCCCACGCTGCTGAAACACTCGTGCACGCATACATCACCTCACAGCTGGACTACGGAAACTCTCTCCTCATTGGCCTCCCCAGCTCCTCCATTCACAGGCTGCAGGTCATCCAAAACTCTACAGCCCGTGTGCCCGTGTACTATCCCGCACCCGCCTCCGCGACCACATAACCCCCACCCTCGCCCATCTCCACTGGCTCCCCATCCTCCAGAGGAGCGAGTTCAAGATCCTCGTCCTCACCTTCAAGGCCTTACACGGCCTTGCCCCGCCCTATTTAACCGATTTACTCTCCCCCTATAAGCCCACCCGGACCCTCCGTTCAGCAGGACTTGGCCTGCTCCAAGCCCCCCGCCCGAACCGCCCCACCATCGGAGGCCGGGCCTTCAGTTTCTCCGGTCCCACCCTGTGGAATTCCATCCCCCAATCCCTCCGCCTAGTTTCCTCCCTTTCTTCTTTCAAGGCCGGTTTGAAGACTTTCCTCTTCGACCGTGCCTTTTGTTCCCCCCCGAATTTGTCGACCTCCCCTACGTGTTTCACCCCTTCCCGAACACTCCCCTCCCAGCTCGGGTCACACGCCTCCTGTGCAGTGCCTTGGGACGTCCTCCCGATGTGAAAGGCGCTTTATAAGTTTAAATTGTTGTTGTTGTTGTGGTTGTGGTTCTTTAAATCAGACATGTCTCTGTCAAGGATGTGTTACCTGTGAAACTAGGTAGTTTCAGTGAGTTGGGGAGAATCACAGAAAACTTGCACAGTTTTGTGGAAAAAGTCAGGTTAACAATAGCTTGTTAGATTAATGTGGTGAGCCATTTTAATTCTCTTTTTGTTCACCTTCCCAATTCTATGCACTTCGTATTAATTTGCATGGCTAGGAGTGTGAACAGCTAGCCAAGTAAATAGATACGGCGGATTGATGCATTTCTTGAGCGACGTTAAAATCGATGGGAGAGTTTATTATGGCAGAAGGAAGAGGATTGAGGGCTTCTGAAACTGAAATGGGTGTTCTGAAGGCCCTGCGACTCTCGCCTCTTCTCTTCCCTTCTCTTCCCGGTTTCAGGTCTCAGCTCTACACTTTTCTCTTCGACCGCGCCTTCAGTCACCTTTCTCCCCCTGCCCCTGGCTCGCTCCTGGAATTTGTTATTGTGAAGCGCTTTGAGACGCTGTCAGAGGGCGCTATATAAATCAAAGTTGTTGTTGCAACTAGAATTAATAGATCACGTGAGTTGCCTGATTTGATCCAGGGACGTCTTAATTTCATTCTGTAAGCAGGAGTTATTTAATCTGATGACCCGTATGCTGGTAGGTAAAAAAGAACAAATTCATCACGATTGCAAGTGAAACGCCTGGAATAAATTAACCATCTGTTTCGGGAAAGGCCTAAACCAATTGTCGTTAAATGAATACTCCCTTTGCATTTAAATTGCTAAACTTTCTAAAATTAGCTCTGCAATTAATACATGCACCACAGCACTGTGGTATACACAGGGGTGTTAAATCTTTGTAACACTATAGACGGTAGTGAAAAAAAATCTTTTTTTTCCCTGCCAAGTCTCCCATCCTCCCTTGCTGATGTCTCAGACTCAGAGTGTCTATAGTTCTCTTGAGCTTCAGTTCTTATCTGAACCAAGGGACCATTCCATATGATCGTCCTGGGAAAGGATGGTATCATGGACGAGCCTTTTCAAGTATCTATCCACTTGGGCTTTCTATCAAGTGGTGGGGTGGAGGAGAGCTCTGTTGTCTTTCTTTCATTTTTCTCCTCTTTGTTTAGAACCCATTTGTGACCCAACCTTTGTTCCTGCAGCTGTGATAAGGTAACTCTTAACATATGTGGGGAGGTCAGATTGGTTTCATAGATTCATAGATTCATAGAATTTTACGGCACAAAAGGAGGCCATTCGGCCCATCTAGTCTGTGCCGGCTCTTTGAAAAGAGCGATTCAATCCCACTGCCCTGCCCGCTCCCCATAGCCTGATAGACCTGTTCTCCCTAAATAAAGATCTAATTCCCTTTTAAAAGTTGTTATCGAATCAGCCTCCACCACCTTTTCAGGCAATGCATTCCAGATTCGAACAACTCGCTGAGTGAAAAAAATTCTCCTCAGCTCCCCTCTACTTCACCTTGAAACTATTTTAAATCTGTGACCACGAGTCACAGATTCGCCCACGAGTGGAAATAGTTTTTCTCTATTTGCCCTGTCGAAACCCCTCATGATTTTATAAACCTCTATTAGGTCTCCCCTCAATCTTCTCTGCTCCAGAGAGAAGTTTCTGGCACATATGGAAACCCATCACAGTTGCTTAAGAGTATCCAAACCATATTGAGAAATCCATTCATCCCACCTACACATGGAATTCCCAGAGATAGATTGTTGGAATGGAGTGCGCGTTCTCTCCCTGGAGGGACACATCCTGCTTACCTAATTCTGGAAAGTATTAGGTGCAGGTTGGCAAGAGCCAAGGCTTGGGGATCCAACAGTTCCTGACCTGAATGTGTTCGTAAAGTTCAGTCACAATGACTTTATTGACCGAAAGAGAGAACTGAGCAAACAAAGCCCAATCTTGACCGTAAACACAAATAATTAATTTTTTCCCTTGTTATTTGTCGTACTGTTGAGCACAGGGCCTTTCTCCAAGCCTTTGTTTCCCACAGTGGTTATAAATTTGACACAGCTTAGGGGAATCTTGGCGTTTCAAGATGCTCTAATGGCTCCTCTTTTGCTGAGACTGCAAGGCTGTGATGTGTAATGTGACACAGTGATACGTCTTTGATTCACCATGGAGATGGTCACAGAATATGCCATGTGGAGTGTGTGCTTCATTAGTGTCACGGACAACTATGTCTGGCTGTGTGGCCGAGCACGATCCACAAACCGTTCAGTGATGAAGCAAATGGACTGGGTTTTGCACAAAAAAATGCAATAAAAAAGCAGCTATAGCTCCAGGGTAGATGTAGGATAATGTCAATCTCTGTAAATCAGGTTTTATTTTAGAGGGGGATTTTGTTCCTAGTTACAGTAATCAGCACTGTAATATCTCTTCTTAATTTTGTCATTTTTTCCTTCCTATCCGTTTAGTCCACCGCTTGCAAACAGCTACAGCTCACGATGATTCTTTGCTTCATGTAGTCAAACCAGAGGAGCGATCTTGCATAATAATAGGCATATTACGCAATATGATTGCAGTTGATGTAGCACTTTTCACATCTTCTAGACGTCTCAAAGCGCTTCCCAAAATATACTGTAAAGAGAATTGATGCTATATTCTGTTAACGGTTAAGAAGTTCAGCACTAAATTTGCATTGAAAGACTTCGGGGTTGTGCATGGTGAATTGACTGCATGTTATGTGGGTAGATCTCTCCAAAATTTGGAACAACTGTGAACAATCTTTCAACCTCCTTTTTCTACTCTCCCTCTCCACTGTCCCACTAAACAAATGACATGTTTAACAGGACAGTTTCAATGTCAGTCGGGACCGGAACTTTTAAGCCTTGGGAAAATGTTTGGAGCCCAATGCTATACAGTACTTAGCCTGAGCCACTGGGCAGCTCTGATAGTGTGGTAATTAATGCTAATTTATTGTGACAGTTCAAGCACTTGTTTCGATTTCCCCTCTGGTAGAGGGATCGAAATCAAGGGAAGGTAATCATAAACTTCGAACGAAGATGGTTAGACCTGAAGACAGAAATTCATTCTTGTAGCACAGACTGCGGAGAATGAGGAGAACACTGCCCCAGAAGATGTGTGCTGGCAGAATCAATTGGGATGTTTTAAAAGGTGATCGATAGATAGATCCTCGCCAAGTAAGGGTATTAAGAGGTGCGGACAAAAGGTGGAAATGAAATGAAATAGTAAAGCATTGATATGTTACCATTTCGTGGAAGGCCTGTATCTTTTTGCTGGTATAAAATAATAATTTGGTCACTCAATCTACGACTGTTTGTGGGACACTGCTGTGCACAATTGGCTGCTGTGTTTTGCTTGCAAAATATACAATTGATTCACCATATAGTATTCTGTGAAATGCTTTAAGACGTCTCGTAGACACGATAAGGTACTATATTCATATGCAAGGATTATTATTTTCTGCACCTCCTTTTTAATTGTATCATATTTTCACCATCAAATTCCTTCATGGCCTCACTACACCCTACTTCTGCGACCTCCTAACCCCCTACCAACCTGCCCACCACCTCCGCTTGGCAGGCTCTGGCCTGCTCCACGTCCCCTGACCCACCCGCCCCATCATTGACGGATGAGCCTTCAGCCACTCTGCCCCCAACCTCTGGAACTCCATCCCGCAGTCCCTCCACCTTGCCCCCTCCCTAGCCTCCTTTCAACTCCCGCCTCAAGACCCTCCTCCTTGATGGTTCCATCCGTCACCCCAAATTCCCCCTTTCCCTCCACCCTCCCCAACTCCAGCTCGGGGTCTGAAACATTGACTTGACTGTCCAGCGCTGTCCTCTGACGTGAAATACAAGTGTAATTTTGTTGTTGTTCTGAAGGGAGAGAGTGTACATATTTACCAACGCCCCACCCCCATTTGTCTGATGTCCTAACAAATCAATGTTTAACTAAATTGCCATTTTTGTTTGCGCTACTTTGGAATTAATTGACCTTTGGAGGCGAAAGACTGGCTGAATTGACCATTGTTGGGGAGTTTCTGAGAAGCCGAGATTCCGGGAAATGCCTTTTCCGATAAACTAGTTCCAGGACAGAATGTTATGAAGATTGGTTGAGCCGTAATGTACACCCTGACTTGGGAAACAATTTTCAGGCAACTCTTAAATTCATATACCTGCAGAAACGTATATTTATACAGTATAATATAATAATAATGCTTGTATCTGATTCACCCTATGTGTGTGTGTATATACACACACGTATATCTTTTTTTAGGTCAAGTTGTTGAGTGGTAAAGGGAGTGTAGCTTTGTACTACAAACTGTTTCTTTACTTGCTAGCTTTCCTCATGCTATGCCTCTCTGCAGGGTATGACAGGCAGGTGGCTTGCTCGGGAGGGGGGCGGGGGTGGTTGGTGGGGGGGAAGGGGTGGTGGGAATCACACAATCACATTTAGTTTCCCTTCCTCTCCCTAGCAGGTGCCAATCCTTTGCTTGGCGTCTCTCTGTGTCACAGAGAGCAGCACGCCAGCAGACAGTAGGCTTGCACTTATGCTCCCCCGCACCATTCTGTGGCACCGTTTTATTCCCATGAGGAGCACTATCCAGCCACATGTTAATTGTAATCACAGATGGTATCTTGGTGAAATGGTGACATCATTGCGTACCGCTGCTTACAGCAGAGAGAGAGTAAAATTACACACAGGTCATCATGGGGATAATCCTTTAACCCATCTCTTATTCGGGATCGTATATTTACTGAAATTACACTTTCTACACTGGGTCCCTGTCCCTGAGAGGATCGACTACAAGATCCTCAACCTTGTTTTAAAGTCCCTCCACTCCTCTGCACCCCCCTACCTCTCTGATCTCCTCTTTCCCCAGCATCCAGCACTCGCTGCCTTCGCTCCACCGGGTCTGGCCTCCGCCATGTCCCCCGTATCCTACACTCCACCCTAGGCAGCCGTGCCACTATGCCCCAAGGCTCTGGAACTCCCTTCCTCACTCCCTTCGCCTTGCCCCCTCTCTTCCCAGTTTCAGGTCACAGCTAAAAACCTTTCTCTTCGACCGCACCTTTGGTCACCTTTCTACCCTTACCTCTGGCTCGGTCCCAGGATCCGCTATTGTGAAGCGCTCTGAGACGCCATTCGGCATGGAGGGTGCTATATAAATTGAAGTTGTTGTTGTTGTTAACAGCAAATCATCCTGCAGGTGTGAGGATCTGAACCATATCTATAACTATGTCCTCTAGCCCCACACTCTTGCTCCTACCCTCCACTCCTCAAACTCAGGCCCACTGCAAATCACCCCCTCCTCGTCCCCCCACGCTCCCCTCTCCATCCACGCACAACCTCTTGGCATCCACTGTCAGTCTTTATGCTTTAGAACTCCCTGCGAAAATGCCACACTTCTCAAAAACTCTGTTAAATTCCTGCTTCCCACCTTGTGCACTGTCCCTCTTTGACTTTGCCATGAATTTTAGATTAAAATTATAATAATAATAATCTTTCCATTTAATAAAGTGCTATATCATGTCGCTGTGACGTCTCAAAGAGCTTACACAGAATATATTGTAAAGTAGATTGATTTGTGTACTTTGGGGGTGAACACTACATGAAAAGCCTTATGTGAGTGCAAGCTTTTGTTTGACTAGTAAATGTGGGTGGCAAACATATTGGCCCTCCAACATGCAATGGTATAGCAGGAGTATAGCAATGGGTTCAATCCCAAGACTGCTGTTTCCAGTCATCACTGTCAATCATCTCCTCGCTGGGAGAAGAGTGAAATCTGAACTAGCGGGATCACAAGGTATGCCAGTTTACTCAACCTAGGCACTGCGATGAAGCATTGAAAGTTATTTAATTCTCAATTGCATGGAACGTCTTTTCCTCCTCCAGCAAGATAATGCCAGCTTTGTCTTCTCGCAGTCTTTAGGTGACAAAAGATAAGTGCATTTCCACTGCCTAAGAAGCTGTGTCGAAAGCAATGTTCACAGAGAAATCTGCCTGATTTTTCACTGCATGCGGCTGCTTCCTGGAAAACATCACTTGCTGGGATCGAAATAAGTTCCTGTTCCCTGAGAGTTGGGGAATAGCTTTGTGCGAGGTTATTAAAATGGCACCGTTTCTGGCAGCAAAGGCCCACACCAGGGAAGAAAATGCTTCATCAGGTTTCTAACTGAAATGACTCTTGCAAATGACTGAAGCTTTTGCAGTTTACACTGCAGAGAACAAAGACAAATCATTGTTGGCTGGTGGAGAGAGGAGGGAAAGGGGGTAGGGAATGCAGATACACTCATACTAATGTTAAAAATACCAGCATTTATAATCTCTCTGTCCTTTTATGTATTTAATTGTCACTTGAGCTAAAACAATTGAAAGGAATAACCTGCAATTAATGTAAGGAGGGACATTTTAAGGGAACTCAAATCATCAATTTGTGGTTGTTCAACTGTGCACAGAATAGGATGATGCTAAGTAAGTCTTTAGGGCAAAAACAGTTTAGTAAAAACTAGAAGGTATAATGTTAAGGAAGAGAAGCCAGCAGTAAAATTAGGCCTCCGGAGCGGGTTCATTTGATATATGGAATTGGCTGCCATGTGGTATGGTGGAGTCTGAGGCAAAACATTTCAGCGGGAAAAGCTTCTCATTAACAGGAACTGCAGTAGACACCAGCCTAATAAAATTCATGGCTGGTACAAGACTTGAATGTTACTCCTGTGACCCTGAATTCCATTCAGTCATCGCTGATAATCCTATTTTATGTTATCGTTTAAGATGAAGCAGAAATGTGGATAATTCTTCCATTCAATCATACTCTCTAAGACTTCTCACTTGTCCTGCGTCATCCTGTTTATTATTCCCAGTTTTCGAGGAAATCACAGTTCTTGTCTCTGTTGAGGTAAACACAGAGGGATTTTAGATCGAAATAAATGTGCATAGTCAGGTGCTCAACCACAGCTAATGTTACTCTTAAAAGACATTGATCCATTAACAAGACATCCCAAAGCGCCTCATGAAAAATTCACTCCCTCTATGATTGAGCTGTTTTACCACTTAGACCAGGACACATGTGCACCGACCAGCGATGATAGATTAAAAGAAAACGCTGTTTATGCAGTATTGTAAATTTGATGTCTAAGCAAAGCAAAGTGGGTGTATTTGTATTTGCTTCACTTGCCAAAAAAGAACCTCTGAAAAGTGTATTTCTTTCCCTTTACACATTACATTGCCCACCTCCTCCTCCCAACTCACCCCCCCACCACCCTCTTATAAGCCTAGCACCATCCCCCACCATCCAGCACATAGACTCTCTGTCACTAAGAGCTTTTCGTGCTCATGGGACATTGGCTCAGCGGATAGTTTGTCATCTTAATCTGCCTTTGTTGGAGACTTTAGCCCCCCCACCCATCCCCCACCAAAAGATGTTGCGTTCTCAGTCGTCAAAGGTTAAGAGGGGGGAATGATTGAAAATGAATTAGATGAGCAGCCCCTCTTTATAGCAGGTGGTCAGAGAATAGTTGTTCAATCTAAGCAACTTGTTAAGCAACTTGGGCTGTCCTCCCAAGGTGAAAGGCACTATATAAATGCAGTTTGTTGTTGTTATTCTGCCTTATAATAAAAATAGAATAATCCTGATGTTCAATATAGCGTCTTATATGTACAGTTAATTCACTTTACATCTGTACATTCTGTGAAGCGCTTTGAGAAGTCTAGAAGATGTGAAAGGCGCTATATCAAATGCAAGGATTATTATTATTATTATCACGTCTTCAAAACAGACCAAAGCGTTTCACTGAACATACTGTAAAACAAATTGATTGCATAATTTGTGAGCGAAACACGTCAGCCTTGTAGCAAATGTTTCAATGTGAACATAGAGGGGTAAAAATTCCATTGAGTAGGATGTGCACTGTGGTTTTATGATCCTTTGGTGTGATGTAAAATTCTATTAGTGACTGATATTTCCCAAAGCTCTCTGATGGTATGTTTCACTGCATGCTAAGCTCAGCAAAATTTTTACTCAGTAATGGAGATCACCTCAGTTTGGGCTTGGTGTAGGATTTCATTATTGTTGGATTCTGCGAAGACGGTAAATGTAATTACTTTGATTTTTTTAAACCTAGGGCCCTGTAACCCTTGAACATATTTTTCACTGATATCCTTTCAATGCAAACGTTTACTCAGGTTTTCCAACTTGAATTGGTATAAGGTGAGAGGAGATGGTGATCCAGTCACAAATCATCGGCTCTTACCACAATGTACACTCGGGCAACAGGCGTCAGAACAGAGCACTGTGTCAATACTTTGTGTCACCTTTTGCTGCTTAAAGCAAACCAATTTAGTCCAAAGGCGAAATCAGTGTACAGTATTTCAGTCTGATGAATGGAGATCTTCACTGTAAACATCACCGAGTTGTAAAGCACAGACTGTAAGGATGAACCGCGCTTCCTGCAACAGTGACTTTATTACGTGATTTGTCTATGTGTGCATTCGCTACGTTAGTTAAACACAAGCTGGGTGGTGCAGACACTCAAATTACATTAATGACCCCCATTAAACTAGAAGCCAACGAGCGATGGGAGACCAATCCTTCCATCTGTTGCCTTCTCATCGTAACATCTGCAAAGCAAACAGATAGACCCAGATTTTGACAACTCTACCAGTGACCATTAAAGACTCCTGAACCTCTTCAGAAAGGGGGATCACACTGAATTTAAATAGAGATCATGGCACCCTATCATACATACAGCAAAATACAAAAATAAAATATAGAGTTAATTCACTTTGCAGTATATTCTGTGAAGCGCATTGAGAAGTCTGTAAGCGTGATATCCAATATCGAAAGCAAAGATTATTATTATTATTTATTTGCTAACCTTACCAGCACAAAACAATGATTTCAGCTTGAAAGGCGCTATACAAATTTCATTTGTTCATACTGTTATGTGTTCCGCGCAGTGATTTTCTTTTTCTACGATTGCAATATTGAGGATACGTCTTTAGTATTCTATCTATTCTACATTTGTGAGGATGGGCAATGAAATTTGATTCAAATTCAAATATTCCTTGAATTCTAGCGAAGTGATGGATTCTGAAAATGACAGCTTCAAATATCCCATCCCATCTGCCAAGAAAACCGAGCAACGAGGAAATTAGGATTTGTTTTATTTTCTGTTCAAGTCTCACCGGAGACACATCGTTTATAGCGAACAGACGTTTTATCCTATTCAAGATTCATTTGTAATTTAGATTTAAATACCAAATCAAAAAAACAAAATCAAAATGTTTGATTTTACCACGATAACTTTATTTATTTTGAGCTCAGCTGTTTGCTCCATTTTGTACTCATATTTTCCAATCTAGACAATCCATCTAAACCGTAATAATTGGTTTTGGAACACAAGCAAAATATAACCTAAGATAGAAAATATTACTGTGCTTCGTTCCTCGTTGTCTTCAGCAGTCGGTCTTTGGAGACTCTTATTCCATGAAAAATGCAGATGCACATTATTTACCCTGCATATTTTATTATAAATAGAATTTTAATGGGCACTCATTATTCTAAATTGTAGGCTTCGTAAAAGATCAAGCCTTGGAAATTATTTTCTATCCACAATGCAGTCGGCTTTCACCATCTCTGCTGACCAAAATGACCAAGTTAGAAAATCTGCTTTTGCCTTTAAGGTTCTATCAAACGTCTGCAGTTATTTTGTTGGAAGGGCCAGACCACATTTACCCCCAAATCCGTGTGCCCAAACAAGAACTTGCGTGTTCATCCCTTTCGGAATGATATTTTCTGTGCAGGATTATCCTACAATGCTCAGAAATCTGCCGGATCCAGGGTCATCTCGTTGCATGCCTTAGGCGTTATCTGCTCTCTGAGATGCTTAATGGGATACACATCACTGTGTAGATGGGTCTCCCTGCAGATTTTCATGTCTCACACCTGCAGAGTTGATGGCCTCCTGCAATGTCACTGACGCTGCTAGCAGTGACAGAGCTTCAGATCTATGTAACTACATTTCTTTTGTCTTTTGTCTGATTACTAATCTGAAAAGCTTGCTATGGTCATGCCATTTTGAGCACTGTGGAGCAGTATTGACTCTTCACACAATCCCACCACCCAGCAACCCCTGAGCAAAAAGAAAATATTTCAATTTCCAGAGACTGTTATATTCTAAATTAGGCAATTTTTGGAAGGTTCCAGCCTGGGTGGGTGGGCAGTGCACAAGTATTGAGCATGTGGAGAAAGATGTTCTGGGATTTCACCTGTTGTCTGAAATTCCACTTTATCGTACCCTCTGAGATTTGCTGTACACTTTGGATATTTTCATTTTGTGAGAACAAATGCTCCTTTGAATTATTTGTTAAATTAACGGGATCAGGGCATAGATTCATAATCTATAGCACTAGTGGGAAAGGGCGGATAAATGGGATTGAAAGGATGGCTTTTGAAAGAGCCAGACCAGACATTATGGCTAAATGTCCTTCTGTGCTGTAATTTAGATGGTTCTATTTCCTACCACTCTCCGAGTCATACCTCCTACAAAGTGGTACCAATACTGGGTCAGTCATCCAGCCCAAACTTGATCTATGTTTGATTCCTTAAATATCACAGGACCACATCACTGCAATAGTTTCCATTGAACTGGGAACTTTCCTGAATTCAAGCGCTGGATCGAGTAGTGAATTGGCCTTCTCGTGGTTCTGATATTGCCTTTATTCACAAATACCAAACCAGAAGAGAATGGTGATCGGAAAGGCCAGAGGAAGACTTTATAATCTTTATATTTTTACTGCAGGTACCTGGGATTGATATTCTAGCAATTAAAATGACTCCAATATTTAACGATCATAATATTGAAATTAGAGTCCGTGTAGCCTTCAGGAACAGATGTTCTAAAGTGATGGTGGTTTCATTTAAGCTAAGTATCTTGCCCGCAGTCCTACAGATTGTTTTTTTGCCAGAATTAAGTATTCAGTGGCTACATGTGCAGGATTAATCGAAAGGCACTAATATTTTTAGATTCTAATGTCACTTTTTCAAAACTGTGACAACAGCCCTTCAATAAATCTCTACAACACATTAAAAATTCACTCCTTGCCCATGGCGGGTGAAAATCGCTATGGTTTTTATTCATCACACTGCACGTGACTGACATTGTTGCAGCACTTTTGCAACCGCATGCTATACAAAACCGTTTACAGCTGTTTGGTTCTGTATTGATGAAATTACCTGGAAACATTTTAATTTATAAGGCCTGTGGAGGGGAGATGAGTAGGTTGCTTTACAACTAACTTGGCAATAAATAGTTCCAGAAGATGAAGTAGAAGAAAAAGTACCATCTTTCAGGATATTAAATGGAAGTTGATTTGAAGAGCGAAAGATAACTTGTTCTTCTTTCTGTCCATGTTCAATTGAGTTGAAATTAAATCACAAATAAATAGTGCCAAATAACGGTATCAAAATCACCGTAAATCACAATTTACAACGCCTTAAATCTAGCTCACTCCCACCTTTGCTGGCATTGTGTTTTGACAACTGACACCATTGTTGGCTATGGTTTCAGCCACTATGCCCTGAACCTTTGGAACTCTCCTCCCCAATCCCTCTGTGTTGCCCCCTCCTTTGCCTGTTTTATATCATGATTCTAGATCTCACTTGACTGTGTTGATGGACACCTTCTTCCTCCACACAGCTCGGCGCCAGGCTCTGCCACTGTTAAACACTCGTAGACCGCCACTTGTGAAAGACATTATGCAAATGCAAGTTGGTGTTGTTGAGAAGTGAGTCATAAAAGAAACATATGACTCACAAATAGCCTACTCCTGCTCCTTATTCTTGTAAGAATAAGAATAAGGAGCAGGAGTAGGCTATTTGGCCCTTCGAGCCTGCCCCGCCATTCAATAAGATCATGGCTGATCTTCTAATCTAACTCCACCTTACCCTCCTTATCCCTTAATCCCTTTATCCATAATAACTATCTGTAATCGATCTGTAATCTGTGATAGCTATTGATTTATAATGATAATAATGTTTGCATTTTGATATAGCGCCTTATCACATCTTTTCGTCACCCGTAGGTTTAGCCGTTCACATTTCTGAAGATGAACTGAATTCAGAGAGAACGCAAAATTATGGAGGGGGTGATATATGAAAAAAAAGTGTAAAACATATTATTCATTATTCAACTGCATGATGAAGGTCAAGTCAGGAAAGGATGTCCTATGGAGAGTGGAGACAGCTCACTGAGAGAAGTGCTCTCCCCACTGGCTTTGGTGTCTCGAATGCATTTCAAATGAGTATTCTAATGAATCAAAACAAAGTCTATTGTTAATGCAAAATGGAAACTAAAACAAAGCAGGATGTTCTACCATTCTAAGCGGGAGCCTGATCATTGGGCAGGAGACTGGCTTAGGCTAGCTGTAGTTAGTTAGTTAGTTAGTTAGTTAGTTAGTTAGTTAGTTAGTTAGTTAGTTAGTTAGTTAGTTAGTTAGTTAGTTAGTTAGTTAGTTAGTTAGTTAGTTAGTTAGTTAGTTAGTTAGTTAGTTAGTTAGTTAGTTAGTTAGTTAGTTAGTTAGTTAGTTAGTTAGTTAGTTAGTTGGACACATACATTTTTTTTCCACATATGTTTTAACACTTAACAAGAGTATTTACTAACAGCTACTTTTGCATTTCACATAAGAAACACTGTTGTGTGCTTGCATTTTGCAAAATCCTCACTTCTGAAATGTAATCAGCAAACTACAAGATAGGGATTTTTTTCTGAGGAAAAATGTGTGTAAAGATCTGATGGTTTAATTGGAGCAGATCACTTAATGCTTAACTGTATTCAATCAATCAATCAGTCAGTCAGTCAGTCAGTCAGTCAGTCAATCCTTACATTTATCGCGCCTTTCACGTTGAGAGGACGTCCTAAGACGCTGTACAGTTAGGTAGGGACAAGAGCAGGGGGGAAGGGGTCGGGTAGGATGAAGAAGAGTAGGAAAATTGATTGTTTATTTGTGGGCGAATATTCTTTTGCAATTCTGTATTTTGGCTGAAGGCTGGATGCAATTCTTGTCGACTTAAACCCAACAAGTGTGACCAAAGCAGAAATGGATAATCGTGTTTTGATAGCTGTCCACCTACATGGGCTTGCTGTTGTGAATTTAAAACGATAACAATCTTTGCATTTAATATGATACCTATGAGCATTGAAACGTGGTGTGTACATGCAGTGTAGCAAAATGATGGAACTGACTCAATGGGCTGAGTGTCCCACTTCTGTTTCTGGTTTCCTTAATCAGTTGAGTTCATCTCAAGCATTCCTTGAACAACCCGCTTGTTGGAATAGGATTTAGGATTTTGATAGCTATTTATTGATAATGATAACAATGCTTGCATTTTGATATACTGCAGCGCCTTATCACAGTGCTTCACAAAATCTACAGTAAAGTGAATTGACTATGTTTTGTGAATGAAACATGGCAGCCAATTGCGCACAGCAGTGTCCCCCAAACGGTCATGGGTAAGTGACTAATTTTTTGGCCAATCAACTTATAACCGGGTTCCTACTTACCGTTAGGTAAACTGAGGCATGTGAAAAAAAAACGTGTCTGACGTTTTGCCCTTCCTGGGAATCAAATACAAGTCATCCCGCTTCTGTAAGGCAAGTGAGTGCTCTAGGCCACTGAGCTCCAGGACTCCACTATTTATTTAGCACTTGTATTATTTGGGGTATCATTATACAGTTTACATCTCAACCGCAGCCAATTGGCTCACAAATTAGATGCTGGTTGCCCAGAGCACAATAAGCCATCTTTTCTCTGTAAACACGTATACAGAGACCCAAGTTCAACAAGTGTTGGCTGACCATGGGATAAAGGATGCATTGGTACAAGCTCTTGCATTGGTACAAGCTGTTGGATAGCAATGATCACGTGGCTTCCGAAGTGGTTTGGATACGTTAATGGTCTATTTGGCATGAGTTGAAGAAATCGTGGAATGATCAATCATTTTTTGTGACACTGCCCAGTTCTGTGGCGCACGTGAATGGTGAAAAGGAGGACATTCAAAAACAGTTGGACTAATCTTGGCAGGTGACTCAAAAAATGGCAAGTGGATTTCAATGTAGATGAGTGCCAGATAATGTGTATTAAACAGCATTAAGTGGGGCAAGAGAGCAGAAGAAATTAAGTTGCAAAGTAGTATAATAATAATCCTTGCATTTGATGCAGTGCCTCATGTCCTCCTGACGTGAAAGGCGCTGTACAAATGTAATTCTGTGGTTGTTGTTATTACGTCTTCAAAACGTCTCAAAGCGCTTCACAGAATACACTGTAAAGTGACTTGACTGTATACTTAGTGAGTGAAACACTTTACAGTAAACAACAACAAAATTACTTGTGTATTGCCTTTCATGTCAGGAGGACGTCCTTAGGAGCTGAACAGTCATTGTTTCAGATCCAGTATATTTTAGTATTTGATACTCTCCCAGTTGGTAAGGATGTATTGCTTGCATTCTAAATATATCAGGGTACACAATCATCTATTGAACTAATTTGTTTCTTTGATGACTGCAAAACATTTATAGTCCTATGTATATCTTGCTTTTTTGTTTTTTACCATTGAACAAAATGAAGCCTGGGGTTGCCTTGACTGGAATACATTCCGACGCATCTTTGAGAATAGAATTGGTGTGGATTTTATTTTTAGTTGTTTGATCCAAAATGTTGCTCAAGGAGCAAAACCGCTTCTTTCTGTCCCAAAAGCTTTTGATGTGTCTCTTGCAGAAAATGCGCAAACACTCCAGAAGTGTTCGCAACTGTGTTCAAATTCCCCAATAGTCAGATTCTCCAGAGAACACTCTTCTGGCTGGTGGCATGTATTAGCAAACATCAAATAGCTTTGGGAAGAAAGAAACTAATTAGTTGGAAATGCACAGTACCTGCTAAACCATATGTGAAGAATTCCCATCAAACTCTGAATCACCATCCTGTCAAATACAGTATGTGTTTTGACGATGAGGAGGGACGTTATCAGTAGTGTGATAAATCTTGTTTAGGCTGATGTCTAAGTGCTCCCTAACTGTTTCATATATATACTAAAATTGGATTAAGCGCAGTACATTTCCAAGCTCGGTGCTGTACGTACTTGGGTGAGATCAGAGTAAACTATGAAAACTGGCCGGGCTTTTCCAGTGCTCCTTTGGGACACAGGGCATCGGCTGGAATGACTAAAAGCTTTGCATCATATTCTGTGCACCAAGGTTACCCACATCTAGATAAAAAAAATGTAATTGTATCACTGTTCCAATAACAGCAGATCTTTGGAACCGTGTAGGTGGATTAATTTTCATGTGTTGCCTCTCTTTAGGTTTTCTGCCATGACTCATGTTTGTGTACCGGTCTGAACTGAAATTCGTAGCAAACCTGGGACAACTCTTGCTCTGGGATTTTGTTTGATCTGCCACGAACTGAAGATGGTACTAAACACCAGGATTTCACTGCTGTGGCTGCTGTGCTGGCTCAAATGGTCTTCGTGTATTGAGATTCCGCAGGAAGGTATGATTTTTTGAATGTTTTCTAACAAGATGTAATAGAGATTACAGGTGGTGTTATGTACCATGGGGGTCAATAATGGCTGGTGTGTTTGCAATGCTGTTCTGGTGACGGTCTTTCATTCTTGTGGAGCTCAGAGAACGGAATGATCATATCCTAACAGAAAACGTGGACGTCAATTGGATTCCTTTGTCGCGTGCACAACACCCCAGCCTACAATAATCTTACCGAGTAGGGGGGAAATTGAAAATTGTTTGTCTGGAGAACTGGTTTGTGTTCGCAGGTCGATAGTGTAACTGCAAAGGTTAGGTTTCATGCTGTGCCTGAAATACAATACTATGGAACAGTACAGAGTGGGTACTGCTGCACAGAAAATCTCAATCCATGTATTCAGTGATCAGAAGTTAAAGAAAATCCTTTTTTTTACTTACAAAACTCCCCAACTGAATCCAACCGTGCTTTTGTAAATTCCGCGATCCAGTTACAACCAGCCTCTGACAGACGCGATAAATTATTGACCAGACTGATATATTATTCAGACTTTTAATGTAGCTGCTGGGAACCACAGAATAAATGTTCATTAACGGGATATATCGTCTGTGCAATGCAATAAAGTGGCCATTTATAATGAGAATGATAACCCATCAATTAATGAAGTGATTGTTGCTTTCAAACCTGCTTTTGTGGCTTTGGTGAAACTAATGTCAGAATACGTGTTATTTGTTTTCAGTCAGGTTAATTGGACAAGTTGTTGATATCAGCTTGCAGTTCTCCTTTTAACTACTCATCTCTGAGTAAATCAAAGCTCGATTCACGCAAAAAATAGCTAAAACAAAATAAGAATATAACGTGATACCCCCAATCCCCAAATCTTTTCCAATTTTCCAAACGTTTGGAACATCATCGGATCGCTCATCTAAGTCAGGAAAACAAAAGTGAATTTATATCTGCTTAAAGAATCTAATGAGTTTTTATTTGTGCACAGCAGCACTGCGGTGTAATTTAAAGTGGTTTAATTAACTTTTTTGGAGGTTATTTAGCTGTCAACTGCTGAACTATACCTGTACTGCTTGGATGAGCAATAGTTTCAATCTCTACTCCGAACGTTGGCAGGAGAGGGGCAATTGCACTAAGAACCAATCTGCTGGCAGTACAATTGCTTAGGCAGTTGATCTGCCACTGCCAACATACAAGTTGTCATTCATCAGTCATGCCTTAACCTTGACCCCAGTTGTGCTATATGACTACGAGTGAACCGAGTGCTCTGCTTCCAATTTATCAGCCTCAATATAACTGTTCGTGGGTATTAAAGATGTCTTCCTCTTTGACTGTGCCTTTGATCATCTTCTCACAACCACCCTGTTTGCCTTTCCCCCCTATTAACTCCATCCCGCAGCTCGGGTGAAACCCTTGGCTATCCAGCGATTTGGCTATCTTTAGATGTCGCCCTGACATGAAAGGCGTTATATAAATGTAATTTGTTGTTGTTGTTCATCATGTAGGCTAGCGTCTCGCTTACTAACTGAATTGAGGGTATATGCTGATGAATACAACAATAGAAATATTTTTTTTGTTCATAACAGGAATCCTAAGGCAAGTTGATTTTTGTTGTGAAGTAAAATAATGAGAATGGTACCATTTTCTCCCCTCACTGAATGTTTGTATCCCTCCCCCACCCCCACCTTTCCTTCTGCTGGGTACAGTTTCACAGGTTCCCTTCCTTGTAACCCACCGTTCACTTGTTGAGCCTTGTTATTCCGTCCAGAGGGGTTAATTGAGCAGACTCAGGCCTGCTCCATGTCCACTGCCCTAACCGCCCAACCATCGGTGGCGGGGCTTTTAGCCTCTCTGCCCCCATGCTATGGAACTCCATCCCGCAGCCCCTCCGCCTCGCTTCCTCCCTTTCCTCCTTCAAGGCCGGTCTCAAGACCTTCCTCTTCGACCGCGCCTTCGGCTACCCGCACTAAGTCTTCCCCCTCTCCTTCTCCTTCCCCAACCCTCCCCCCATCCCCCGCTCGGGTCCCGACCTGACTGTTCAGCACTTTGGGACGTCCTCCTGATGTGAAGGGTGCTATATAAGTTGAATTTTGTTGTTGTTGTAATTCCAATCCATTCCAATTCTCTCCTCATCCCTCACCCACTCCCATCAGGAGGCCTCTAGACAGGAATAGGAACTATGGATTTTGTTTTCCATCCCTGAACACAGGGACACTGAGGCCAACCATAGCCTTCCAATCTTTGGGTAACACTATATCAATAATTTGTAACACGACCTATAGTAAATGTAGCAAATGTTTGGAAGATCTGGGCAACTTTGGTTCTTAGGGTCTCAAAGATTTCCTCTCTATTGTAGAGTAATCCATAAAGAATTAATTGCTGCCAACCTCTTGATTAATGTACCGAGCGACTACCAGGATGCTAGAAGGTGAACTAGATGGACCTTGGTCTTTTCTCGTCTAGCAATCCCTATGTTCCTTACTGCGCAGATCAAATGAATGGGACTCAAACAGGCAACTTTTGTCTCTGTACTTGTTCAAAACCGGGAGCTTTTATCCATTGGGTCATCAGATATCTGAGAACAAAATCTACAATTGTAATCATGCATTGTGTGAACTGACTAGCTAACTGAGATTAAAGAGATGTCAGTGGTGAAAATAATGAGTTGACGTCACTGGGTTCCACTTCTGATTTTCACCAAAATTATAATAGATTTTTGGATCGGTTTTCCTCCCATTTCCCAGTGTAATTATTTGATTCCTGGGCTGAAAGGCAGTAAAAAGAAACAATGCAATTATTGTGGTGCAAATTCTATTAAATACATCACAGTAAGTGGATGATAGAATTAGCTGCCTCAGACTCTGTGCTGCAAAGGTGAACAGTGAGCATCAAGCACCTTAACTCGTGCTCCCAGGCTGATAGCTGGCAACGAATAATTCTTTGAACACTTTAATGAAAGAAAATTCTAAAGTTGTGCGCCCCCCCGAATCCTAGCCTGTAAAACTCATTACTTTCATTGAAAATAGAGTCTTTTTAATCCTCGCAAGTGGCAAATGACTTCAATGCGTTTGAATACAGACGCATCAAACTCTCTGCAAATTGAACTGGTGCAAATTGTCTTGGAATTGCAAGATGTGCAGACACTATGTTTAGCGGAACTTCTAGAAGCAAATTGGAAAAAAAAGAAGCACTTTGCAAGATCACAACAGGAATAGAGAAGAGGTTTTGGCCATTTGATCTCATCCTTCCAGAAAATTCACCCTATGATCTTCCCATTGCAGTATTGAGTCACTCCTTAAATGAGCCAGCGCTCTGACCTCCCCCACTTACTCTGTTGCAGTTGTTAATTACTCTTTGTGTATAGAGATAATTTCCATTGTCTGTCCCGAAATTACCCTGAACATACAAATTGTGTTTCTGCTGCTTTTGAAAATACTGTTCCAGGTTTACTTTCTTAATCCAATTTAACACCTTACATAATATTTCTCACCATTCCTGATGTGATATGACCAAGGCTGAATAAAAACAAAACTTATCTTGGTTTAAACGAGTAAACAAAAGTTTTGGAGCTAAACATGACATTTTGCGTTAATAATCTAATCATGTATAAACCTTTTCCTTTTTGCTTACCATGGATCTAAAGCTTTCGCACATGAAAAAAGTAAGTTCCTTTTGTTTTACTGGTTTCTGCTCCCTTCTGATGTTTTGACTATAAATCTTCTTTGTCTGTATTAATTTATGTTCAACTTTATGCCCAGTTGAAATTGTCCACTTGCTTTTGTATGACCTTGCACCTGCATTTTCTTGCCTGGATTTATTTGAGTGCAGGGTTTCTGCACAAAATGTTTGCCATTGAGTTATTTATGGTGAGAGGGTGAACGCACAATACCCAGGAGAGATTGCAAACAGTTATCTGATTTAAGAGTTCAGATGACACTGTACACTTTAAGAGCAAAGCCCAAGTGAGTTCAGTCATGTACACCCTAATGAGATTACCAGCCAGCCCGAGATATTGACTTTTGTTAAGATAATGTAGATTGTAAAGTTTATGGAGGTGATGTGATTCCATTTTACGATAGATTTTATTTGCCTCCATTTTCAGTGATGATGCTCACCTTTTCCCTGACAGTGACATTATTCTCTGAATTGATTTTATGTAAATGTTTCTTGCCATTTTCCTCTGTTAGTTAGAGATAGAGATTTCTAGCACCAAATTGGGTCATTGCCATTTGGTCTATTATGTTATTACCGCTACATGGTTTTCGAAACTATTTTTACATTAAATTCACCCCCAGCTTTTCTCTCACAACCCCTGATGCTTTTAATGCTCAGTTACTTATCCTGTTGCCTTTTGAATGATTTGATTGATCCAGCTTCCATAATCACTTGTAATAGATTTCTTCCCCTAACAACGCTCCTGAGGGACGAACTGTCTTGTATCTGCTGCATAATTCCTCTCTAGCAATCCTGTCGGCAAGGTCTCTTACCCATGCCACGTTTCGTCCACAAAATATTCAGTCACAACACTTTACAGTATGTTCTGTGAAGTGCTTTGAGACGTCTCGAAGACGTGATAGGGCGCTATATCAAATGCAAGGATTATTATTATTATTCCGATAATTTTGTAACATAGGCTGGTGATCCTTTGAGGAGTGAAACTGCTTAAAAGCTCTGCTGTTAGGCTCAGTATCATTGTTGTTACGGTGGGATGTGGAGGTAACAGTTTTATGCTATGTTAGATGTAATTTCAGTGCAGAGTTATTGCATAATTTTGACCCAGTTCACTTAAGTGACCGATCAAGGTAGGCCATTCTTTTAAACCATGAAGAGAATCTGTCACTAACTGTGTAATGTCATTCGCAAACTGCTAACTGGAGGGGGAAAGGTGACAACTTCCAAATCTGCATCACCAAAAGGCGCTAATGTACCATTAACACCCAAGATGATGATGGTGCCCTAAAAAACTTAGATTCATTGAAACGAAAGTTGGGATTCGGGGCAAAGAACATTACAGTTAATTAACTTATGATGTTAGGAAGGAAAATATGTGAGGAGTTTAGACCGGAGACCTAATTACGACCTCACCAAGACTGCGTGGAGATTATCAACATAAGAACCTACCAATATTAACCCGGTACAAGATTGGGGTGAGCACTGTATTGATGTAGATGATGTATTTGGATGAGCCGTGAAACAACTGCCTTTTCTGGTGATTTATATTGACGATGAGGGTCCCGTGGTATTAGTTTGATCCAACTGGGCCCTGTTTGAACGAATATTAAACAAGTTACAATCCAAATTTACATTTATATAGCATTTTTAATGTCGGGAGGATGTCCCAAGGCATTTATCTGCATAAGTTATTTGTAGGCTCACTATCTCTGCTGCTATTTAAACAATGGATAATTAGGAGACTGGTTGACATGCCTGTCAATTTGACCCACAGCGCCCTATACGCAACATATTTGGAACTAACCGATCGCCATTTGTACAAAACCAGTAAGAAATATATTGTACCAGTCAGGATATCAGGTGGAAAGCTCTAAAAGTCTGGTGGAAAATGAAATCCCATGTCATGAAGCAGGGCCATTGAGTGCCATTGTTTGTTTGTCATTACTGTTAATGGCAACAAAGATTGAGATAATTATTGCGAGATAATTAGCTCGGAGTCGCAGAGGTGGTCATTATGACATTATACTCTCAACTGAAAGATCTCTGTGGACAAGCCGGAGACCAGCTTGTCTGCCTTGCAGTCTTACCCAAACAGATTAAACTATCAACAGGTGCACATTTTTATGTTTGCTTTCTGTGGGGGTGGCAGTTTCTGGCAGAAATTGAAACATCATTGGAGCTACATTACAGTCATTAACTGCGATAAACATAATTTACTGAACTATATAATAAAACATCATTGACTCAAACCCTTAAAGACAATTTGTCTGCTTGTAATTGTGAGGCAGAGACCTGTTATTTCCAGACAGTCCAAAACAGTGTTTTTGATGGAAGTCGACCGATAATAATAATAATTGCATTTGATCTAGCACATTATCACATCTTCAAGACATTCTAAAGTGCTTCATAGAACATACACTACAGTGAGTTGACTGTACATATTTTTTGTGGGCGATCTACAAGAACCTCATTAGACTATTTATGGTTAAATCCAATGACTTCAGCATTGGGAGCTGTGCCTTGGCAGATCATGAAACTTAATAATTCTGTTGTAATCGTGGGGAGTAATTGTCATTGTTCTCAATGAGCCTATCTCGGTAGCAACCCTGGCTTTTGTTGCCCTTTTCCAAGGATTTTGGAAAGGATTTGCCCACAAACATATACAGTCAATTCACTTTACAGTATATTCTGTGAAGCGCTTTGGGACGTTGATAAGATGTGGAAAGCGCTATATCAAATGCAAGGGTTATTATTATTATTATTATTATTTTTCTTCAAGTTGAACCTATTATAAGCATTCAGTTATTATGTGTCCCTCACACACTGATCCTGTTATGAGGTGTAGTTTTGGAAATCCTAATATTAGATCCTAATACTGGAGCTCCTGTAACTCAGTGGTTAGAGCACTTGCCTTACAAGCATGAGACCTGTGTTCGAGGCAGATCAGGGTGAAACCTTGGGCAAGTTTCCTTACTCCAAATGCCTAATAATAATCCGGCAAAAAAAAACACAATACTGTGATAATAATTGGTCATTTTCAATCCACAAGTGTTTGTGGGACATTGTTGTGCGCAATTGGCTGCTGCATTTTGAAAGTCAATTCACTTTACAGTATATTCTGTGAAGCGCTTTGAAATGTCGATGAGATGTGAAAAGCGCTATATCAAATGCAAGGATTATTATTATTTTTATTATTATTAACCTCCCGTGAAATATACATTCAATTCACTTTGAAATATATTCTGTGAACTACTTTGAGACGTCTCAAAGACGTGATTAAACGCTATACCAAATGCAAGGATCATTATTATTATTATTATCCCTGAGCATATGATGATATATCAAATGCAAGGATTATTATTATTTCAGTTCCGCAAAATCAAAATGGTTCCCATTCCCACTTCCCGCGTCACCACTGAGATTATCTCCAGCACTAGAAGGCATATGCTGTGTACTCGCGAGATCAGTCCCAACTGACCAGCTGACTCACAGGAAGTGGGAAGCAGTCTGATCAGCACCTTACATAGTGCACGTCCACAAATCACCAATGCCTTTCACGGACTCGCGCTATAAGTGAACTGCATTCTAACAACGTCGGGCTGTATTTCTGTGAGATCTCCCCTGAGCTCTTTATTCCCTGTAGTGTGAATATTCCCAGGCTTCCCCTGTAACTCCGCCACCCATCTCCTCAAAGCAGTGCCCGCCACCCAAGTAATAACTTGTCCAGTCCTGTGGTATAATAGAGCTATTAGTATTCACGCCTGATTAACTGGCTTTAGAATTAATATCCGATTCACTGGTTTTCTAATTCACATCAGTGCTTGTTGAGATCACTTGACTATTGACGAGATCATTATATGATACAGAGTTAATAAAAAGTCAATATCATGAATTGAAACCGTTATAGGGTTATTTAACCTTAATAGACACTGCAGAACCCAAGTGGCTGTTCATGTTCATCAGCCCATACTCAAAAGAATTGCTGTTTGTTACTCAACATGATCAATGTTGAAACAAAAATTTGACCTTGTTGCAATTCTTGCTGTTTGCTCTTTGCTTGTTGTCTTAACAATGCGAAGTCCTGTAGCTCATGGATAGAGAACTCACTTCGCAAGTGAGTGACCTGCGTTCAATTCCCAGGCGGGGTGAAACGTTGGGAAAATTTCCTACCTCCACACGCCTCAGGGGTAATGGTAATAATTCCGTCAAAAAAAAATCATAATTTGGTCACTTCAACCCACAACAGGGATTTTGCCTGCAAAATATACAGTCAATTCACCTTACATTATTTCTGTGAAGCTCTTTGAGACGTTTCAAAGGTGTGACAAGAAGACGCTATTTCAAAATGCAAGAATTATTATTATTATTCTATCAAACATGATCCTCCCACCCCTCTCTTGCCTTTGTGGAATAAAAAATATTACGAAGGGGAGGTAAATTCTATTGGGTTGCATACAATAATAGAATATTATTTAATAACTAATAATAATCCAATGCAAGGATTATTATTATTATTTTCACTATTTTTTGTACATATTTATAAATTATAATCCAAACGGGAAATCAATTGATGAAACTGTTCATTAAGTAATTGGATTCAGTGTTCCAGCTATAATGGCCAACTCTGCAACTCCGTTCCCTTAATGGCCTGAATTTATGTGAGGCATTTGGATATTCTGCTCACACGGCCATTATATGAAAAAAGGAAAATGATTTGGCTATTAAAGAAGCCGCTTGACGCAGTAATGGATTCTGAATTATTTTATCGTCTCACAATCCTGCTGAGCAATTACCTAATTTCCCTTTGTTTCCTTTCCAGTTGAGCAACCACCGACTATAACTGAGCAGTCTCCCAAGATGCACATCGTATATCGGACTGATGATTACAGCATCAAGTGTGAAGCACGAGGAAACCCACCACCAACGTAAATGCTTAACACCCTCGTATGTTTGTTTGCGTGTGTACAACACTGCGCTGTTGCAAACGTTGTCCTTTAGTTGAGTGATTAAACTGAGGTTCCGTCTGACTCCCTTTACGGCCAATGTTACAATCTCAAAAGCACCCATATGAAAACGAGAAAGAAGCTTCTCCCAATATCCTGGTCAGGAATCCTCCAGATAAATTAGTCATTGATCTCATGGCTGATTGAGGGACATTACGGTGCATAAATTGGCTGCCGTGTTTACTTATAAACAAACCCTCACGACATTTGACAGTAATTGCCTGTGAAGCGCTTTGAAATGTTGTGACATTAAAGGTGCTGTACTAAAAGCCTGATCAATATTCCTACCTTCTACACGGGTGACATTTGATCATTTATGCCATTGCTGCTTGAGGAGCATTACTGGCACAGTTCAGCTATTGTGTTTGATTACTTACCTACCACACAGATAAAACATCATTCATTGCAAAGCAGCTGTTTTGGGATATTACTGTGTGCACATTGGCTGCCAAGTTCACCAATAAAATACACAGTCACTACACTTTACAGTGAATCTTGTGAAGTGCTTTGAGACATCCTCCTGATGTACAAGGTGCTGTAATCAACACTAGAAAGTCACTTGTTGCTTTATCAAATGCGGATAATGATAATCTTGGGATTAATTCCTGTTATTAGTGTGAGAGTTATTAGTGTTAGAGTTGTTAACTGTGTGCTTTATCTGTCAGCAATTCCAGTAATGTAGTCTCTATTGTATTGAAGGTTTAAATGGACTAAAGATGGTAAAGAGTATGACCCATCGAAGGACCCGAGAGTGAACACAACCTTAAACTCGGGAACGTTCTTTATCAAAACCAGCAACGGGAACGTGAAGAGTTTTCAAGGAAAATATCGCTGTTATGCCAGCAACAGCCGGGGAACAGCCATATCTGAAGAGATTGAGTTTATCACAGCAAGTGAGTTCTTTATTCAATTTCTTCTGAGAATTGCCAAATTCGGAAACTCATGTATGTTCCAAACCTAGATGGACTTTATTAGATGAAGCCCATTTTGGTACTGTACTCAAGATAAATATTCTTTGAGGTGTAGGGGGGGAAAGTACTGCCACATAGTGGTCAGACAACACTGCGATGATTCAACGATAAAAAGCTCTACTACACAATGCATAGTGTGTGTGTACTTGAACACAAAGCATTTCAAGATCTTTTGCACAGGGCAGTTTATTGTGGAGTCTGATTTTCGTAATGGGATTCCTCAAATAAGGCAACCTGTTAGAATCCATGTCAACCCATTAGGAATTGTGTTTTGTAGTGAAACTGTTCAGAGCAGATTTTAGCTGTGTTGATATTTGTGGGCATTCGCCTAATAAAACACAGTAAATCGTGTGAAGCAACCGTGAGCTATCTTCCTGAATTGAAAGGCGCTGTATCAAGTGCAAGAATTATTTATCACTACTGTATTATAATATCGCAACAGAATCATGGTTAAAAATAAATGGCCCCCCCACCACCTCCCACATCGCCCAAAGTTCCTAATTGGGTATAGGAAATGCAACTTTCTGGTGGAAGATCGCCTTTTAATCTTTTCCCTGACACGAGCCCATTTTTATCAGTGAAAGCAGAATTATTGTTGCTTTTAATACCAAAGGGAACTGAGAATATTGGATTTTTTCCCATTATAGACACGTGTGTCTTTTAAAAAAAAATCCAATATGTGGATTTGAGTTTGGTTTTTATAGTGAAATTGAGACCAATCATAAAGATGTGGTAGGCGATTTTATTCCTTGGATTATAAGTAATTCCACTGTGTGATCTTTATGACGTGAGAGGCAGATGAAACCCAGTGTAAGATATACACCAGATCAATTTCATTATAAAAACCGACGCCAGGTTTCATGCTGTGGATTTATTTATTAAATTAATTTGGAATGAAAAATATTAAACTCGATATATTTAAATCATTCTCAGAAGCCGCAAGCTTGCTTCTTAAACATGGTTTCGG
This sequence comes from Hydrolagus colliei, assembly GCA_035084275.1. Taxonomy (NCBI): domain Eukaryota; kingdom Metazoa; phylum Chordata; class Chondrichthyes; order Chimaeriformes; family Chimaeridae; genus Hydrolagus; species Hydrolagus colliei. The sequence goes on from CM068753.1 coordinate 10,991,338, forward strand.
TGGAAACCAAAGAATACAGTAACATGCCATAATTTAATGATCAACTCAAAATGTTCTCATAAAATTGCCTTCCACAATCAAGGCTGAATAATATTGATATTTATGCTTCCGTTGGGAGAACCTATGATGTACTCGTTATTTGCGATTGGAAATCATAGGACTGTAATATGACTTTATGAAGCACGCGCTTGTTACAGAATTGTTCAATCTCCATTTAATACACACACATGGTGGCTCATCTGATCTTATATGATGAGTGACTTATCCAGACATGTAACGATAACGACATGTAATAACAACGGCCTTCATGAAAAGTTTATAGACTGCGGGAGGAAGGGAAGACTGATGGAGTCGAGAAGCTATGTAGTCCTGAGGGCCTGGGAAATCACAATCTTTAGTTTCAAGAGGAAGTGAAGGAGTCAGATGACGCACCAAAATTTTTTACGAGCCAGTAGTTAGGGAGATGATCCCATGTCGCTGTGTGTACAGAATTCCAAATTCCGAGGATTAGGGGAAGCATGTTGTTGATATTAACAACAACAGCTTGGATTTATATAGCGCCCTCACTCCACGCCGGACGGCGTCTCAGAGCGCTTCACAATAACGGATCCCGGGGCCGAGCCAGGAGTAGGGGGACCCACTAAAGGTGACCAAAAACACGGTTGAAAAGAAAGATCTTGAACCGTGACCTGAAAATAGGAAAAGAGGGGGTGAGGCGAAGGGAGTGAGGAAGCGAGTTCCAGAGACTCGCGGCGTAGTGGCCCAAGACAGGGCCGCCGACGGTGGAACAGAGGATTCGGGGGACAGGGAGGAGGCCAGACACAGTGGAGCTAAGGCAACGGGTGCTGTTGTGAGGAGAGAGGAGGTCAGAGAGGTAGTGGGGTGCAGAGGAGTGCGGGGATCTGAAAACAAGAGTGAGGATCTTGAAATCGATCCGCTCCGAGACAGGGAGCCGGTGAAGTTTACAGTTTCCTGCTCGGCGTCTCTCCTCTTAGAAGTAATGAAGTTTTGTTCACAACACCTTTAGATGTTCTTTGCTGCCAGATTCTTCATGCTCCACATGAGGAAGAGCAGTGCTTTATATTGCACATGCCTACATTCGAGGCATGTAGGCATTTAAGTTTTTCTTAAACAAAGTAAAATGATCTGAACTTTGCTCAGTTTCTCATTCAGGTGGTGAAGCTCCTGTGGGTTTCTAGTGTTTAACAAAGTGTTGTCAAGCTGTTCACTTCAGTTGAAGATCTTTGGAGACTGTGTGGTGTTATGCTTTTGAATGGCTGAAGCCTGATTTGGAAAGTGGATCAGACAGATGGGGAAGTCTCTAGGTTTTAATGAGTATAGAGGCTTGTAAATTTAACTATGTTTTGACAGGCTCAGTTTATTTCCCAATGGTAAAAAGCACAAAGCATCAAAATGCCAATATTTTGTTTTGCACCATTATTCTTTAATGAGCCCAAAATGTCACCACATTAAAGTTTCTATTAAGCCTACATATCAAGGTATTGGTTAAGAATATAGTATTCCAGTCTGATTCTCTATCAGATAATTATGCAGTTTAAGAATTCAAAGCGACAAGGTTGTTTTGAAATCTCTAGACCAATATCTAATTTGGGCTATTTCTTAATGCGATTCCTTAATAAGGAGTCAGAGTAGCCAGAAGTACATCACACAAATGTGTGGTATGGTTATTTGGTTGTGGAGCAAGTTTTTTCCATAGCAGACAGATATTCCTACCGGGTTTCTGAACAAGGAATTCTCTGGTCCCTACACCTTTTCCCCCCTTTCTTTCCTCTTTTCTTCTCTCCCCCCCCCTCTGCTCTGATCCCAACCTTGGGACGTTGTTGTATGCTGTGAAGCACTTTGAGACGTTGATAAGACGTGGAAAGCGCAATATAAATGTAAGCATTATTATATTATTATTAGTTTATTATTAAAAATATCACAAATTAGACCCGCAGGAAGAAAAAAAGTAATTGCCTTGAAAGCAAACCTTGCAAATGTTGCATTTTATTTTTTTAAATGAGAAGTGCTACGTCAAATGCTTACATTATAATGCATTATAATACTGCTAACAATAATAATAAATGGCAAATGGTCTTCACAAATGTGGCTCCATCATGATGAGATGTGTCAGTTGGTTGGATGTGTAAATGTCTGTATCTGTTCATCGTTTAACTGCATGATGAATATCATTCTTTCAGCCATTCCCAGATTTCCAAAGGAGAGCATCGCACCCATTCAGGTAGAAGAAGGGGCATCAGTCGTATTGCCTTGTGATCCTCCCAATGGGGCACCTCCATTGAACATATATTGGATGACAACCTGTGAGTATGTGATTAACATGCAAGATTAGGGAATTAAAATGAATAAACCTGCAGAAGTCTGATCTGTATATAAATTGTACAATCACCCAAGCCATACATCTTTAAAAATATATGGTCACTCAATCCACGACTGTTTGTGGGATGCTGCTGTGCGCAATTGGCTGCCACATTTCACCCACAAAATGTAGTCTTATCAACTTTACAGTATATTCTGTGAAGCGTTTTAAAATGATTCGAAGCCGTGATAAGGAGCTTATCAAATGCAAGGATTGTTATTATTAGTCAGGAGTTTATATTCTATGCGTATTTGATATCATTCATCCTTTACAGAAATGATACAGGTATTGCAATTTTATGTAAGTAAGTAATCCTTAAGTTTATATAGCACTTTCCACGTCTTATCGACGTCCCAAAGCGCTTCACAGAGTTGGGGAAGGAAAGTAGGAAAATCAACTGTATATTTGTGGGCAAAAACGTGGCAGCCAAATTGCGCACAGCAGTGTCCCACAAACAGTCATGAAAATAAGGCCAAGGGAGAAAGGGGGAAAAGAGGAAACTGCCTAAACACCAGTATTGATAGTTTTTCCAAAATAAGATTGTTATAAAGTTAATTATAATTGCAATATGGTTCTCATTTTAGCCCTTAGCGCCTTGGGACGTCCTCCCGACGTGAAAGGCGCTATATAAATGTAAATTGTTGTTGTTGTTAATGGTCTGTGATTTTCATCACCGACCTGTCTTGTGTTCTCCTTAAATGACAGAGCCATGGACCAGAATAACTAACATTCAGAAGCATATGACCTGCTATTTAGGCTTTAAAAACTCAAGGAAACTTCAGCAGTTAAAGGCACCTTATATAATTTGACTGCTCGGTAGTAATGCGAATATGTGCACAATTGTCTAAAACGGTTTCACATTTGCCGGTCAGATTTGGAAGCAGAATTGAAGTATAAATTGCAATATTTCTGAAGGGGATGTTGCACAAATGGAAAGCCACAGCAAATCTACCCTGACACAGCCGATTGATTGTCGAGTGGACTGACAGGGTTGCTAAATGAAGATCTCATCAAAGAATTCTCTTTAGACAAATTAGACTGACGCAAAAACATTCCAAAGTGCTAGATGTGTTGTTTTAGCAAATGTGTTGTGCGCCTTGCCCTCTCTCTCTCCTCTTTCAAGTTCCGCCCGAATGCTTTGCTCTTCATCCGAGTTTACAGCCGCCCTCCCCCCTCCCCCTGGCTCGGAGTCAGGCTCCACCAACTGTTAAACGCTCTGAGACGCTACTCAGCGTGGAGGGTACTATATAAGTACAAGTTGTTGATGTTGTTAGATCCTCTTAAGTCACTATTAGAGTAAAGAAGACTGTTTAACAGGAAGCCTTTTCTTTTGCAGCAATGCAACGTATAGAGCAGGACGGGAGGGTGTCCCAGGGACTCAACGGAGATCTGTATTTTTCGAACGTGCTGGCAAGTGATGACCGTGCTGATTACCTCTGTTTAGCACAATTCATAAGAGCAAGAAACATTGTACAGAAGGAGCCCATCCAACTGATTGTAAAACCTTGTAAGTTTGCTTGTGTTTACCTGTCGTTCATTTCCAGTGGCAGTAATGCACCTTGTACAGAAAGGTCATAATAGGGAATAGGGAAAAGCCATCATAGGGAACTCCTGTGACTATATGATGTCCTATAGGATGTCATCCTATCGGATATCCTCGCAATGTGAAAGGCGCTCTATCAATGTAATTTTGTTCCCAAGAAATGGGAAGTAAAATACAGCTCTTCCACATAGTCTTAGCCAACAGGATCATTTTGTGTTAAAATTCAAGACTGCAACGAATCGTGGAAAATTTGGCAATTCAGTGTTAATTTGGAAGCTCATTGTTTTCAGACCCATGGAAAACTGGCACTCTGAATTGAAGAATTGTTCACCACTTTGCACGATCTTAAAATCCAAGGCAAAACACGGTTTTACATGTTAAGGCTATGTGGAATTTTGAGTCTTGAGATACGCTGTCTGTATACGGTGGTTTTCCCAATCCTCCCCCCCCCTCCCCCACAATCCTATCACCTGCTCCACATTCACAAGCTTTCACCTTCCAGTTGTGTTTCGGAATGCCTCCCTCCCTCCCTCCGTCCTCAGCATGCTGTTTGTACATTTCATTTCTCTGTCCAGTCAGATTGAGTTTTGTCATGATTTCTGTTCCTCCTGTTGCATTTCGTTTTCATTCCTTGTTTACATTCTTTTATTTGTTCCAGTTGTACTTCCTAATGACACAGAGTCACATGGTATTGACTTACGGGCTGGTGAGTTCTCTTAAATATGGAGCGTAGTCTTTCAAGTGCTAATCCCAGCGTCACTTTACTAACAGCTCCTTTTGCTTCAAGCTCATGCTGTGCCCATCAATATTTGGTTCAAAAGAAGCAGGAGTTAATATGTGTCGCTTTTCCTTAATTAGCATGGCATTAATTAATATTGTTGTTAATTATTGATGTGATTTGCGGAATTTGTGTGAACCATATGTTTCAAGATTCACACTGAACATGGTGCGATACACAAGTGGCCAGTCATGGCAATGTTTCCTCATGTTTTCCCCCCTTCCCAGCCCCTTGGGCCGTCCTCCTGATGTGAAAGGCGCAATACAAATGCAATTTTGTATTGTGCTGTATTTCCCCAAAGTGTTAGCTCTGATTTTCATAATCATCATGTTTTTAGGATTATCGCCTGGCCACATTTTAACCGAACTGGTTGTTTTTTTGTACAGGGCAGCCAGGCTTTCCAATGGGGGAGGTGGGGGTGGAGGCTGGGGAGAGGCTGGGGAGAGGGAGGACAATGGGCCATTAGTATTGTCAATTAACTGTCTCATATCTCCTGCCCCATCTCTCTCCCCATCTCTCTCCGCCAAGAGCTCAGAGAACAAAGGGAAGATAACTAGAGCAGGGGGTAAAGGCATTGTACACACACCTGAAGGCAATGTCCTCTGCCACTGCATCCGCCACTGCTTGCCATTTGTGGGCGAAAATGTGTTTTATGCGGATGGCAAGCCTATTTTTAACTGGCAGATTTTTATTTGAACATGTTATCCCTGGAGAGTGGCAAGTTCTTTTTCTGGTTTAATAGTTGCTTTTCGAGCTGAATCTAATAAACATCGACAAAATTTGCTCTGTCCCAGCGGAGAAATCTTTTTTCCTTCCCACTTGAGATCAAGGCCCTCCAATGAAGCTAAGATACTGCTGCCTGGTGGTCATATTGTGTGTCACATCATATGTTTGGTTTATAATATTCGGTTCACACTACACCCTACAAATTGCGATGATAATTAATGCCGGTGTCAGTCTACATTGACACGAATTAAGGAAAGCTGCAAATGTTGTCCCTAAAGTTGCTAAACCACGGGGATTGTAGCCTGGACTCACACAGTGGATTCGTAAATGTTGAATCCTTACCGGCAGACGATTAGCTCCATACGAACTGTTTTCAGCAGCATCTCCACGTATCAAAGGGCTGCCACATGAAAACCGTAAAGTTCCTGAGAGGGATGAGGTAGGTGGAACCTCCCGAGGGCTGTGCTAGCTCTGAGGTTACAAGCCAGCCAGGTGTCTTAGATGTCTGCAATAATCTAACGCCCTGTGGGTGGTTAGCCGAATGGGAATCTCATCGGAGACAACTCAGAAAGGTCTTGATGTCCCCTCAACCCTGCGAACCAAAGGGCCAGGAGGCTGGGTGTCTCTTTCTGGACAAGTGCCATGCTATGAGGGTGCCACATATTTTTGATCAATGGGGAGAAACTATTTCTACCGGTTGGCGAGTTGCAATATAGTCTATGAAGTGCTATGAGATGTATCAAAGACATGATAAGGCACTATAACCAATGGAAGGACCAGCATTATTATTAGAGGGCATCAATTTAAGATCATTACCAAAGCAAAGGAAGTGGTTTAGGAGAATTTTGCACAGAGGATGATTGGGACATTGGGGGCAGATTGTCTCAGTAAATTCCAGAGTGAATAAGGAAAGATCAGAAGCACAGAAAGCCATCGAGAGGTATGAGAATTATAATGGTGTAGGAATGTTGCATTACTTAATTGTATACCAAAGATCCAATAGATACTGTAGCTCGTTCCTAAACAATTTTAAGAATCAAGCTCACGTTTGCCAGTTACCAGGTCTGATTTTTTTTTACAGTCAGCTGTCACGTACAGATACCTACCACTGTTGCTTAAGAGTATCCAAACCAAACTGAGAATTCCATTCATCCCACCTACATGTGGAAATCCCAGAGATAGATTGTTGGAATGGTATGCACTCTCTCTCCCTGGAGGGATGCATCCTGTTTGCCTAAAGTAAAGCATAGGTTGGCAAGAGCCAAGGCTTGGGACCACAGAATATGCTTTGGGGATAACAGCTGGAGTCTAACTAGCTAAAACTATGTAGCTTGCCATCGATAGCACAGTCTGGCAAGTCTAATTGACAGGAGGGTGTAGAGTGAAAGAGCTTTGGGTTATGTCTGACTTTGACTTTGTCAGTTGGTTGTGGGCGCCCAGTGCACTTTGACAGAACAGTGGGTGCCCAGCTACAGCGAACGTGGAAAACATTAATGTGCGGATTAGAACAGTCTTTTTTAATGAGAATACACATCGCAAGGAATGAGCGTTCATTTAAATTGCTATCTGTTTTGTCCTGTCAATAACAAGGAGGTTTGTACATTAGGAGGTTGTAATTATTATTCTGTACACCAGAAATCATTTTAGTTTGAATAAAAACATCATTAGATTAACATAATTTGGCAACTATCCCACAGCATCTCAGTTGTAAAACTCCTGCCAATAAGACGAATGAGCCGCTTTCAGCTTTTCCTGGGTTTCCGAGTGATTGAAAGCCTATCCTCGATGTGCAAGTGAAAGGCAAAGCCGCAATTAAAGGAGAACTCCGGTTTGCATAGAATTACTTTCTCATTCATGGAGGTTATATTTGAAATTGATTACTGCCTCGGATTGCCGTTTCCAGCGCAAATCTAATTACAATTAGTGCTCAGTGCATTCGGCAGACAATTAAACATTGTTAGCCGTTTGATCAGTGAGGATTTCACTTTCTGGCAAGCTCTGTGTGTTGAAACGACACTCGGTTTCCATTTTTCCAGCAACTTGACTATCCAACTATTCTGCATTTCGTCTCAGGCACTAACCAAAATTAACCCAAATAGCTTGTGCCTTAACCCCCCACCACTCCCACCGAAGATCTTCTTTTTGCTACTTCTAATTACTTTTACTCGATCAGCCTGTGATTTGTTCATTGATATTAAATCGCCCCAAAAGGGCTACTCAGCTCCAATTGCCTTCTCTTGCAGCAAATTCGATCGAGAACCGACAGCCTCGTCTCCTGTCACCGTCCGGCAGCACGTCCAGTGTGATGGTCCTGCGTGGAAATTCTCTGCAGCTGGAGTGCATTGCTGAGGGCCTGTAAGTAGTCGCAAAGCCAGGTATTGAGTTTCGCACTTTCCTCTCTCTGCCCTCTACCTTCCTGATGCCAACCCCCAGCTCGGGTGCAAATCCCTTGACTGTCCAGCACTTCAGGACGTCCTCCTGACATGAAAGACGCATGTACGATTTGTTGTTGTTGTTGTTGTTCATAACGTGGAAAAAATGCCGCTCGTATCAGCTCCCTACGCAGCAAAGCACTTACAGCTCATCTCATTTGTCATTTCTGGGATGACTTTGCTGGTGCAGATCAGCACCTGCACATATCTATATCACTCCCTTCCCTATATTATTCCCTTCACAGCCCTACGCCAGAGGTCTCGTGGATCAAGGTGGATGGTGAAATGCCACAGCACAGAGTAAGACAAGAAAACTTTAACAAAACTTTGGAGATACTTAACGTAACCGAGTTGGATCACGGTAAATACCAGTGCAAAGCTACAAACCCATCGGGCAGTGTGACCCACTCCTTCTCAGTGACAGTGGAAGGTACTGTATGCAATTTCTACAAGCCTTGTTGCATAGTCACTAAATAACTTAACAATCAAAATAATCCTTGCATTTGCAGGCGAGCCTTAGCTACTCTGCCCCTAACTTTTGGAATTCCATTCCGCAATCCCGCCGCCTCGACCCTCCACAGCCTCCTCAAGTCCTGCCTCAAAATCCTCCTCTTCAACAGTGCCATCAGTCACCCCGAATCCCCTCCCTTCTCTCCATCCTCCCCGATCCCTTCCCCAGCTAGGATCTGAAACACTGACTGTCCAGCGCCTTGGGACGTCCTCCCGAAGTGAAAGGCGCTATACAAGTGTAATTTTGTTGTTGTTGTTATTTATTATTACTGCCATTACAGTAGAATATTTTCAGATTATAGCAGGAAAATATGACTAAAGAATCTTAAGGCTGATCACAGTTCTTCACTTGCTATATTTTTGTAGCGCATGTGCTCCCTCTAGTGGACATCATTTATAGTTTCTGGTTCCAGCAGCCCAAATGGTCAGTGAGACAACCTTAGGTTGAGAGATACACATTATTTCTGATAATACTACATACATGTGTATTTGATACATTGTAATATTATCAAACAATGAACGAATAGTAATGTTATCAAGCAATGAACTTTGAGATGCCTCATAGCACTTCACAGAAACTCCGTAAAGGGTAATGACTGTGGGTTTTGTTGGCAAAATGAATAACATTCTCTTAAAAATTAACATATTATGCAGTGAAGGACATATCTTAAATTCAAGCTTAATTTTTAATCACCGCTTGGTTTTCTGCAGTGTCAGCGATTGCAGTTTCTCTACTTTAGCCAATCTGTTAAGAATTAACGCTAATGCGTCAATGTGATTTAACTAGCAGGGTTACTCTAGTTTTGAGCTCACCAACACTGAGAATTGTGCTGAGACTATCTACAGCTCAGTACATAGAAGAGGGAAAAGTTAAGGCAGTATGCCATTCAAATCCAGATGTCTGAGACAGACTACGCCAGAAATTCTCATGGTAATCATTCATTCGGCCCGTGAGAATTCCTGAGGATTTTAAAAAAAATAGATGCAACAAACTACAATGTTTATGGATTAAACGAATCCCATTTGCCAGTGCGCAGGGGATAGATGAGAAGAGAATTGGGAAACCGCTCAGTTGTTTGATCCGATTCTTGTTTTGTGGACTTTCTTTGATTTAGCTGCTCCTTACTGGATCAAGAAACCCAAGAGCACAGTAGTCGTTTCCAAAGAAAATGCCGAGTTAGTTTGTGAAGTTGGAGGCCATCCTCAGCCTGGGGTTCACTGGAAAGTCGACGGGAAGCTCATGAACGGTAAGGCAGGAGACAGACAGACAGGCAAGATGAGTGTTGTAAAATATGGAGAAATAAACAGACAAAAGAAAAGGTCATTTCCTTTTGAAAAGAGGGGAAGTTCAAAACACCGTTTTTTGCAACCGCTGAACGACCGCGTGTTTTCGGTCCATAATACAGTAAACCTCACATAAATCATATCAGTTTGGACCATACGTTTAACATGACTCATGCAAAGTATGAGTTACCGTATGTGAAATTTATTCTAGGAAATTCAATTGGGCAAATGTATGACATAGGGGATTATACGATTTATACAGATCAGATTTGACTCCTTCGAGTCCCGCCTCAAGACTCTCCTCTTCGATGGACCCATTGGCACCTACAACTAATCCCCCCTTCCCTCCCCACCCCCTGTCCTAAGCTCGGGTCTGAAGCAGTAACTGTCCAGCGCCTTGCGACGTCCTCCTGACGTGAAAGATGCTATACAAGTGTAATTTTGTTGTTGTTGTGGTGGTGGGAGTTTCACTGCATTAGACATGATGTTACATAAATTGGCAGATTTGTAAATTCATAGCGAATGCTGTAAATCTCGGGTGTAATTCCAGAGAGAAAGATTTCCATCACTGTAGTGAAAGCAGAGACCTGAAACTAAATTGACCCCCGACATCCCATTGCGTCTTAAAATTTACATTGTGCCAACTCTAAAATTCATTCTTGAATTCATTCGTAATTTGAAGCCAGTTCTTTTTAAGACTGATTTTAAGAGATTTCCATTCTGGACAACCTTCAATAATAAAAACAGTAAGATTAAGACTTCATGGAGTTTAATCTCCCGCACGCACGCACACACTGTCACCTGCTGTAAACTGTAGCTCCTTGACAGTGAACTTCCATCAGTTTCATTGCCTTCAGACTTAGATTTATTACCACAAGCTTTTATGAGATTATATCGCACAGTCTTTGCTTTGAGTGGAAGCCTGGAGCCGGGTTACAGGGTTAAGATAAGGTTTTAAGCCTTTTTTGTTGCAAAAAATCGATTGTTAAACGATCACAGCTGGGTGTGATTGATGACCTAGCGCAGAGCCAACCAGTTCAAAACCTTTGTCGATGGAGCTGACTTGTGCAATAATGGCTGGGCTGTGAAACCCTGACCCTTCACATGATATTGTGCCTCTCATTTGAAAAGAAAGCACCAGTGAAGATAACACAGCTGGAACTAAGCCTTATATGTGTGCGCGTGATTCTAAGCCTTGCTTTTATAAACAGTTAATATTTATATCAAATCTGTTACACTCCAGTGGGCAATAGAACAAGATTTCAACCATGAGTTCACTCTTGAAATTTTGTTGGGCGAGTAATATGCAGGTCAGGACTTCGACTGCACATGTCTTTGGTTCCATAAAATTGAATCCAAAAATATAACGGTCAGAAGAAAACCAAATGGCTGTTAACGCGACTTCCAATCCATCAGGTCGTTCCTCAAATTACCTCTGGGTTTTGTCCTGGATTAGCAAGCTTCCTGAAAATGGGTGCTAGGGCTGTCATCCATCAGTAAACTCCCTCCTCGTCGGCCTTCCCTTCACAAGCTGCAGATCATCCAAAACTCTGCAGCTCATGCCCTCTCCCACACCAGGCTCCGCGACCCCATCAGTCCCACCCTCGCCAAGCTCCATTGTCTCCCCATCCCCCAGAAAATTTAATTCAAGATCCTCATCCTCACTTTCAAGGCCATCCACGGCCTTGCCCTCCTGTCTCTCCGACCTGCTGATTCCCTACCAACCTGTTTGCCCCCTCCGTTCAGTGATCTCCTGTCTGCTCCATATCTTCCCCCCCGACCTGCCCTACCATCGGCGAATGAGCTTTCAGCCTCTCTGGCCCCACATTCTGGAACTCCATCCCATAGTCCCCTCACCTCGCTTCCTCCTTTGCCTAGTTCAAGGCCGGTCTCAAGACCCTCCTTTTCGATTGTGACTTCTGCCATATTAAAAGGCCAAGACTGGCGTCTGGGAATTAAACAGATGTGAGTGCTGAGATAGATGCATTGTAGGAATCTTTTGGGAATTTGGAAGAGTAGATGAGATTAACTGATGGTCTACCCCTGGCTAAAACCTACTGTGTTACTACTTTGCTATGTTACGGTGGTACAGTGATGATACCCCCTGGGCTTTGGTTCAGGTTCTATCACTGTAAGGGTTCTGAGATGCTGCCTTGCGTGAAGGGCGCTGTATAAATGCAAGCTGTTGTTGCTTTATTGATGTCCTTTGATAAAAGTTTGACTTTTCAGGTAACTTCCCCAGAAATAATTGAAGGAGCTGAAAGCAATATTCTTGCTCAACATCTTGAAGTACCAGAAATCAATAGCTGTGTGAAAAAGAAAATCACATTCGATCCAAACGGATAACTTCTGAAATATCTTGTTATGTATTACAGAGACAAAGTCCACCATTAATCGTAAAGTCTCTCAAAGCCTTATCAGTCTTACAAATCTGCAGCTGAATGACAGTGCCGTGTATCAGTGTGAAGCTTCTAACAAGCACGGATCCATCCTTGTCAACGCTTTTGTCAATGTTCTGAGTAAGTGTCAATTCTGAATGATGACCGTATGTTTGTTTTGCTGCAAGACCGTATTTGTCAAGCTCCCTGTTCAATTTGTCCTCGTCAATACAGCCGACAAAATTCCCCGCATCCAAACTGCTGGGAGCACCTCTGATTGACAGTTTGCAATTTTCATCGATAACTCGGCAATTTCAGCACATTTAAGATTTCGGAGGATGGAATTGAAACAAAATGTCAGTGGAAAATGCTTGTTAGTTATAGCAGCCAAAAACAAATGAGTTTAACAAATCTGGAAAACAAGCCATGTAAATGAACTAATAACTAATCTTGCACAGCTATCAGAGGTTTGCATTTTATCCTAAAGATGATGATAATAATAATCCTCACATTTGGTACTGTGCTTTTCACCTCAGAAGGATATTACAGAATATTTTGTAAATTGAAGTGATTGTTATTTTGTTTGAAATTCAAAAACTTTTAACTGTAATGTGGATGTCTGGAATGACCTTAAAACTGGTATTGAAATTTCTCGCTTAATTCAAAACGGAAAATAAAATCCATTGCGAAATAAACAGCCAATTTACAAATAGGTCTTATTCTATGTTAACCTATTGAACACTGTTGACGAGACAAATTCATTTTGATGTCTGAATCGTTATCTGATTTGAGAATTGGTTGAGAAAATGTGATAGTTTAAACTTGTAACATCAACTTGTGTTTAAACCTCAATAAACCATCTCCTGACTGACAAAACAATTACCCCCCATAGTGAGTTGACAGTCATTTGGTTGGATTTTAACCATTGTTGTCCCCAGATTAGAAATGTTGGTGTGGAAAACAGAAACATGAACCTACATTTAAAGGCATATGATATGAAACAATTTTGATGATAGGAAAAGAAGGAAAACTGATGTTGTTTTATAACATATGTATCGGGGACATATACAGTCAAGTCACTTTACAGTATATTCTGTGAAGCGTTTTGAGACACCTAGAAGACATGAAAAGCGCTATATCAAATGTAAGGATTATTATTATTATTTTTAATTGGGATTTGTCAAATCAATGCACTTTGAACTCTTCAATCTTAACTCGGAAGCTTGTTTTCTGTCAGAATTCCTAAAATGAACCAGCATCTAAGTTAAGACTAGATTTAAGACAGGGGAAAGAGCAGGGAAGTGGGACTGATATAAGCCAATTCTTCCAAAGAGCTGGCACAAGGATCGTAGGCCGAATAGCCTCCTTCTGTGCTGTAATATTCTGATTCTGAGAGTTTTACACAGTTTGACATGAACCTACATTTGAAGGCAAAACAGTCTACAAACTAAGAGCACATGGAATTCGAGGTCTGATAACAGTTAATCATTAACATTAGAAATGTTTTGTATTTGGGTGTATGTTACTGGCAAGAAGTTCATTGAATGAACGTATTACAAATTGATCCACAGACCTTGCTCCAATGATACTAACCCCTGATAACAAGAAATACATCGCAGTGGAAGGCAAGATAGCACTCCTGCATTGCAAAGTATTTGGCTCACCGGCACCCACAGTCTTTTGGTAAGAACATATTTGCTTTTCAGTACGCTTAGTAGCTTCTAAAATCTGCTTTTGAATAATCTACGTTATCGTGGACCTCTGTCAATAAATTTCTTTCACGATTGGTGAGTGTCTGGTTTTCGACTTATCCAGGTTAAAGGAAGACATGGAAACCGCCCTCGAAGGACCAAGATATAATGTGCACCAAAACGGTGCGCTGGAGATTGTAGATGTTTGGACGGACGACTCGGGATTTTATACTTGCTGGGCAAGAAATTCACTGGGCAATGACAGCGCGAGTGGCATGTTAGAAGTCAGGGGTAAGTCTGTGCTGGATTAAAACAACTGAGTTTTATTAATGTTGATTTATGTACATGGCTAAATTCCTTCCTGAAATGTGCAGCCAATAACAACCCACTTCAAGTCATTTGTTCTCCCTCTGGGAAGCTACCCTGTGTACGGGGCGCTATATGAATGCAAGTTGTTGTTGTTGCACTGCTGACAAAAGAAATGCTTCCTAAAATTTCAATTGAACTATCAGCGTACTTCCAAACTGAATTGAAACTTGAAGTGGATTTGACCGTCAGTCTGTTATATATACAGCCCATTTGCTGTATGCACCATTAGGTACAGTTTTAACCACAGAACAAAAAATATCTGCGAACAGAATCTGTAGATGACGTGAGATATGGAATAAAATGCTCTGGTTTTTGAGGCTGGAAAATTCGGAGAAAAGTAGTACTCTAGTGGGAGAACTGCCAACTTCATAGTAATTGTAGTGATTAAGCACAGGGAGTGAATCACTGGGGATATAGTGCACAACGTGAATGCTTCCCCCCGATTCACAACAGTTTTGTGAGATAGGCTGCAGTATTGCCGTTGTCCACATGATGGCGAGCTGAGAACACAGAGCTGAGAACAAGAGCAAACCTCAGCAGCAACAAGCAGCAGGAAGTTCAAGGCACTGCAATGGTCAGCAGTTAAACAGCAGGCACTTTCATCCACTAGTTTCCAGCAACATCGTCATTTGGTGGTTATGCAAACCCCATATCAGCCTGTCTGCTCCCTCTACTCAGCAGGCTCCGTCCCTGCTCCACGTTCTCGTTCCATTGGAGCTCATCTCTCAGCGCCTCCGCCTCGCTGCCTCCCTCCCTCCCTCACCTTCCTCAACATGTGTCTCAAAATCCTTCACTTTGACCACGCCTTTATTCACCCTCCCGCCTTCCCAGCTCTTCACACCCCTGATCCCAACCCCCAGCTCGGGTCTGGTTCCCTCACTGCCCAGCACCTTGGGACGTCCTCCCAATGTGAAAGGCACTGTACATATATTGTCGTTATGAGATAGCTTGTGTTAGCACGTATCGTGTGCACGTGTGCAGACCTTAAGAGATTAGAATGGCAAGAAGTGTTAAACCCATTAACATTAATGAGTCACAGATCACAGGTGATCCTGTAACCCTATAAATTAGTTGTTCATTACACCACTTAGGGATGGTTAACACAACACATAATATGTGCATAATAACGTCGCCTATGCTTGAGTGCAATATTTAATTTTCTCCTATTTTCTCACCCCTCTTTGTCCACAAAATACAGTCAATTCACTTTGCAATATATTTCTGCAACACATTTTGAGGCATCTTGAAGATGTGATAATAATAATAATTCTTGCATTATTATTAATAATTCTTATCGTAATAATAATAAGCATTCTTGTAGTGCTTTTCGCATCTTTGAAATGTCTCAAAGAATGTACTGTAAAGTGAATTGACTGTACATTTGTGGGTGAAACGCGGCAGCCAATTTCAGAGAGCAGTGTCCCCACAAACAGTCGTGGATTGAAATGAACATTTGAACATTGTTTGATTTTTTGAGGGATTATTATTACGTGTGTGGAGCAAGGAAACGTGCCCAAGGCTTCGCCCTGCCTGGAATTGAACCCACGATTCTCATTTGTAAGCTCTCATCTCTAACCACTGGACACCACAAAGGAAAATGTGATAAGGCGCTATATCAAATACAAGGATTATTATGGTTATTATTCTCCTACTCTCCTTCCCCCTACCCCGCCCCCCTCCCCCCTCTGCTCTGGTCCCTACCTGACTGTTTGGCGCCTTGGGACGTCCTCCCGACGTGAAAGGCGCTATATAAATGTAATTTTTTTTTGTTGTTATTAAACCATCGGCTTGGCTCAGAATTGAAGCAACACCCCAGTGCAGAGCTAAAGGAACATTGCATTATCGGAGACCCAATTCTCCCAGTATTTCCTCCCATCATTAAAATTCATCTCATTTGGCTGTTTGTCGGCAGCTGATACAGATTGTCGGGTGCCACATTGTAATTGCTGCACTTGAAGTAACTCACTATATGAGGCTCTTTTTGACATTTCAACATCCTTATTAAGTGCAAGGAACCTTTCTGCCTGTTGCCCCAGTTAAATCGCCGTCACTAACTGCGGAGAGATGGATGCTGGCAGCAATGAATTACTATACCAGTTTGCGCTCTGTGTTCAGGTAACCCAATGCTCTGCCCACCCTGACTTACAAAGTTGATGATTACTCTGCTAACTACATGTGAATGCCAGCCACATCTTTCACCTCAATAAAGGTGACAGCCCCACAAACGGTAAAGTAGGGTCTGGCGATATATCGATATATCGATAAAACCATATATAATTTTCACATCGATATGCCGATATAGACATTTTAAAAATATCGATATATCGAAAAAACAATATATCGAGGTAAAAAATCGGGATGCGAGCACACTGAACTACAAGACCCAGAATGCTCATCTCTATACACAATGCACAGACCGAGGTGCAAAGCCGCCATATTGTATTCACAGTCCTCGAATACAATATACAGGTATGCATGGGCTGGGGGGTGAGAGAGACAGCTGGGGATGGGGGTGGGGGGGTGAGGGAGAGAGAGACTGCTGGGGGTGTGTGAGGGGGAGATAGACGGCTGGTGGGGAGAGAGGGCGAGAGAGACGGCTGGGGGTGGGGAGAGAGACGGCTGGGGGGGAGAGGGGGAGAGAGACGGCTGAGGGGAAGGGGAGAGAGACAGCTGGGTGGAGAAAGATGGCTGGGGGTGTGAGAGAGACGGCTGGGGGGGGAGGGAGAGAGAGACGGCGGGGGGGCGGGGGAGGGAGAAAGAGACGACTGGGGGGGTGGTGGGGGAGAGAGACGACGGGGGTGGGGGGTGCGAGAGAGGGACGGCGGGGGGGGGGGGGGGGGGGGGAAGAGACGGGGTGGATGTGATAATATACAGATAGATAGAGATGGGGGGAATGTGAGAGAGGAGAGAGGGAGAGAGACACACAGACAGAAAAACACAGAGATGGAGAGAGTGAGAGACACAGAGAGAGAAATATATTTACCTCCTGAGAAGATAGGCCCTGAATGCGCGCGCACTCCGAATGCGCGTGCGCATGCGCAGTACGAAAAAACTGAAAATATCGATATTTCGGTATATCTCGATATGAGCCCATCGATATATCTAATCGGAAAATTTTCCATATCGACGGACCCTACGGTAAAGGTCTCAGAGTGGTCCAGCGTACTGTCTGAAAAGCATTTGAAACTCAAGATTAACATTTTGTAGGGTGTGCTTTGCCTCGGCCACTAAAACCTTTACATTCTGGGGAAGTAAACTATCTCTGTTGGGGGATGTGGGGGGGATCAAATAACGTCTATAAATATAATCACTCTGCAGGAAACATTTGCCTGAGAACCAGACAATTGTACCATATATACTATATAATCAAAGTGTTTCACAGAATATACTGTAAAATGAATTGACTATACATTTTGTGGGTGAAATATATATATATACAGTATATTGTATTTCATGTAATCCCAGAAATCATCTTCTAAGCACTTTGAGACGTTGATAAGATGTGAAAAGCGCTATATCAAATGTAAGGATTATTATTATTATTAATGGCTTCTACGATGCTCATTGGGTCACAACAACAACAACATTACACTTGTATAGTGCCTTTTACATCAGGAGGATGTCATGACTTATTATTGTGCATTTTGCTCCTCCAGAAAACCAAATGTCATTCAAACAAGGGACTATTGTCACTCAAATTGTGTGGTGGTGGCCGTTCCTGCTACGTAATTGTGGCTTTGCTTTACTAAATGTCAGGAGCCAGAGGATGACATTTAATTGTTCACTCCTGCAAGCATCTGAACTGCCATGAGGCCAGGCAATATATTAGCAGCTGTGTGGGATTAAGTAGACTTGCTGCCGAATAAATGAAAATGTGCATTCTTTTAAAAGGCAGGGACTTTAGCAGGATCATCTGTGTCACTTCAAAAGTGAAAGAAACTCAACTGTTTGCAATATGTACAAAGCATTACAGACAGACTCAGCTGTAGCTTAGAGGTAACTGAGTATGTGTCTGAACTCAAGGATGGAACATATACTCTGTCCAGAGGAATGGATGTATTAGAAGAGAGTTAAAGTAGGTAACGTACCAAACTGGTGAATGATTGAAGGATGATAATATTAATAATAATAATTTCCTTGCATTTGATTTAGGGCTTTATCACACCGTCGAATTACCTCAAAGCGCTTCAGAGAATATGCCGAAAGTGAATTGACTGTAGAAGAGGAGAGCTAGTAGTGTTGAGTGCCTCTCAATGAAACAATTAAACATTTCTAGGGACTCTGCACAGAAGAATTTAGGTCTGAAAATGAGGGTGCACTGGTTAATGTGGGAATGGACACCCTCCTGGTCTGTGATCTTTACATCAGTGATCTGATAAAGTCAAGGAAGGACTGAGTCCAAGAGAGATATTTTGCCTTGAACATTTTGGGATGTAGTGTAGATGCTCATCTGCGCCGGGTATTTGAAGAGGCAGGAGCAATGAGATCCAATCAGTCATCAAATGAAGTGACTACGTCTATTGGAGCGAAAGCAAACTGAGACCCCATTCAGTGTCAAAAGGTGGTTCCGCATGACAGACCTATACAAATATAATTTGTTGTTGTCTGTAATCAATCCTAGCCTACCATTGCAATTATTCAACAATGGATCCTGTGAAGCACTTTGGCAACATGATAATAAAAAATAATAATAATATTCCTTGCATTTGATGCAGAGCCTTATCGCATATTTGAGACGTCACAAAGCTCTTCACAGAATATACTGTTAAGTGAATTGACTGTAGGATTGTGGGCCAAACGCGGCAGCCACACACAGCACACAGCAGTGATGAGATGCTTTTTCCAATGAAAAGATTATAATCAATTTTGAATGATTATTTGATTGATGGGTTGGTTGCCTTTGATATTTATTGATTTGACTGTTTCCTCAGTGATGTTATCCATGAAGCAGTATTATTGAAATTTCAGTTAGGGGCATCCCAGTTATAGCAGAATACTTGAGGTTTCTGTTCAGGGGAATTTTTTTTAATTGATGCGTTAAACTGTTAAATTCACCACATTGTTTGTAATGACAAATGAGACTCAAACGATAGGTCAATTTGACCCTGTTTACAACTGTAAAACGAGATCTGCAAAGTGGCATTCAGGGATTTGCACCCAGGACAAGCAAGAGCCCTGAGGTCTTTAGCAGAATTTCTGAAATGGCGTAAGAAGCGATGAAATTGGACTCGCAATAGGCGAAGGATAAATAGAGGGCACGATTCACGGGTTGGTGGTTTGTGTGAAAGCCACAAAGTGGCACCAGACATAACTCAAGAGGGCCACAGGCAAGATTAGTTGGTTCCAACAAGAGTGAATTACATTCTGCAAACCACAAGCTCCCATTCAATGTCTGCTTGCTTAACACAGTGACTTCACACAAGATTTAGTCGCTGTGTGACTTAGCACTCGTTTTATTCACTGGTTTCGGGCCTTGGTGCACTTACTCTTTGCTGAATGGACACCGTTCATTCTCAGGAGCATAGGTGCGTGTAGCACCAGTGAAAACTACTGTAGGTCCATCTAAATGGGTCCCAAAGCAACAAAGCTGTACAAAAATAATTAGAATAATGATTCTCTGCTGCCGGATCTCCCATTTCTGCTCTATTGATTTCTTCACCAAGTAGCCATGCAAAATCTGTTTAAACTGTTTTCATTTATTGCCATACTTTCCCTACTAAAGGAAATTGAATAAATGTGTCGATTTATTAGCTGAGTTTGTAGTGGAGCTTTGGTTTTAAAAAAACGATAAACACTTTCGGTACTTTGTTCCTCATTCTCTCCATCCCACCATCAGCAGCCAAGCCCCCAGACACTGTCTTCACTTCCTGGAATTCCGACTCCCAAAATCCCTCTTCTTTTTCCTTGTTCCTGTCTCTGCCTCGAAAGCCTCCATAACACCCTTAATCCTTTGTTCAGTCAAAATCCTCAAATACTCCTTCCAACGATCTATGTGAAGCTCTTTCATCCTCCACAAAAGGTATTGAGTAAGTTGTTTTAAAATCAGATTTGGCCTTAGATTTAGATGATATACTCCACTGAATCATTATTTTATACAGTTTAAGTCATCACCTTAAATCGTATGTGAACAGCTCAAGATATCCTCCCAAAGCCTCAGCGAAAGATTATTCTTTATGTTTCTTTGGCATTTTCTTCCTCTTTCTCCTTCTCCACTCGCCTCCCTTGTTCCTTGCATCAGTTCAGGTGCAGATGCAGGGATCATAGAGCAGGAATCATAGAGGTGCAGGAATCAAACTCACTTGCCTCTCTCCTTGGTTGCTGTCTGACCTACTGCATGTTCCTAGCGACTCCTGTTTTTATTTCAGAGAACTGACACAGCTCCAAATATACACAGTTACTCAACCTGCCCTTAATCAGTCCCCTGAGGGCTGATTAGAATACAATTCTTGTATCTAATAAAGAGCGAGACTTAGAAGTAGCTCGGAAGAAGAGAATACCAATTCCTTGACAAAGTGAGCAAAGTTCCTTCCCGACATGCAGCTTGATAAGAAGTATGTTAAAGCGAGCACCCTGATGGCGGAAAGCTATCACTTATAGTACACTCTGAAGGCCACAGAGTTACATTAAAGGATCAGGGTTAATGTTTTATTTCCCACATAAGTCCGAGCCGAGGAGCCGCTGTAATCTCTTACCAGCGAAACAGAACTGCGGATTCTTTGCAGAGCTGGAATTGAAACCGCTGAATCGCCTGCATAAAAGGATCATGAAATTCCTAATATTCTGATAGTGCAATAGATGTCCCATGAGATTTCCCCTGTAGCGATTGTGTAAATATAATTCCCGCCACAACGGAAACGTGATTTGTACTTGACTTAAATCAAGTTTCACGCCTGCTGTTCTCTGTCTTGCCTCCTTCAAAGCGCAGAGTGATATTAACTGCTGATTTTTAAAACAAAATCCTTCCGACAGGTGGGAAGGATTTGTTTTTAACTTTGTTTGCAATTTGCAAAAGCGTCTCACATCGATTGTATCCTAACCCACGCTTGTTAACAGCCAAGGTAATATATTGATACGAGAGAGATATATAATATATATCCAAAAGCTATTGATTTAGATAAGTTGGTTGGCATTTGTGAAGGATTCCCATTGCCCCGAAGGGTGTTTATTTAGCTATTGGAGGTTAACATTTATCAATGGTGACAGTCTATTAATCTCACAAGCTTGGAGCTGGGAGATATGATTCAGGTTGGAGTTAAGAGTTTAGCCTCCAGAGACCACCTGTACCTTAGCAACTGCTTGTACTTATATAAAACGCCTTTCAGATAGGATAATGTCCGAGAGCACTTTACAGAGAAGAAATGGATCACTGAGCAAGGTACTCGGTGCTCAATTATTGCATTATTCAATGCAATAATTTGCATTGAAGCCATGGTTAATGAGGTGAGATTTTAGGAAGTGGGGTAAGGGCAAGGCCTCAGGTGAACATTTGGTAGGGAGAGTTTCAGTGAGTGAGAGGGAGAATGGCTGAAAGCTTGGCCACCAATGATGGAATATAGGGGCAAGCAATGAGAAGCAGACAGGATTTGGAGGATTTCTACGTAGGAAAATACTATTGTAGCTCCCTTTCATAGAATATTACAGCACATAAAGAGGCCAACCGGCCCATCGTGTCTTTGGTGGCTCTTTGTGAGAGCAACTTAACCAGGCTTTCTTCCCCGCTGTTCCCCCACATCCTTGCAAATCTTTTCTCTTCAAGTTCTAATCTGTTTCTCCTTTGAAAGTTGCTATCAAATCTGTTTCCATCACCATTTCAGGCAGTGCATTCCAGATGCCAACTCTCTTTGTCGGTCCAGCCTTAAAAGTTTTGTGCATTATTTACATGTTGAGGTGGAATGGTCAAATGGCTGAATTGTTGCCAAATTAATTTTGTTCTATAGAATCAAGGAACGGGGTATAGCACAGAAATACACTGTTTACACTAGTATTTTTCTCCACTTGACCCAATCTAAATCACTCTCGTACTCCTTCCTCACAACCATTAATATTCCTTCTCTCCAAAAGTGTATTCAGTTTGCTAAAGACTCACGCTCGACTTTAGTAATAACAGTGATAATAATAATAATAATCCTTGCATTTGAAATAGAACCTTATCACCTCTTCGAGCTGTCATCAAAGTGCTTCATAGAATCTACTGTAAAGTGTAGTGACTGTATATATTGTGGGTAAAACATGGCACAGTCCTCTTTACAAAGAAATATCTTCAGACCTCCCTTTTAAATATTTTCACGATTATCTTATATTAGGCACCGACTGATAGAAATAATGATATTATCACTATTTATCCTACCATAGCCCTTCATAATCTTAAAGCCCATTAACAATAATAATAATAATACTCCTTGCATTTGATATCGTGCTTTTCATGTCTTCTAGACATCTCAAGGCGCTTCGTACAATATACGGTAAAGTGAATTGACTGTTTATTTGTGGGCGAAACGCAGCAGCCAATTGCAGCAGTGATCCACAAATGGTTGTGGATTGAAATGACCAATTTATTTTAAAAAATTTGAGGGATTATTATTAAACATGTGGAGTATGGAAACTTACCCAAGATTTCACCCTACTGGCAATCGAAACCAGGTCTCTAGCATGTAAGACGAGAGCTCTAACCACTGAGTTACAGGACTCCGCTAACATTAACAGGTCAATCTAACCTTATCAGCTCGCGTGATAACAACCCTAAATTTTCAAGTCTTTCTTCATAACTGGTTTGGTATTGAATTGATCAGTGTGCCAATGGCCCAAATGCTTGATTTTAAGAAACATTGACATTTGTTAATAATCACTTTCACAGTAACATTCCTCAGACAGCCAAACTATGCACTGCAAGTGTAATCTGTCTTTGTCTCTGTCTGGCCTTTCTCTTTTTGTCAATTGTTGTAAAATAAGAAGGAATTCTCAATAAAAAATTGTTCTCAAGTTACAAGAAACCTCTAAATACAGTATAACTATAACATGGCTCGGGGCATAATCCAGATGTAACCCTGCCATGCTGTTTCCTGCATGAATAATACAAAGCAAATCACTGACCCACCGTTGTGACTCATTTCTTAGCTAGAACATGTAGCTTTTTTTTTGTTGGCTCTTTATTATATTACCAACAGAGTTCAGTGTTGTGTGGAAGTTGGGCCTGCGAATAGCTGTTGTCTAGTGCTTCTGTTTTAAGCAGATGGTGTGCTGATTCTAGCTGTCATGTTGATGTATATCGCATAATGCATGTGTGCGCTACTGTTACATAAATCTGTTGTATTGCTGTGTGCAAATATGAACTTATTTTTGCAAAGCATGATTGGTGAGAAAATTCACCTGCTCATATTGCTCTCACTGCATTTATCTGTGTCTGGCTATTTTTGTCGGGGTTTTTTCAGGTATGTAAGTCTAGAACATGGTATCTGGTTATTGAAGATCTACTGCTGCATGCTGTTTATTGTGATGCCTTTGTCTAGTTTTAATGAAACCATATGAATTATGGCTTGGTGAGTAAAGGCTTTTTGCACTGTGAGGCATGCAGGTGAGAGAGAGAGAGTCACAAGGTAAACACTCTTGATGTTATAGCAAAGATCGAAAGTTTACTTAGCTTTTTTTTCCTTTTAAATAGGCAAAGCTCTTGAGAACTGGAAGAGCCATTTAGCCTAGTTATTTATCATTAGCTTGTGCAATACCCCTCATTAGTTGGGGATTTATTTGCATGATTTTATTTTTAAAGCCATCTTTTTTCAAAATCTCTTGTTAACATGGAATGCCTGTTAAATGCACCACTTGACGTGTGCTAATAGAACCATGTCTGAATCGATATTGTAAATCCATTTGCAAACTGGAGGAATTCTCTGCATTTAAACTGTTCTGGTTCATTATGTGCCATGTAGGGTACACAACACCAGGGGGTACTGTTGCCTATCTTATCCATCCAGATCACCGAGATCATTTTAAATTAAGTCAATGGTATTACAGTAATAATAATCCTTGCATTTGGCATAGCACTTTTCATGTTCTAGATGTCTCAACGCACTTCACAGAATATACTATAAAGTGAATTGACTGTATATTTGTGGGCAAAATGCAGTAGCCGATTGCGCACAGCAGCGTCCCACAAACAGTCATGGATTGAAATGACCAATTTTATCATGGTGTTTTTTTTGAGAGATTGTTATTAGGTGTGTGTAGTAGGGAAACTTGCCCAAGGTTTTGCCCTGACCTGCCTGGATTTGAACAGAGGTCTCACGCTTGTAAGGCGAGTGCTCTAACCACTGAGCTGCTGCACTCCATGATATTATGAAACAGTGATAAGAACAACAACAAAATTACACTTGTATAGCAGCTTTCATGTCAGGAGGATGTCCCAAGGCACTGGACAGTCATTGTTTCAGAAACACACAGCCACACACAGGCAGCCAGTTTATCTGGAGGATTGTTGGCTTGGATTGGCAAAAAGGATTGACTCCTTTCTGACATTCCCTTGCCAAGCAAGTCAACGTGAAGCGAGTTTAGCTTAAGGAGACCCCACTTACCTCCTCCCCAAGGAGGAGAATTTATTCTCACCATTAAATCTCAACATATATAAAATGAATGAACACACAGTTGCTTGGCATGTGGTGTTTATGGATATTTATTTATACCGAGCGGTTTATTTTCCTTACCTTTAAAGGTGCCATGTCATACTGGTAATGAGGTTCCCTGAATCCTTGTCATTCTTACAATCATTTGTTTAAGTTCTTCATGGATGAACCTAACCTAAACCTGAACCCAAACTACCCAAGTTTTTTTCCTTTCCATGTTTTTTTCTTTACATGCATTTGAGACATTGATGTGCCGCAGATTGGCTGCCGCATTCGGTTACCGTGAATCCTTTGACCCTGCTTTCGGTCATCTTTCCTCTTCCTACCACCACTACCACCACCCAGTACTTACCCTTAGCTCAAGGTGCCAAACCAGTGTCTCGGGATGTCCTCCCGACGTGAAAAGTGTTGTGCAACTGTAAATTTGCATTGTGTTGTAAGCACTTTTGAGATATCCTCCTGATGTGAAAGTCCGTGTATCGAATGGAATGATTATTTATTTGTTAGTTATTATTTGAGGTTAGCGATTGACACTGTTGACTCCTGATGTCCTTTGCCTAACAGTGATTTATAGGAACATCCGAAAAGACGTTCAGCCAACTGAGTACGGTATATCCTGCCAGTTTTAGATCATGGCAGATTTTGATTTACTCGGCTGTACGTTACACTGTTGTTTTTTTGCCAGCATCCATTGCCCATGATTAGCTGCTCTTTAAACTGCTGTCATCCTTGTGGTGATGCCCCTCAAAATGTTGTTCATTTTTCTCTACAGTCTGCCTTCTCAAGGACCTGCCCATCTCTCTGTTAATTGACTCTGCCTATACCCTACCTCCAATGTGCAGTATAAATGAGCTTTTATGTAGTAATGGCCCACGGCCGGTCAAATATATTCGCTATTTTTAGTTGGTATCTCACCCCCCACTGCCACCCCAATTTTTAAGTCATTACAATTTGCAAACCTGAAGAAAGCTAATTTATCAAACTCGCTGAAGAGGAAGTGTGTTTTCTATTGAATTGTCAGTCTTTAAGCATGATAAAAATAGGTATCTGCACATTTAATTGGTGTCTTTCCAACTGTCCCCCGTTGCTGTGTTTCATACTGAGTAACAGGTAGTTAGAGAGATGTTCAGAAGAGGCATTTTGTGCAGAATTCCCCAAGTGGCTATCTGTCATTTTTGTTCTGTTCGCTACATGCATTTGGGACATTGCTGTGCAAATGGTTCGCGTACAAATATACAGAGTTACTACACTTTACAATCAATCCTTTGACCGTTGAATGCTTTCTGTCGTCATCCCCCCACTCCCCCTCGCCGACGTTAAAGATGGTATTATGTCTTTGTAAATTTATATTGTGTGCTTTGAGTTGGCTTACTGATATCAAGTATTTATTTGTCATTTATTATTTTAGGCTGTTGTTGACTGCCTGCCCTTTTCTTTTTTTTTATCAAAAAACGGAAAAAGCCAGTTCTTAAGTGAAGTCTATTTAAATCAACTCTGGTGGTTTCTTTTGCCATTTGATAATGGACTGGTTTTATACTGCCTCACTGTCCCAGTTAACGGACTTGAACTGCATTTGCATTTTAAATGAGATGCTATGTTGAACAGATGGCTCCACTTTATAAAGCAATGGCGTCTGAAAGGCGATGTAACTTGATCCTTTGGCTCATGAGCACAATTTTGACAGTACAGTATATGAAGATCCCATAGCCTTGTTCCATTTTAATACCAATATGAGTGTGTTGGTTACCCCTCACCCACTCCCCCCAAGGCATGGGCAGGAGCTAAAGCAGCTGGAAACAGGTTGAAAATGAAAATAATTGATTGTTAATTATATAATTCAGGGCACCTGTAATTCCCTTAGCACACAGGCACATAAAACATTTGTGTTTACACATAGTTTTCACATGCTGCATTAACCACAAGTGTCTGAGCATTCCTCTCCTTATTGTCAGAAACCCCTATGATTATCTCTTCACATTTTCACGCTCTGAAGCTGGTTGCTAACAATTCTGCCACATGCAATAATAACATTTAGGCCATTAATTAAAATAGCTGCCATTTAACTTTTAAGATTGTAAAATAACAACAACAACAACAACATTCACACGCGTTCCCCCCTTCTTTGAGCTATCTGACTTAGACAGTAAACGGTGTGATGAATGACTTCAGGCACTATTTTGATAAATACGTGGATGCAAACATTTACCAGTCAGAAATGTTGCTCTCGGCTCTCACGTATAAAGCTAGAGGTCGGGGAAATCATGTCCGCAGCATCTTCACTTATTGGTTTTCTCTTTCAGCCGCTACAAGAATTGTGCATCCTCCAGTGGATTTGGTAATAAAGAGGTCCAACACGGCACAATTGAAATGTCACGCTGAGTATGATTCAGCTTTCAAGCAGGACTTTGAATTATCCTGGAAAAAAGATGGGGAAGAAATTTATGTTGATCAAACAGAAAATGATAGGTAAGATTTAACATGTTGTTGTACAACTTGGAATCACTTTCGTTCCATCGTCAGTATTAACAGTACAACCAGCAGGTATTTTTGTTGAAACCCGGCCGGTAAATTGACATGGTATGAAATCATTTTACACAATTTTATATCACCTTAAATGCAAAGACAAAAACGATCCTACAGGTAAAACCAGGTGAAATCGCAGACAACTGATGTACAGCATGTTTGTCTTATCTTTATACTACATATGCATCAAACACTTTTGCCAGAAAATCACATTGCAAAATGGTTCAACATCAACACCGTGCTCCTCCGCTCTGTGTGATATTATCAAACTGGCTTCAATGTGAAACAGCCTTTTCTAATACTGGGATCAGATGGCCAGATAGATCTATTGAAGGCATCTTTTGGGAAGCTTGATGGATTAAATGGTCAAATAGTTCACTGGCTGTGACTGTGTAAAATTAATAATACAATTAATAATCCTTGCGTTAGATATTGTGCTTTTCACGTCTTCTAGACATCTCAAAGCGCTTCGCAGGGTCCGTCGATATGGAAATTTTCCGATTAAATATATCGATGGGGTCATATCGAGATATACCGAAATATCGATATTTTCGGGTTTTCCGTACTGCGCATGCGCATTCAGAGTGCGCGCGCATCCCGGGTGCGTGTGCATTACGGGTGCGCGCGCATTCGGGACCTATCTTATCAGGAGGTAAATATCTTTCTCTCTCTGTGTCTCTCACTCTCTCCATCTCTGTGTTTTTCTATCTGTGTCTCTCTATGTCTCTCTCCCTCTCTCCTCTCTCACATCCCCCCCATCTCTATCTATCTGTATATTATCACATCCACCCCGTCTCACCCTCCCCCCCCCCGCCGTCCCTCTCTCGCAACCCCCACCCCCGTCGTCTCTCTCCCCCACCACCCCCCCAGCCGTCTCTTTCTCCCTCCCCCCCTCCCGCCGTCTCTCTCTCCCTCCCCCCCCCCCCCCCCAGCCGTCTCTCTCACCCCCCAGCCGTCTTTCTCCCCCCATCTGTCTCTCTCCCCCTCCCTCCAGCTGTCTCTCTCCCTCTCTCCTCCCCCCCAGCCGTCTCTCTCCACCCCCCCAGCCGTCTCTCCCCCCCCAGCCATCGCTCTCCCCCTCCCCCCAGCCATCTCTCTCCCCCTCTCCCCCCCCAACCATCTCTCTCCCCCTCCCCCCAGCCGTCTCTCTCCCCCTCTCCCCCCACCCATCCGTCTCTCTTCCCCCCCAGCCGTATCTCTCCCCCTCCCCCCTGCCGTCTCTCTCCCCCTCTCCCCCCAGCCGTCTCTCTCCCCCTCCCCCTCACCCCCCCCCCACCCCCCCCCCAGCAGTCTCTCTCCTCCTCACCCTCCCCCCCCAGCCGTCTCTCTCACCCCCCACCCCTTGCATACCTGTACATTGTATTCGAGGACTGTGAATACAATATGGCAGCTTTGCACCTCGGTCTGTGCATTGTGTATAGAGATGAGCATTCTGGGTCTTGTAGTTCAGTGTGCTCACATCCCGATTTTTTAACTCGATATATCGTTTTTTTCGATATATCGATATTTTTTAAATGTCTATATCGGCATATCGATATGAAAATTATATCCGGTTTTAGCGATATATCGATATATCGCCGGACCCTAGCGCTTTGTAGAATATATACTGTAAAGTGAATTGACTGTATATTTGTAGGCGAAACGCAACAGCCAATTGCATACAGCTGTGTCCCACAAACAGCTGTGGATTGAAATGACCAATTTATTTAAAAAAATTCCGAGCGATTATTGTCTGGCATGTGGTGTAAGGAAACTTGCACAAGGTTTCGCCCTGCCTGGAAGTGAACCCAGGTCTCTCGCCTCTGCAAGGCGCAGTGCTCCAACCACTGAACTACAGGACCCCACAATCTATCTCCACAATCCACAATATGTGTTACATATGTATAATTACATATAGATAATGTATTATATCTAATATTATCTATTATCTATAAATCGTAGAGGTTTCAGTAAGTCAGTCTCCTGCCTAAAATTTTGTACCCTTACAGAATACTTATTGAAGACGATATCCTTCAAATAGTCAATGTGGATGAAAGTGATGAAGGGATGTACACCTGTCTAGCGAGAACCCCTCTGGACAGTGTGATGGCTGAAGCGAAGCTCACTGTTCTTGGTAAGTCACTGAATACCTAATGGCGCCGGTTGTTGTTTCAGATTGTTAACACTCCATTTCCACAATGTTGCTTGTCAGCGAGGAAGATCTCACTGGCCCAGGTATCGAGCAGTACAGTCCACAATTCACAGGCAGCTCTGATTCACTTGATATGGTGTGGAGCGTCCCATATCAATGGGAATTTTTAATCGACTGCCTCCATGATCTCTCACAAGGAAGTGAGACAAGAGGATTTGAATCGTAAAACCCATCCCACGGAATTCTTCTTAGTCTTTGGAGATTCAAAAGCAGTGTTGTTGCCGCTCTGTTCACAGCAATTCTCCAGCACTATTTTACCAGCTACACTCAACATTCCCTCCCCCAAGATATCCTACTAATTGCTTTCTTTTCTGATTATACTTAAATCAATTCTTAGTTCTCGATGCCACACCTTCCCAGCCTGTCTGCACGATCACTGCAATTGACTTAATGCACTTTCTGAAGTGTTCATTCTGCATTCAATTAAGCAATACCTGAATACAAAGTAATAAGTGAAGCTGTGTTAGCAAGCCAGTGGGATCTGTCACAGTTAAAAATACAAATTTTCTTCCATTGTAAAAATATAACAAAACGATGACTATATTTGGAGATACTTCATGTCACTGTTATATATGGTGCTATTTGTGTACCACGTAGTGACCATTAAAACATTTTATCTCAAGCACTAATACATGCAAAGGGCACTAAGGATTAGCCGAGACGTTTTAGCCAAGAGACAAAACAATGTTTGTTAAGCTGCTTAGTATAGAACAGCCAAATTAATTTAATTATAGAAGAAGCTTCTGTAACAAACCTTTTTCTTGATCATGGTTGGAGCTTTGGACTGTTCATAAATGATAAAGGGGCCGTCAAAGTCGATCTCAATTGTGCCTCGAAGTTTGGTGCAATTTCTGCACCATTTTCTTCCATGTGGCCTTAGCAAGAATCCCCATTAATAGAACTGAATACGTTCCTTACGATTTTGGTAATGTGATTTGACTGTGATTATCAATATGAAAAAAACATGAGCCAAAGGAAACGTGCCAAAGTCTGGCAGGTGATGGAAATTTAAAGAAACAATAGCGTACAAGCGATTGAGCAGAATTATGCTACCATCGGCAACATTTGTACCACCACAAGCACTTTCCCACAAGACGTTTATGGAATAGTATAAACAGCGGTGAACTCGGAAATTTAAATCATTGTTTTGAACTCTTTCTCCCTCTCCCTCCCCCTCACCCACCCTCACTTCCATGAAACTTTTCATTGAATCATGCATCACCTCATTTAAACTCTCGAGTGGATTGTGAGATGCAAAGGAGATTGGTTTGATAGGTAGCTAGTTTTGCTTTGTTCTTTCGTCTGATGGATACTGCAAATGGAAAGCTCTCTGAGCCCACCCAATTACCTTATTTTAAACTAGAGAAACAAAGGGCAGTTAAACCTCTACCATGAGAAGTTGTCACTTATTTAGCATTTTTTTAAAAGGAAAGAAAAAGTGTATAAGGTAGCAGAAGAAACACTAAAATGCAAGGAGGTGTCTTTATTTGAATAACGGAGAGCTCTTTTACTTGAGACTTGCCTTCAAACTAATGCCAAGTGGAAGATGACTGCCTGGAAGAAGAAGAATCTTTGCATTTGACTTAGCACCTTTTCACATCGTTGAGACATCTCAAAGTGCTTCACGCAAAGTAAATTCCCTGTAGTTTTTTGTGGGTGTAATATACATAACCAAGCTACATCACTCATCCTTATATGAATGCAAATAAAGGCCTAATTTGTGCTGACTGGTTTTAAATATAGATGCCTGAAAATCTCACAATTCTACTTTCCAGTGTCTCGAGACATCCTCCCAACGTGAAAGGCCCTCTACAAATGAATTTTTTTTGTTGTTGTTGCAGCAAAACCATTATCTTATGTTTTTGCAGAATTGGGGAAAATTGTTGAATTTGATTTAACAATGGTTCCCAGATTATGACTTCTCCAAAATTCTGCAGGATAAGGATCGGATTAGGACTGAGTGAATTTTCAAAGGACGCCTAATTGGGGTGGGTGTGGGGGTGGGGGAGAGTTGGGGGGTGGAGAAAGGCCAAAGGATGACATCTTACTCTCAGAAAACACAATTAGCACTTACTACCCCATTTAGAAATATCGCAAATTAGATCCGGTTGTGAGATTGAAGCTTGAGTCGATTTCATCTGAACCCCATAATTTGTGTTGTTTTATGGATGTTGGCTATGACAGAGGAGTGATATTGAAGGCAGTTACACATCAAATAGTTAATCTGTCATAACTCTGGAAGCAAGAATCTGAAGCAATATATCAATGCCATCTAAACCCAGAGATGAATCACAACTTTGAAGCACAGACTAGCTTCTGTTCTTCTGTGTAACCCATTTGTGCAGTTGGCATTGGTGACGATGGAGTTCATTCCACGTTTGTCAATCTCTTTCATTGCCAATCACACCTGTCACACTGGATGGTGACAGATGGCAGAGTCTTTTGATCAAATAACACGAATGAAGCTGAAGTGCTTTAGCACCAAATAATTCTAACTCGTGATATCAGATTGAATTTCCCTGTGTCTTCCAGGGATGTGACGCGTTCCACATGTGGCTTCTGTATGTTTTTACTTTAGGGTTATGTTAGCAGTAAATTCAGTGGAGTTCATCATTGTTGGCTCATCTGAAGAGTTGCTTGCAAGATCCTAGATTTAAATTTGCCCCAATGTCAGATACCAACAGCAGGAACTTGAGTAGTTTTGTTTTAATATAAATCATTCCCTACTTTTTCATGCTCCGCCAATGTGAAGCACTTCGGACCTCTGCCTCGCGTGAATGTTACGTTATCAATGCAAGTTGTTCTTGCCCATTTGACAGTATCCTGAAATCTTTTCAATTGTTTTCCTCATGAGCATAATTTGGACATATGTGACATCGCCATGTTTGCCATTCCTCACGTCTAATGCGGATTTGGGTCATTAACAAAAATCCTTGCATTTGATACAGCGCCTCATTATTTTGATGAGACGTCTCAAAGTGCTTCACAGCATGTACTGTACAGTGGATTGACTGTGCATTTTGTGGACAAATCTTTGTTCAAAGGCATTATCAACTGTAGAACTACAGAAAACGACGCAGTCTGAGATTCATATATTCCTCTGGTACAAAACTGGGTTGCCTAGCTAAACTGCATAAAGAAGCCATTGGAACATGTAACCTAATGATATTGAACCAATTCATTGGATAAATAATGTATGTGAGCGAAATGTTTCTTCTTTAATGGATGCGGACAAAATGTTTCAGAATCTTAGAAAATTTCATTCAAGTACTGTGGTGACCAATTTGCAATTGGTTCAGCAGGTTGGCTTCATGAGAAATGATTATATTGTATTCATTGGTAGCTGTAGGGTTGAGATTCCAACTTTTGTTCCTAAGAGTGCCATATTTAGCAGCACATTCCATGCACTGCACATATTGAGAGCTTTGAGAAGTCCTCCCAATGTGAAAGGTGCTACATAAATGTAAATTGCATTGTATACTGGTAACTGCAGGACTGGTAAATGTAATGGCGCCTAATTGAGGTATTTAAAACAATGAAGGGGATTTGACAAGATAGATAGTGGATGATTTTTCTCTCCAGTAGAAGAATACGAAACAAGGAGACATCATCTTAAAATTAGAATTAAGCCAAATTAGAAATAAAATCAGAATACATTTCTTGACATTTATTTACGCTTGTGAAGATCATAAATGTACATAGACGCGACGGGAACATTTGAAAAGGTAAAATAGATGCTCAGGAACTAAAGAGGAGATGAAAGAGTTTGGAGAAAAGGGAGTAAAAGATGCATCAATTTCATAGCCAGTTGAAACAGACTTCACGGGTTGAATAGTTTATTTTTATTCCTATGTACTTGTGCAAATACGACTGACCTTATCCATTGGGGTTAAGACTTACAGGGTTGAAGGGAACAAATGATGAAGCTTGTTCAACAACAGTGGGTTTACACTACATTGTCCTTGGAGCCATTTGAACCACAGGGAAATCCTAGTTACATTGCATGTCCTCGGAGTGTATTTTACACTAGCTGTACCCATTGCAGCTACGCTTTCAACCAAAGGATCCAATATGGAATATAGGTTTTGTTGCTACAGTATTATACGTCATATTGTAGTATTATATTTTCTATTGGATTATTATACTTTATGTTATGTTATTATGCTTTCTATTAGGTTATTATATTGTATTAGATTATTATACTTTACATCAGATTACTACTCTACAAAACAATAAGAGATCCTCACCCCTCCAAATATGCCCGGGTTTTCTCTGTCACTACTTTGTTGCAAAATATATTAGTACAGATGTATATCTCTAGAACTTATGTGATTTCCTCTGCTGCTACTTAATAATAATCCTTGCATTTGATATAGTGCTTTTCGCGTCTTCTAGACGTCTCAAAGTGCTTAGTTGCATGCAGAGCTCATATTGTGGGGCTCAATTAAAGCATTTTTGAAATATAACTCATCAACGATGGTAGATACCTGACGAAGAATATGCCTATGACACTCGCATATTCAAGACCATTCGATGAGGTATATAATCATGTCTCTACTTCAATTGGTTATTGAGTTCTTGGCTGGCAGAAACACACACACACACACAGATGCGCGTAGATACACACACGCGCGCACACACACACAATGCTGTTTTACTATTAGTATAGATTGGTAATAATTTAATGAGCCTCAAAAGAATGAAAGATGATAGAGCCACTTCTTGCTATCATCCCATGTTGGCTTTGAGAATAATCATAATAACAACTCAAATGTTATTTCATTGCACAGGATATGGAAGAAGAAAATCGGTTCTGTTTATTTCTTGTAGAATCATCAGACCGA
This sequence comes from Hydrolagus colliei, assembly GCA_035084275.1. Taxonomy (NCBI): domain Eukaryota; kingdom Metazoa; phylum Chordata; class Chondrichthyes; order Chimaeriformes; family Chimaeridae; genus Hydrolagus; species Hydrolagus colliei. The sequence continues at coordinate 11,025,603 of CM068753.1, forward strand.
TGAAAAGTGACAATTTCTTCCACAAGAGGTTAATCTACAAAACGCAGTTTTGTCCTAGTATAGTCTGAAATATCAACCAATATGTCGGAAAAATTAACATTTAGCCACAAGCGAACTGTACCCTTTTACCGTTGCAGTAAATGTTTCTACTGTGCAGGCAGCTTTAAGTAGATTGCATCTGAAAGGACCGCAGGGCATGTTGTGAAACAAATAACTGACGAATAGCACATGTTTTGTTTTCCAAATTCTGACCATATTATTGCATTTTGTGTCTTTTAAGCAGGGTATATTCCACCAGCCAGGTAGCAAGCATTCTGTGTTCAAGGCATACAAAAGTTTTCAAATGTTGAACTCTCAGTCCAGTTTGTCTACTCCCAGGGCCAATCTGAAGGGAGGCCAGGAGGGCCATTTGGCCTGGGCCTCAAGCTCAAAGGGGTCCTCAAATTTAGACACTTGTTGAGTTTTGTTAACATTTTTACACGTTTTTATTAGGTTAGTTTAAAAAAAACATTTTAGTTATAATTTCCTAATATTGTAGTGATTAAATATGGTGAGGCCGTGATTTGGAACTTAACCATCCTTTTTTTTACATGGCCGGGGGCCTCAAAAGTTGGAAATGGCCCAGGCCTCTCTGAACTTCTGAGAGGGCCTGTCTACTCCTAATAATAATCACCCTTGCATTTGGTAAAACACCTTATCACACAGTTGGTAAGCCTCTTAATGCTTCACAGAATTTATTGAAAAGTGGATCTAACTGTGGCGATGGGTTCTTTCTGCATGACAAAGAAAGCTTTTTAAAGGTGGGATAAATGTGGCGAGATATACGTCTTTAGTAACGAAGTCAGATCATTAATTTTGATTGAGTCATTAATTTAGATCCCATCTGCCTTGTGATTCAGTGGGTCGTTATGGGATTCCTACCCCACCTCTACCTGCCTTTCACTATTTCAAAGAAACATGTCAAGTTTTCTCTTCTGGTTAACCTGTCTTATATCCATCTCATCTCAAATTCAAATGAATTTGCCATTTATCCCATTGTTACTTGTGGGATTGTGCTGGAGTAAATAACCTGCCACAATTGTTCACACGTTCAACTTCATTTCTAATTAAGGCAATTCATTGCAGCGCTCCAAAATGTTTTGCTTGTGTTAAAGGCACTGTGTAATGTAAGGTTTTGCTTGGAAGTTTAACCGTAGACATTTATGACACAGAAGAAGTCGATTTGGTCTATCATGCCTGTGCTGGCTTCCTCAGGAGCAATCCATGGTTAGAGCACTCGCCTTACAAGTGTAAGAGCTGTAATCGAATCCAGGCAGGTCAGGGTGAAACCTTAGGCAAATTTCCTTTCTCCACATTTCCTTACTCCAACACTAATCCATCCCCCAAAAAACCTAGAATAAATTGGTTATTTCAATCTACGACTGTGCGCAATGCACAATTGCTGTGCGCAATTGGCTGCTATGTTTCGCCCACAAATATGCAGTCTATTCTGTGAAGCACTTTGAGACGTCTAGAAGAAGTGAAAAGCGCTATATCAAATGCAATGATTATTATTATTATCCTTTCAGTCCCACTTACAGTACTTTCCTCAGAGTAACTGACTCTCTTCATGGTATTTGTCTAATTGCCTCTTGAAAGCCAATATGGATTCTACGTCAATCACCGCTCCTGGTAAGGCATTCCATATCCTAAATTCTCTGTGTGTGAAAAAAAATCCTGAATTGATTAATACCAGATGATATTTAGATGTTTTAGAGAACGTCTGACATTCCCACCATCTTAATAGAAACAAAATGGAAAATTAATTATTAATAGCCTTTGCATTTGCCATGGTACCATGTAACAGTGAAATATCTCGAGGCTGGTGCTCAAACTTCTGCTCAAAACTGATATATACTGTTGAGTGTAGTGACTGTTTTTATGCAAACATTGAAAGTAAATGTCACGGTTTTGATAGCTGTTGCATATTACAATCCCTTCTCTGCATGACTTGAATTTGAACTCAGTGCAGCAGAGATCTTGACGTGTAGTTTTTTTACAGTTAAGATTTGTTGAAATTTCTATATTTTTATTTTTATTGGCAGAGGAGGGTGGGGGAGGGAGAGAAACATTGTTCAGATTTATAATTTCCAGTTTTAATTGGACAATCTCAGCCAGTGCGAAGTAGCTTTTTTGCCTGGAGATAATGGAAGTGTCATTTTGATGCTAATCCAGGTGTCAGGAATGACTGTGGATTGAAGTATTTTGTCAGAAAGCCTAATGTTGACAGTGACTTATTTACTATTTTTATTGGCTGCCTAGTGTTATATGTTCAATTCTCAGTAATAGTCAAATCTTCCTGACGTGAAAGGCGCTCTATAAATGTAATTTTGTTGTTGTTGTACCTCGCCTTATTAAAAATAAATCCTCAAATATATATTTATGCACATATATAATTCACAAATGTTGTGAATTGTGTATTGAGCTCAATTTCATGTCATCTTTGCCTCATATTGTTTCATTCATTTGTGTATATCGGGCTTTGATAATTTTCCCACTGATTAATAATACAGCGTCCCTATCAAGCGTATTCCCATTTCTCAAGCCTGACTTTTGTTTTGAATTCTACTGTTCAAGACATCTTAGCAGATGTTTCAAGTCTGCCTCAATTTTATATATTGCTTTAATACCAGCACGTCCGTCGAAAACCTCTGCCCTTATCGCATTTCCCAGGTGTGTTATTTATCTTATTAGTTTCAGGGGTACATTCACAAACATCTGCTGCTTTGTTCCTTCGGGGAGATATCTCGCTCCGTTCTTTGATATGGCCTTCCCTGAAGCTCAAGTCGTGTGTCAGTTAAATCTTACCTGAATTCCTATTGCAATTGCGGTGAGCACCGTTGCTCACTGTTGCCAACGAAATGTTTAAAAAAAATCATACTATATTGCAAAACATTGACCATATTCTGCAATTTGTTGCACATTTTCTTGTTGTGTATTGGTTTGACTCATGTGGCTTCCCCAGAGTTATCAACAGCACCAGCTGGTCTGCGTCGAAATATTGTGAGAGGCCAAGACCGCCTTTAATTTTATTCAGACCTGCTGTGATCTGCTTTTAACATATATGTTCAGACTAATACGAATTAGGTCGCTTTGCTAATTGCTCATTATAATTGATGTTTTGCTGGACTCTTTCGTAAAAGAGAGGAGTTTGGGGAAGGATCATGTAGTTTAATGGGTCACCGCACTGATCTTTAAACTCTTTAGATGTGGTTTGCACTCCAGCTCAGACTGATGGAATTGAGTCTCGCCATCTATTTGCTCCAATAATGATAAAGCAATAATAATAATAATTCTTGCATTTATCAGGTCTTCCAGACATCTCAATTACCTTCACAGAATATACTGTAAAGTGAATTAACTGTATATTTTGTGGGCCAAACCAAGGGTTCGAAGTGACATGAAAAGGAAAACAAGACAATTCTGTTCCTCATGGGCAGGTGATATAAAACTGCCCCTTAATTCAGCACTGAATTAACAATCTCACAGAGGTGGGGGCGGACAGGGGATATGGCAAGATGATTGATTTCAGAACTTCAATAGTGTGTTCAAAGACAGAAATTTGGGCCTCGTAAATTAAATTGAGAAATGTTGTTGGAGCAGAGTTAGAGAAGGTTAGCTCTGCAACCAACCGTCCTATAGCTGATAATATCTATGGTGCCACTGCGTTCTTGATGTCAAATGTACAAACACTCTGGGGAAAATGCAGAGCAAAGACCAGGCAAGCTTCGCAAACAGAAGCCGAGGAGCAGATTGAGTGCCACCTCTGTGATTGCAACTAGGAGAAGAAATGGGGGAAGAGATGTAGAACGTGTTCGCCATAAAAGAAAAAGTGGCAGAGTTAGAAGCGTGGCGAGATGACTGCATTGCTGATATTATGCCAGCAGTTGCAATAACCATCTGCTGATTCTATTAAACACTGTAAATATGGTATATGACTTTCCAGAGAGATGATTGATAAAATGAGTAAACACATAAGCTTGCACACAACGATGCTCACACAGAGTCTCAACATGCCTCAACTGCACAGTGTAACTGCAATTGTGGATCTTTTGTTATGACAACCCCTGCAGCCTTGAAATCTGAGTGCAGTGGAGGCTGCAATCTAAGGTACCGTTTGGGGATTAGTGGGTGTGTAGATGAGGTACGCTTTGGGAAATATAAGAGCGTCTTGCGTTAGAGTTTAACATCTGTCTATTTCCTAATGAATTAAATATAAATTCAGCAGGACTTTTGTCTGATTTGAGCGTTTATGTGGAACAAGTTACAATCCACAATAGTTATTATCTAATACGCCAAGTACAAACATATTGTTGCTTGTGTCATGTGTAAACCACACGTGTGAATTACCTGATTCAAAGCCCCTGAAATTGACCACAAGAATGCCTTTAATGAGGTCATTCACAACCAATGAAAATTAATGGTATCTAATTTAAAGATTAATAACTAATTTTCGTTAGTTAATTGCATGATTAAGGGCATTACTAAATCTTGCTGTGGACGAGCCAGATAGTTTATAAGTAAACTCCGATAACTCAATCTAAACTCATCAAGACCACTTGCACTGTCAACATCTCGACCACATTTATTTATATATTAATACATTACTGACTCGCCAGTCAGTATAACCCATCACTGACACAAAAATCCTTTTTTCCTGGAGTGACGAGTTATCAGGAGTTTACTGGACATGGCACAGAACTGGAGCCTCATATAATAAGCAAATTGTCTTAAGATATGGAGCTTTACCTAAGCTTCCTTACACCTTTGGTCGCAAGCCAGCCCTAGATATTAAACAATTAGCAAGCTTAATACCAGACTGCACCTAATGGAACTCTCTTGCAGAAGCAAGGTTCCAGCTTTGCATTTCCCTTTTGCTGGCCTGCAGCAAAACATATGGAGTCAACACAATGTGAATGAGCTTTGATTGATGCTGCGAGATAGGTTGATTGAATTATCCCCTCACCACCCCAATCAATTGACCAATGCTGGTCTTTATCAGAGTAAATAAGCTTGCTAAGTGGGAGCAAATGCAAGAATGTACATTGAAATACTTAATGAACGATGGTATCTTTGTGCTTCCTGCTTAGATGCAGGCTGGATTGCTATTAGATATAAAATTGTCATGGCGACTGGGAGGGTTCACTTTCCCCCTCACTTGGTTTCCCCATTTGAAGCCGATTTTGTGTCTGCTAAGCAGTTGCATTCTTACTTATTTAGCGTAAATTGCAAAAGACAATGAGTATGAATTTATAAATAATTTAGCGATGACAGGGTAGAGAAGCCTGAAGTTTTTTTTAATTACAAGGTCTTACCAACTAGAAGTGAACATGGAGTGTAATAATGCGCAAGATTTGTTAAGTGTTTTGCAGCGCAACATGCAACCTTAAAGGAGTTCAACAAAGTTGTTTTATCATTACATTTCAATTTTCCCCTTTCAGTTGTTGCAATCTCCATGCTATAAATTGCATATTAACATCTCGTCCTGCAAATCTTTTTTTTTGCAAAGGGCAGCCAATTAATTAAATCCAAAACTGCTGGCGTTTTTCTCAGGGAACTTTATGGGGGGGAAAAAAAAGATTGGAAAAAGCATTAGTAGGTTATTTATTGGAATGATGGAATATCAGCTCACTGTGCTACAGAGTTGCATCACAAGAGAGGTTCCTGAAGTGAGTCTTTCGGCTCATTTGATCTTATCCTTGCATCATGCCTATCCTACTATCCTCACATAACATTGTAGGTAATGGGAATCCTCACAACTTCACAGTCTCAGTCATGGCAGAGAAACAATTGTCTTCATACTGAAGCTTGTTAGGGCATGGAGTTTATCAGAAAAGGTGTATTGAAGCTTAATTGATAAAATGATTCAAAGGGGAACTGGAAGATAAGCACTTTCAGCAACCAAAATATTGGAGTATATGAGGGAAAAGTTAGAATGTGGGATAAATAACGCAGGGTGATAATAGAGGAACTAATTGCTCAACCACAATGGGTCAAAATAATCTTCTGAACTAAAAATGTCGCTGTTTAATAGAGAGCATATTGGTAACTGGTTGAAGGTATTGTTGTACACGGAGGTGATGGAGAATCACTGGGCCCTTCACGCTTCTGTTGGAGCCACCTGAGATCTAGTCAACCAGCTCGTCAGTCCTCAAATTAATTTTGTTAAATTACCTCAGCCTCTCATCGAGAATGTTAATTCATTGTTAAAGAGCTGTGTGATTTGATTAGTCTGATCTCTCCACTGCTCGGCTGATAGACTCGCAAGCTTGCCCTTCAGTCAAATTCTCCCGGTGTGCGAATCGGCACAGGAGAAGGCAAAGCAGTGACCTGCTTCCGTGAACAGACACCAGCCATTAGGGAGCATTTCAATAAGAGGATTGTGTTGCCAGGATAAGGAAGCTACATCTGGATTCGATTAAATATAGTTTCACCTTCTGGAATAGCTTCACTTTCAAGCAACCTCGGGTACAGGTGCAAATGTGCACCATCTCCACCTCACCATCATGCCACCTCGTTGGAGATGGTGTATTTTGCTAATGATATTCCTTGCATTTGATCGAGCGCTTTTCACGTCTTCTAGACATCACGTTTTCAGCCACTGGACATCTCCGCAATGCATTTAGCTTTGTGAATAGCTTAAAGTTGCCCAGGAAATGCAATTTAGAGCAACAGAAATAATTTGTGGAAAGTAATTTTTGTTATTCTGGAAGGATAAAGCATTTCATCACAATAAATGAGTAGGAAAAACTGTCATTATCTTTCCTGATGTCTGCAGAAATTATCTTTTCTAATGGCTTGAGAAATGAAATAGAATAGATTTATGCCGCTGAATAATAAAGAATCGACTCAAAGAAGCCTTTTGCAGGATGGATGAATAAACAGGCAGATTTGTTGGGGGACGCAAAGAATAATTGTTCACCTAATTGTCTTGATTTGAAAGTTAAGAGCAAGAGAAGTAATCGGGTTGGAAAAAGTGACTGTCTACACCCGTCACTAACAGCGACCGAGAGTCACTGAGGAGGAATTCTGATTGTAACCGGCAGTGCATCACAAATAACTAACTGAACAGGACTTGTGGAGTCCAGCAGTTTGGTAGTTGGAGCACTTGCTTCGTAAGTGAGAAGACCTGGGTTCAGTTACCGGCAGGGCGAAACCGTAGGCAAGTTTCCTTACTTCATACGCTTCTGTTTACCTAGCCATAACTAGCAACAGGGTGGTTAGTCGATTAGTGGATCGCTTTTCTGCAGGGATAATAATTCCTTCAAAGCAACTAAAAATTATTGGATTACTCAATGCACGACTATTTGTGGGACACTACTGTATACAATTGGCTGCTGCGTTTCACGCACAAAATATACAGTCAATTCACTTTACAGTATGTACTTTGATTTGCGCTTTGAGACGTCTCAAAGACTTCATAGGGCGCCACATCAAATGCAAGGAATATTATTATGGTAATAGTTCAAATGCTTCACCTCCAGAACTTCAGAGTGAGTCAGTTATCATGATCTACTTGTTACAGGGAATTGGTTATTGTGAGCTTCCATTAGTAAAACCTGTCGTGTGCTGTTAATTTTTGGGATCACGGGGAGCTGGGAATTCTAATGTGCCACATGAGGGTGTTAGGCATCTTATAAGTTGTAACTCATGTGTCCTACGGAAGGTTTCGAAGTAAATTTCCTGCTTCCTGTGTTGTCAGACCCTGCCACGGAGAAGCGCTCCGGGAAGCTACCCCGTGGGAAGGGTTCAAGTTGTTGTTGGAAGTTGTTGTCAAGACCAGTCAGCTAACCTCAGCAGCGATCAGGCAACCTGGAATTGTAGCCAGTTGTTTCCGAATCTTTCCGAAAGCAATCTTTCTGCAAAATGCACAAGTTAATCTGACCCGCTAGATTCCATTCCTCCGATTTGTGCAGATTGAAAATGATGCCATCAGTGCACAAGACATGATATTGATTTCTGGAAAACTGAATAATTAGGTTAAGAACATGACCTAATCAGTGCCACAGGTACAAACTATATGAATCATCCAAAACATGCACAAGGATTGATTTTTTTGTGGTGCCTTTATCACTGGTTCCCTACCATTAGTCAGACAACTGGGAGGTTATTTTTCATTATCTTGTAATGGTATCCATTTGTGATTAATTTATCCTCGGGCAAAACACACAGATTATTTAGCATGTTTTGTGTGAATTTTAAAACGGATGGTGTACATTTGTGAGAATTACTAACATTTTAATTTACTCTTTATTAGATTTTCCAGAATCACCAGAAAGTCTGACGTTGTCAGATCCTCAAGATCGGAGCATTAGGTTAACGTGGAAACCAGGCAATAGCCGTAACAGCCCCATAACCGGTATGTACACATTGTTATGTAAACTGCTTTTTTTTTCAAAGTGCTGTTTGAGTAGAGCGCGTAATTGGGATGCTCTTTTTTCATCTGTGAGGCTTGGATTCGACTCCAGGCCAGACAAATGGGATTCAAAGTCTTTTGTTGTTGCTGTTGTTTCTCAGGATTCAAATTGAAGTGGATCTGGCCAGCTTCAATCTAACATTCTGTGTTGTCATCAATTCTAATTGAGCAACAATTAACACAAAATTAGCAGTCTTGTTTTACAAGGACTTCTATATGAAACATACCTGAACATTTGTTTGTGTGCCACTCTGTATGAATCTACTTCTCATTCTGTGTTTGTTCCTCCCTGCCTTCCTCCCTCCCTCCCTACCATTACTTCTCTATCATTATTTATTTTCTGTATCGCTCTCTCTCTCTCCTATATAAACCTAACTTTATACTTCATATCACTATCCTCCCAGGAGAGCCTTTGTGGTGAAGTGCAACATTATAATGCACCAAAAGTTATTTCAAAAGTATAAAATTACTTTTCGTTGGTCCCCTGCACCTGCCTTCCAGGCTGTCAAAAAATGAAATAAATGTTTTTTAGGGAGATGGCAGAAATATAATCGTTCAAATAAAAAGGACTCAATAATGCATGATTTATTTCCTTGATGCAGTGATTTAGTTTAATGTAACTTTAGAAGGAAAATCTGATTGATCAGAAGGCTGAAGATTTTTAAGTTTATGTAAACTAACATGATGATCATTGCTTGCAAAGGTTTCAGAATGTGCCAGAGATGTTTTTTTATTAAACCATCAATCGAATAAATGTGTAGAAAAGGTGGATGGTTAAATTGTCTGCTGTTTTAAGAAGTAATTTCAATGGCTGAACTCAAGATTCAGCTGTCGGTAGATAGCACATCTACTAATTACATCAGAGCTGTAACAAAAAGACAAATTCTAGGAACTTTGCAAAACTTTGCCACTGCTCTAAAACAAACCAACTATCAACTTATGTAGTTGTTCTATCCATTTATTCCTGATCTGTGAGACACGTTATTGACACGACTAGGCTAATGTTTGAAACAAGCACCTGGCTCTTATTTTCAGAATTTATTGTGGAGTATGAAGATGATCTGTTTGATGCTGGAAGGTGGCACCACAAGACAACAGCCAGTGGAAATGAATCATCCGTTCTATTGCATCTCTCCCCTTACATGAACTACCAGTTTCGTGTTTCAGCATTAAATAGAGTGGGCAAGAGCAAGCCGAGTGTGCCTTCCGAAAGGTACTTAACACAATCTGCAGGTACGTGAATGAGTCCTTGACTTATTATCATAATACTCTAATAATAAATACTAATCCTTGCATTTGATATATTGTATCACTTTGTCGAGATGTCTCAAAGTACTTCACAGAATATTCCATAAAGTGGTTTTAATGGTGTATTTTGTGGGAGAAACGCAGCAGCCACTTTTTGCATATCAATGTCATTCACTATATCCCTACTAAGATATTACAATTTCCACAAAGTAGATCACTGGGGAAATTTCCATCATTTCCATCATGGATTGACTTTATTTATGCAGCATTTCAGAGCATCCAAATTCATAAATACAATTCATAAATGTCATTTTGAAGCTAGTTTACTGTAAACTCTTTGATGAAAAAAATCCCCAAAAGATAAAAAGCGCTACATAAATGTAAATTTGTATTGTATTGAAGCTTCAGAAAACCAGCTTCAAAGATTTGAACTGAATTGAACAATTTGCCAGATTTTGTACTCTGAAGTGCAAAGAAAATCTACAGCGTAAATGTGGACAGGTGGAATTTCCCCCCACAACTTTACATTAACTGATGTTTTATGATGTTTTAATATCATTTTTATAGATTGAAACTGTTGCACTGACTTTCACTGTTAAATATCTGCTGTGGTTACAATTGTAACTAATTTCTGCAAAACCTGCTTCCCTCTTCTCTCCTGAGGGATTCCTCTGTCTCTTAAAGATAAGTTTTTTTTTCACTGCTCTGTTTTTGTATTGAGTTGCAACTTCTGGCACAGAGAAGAATGCTTCTTCTTTTCTTATTTTCAGTGTTTGAAGATTTTCCAGTAGCTTTTTGGTATCAATCCAATGTGTTTTGGAAGAGTTACAAGAATGCTGGGTCAGAAACTGATAGGTTTTCATTTATGTGCAGTGTTTGGTCAAAGTACGTAAATCATGATTCCCCCCCCAACCCCCTCCACCCCCCCCGTCTGCTCTGTAACTGATACAGTTGAAGCAGGAAGCTCGGCAAGCAAATTATAAGGTTTTTATCTTCATCAACCACTGCTATCTTACGCCAGTATAGATAGGTAGCATGTCATGTACCTGTCTGTATTATGCCAGTGAAAGTCGTTGGTTGAGGAATTGCAATACCAAACCCCCAAGGGCACAAAAACTTTTGTCTGAATAAAGAATGTAAAGCATAGATGCAAGTTGGTATTCCAATGAAAACTAGTCTGTTCAAGGAAAGATTGTTACAAATCTAAGGAAACCATTATAAGATTTTAGATGCACAGATGTTATGTGCTGATTTATGGTGAGTCCAGTTCCTTAACGTGTTTCTTAATTTTCCCGTTCCATCCATACAGTCCATAGACAAGACTGCAGCCTAATCCCTAACAATGGACTGAAACTCCAGACTATTAATACAGGAGTGCCAGTACCATTGAGCCTTGCACGCTATTGTGCTCTATGGGCTAACCATTGCCCACATCTCATTCATTAGTAGGTGGTTCTACATTGTGGTTTAAAAACATGATCTATTTTGATATATCAATTGCAAGGATTATTATACGCAACTCTCAAGAATAAATGTACTCTACTTACGCTTTATTGGCTACGAGTGGGTGGAAAATCTCCCCAAATACTAAATGAAAGTAGACATTTTTAAAACACAACATAAAGGCTCAAAATTCCACTTACTTGCATTCCCCCCTGAAATTCAAGATAGGAATTCTTTGAAAGCCAGATTGCCTCAGTTCTTTTTTTAAAAAAAAGCTTCCACATTGAGATGGAATTGAAGGGTGTTCGACAATTGCTTTATCTTAGAATTTAAGACAAAATGGTCTCATGATCAAAGACAAGATGGCAATTGGGGCCTCACTTTTGTTTCACTTTACATCAGATTTCAGAATTGCATTGAAGACAAATAAAGATCCAAACTATGAGATCCCCAGTCAACAGTACAATTTTTTGAACACTTTCCTTTTCTGTGTTTTTTATTCAATTCAATAACGTATAGCAGGAGGCAATCTAAATGGATCACGTGGTCTGATAAAGAAAAATAATAGTTTGTTTTGTGCCAAGGGGTTCAGATTATTCTGCTAATGTGCATGTTTTCTTTCCCCATTTTACTCAGTTCCTGAGAAGAATCCAGTAAATGTCAAAGGAGAAGGAACGGAACCTCACAATATGCGAATTTCATGGGAGGTGAGAAAAATGGCTTGTTAATATTAATTGCTGTAGGGAATTTAGAAATTATGTTAGGAGAGAAAGTCATCAATGTCATCTGGAAATACATACCAGGCACTCCCTTTATAATGTTAATGTGGCTTCATGCAGCTAATAATGTGGTCACTTCTGCGTTGACTGCCAAAGCAGTACCATTGAGGTGGAATGGTCTATAGAATATTCAAGATGATCCAAGGTAACTTCAGCTATTTTGAGAACTCAAGCTGATCACGAAATTCCCCCCTTTGTGTTAACCCAAGCAATGCTACAATTAAAAAAAAATTACAATGTGCATCACTGGATCTTACCATGTTGAGCTCATCTCCAAGAATGGAGGCAATTACTTATGTCGGGGAAGTGTTAGATGCTAAAACATGAAAATATTGTATTTTTCTGATTCTTTTTGATTGAAATTCAACATTCAGTTGTGCACATTGAGGAATGGGACATAGCTGTAAAGGAGATAACGGAATGGCTACCTATTTCTTACCAAGCTTCTTCGACATTCTCTTTGTTCTTCGGTCTCCTGCTTCATAAATCATCGCGGCTATTGTTAATGACTATCTCAGTCCTCAGAAGACTTTCACCAAACAGAAAGGCATCTATAATATATCTTCTTAAAAACAAAGCATTGAAGTCTCATGGTACATTTCAGTAACGTTCTTGAGAGTCATCTAATGTTATTGCAGCACTCCATGGTGCTGAGATCTGTTGAGAGCATCATCCTGTAGCTTGGTGGTTAGAACTTTTGCCTCACAAGCGAGAGGCCTGGGTTTGATTCCCGGCAGGCCAAAATGTTGGGCAAGTTTCCTTGCTCCACACGCCGCTGTTTGCCTAGCAGTGAGTAGAAACTCGGTTATTAGTCGATTTGCGGATCACTTTTCCGGGGATAAGACTGTTTGTGGAAAAATGCTGTGGGCATTTGATTGGCTGCTGTGATTTGTCCACAAAATATACAGTCAATTCACTTTATAACATATTCTGTGATGTGCTTTCAAATGTCTTAGGCAGCTTATAAATTATGTGTCCTATGGAAGGTTTTTGTCTTGTGTTGTGAGAGTTTAAGGACAAGATGCGGCAGCTACGTACGTGCATGCGATGAATGGTTCGATCACTGAGTAGTCTGCCATCACCAAACATGTGATTTTGTAATGAAAGTCAGCCATTCTAACAACAGGTCCCCAAACAAAATGTGGTGCATCGCGCAGTTTATTGACTCCTGTCTCCCTCCTCCAACCTGGAGCACTGTAATCAGGGAGTTTAAAGAACATTTCTGCATAATCTGGGTCAGAGTCGACCATCACAAAATTGATTTTATGTCGGCTTTTGCAAAGCAAAGACTGTGACCAGACAAACAGAGAGAGAGAGGGCACAAATGGCAGCCCAGCTTTTGCAAAGGTGCAGTGAAAACATTGGCTTTGGTATCAGTGGTTGCATCGCAGAGCCAAGAGTAGTCTTTGACAGTCAAGACTTTGGGTTTTGAGACGGATATAAAAAATACTTTGATGTCAGTTTGGCCGTGTAAATCAGATAAATTAAATACTGAGTGGATTAAACAAGCTGCTCAACTTTACTATGCAACTACATTCCTTGCATTTGATATGGTGCCTTTTCAGGTTGAGACGTCTCAAAGCGCTTCTCAGGATATGGTGTAAAGCGGGTTGACTGTGTGCTTTTTTTGGACAAAAAACTTGTGGAGTCCTGTAGCTCAGTGGTTAGAGCACTTGCTTTACAAGTGAGAGACCTGGGTTCAATTCCAGGCAGGGTGAAACCATGGGCAAGTTTCCTTACTTCACATGCCTAATAATAATCCCTAAAAATATAAATACATTGATCATTTCAATCCATGACTGTTTGTGGGACACTGCTGTGCGCAATTGGCTGCCACTTATATATAGTCAATTCACTTCATAGTATATTCTGTGAAGTAAGGAATGATAGAAAGCAAAACAAAACATTGTTAATATTGATCAAGTCAGGAAAAGAGGGAGATTGAGCTGGCCCTGGTAATGGGAGACCAGGGCAAAACTAAAGTGCTGAAATAAATGATAAATTATAAGTATATAGTATATTCTGTGAAGCGCTTTGAGACGTCTAGAAGACTTGAAAAGCTCTATGTCAAATGCAGTGATTATTATTATTATTAAAATCATTGACCATCTCCACGTTCCCATCAAAACCTTTATTATTTAACAAGATTGTGGGAGAGGTTTCAATAAAGAATACTCTTTAAGCACATTTGAGTTCATCCTTCTGAAATATCCTCTGTACCATGCTCTCATAACAGCACAAAGCTCTTTCTTAAATGTCTCCAGTGTCCTGGCCTCAATCACTTTTCCTGGTAACCAATTCCAATCATCAATTACCCTTGGTGTTTGTAAAAAAAACATTGGCAAGTGGCTGTCCTGAAATTGCCCTTTGCAACCCTGAACCTGTGCCCTCTTGTGCCTTAATGCCTAATGCTACCTTAATGTACAGTATTCTTAAAATAGTGCTTTAGGAGCTCTTAAGCCTGCAGGCCTGAACACCAGCTTGTACATGATTTCTGTGATTTCTTTCAGCACTTTAGTTTTGCCCTTGTCTCCCATTACCAGGCCAGCTCAATCTCTCTCTTTTCCTGACTTGATCAATATTAACAATGTTTTGTTTTGCTTTGTTTTGCTTTCTGTCGTTCCTTACTTCGATCCTATCCTGTCAGCTAAGGCTTGAGTTCTGAGGAAATCCTTTGTCCAAAATAAAGCCTGAGAGTTTCTGTGCGTTTCCAGCTCAGTATGCCCTCCCTACACCCACAGGCTTGATTTCCATCTTTCTTTTTCTTTCTATTTCCATTAATAAGTAAGGTCATCCTTTTGGGGGAAAATAAAAGATTCTCCAGTTAAAAATGGAATTGATAGAGAGCTTTCAGTGCTTTTAGGTGTCCCAAAAGGTGGTCAGAGATTGTCCTCCATAATACTCTTAGTTTCTCGCTTGTTGTAAACTATTCATGACATGTTATAATAATAATAATCCTTGAATTTGATATACCGCTTTTTCACGTCTTCTAGATGTCTCAAAGCACTTCACAGAATATACTGTGAAGTGAATTGACTGTATATTTGTGGGCGAAACGCGGTAGCCAATTGCGCACAGCAGTGTCCCACAAACAATTGGGGATTGAAATGACCAATTTTATTATTGTGTTATTTTTGGAGGGATTATTATTTGGCGTATGGAGTAAGGAAACTTGCCCAAGGTTTCGCCCTGACCTGCCTGGATTCGAACACAGGTCTTACGCTTGTAAAGGGAGTGCTCTAACCACTGAGCTACAGGACTCCATGTTGCTCCAGTAAGCACAGGTAGCACTATCACTTGAAGGGCTGTAATATTCCAGCCATCCTTAACCTGCCTCTAACTAACTTGACACTCATTTCTCACACAGTCTTCCTTCATTAATAGGATGGAGGAAAGTAAGGACAGTAGGAGTTTCTGATGATGCAGTAACCCGTTGTTTCAACCCGAGTAGTGATTATAGCCTGGGGCACAGGCCTCAATGGGACTTGAGTCGAGCCATGTATGATGTAGAAGGATCTAAAAAAGAATATCTTTTAAAATAAAGATGAGCGTCCCACGTGGATTGAATTGCCATCAGCTGGCCTTGGGGACTCCAGGAAATGGTTACGTCAGCACATACATTCCACTCGATGAATATTCGGATTTTGAATGTCACTGTTTGCAAAGCTTTAATAGCAGGGCAGCGATTTCCAGTGTGTTAACTAGTGCCTACCCTAGAGAAAGCAGGCATTTTTAATAAGTCTCTTTAATATAAAAAGCAAAAAGAAAAGTGCAAGTGTTGAAATTTCCTGACGAGAGGTCAGACTGAAAGATGTTGATAGACTTTCCAGCATTTTCAGCGTTTTCTGTTTGTATTTCTGATTGACTATTCCCCTCTTGTGGATTCCAGAAAGGCATCCAGAGAGATTTGCATATAGTTTGCTTGCGAATTTGTTCTTGCTATTTAATGTAGGTTACCATTTTACTCCCATGTTCCCCATCTTCCACCTTCCCTAGTCTGGCTGAGTTAGAGGATGGTAGCCCTGTGGGACATGCTGAAAATATTCCTTTTCCTTCCAGACAGAGGCACCTTGATCTTGCAAGCTAATAATACAGCAATGCGAATCATGATAATCCTTGCATTTGATGTAGCGTTGATATTCTATATATATGTATATCATATTATAGATTTAATATTGTGTCTTTGTCTGAAAGCACTTCGCAGAAGTATACTGTAAAGTGAATTGACTGTATGTTTTGTGGGCAAAACGCAATCACCAGACACATTTGGGTGACAAACACACTTTGGCCTAGTTGATCTCTCCATCCAAAATATGTGTCTACTTTTACAATATCAGCTGTTTGGTAAATGAGTTGAGAGTCCTGGCCTCAGGCACCTATTCTCGATATTACATTGTAGCGGATGATTACCCTCCGTGTAGAGAAATACTTTCAGACGCCTAACATTGCTCCTCGCAATCTTGACCCACTGCTGTCTCACTGTCCCATTTAGCATTTGATACACTCCCTGGTGTTAGCCAGCTGAGATCACAAAGTGAAGCAAGAGAAATCAATCTATTTCAATCAATAGAAACATAATAATAATCCTTGTGTTTCATGTAGTGCTTTACATGTCTTCTAGACGTCTCAAAGCGCTTCACAGAATATACTGTAAAGGGAATTGACTGTATAGTTGTGGGTGAAAGGCGGCAGCTAATTGTGCACCGCAGTGCCAGAAATCAAATCCAGGTGTCTTGCCTGCAAGGCAAGTGCTCTAACCACTGAGTTACAGGATTCCACAGCATAGGAGAAGGGCATTCAGCCCCTTTAGCCTATTCTGTCATGAAATAAGATCATGGCTGATCTGTACCTCAAGTCTATTTACCTGCCCTTGCCATTAGGAATGCTTCATACCAGGCTTGATTTACAGTATATAAGATTTACAATTGAAAAGTTATTTTGTAAAATTGATAAATTACCTTTGTGCTTTTTTAAACTTCTGTGTATATTTACTTAAACAAAATGATCAAGGAAAGCCCCAATGTCATTGACTGCAGAAAGTGATTTTCCTGATTGCTACAATTTGGACTTTATTTTTCAGCCATTGGGTCAAGTATACATGGCAACTCCTCATTGTATTTATTATTCATTATTATTATTATTTTTCCACTTTTTTCCCCCCAGTAATCTCAAATGAATGGAAATAATTGTGAAAACCACAGTACTGTACAACCATTTTTTGTGTGACCCTTTGTCAATGAACAAACTGTTTGAGGTGAAGTGAGTCATTTTCACATCTAACCGTGTATACAAAAGAAGGAGCAGTCTGATTTATTTACAGGGCTGAAGGGTATGTGGTGAGAATAGAATGAACGATATTCATTCAAAGGTAACTTGCTGTATTGTTTAGGACCCCCACCAAAAAAACAAGATTAACGTAAATGGGACCACTTTTCTACCCAAATGGGGAGTGGCTTTTCATGGCATTAAATTAAGGTCTTGTCTCCCGAGGAATTTAGGATTGCAGGGACTTTCAGTCTATCAAACCTGCCCCACCAGTTTACTAGATATTGACAGATCTTTTTTTATCCCAGTGCCTTACCCTTTTACCTCTGCTATCTAAGTATCTAAAACTGTATTGATTTCGCCCTCTCCGCTTTTTTAGGCAGAACACAGCTGTCTGTGGGAAGAAATGCTCCTTGATCTCAGTTCTCAGTGTCTGCCTGCTTTTCAGGTGGCTGTTAAGGATCCCCCAAAACAATTTGAAAAGAGAACGGTGTTGTTCCCGGTGCCTCGGGAAACAATCCTGCAGGTTTATTGGTCAGTCACCTCACATCTGACTGTTTGTGGGACATTATTGGCACAAATTGGTGACCGCTTTTGCCTACAAATAAAATGGGCACTCTTGTGGTTAATAATTACTATTGAAGAGGTTTCAATGCTTACCTTTTCAAGGTAAAGTACGATGCGTAAGCAGCTTCCACCTGTTGTACGCCCAGTATGTGTCGTGAAAATTATGCTGGATTGATGCTTAAAGACGCACAGAGTTTGGGTCGCGGCATGTGATTGTGAAATGATTGGCGTTGGCCAAAATTGCCTTGAGGAGGTGTTGTCACGAGGGAATTGATTGCCCCCCTCTGCAGTGTAAGTGTGGGGAGTGCAAATCAATTTGGCATCTGCTTGAAAGTGGTCTCCCGAGGCCAGCCAAGAAAGTCTTAAAGGACCATTTTAATGTGATTAAAGAGACAGTCACACTCCAGCCTTTCTAAGATATTAAAATGTGAACCAGCGTTTGATGGGGTTAGTGGAACTCCATTGAACTGAGCTTTGTATGCCCAACAGTTCTCCCCAGCCTCTGACCAATGTGATTGAGGACTGCAACGTGTAAATCAGGCTTTCATCGACTAATGGCTTCAGTGCTGGAAGCGATTTGAAATGGCTTCCATAGAATAAACTGGTCATTACTCTCAGATCAGTCAATTATATTTTATTTATTTTCCTCCTAATTCTCATCTGAATTGAATTTCTGCTGCGTCAGAAACTCCAAACCATAATAAGGAGCGTGTCCTGACTACGTTTCTTGGTAATTGGAACAACCACTGGCTGCAGTCTCTTCTGCAGAGTAAATTGCGTAATTTCTCAGCCTCTCACCCCTTGGTGCCTGCTGGGTTAGTGTATGTTATGGCCTTCAGTTGCTGTTTGCTATTTTTCTGATTTGCCTTTTGCTCCCGGTTTTGCAAATGCCTTCCCCTCATACCACAGTCCCGGAGGCGAGATGATGCTTAGTGTCTTTCTTCATTTAGTGGTAATCCTACAACGCTTCTATTAGTTGTCAGTGGTAGGGGAAGATATGGAATGACCTTAAAATAATTGGTTCTTTTGAAATTCAGCTGGGTTTGCTTTCTGAGTTGTAAAGTACAAAAATAGAGATACATTGTTCACTGGCTAATAAGCAAAATGTTTCCCCTCTTTCTCTCTCTCTCTCTCTCTTCACTGTCACGCATTGTTGTGAATTAATGAACACAACTAAAACAAAATATATTTCCAGCAGATATTAACCCCTGCTGAGCCACCCGGTTGACAGAACTATCTATCTTTTTGTATATTTTCACTGTCATGTTGACCGTCCCCCCACCACACCACTACAAACATTACTAGTTAAACATCAGAAATATTTTATTAACCCCAAGTCACTGAAATATACAAAACACCCACAATTGGATATAGATGTGTTCAAATACTATAAGTTTATTAGATTATTTTATTTTAAAATGGAAGATCATGCAGAATTATGAAGGTTCCTGCAATTCAGTCTTAATTTAGAAGCAAGTTTTCCACAGTTCTTAAAAATAATCACTTTTCCATGTTAATACTGAATTGAAGAATCTGACTCCATTTTTTGTTTTAACACCAAAATGACAAGGTCGCATAACAAGGAAGTCCCTGTTAATCTCTGATCCTGGTCCAAGTACAAAGTTGGATGACAGACACAAATTCAGGCCTTTGCCATAACTCATGATATTTCTGTGGGATTAATCTCAGCCTGGTGCAAGGATATATCATCAGAACTCCATGAGTCAAAAATAAACCAAGTTACCATATCCGTTCGAAAAGTACAATTGCCTTATCAGCTTTCTCTCATTGTCAGCAATGCCCAACAAAAAGCCATGAAGTGAATGACCAATTTTGTCTGGAGGATCGTTGGCCAGGTCACTGTGGGGAAAATCGCATCCCTGATGGACTACTGCCGCGGGATTTTTTATCTGCAACTAATGAGGGAGATGGGCAAACACGCGATTCAAGTCTACGATTTTTCAAGGGGATGTGGAAAGAGAGCGGAATGGGATCAGAGAAATAATACACAGCGGTTGGGTACAATCTTGCAGAGTTTGCTGTGGCTGTGAAATTTGTGGATGTCTGCGATAGCCATCTCCTGAAGATGGCAACAGCTGCAATCTCACAATGGGATGCAATGCATTTAATGATGCCTGACTTGTGATGTACAACCATGTTGCTTGCTGGTTGATGCTGGCCTACCGTCCTTTGCAAAGCAGGGCTGGACAGATCTATAGATCAATACGACGTTCCCGTAATTTACATTACTGTTGCCATAAATTGAAAACGAATGCATTTTTTTAGGGGAAACAGAAATATAACCGAGAATATTTATAGAATCGTACGAATTTCAGCCAGGACAACACCGTGTGATGGAATGCTGTTTATTGTGATCAATGCAAAATATTCCTTCACATAATAGTTTTAAGTCTGTTAAGGCAGGTTACCTATTAAGTCATGGGGAAAACTATTAAATAATGCAGGAGCCTCGATGGACAAATGGTCTACCGCTTGCTGAAACTGTGTTGGTTATTAATGAATTGAATGTATGAGATGACATTTTTTTTATTTCGCTTTAATTTCCTGGTGTTGGGGCTTTGAACGCAGTTGCACAGGTTGGCAAAGGCATCTCTCCAATGAAAGGCTATTGCTTTTAAATGTTACATTATCCTCCTTTCTCTGGACGCTTATTCGTAATAAGCTCTACATTTTTAATGTCATTGCTCAGCCGAGTGTCCTGCTGGCCCTTTTGTTACATTAAATATTAACCGGCAATTTAGATGCTTGTTCCTGGAGCACTGCGCAAACCCGCAGGAATCCATGCACAGTTGGATGAATGTAACGAACGAGTAGTAAAATGCCAGGCTGCTGTCTTAAAACACTCTGCTATAGGCACTAGTTTACACAATACTGTACTACAGTCCCACTCTCACCACATCAAGTGCTAAACTTACAATAAGAATAGTAATTATAATAGCAATAATAATATTGCCCTATCAAGGGCTTTTAATTCATCCAGTAACTGCCACTGCCGCTTGGCAAGCCTCTTTGCTCTTCTTACTAAAACTTCAGTCTTGTTTAGGAATGACCATCCTGAGTGATACACAATGGAATGTCTCCAGAGGTCTATGCTTTTTGGACGCAGCATTTCAAAACCAAAACATTCAATACAGGAGGAAATCATTTGACCCATTTATGCATGTTACATTACTGCTTATAGTTCCTTTCTTTTACTTAATCCCACTTTTCAGATCTTTTCTCACTGGAATCTTATAATAATAATCCTTGCATTTGATATAGTGCTTTTCATGTCTTCTAGACGTCTCAAAGCACTTCACAGAATGTAATGTAGAGAGAATTCACTGTATATTTGTGGGAGAAACGTAACAACCAATTGCACATAGCAGTGTCCCACAAACAGATGTGGAATGAAATGACAAATTTTATTATTGTGCTTCTTTTTGGAGGGATTATTATTAGGCGTGTGGAGTAAGAAAACATGCCTGAGGTTTCGCCCTAACCAGTTTGGCTTCAAACATAGGTCTCACGCTTGTAAGACGAGTGCTCCAACCACTGAGCTATAGGACTTAACATTCATGGGATTGCACTGACTGAACAAAGAAGTTAAATGTATTCTACAAAAGCGGTATTGTATTGTATTCTACAAAAATGGGTATTGTGACACAGTAGCTTGCAAATAAATGATTATTCATTTTGATTAAAAAAACACTTATCAGGGATTTTGTTAATAAAGTTTTTAACAATTAGTATCAGATTATTGACATTTTAAAGCATCTTCAAAATATTATGGTCATTGTGGATGAATGCCTCTTCTGGTTCTGCAACAATGCACTCTGTCAATAAAATGATTTGTTGTCAGGAAATCTGTAACAGGGAATTGGGTACTCCGAACTGTTTTTGCGGGGAAGTTGCAGCAGCAGAATAGAATTCTGAAAGAACTAATGCATATTTGTACTTCAATGCATTTCCCATGTTATCAGATATCAGCCATAGATATTCTGCATTACCTGCAGCAACTTTGTTGATGTGCGATTACAATGGGAAATTCTAATGAAAGCCAATATCGGCAAAGATACATTTTGGTTTCCCCCACAAATCCGGTCAATTCACTTATATTATATGAAGCGCTTTGAATCATCTCGAAGATGTGATCAAGTGCAATATTAACTTGTGGAGTCCTGTAGCTCAGGGTTTAGAGCACTAGCCTTACAAGCATGAGACCTGTGTTCGAATCCAGGCAGAGTGAAACCATGGGCGTGTTTCTTTACTCCACATGCCTAATAGTAATCCGGCAGTAAAAAACTACAATTAATTGTTCATTTCAATCCACTGCTGTTTGTAGGTCACTGCTGTGCGCAATTGGCTGCCGCGTTTAGCCCACAAATATACAATCAATTTATTTGGCAGTATATTCTGTGAAGCGCTTTGAGACATCTGGAAGACATGAAAAGCGCTACATCAAATGCAAGGATTATTATTATAAATGCAAGGATTATTATTATTGATGATGGCGATGCCGAATGAAATTTTTATTCTCATATGTTTGTTTTCCCTTGCGATCTAACACAGTATTTGAATTCTCATAATAAAACCACATTGAGAAAATTGTGACGCAAATGGTGCACTAATTATCCCAGGTGACAATTATCACACTGATAATGAAATTGGGCGAAGAGGCCAGGTGATAACCAGACTAAGAGAGTGGCTGTTAGTGGATTTCCAGTCCCATGGTTTGAAGTTTCTAGTTACGAAAAGACAGGTTAAAGCAAACACAATCAATATTTATGAAAAGTAAGTTTATGGCTATGATACAGTCTTAAGTGTCATCCTATTTCATAAGTTGGAAAATATATTTAAAATATCTACTGTATTTGCAGACAGCACAGGGCACATAGTATTGTGAGTAAAAAGCTAATTGTAACTAAGAACTGTGCTATGTTTAGCAATGGTTTATTTTGATGGAAATGCAATGATAGTGTTGCTTGCTCTGAGAGCTCGATGGGTCAAATGGCTTGCTTCTGTGCTATACATTTCTGTGACTCTACATGAGGCTGAATAAATGAAAGCAACACTGGCAATAATCATTCCTTCCGTGGCAAATGCATACAATTAATTACTAAAGTTGATCAATGTGGTTTAGCGTTTGGCTTTTGTTTCAGCAAAATCCATTTGTTTTAAGATGGAGTTGGTACCATTGCTGCAGTTGTGCTGATAAAAAAAAGCTCATTGTATCTAATGGAGATTTGACTGACTCATTTGATTGATTCACCAGTCTCCCCATCTTCATTCACTGCAAATGAGGCTTACCTGGTAGGGGAAGCTGCCGTTTTTTTTATAACAAACAGATTCCTAATAAGAATGTAAACCTTTGTAGCGTTGTGACCTCAAAGCAGATGTTTATTCCAAAACACGATGTATAAATTTTCGATGTCCCACCAGATCTGAGCAGTCTGGCCTTTTGCCTTATGCTGATTCTAGAAGTACAGACAGATGGAATGGGAAATACACAGCAATGATAAATAGGGATAGAAAATGCCCTAGGTCTTTGTTCAG
Organism: Hydrolagus colliei; assembly: GCA_035084275.1. Lineage (NCBI taxonomy): Eukaryota > Metazoa > Chordata > Chondrichthyes > Chimaeriformes > Chimaeridae > Hydrolagus > Hydrolagus colliei. The sequence goes on from CM068753.1 coordinate 11,048,916, forward strand.
CGTAAAAGGCAGATCTCGCGAGGACAATATTGTACACACTTTTGATGAAACTAGGGTTTTTGGTGCCCATTATTGTGTGCTTGATGGAATTTATCTGTGAAATCGTAACTGAAATGTAGTTAGCAGAAATGAAAATGCATTTGCCTACTCTGCAGGGAATGAGAGAATTGGGAAACAAATTGAAGGACAGAGATGTGAGGGGAGTGGGGGTGTTAAGCCATTACTGTTTCGAGAGGATTGAAACGTGTTGAAATGGTAAGGGGATGTGAAGCTTTGAACCGTTTGAAGTTGGGTTTAAAATCACAACAGACAAAAATAATCGCTCATTTCATGGAAAGTATTACAGATTCCTCTTAGATTCAGGTGTTTACAATTCCTTTATTATTTTGTGACAGGGAGTTATGTACCTGTAACATAGATCTTGTGAACATGGAAACTGAAGGAGGCCATTCAGCCTATTGAGTTTGTTCTGCCTTTTCATGAGATCATGGCCGATTTTTAAATTCTGTTTCCTTGCTTTTTCCCCAATCCTTTAATTGTCTTTACTTTCTATACCGCTGTCTCACTTTTAGGCATCCCAATTGATTCTGCCTGAACTGTCTTCTGGAGTTATACTTTTTCACATCTGGGTGAAGAAATGTATTATCCGACTTCCAACTAGTTTAGCTCTAATTTTCAAATTGTTTGGGATCTCTACCAGTCAGAAGAGTCATTCATTATCCGCTTTAATAAGTGTTCCTTTTCCCTCTTCCTTCCTCTAAGAAATTGCTGTCCACACCTCATTAATTACAGTCTTGAGTCTAGTCATACTTATTTTGATTCCTCCTATATTAATGTTGACATTACTATTTAAAATATGTTTTTTCTTGTGTTTGACCTGCAAACAACACTACGGGAAATAATTTTCATTCAAGGTGATTGTACACATATTGATGCATAAAATGTGTGCCTGTTGTCGCTGAATCCATCTTGACTTGCACGGTTTCTGAATTTATTTTGCAGCCTTTGAAGCCCATTGATTGGAATGGCAATGGACTGAAATACAATGTTAGTTGGAGACAGAAAGACACTGAGATGCCCTGGAATCACCGTATAGTCAATAAACATCACTTTGTTGTTGATAATACCCCAACATTCGTACCTTACGACATCAAAGTTCAAGCGTTGAACGATTTAGGACCAGGACCTGAGCCAAAGATAGCAACAGGGTATTCAGGAGAAGATTGTAAGTATATCATTACTGAGGTTAAAGTTTTTCCATTTCAAATGTACCACAATCCTACTTTTGTTAAGAATCAGATTGGTTTATTATAATATTAACAATTTCAGGGGTCAGCATATTATACTTAATATTTGTTTGTGGTGTAACTTATCTGTTCATTTATTCTTTCTTCTCATTCTACTTTTCCAAAATGGCTCTGTGTTGGTGTGACGTAATAGGAGGTTGCGAACACATACTAATTTCTTCCACTTATCTGTTCCTCACATGTAAAGCCTCAGATATTGCGTGTTGGTGGATTCCTCGACTGTGATACCACAGCTGAGGAGGATCCTGTCATCAACACGTGTCCACAGCAGCTCATTTTCAGTAAGGAGCTGTTGTTTGGGGATCAAATGCATAGGTTGAATGCATGGAATTCTCGGTTTGATCTGGATATTCTTAAACACGGTGATGGATTTCCACAAGTGTCAGACACACTGAAGCCAGTTCCACTCCCAGGCCTGAGTGAGTTCAGGTGACTTAGCACAGACCACCACGAATTTGCAGGCTGGTGTGGTTCAATGCAATGATTTACAATTGTTCATTGAAGTCGTTTACTTAATTAAATAACACCAACTGCAAACTCTTCTCTCGCTCAGCATAACAAAACACAATCAGTTATTAACTATAGAGTTGGGCACATGGAATTTGGAGGATAAACAGCACTTCTTCGCAGTCAATTAATCAGCAAAACTGAATCATTCAGCTCCCAAAATGTTCTGATCACTTCAATGAAAGGAAATGGTCCATGCTGTGTAAAAATGGAGCATATGGGCTTAATATAAACAGTAACTATACGGAAATAGTATAGCATTTCCACTGTCAGCTGTTCTGGATGAATTTGCAGCGGTAACAGCTGTTGGGGACTCTGCAAATGCTATGAATAATTCCCCGTATTTCTACTGCTATTCCTTGTTACTGCAATAAAAACAGTGGCATTGGAAAGCAGCTACATGCTTTTACAAAAGAACTTCATTTAAACCAGTGTTATGCCCGTCTCTTGGTTGAAAGTGGCACAAGTGAGCAGCGGTCAATTTACCGCACTTGCCCCCATCAATGCAGTCATGCAAGGGGTCTTTATTGGCCCGAGAACACAGCAACTCCCATGAAATCCTTGGGCTAGCTTCAGGTAAGCCATCGTGCCGAAATTGAGTGGTGAAGGGAGGAGTAGCACATCAACAGACAGTCGATAATTACTCACAGACCTTTTCTGTGCTTATTGGTGATTTCGTTTTTGGGACGTCCCCCTGACATCAAAGATGCTAGACAAATGTTAATTTGTTCATAATTATCAGTAATGATTATCACACCGCGCCATGCCATTTGCATCCACAAACAATTTGGGGCACTCATAATCCTGATATTACTTCGATTCAAAATCCTGCGGTTGACTTTTCAGAATAGCAACCCACACACTGCAAAGTGGGGTGAGAACAAAGGCAATTCTTCGAGGTTGTCAATCGCAACATTTTTCAAATTATTCTGCACAAACCTTAGTTAGCATTCACATTAGGCAAACCCAACTGCCTCAGGGATACCTAGAGGTGTTTTTTTGGGGCAAATTACAGTCAGACTCTTACTATGCTTATTTTTCCAAAGGCTTTGTTGGCTCAAGACACAATCTTATGCAGCCAGAAGACCTTGACTTTGACAAGATTCAATTATTAGATCAAAGAAGGGTAACATTATCAGGCATCATTTCTGATTAAGATCAAGAGCCTTTATGTCTCTATCTGGAATTACATGCCAAATTAGAATAGATATTTCAGACGAGTTTTTAGTAAATTTGTCGCGTTTTCATTATATCAATTTACATTCCTTTTCTCTATAAGTTTGTCACTTTGACGACTTTTGCATTGCATTCTCCCAAAAAACACACACGTGCGAATCATTTGAAGTTCAAGCCTTTTAATGTTCTTAAAATTTTCTCCAAGCAGAATTTTTATGTTATGTGACTTAGATTCGCCTTGCCTCCCCCCTCCTCTCTTCCTACTTTCAGGTCTCGGCTAAAGACCTTTCTTTTCAACCATGCCTTCGGTCACCTTCTTCCCCCTTCCTCTGGCTTGGCCCCGAGATCCATTATTGGGAAGCGCTCTGAGACGCCAACCGGCGTGGAGGGTGCTATATAAATCCAAGTTGTTGTTTTTGTTGTTGTAGATTAGCTCTGAAGTTACTTTACAACAAAACCAATATAATTTCTAATTACATTAGAAATGTTCTAATTTTTTGCATGCCAGCGCACTCTTATTTTCACTGTTGGCTTGCGTGTAAAATGACATGACTAGCATGAATGGAAAGCTTCTTTCTCACCACACTTTCAGTGTGTGGGCTGCCATTCTGAAAAGTCAAAGTATTTAGCATGCAAAAAACTTTCCCTTAACTATTTAGATAATTCCCACTGATTATATTCAACATGCCTGGAGTCCTCTTTTTATGGGTTCATTGCACTTTATTGCATTATCTGTAGCTCTTGCAACCTTTCCTGCAAACATGTTTGGATTATTATCTTCATTGAATTTTGTGGATTTATTAACTGACCAAGATCGATCCAAATCTCAAATTTGGTCAGCAACTTCTGTATAAAAACAGAAGTCTTCTGTGCTGGGTATGTTCTCACAATAGAATGAGCGATGTATTCAGTCTGTCCCAGATGAATATAATGAGTTGTAAAAGATGTTTGTGCTAGATCTTTGAGTGGGTTGTGACAGTATTTCTCATGAAAACAGGAAATTCTGTATTGACAAGCTGCGCATTTTTTTATATGCTAATGTAATTTATGTAATTTAGTGGGTAGTGTAAAATATTAAAATGTAAGAATATCATTTATTTTGGATATCAAGGCAAATCAATGCAAGAATGCAATACATTTCTGCTTTCAAAACTCTGTCAGCACACAACATAGCTGTACAGTAACCCTACTTTGACTCTTTCCAGATACAGAGCTGCATTGTTAACCTTCAAAAAGGACTCTTACCACATTAGGAATATTTTCTTATCATGCACACATACACCATGCTTATGGCTTATTTGAGTAACAGTCAACTTAGTTACAATCTTTGCCAAATTATGGGTAGTTTCTTCTTGTGGGCTCTCTTGTCGCCACCACTCTTCCCCAATTTGACATTGTCCAAATTCATTTCACGCAAGACTCCAAAGGCCCCCAGTGAAAGAAGACCTCTATCCCATCAGTCTGGGGTGGGTTAATACAATTGAAGGTTAGAGAACAATACTTTTGCCCAGTGTGACACCCAATCCCCTATATCCTATGTATTTGAATGAGATTGAATTGAAGCCCTGCTTGCCTGCACAGGTGGATTTTTAAAAAAAACATTACACTGCATAAGAGAAGGGAGTTGCTCCCCTTGTCTTAGGTTGCAATTGACCAGATATCTTGATCACTCGCTCCCTGGCTGTCTGTGGGACCTCACTGCGATACAGTCACTAATTTGCCAGCAATTACCTACGTGTTTCAGCATCGTAGGCACTGTATGAATGCAAAGACTTATTTATTATTATTTTAATCTGAATTATTGAAGCGCCGAATGTTTATCAATCCCACTCGAACGTTTTGTTTGACACAACTATCATTAAGATCTTCCTGACACTTCACATGTGGTGGCGGCTGTGGGAATTCAGATTGGAAAATTGTGAAAAGTATGTTTCTGTAAGGTCTTGTGAATTTGAAAAATGAGCTCATTGACATTATGGGCCTCTGAAAATAACATGATCGGGGATAAATTCTGTCACCTTAAGCAGGAAGCCTTGCTGCTAACTGCCAGTAATGATTCGTGCTTCAGTTTATTGTGGTCAGGCCAATTTCAAATATATATATTTATATTTACAGTGCCAGTGTGTCAGAATTCAAATTTAGACCTGCAATGAGATGAATTATTAATATGTATTACTCTCGGAGCGTGAACTAAGGCAATTCTGGGGACTGAGCGGAGTAGGAAATTAGTCCCAATTCTCACTTCTGCATAAATTATGCAAAACAGAGAACAGATGTATTCAATGGTGTGTTTTCTCACAGAAATGATTTGTACATCAGTGCGGCTGTGAGAGTGCGTGCAAGGGTAAGTGTACCAAACCATTTAACTAAATTGAAGATGATTTTTTCCCGTTGCTTCCTTTGCCTGTGGGGCACTCCCTCTGCATTAACCCTTACACGCAGTCTTTGAATCACAGAGAGAACATCCTTGATTTGAGGGGCGAAGATGTCGAGTTAAAAACCCAGTAGGAATACTCAACCCTTTACCTTTTTGTGAGGTTGATACCGTGAGCAGTATGTTGGGGGAAAAAAATCTCCCCTTGGGAGCATCTCTCAGCAATTCAGCAACTCTGAATTGTGTAGCTATTCTTTTCCTAATGTATCAGGCTTGTTCGGCCACGGTTTCGGAGAAATCAGTGGATTGCCGTTTAATAAACTCATGTGGTTCTTGAAATCTTAGCAAACACTTCGATTAAATATGTGAGACAAGACACTCTGCCCTTGTTGCTGTTACCTCAGGCAGTCTCTTGTATGCCATCGAATGTGTGTGACAAAGTAAAAGCATTTTAATTTGAAAAAATGAGATGAAATATGCATGATTTATATTACAATGATTATATTATAAATTTAACATGCAATAAGTGTGACTAAAGGAAACATACATTACAAAAACTGTGGAGTCCTGTTTCATACTGGTTAGAGCACTCATCTCGCAGGACCTGGGTTTGATTCCCGGGCAGGGCAAAACCCGAGGCAAGTTTCCTTATTCCACACACTTCCGTTTATCTAGCAGAAAGTAGAAACCCAGTTGTTAGGTGAATGGCGGATCATTTCCTGAGGGTAGTAATCCTTTCAAAAAATAATAATGATAATGTTTGTGGATCACTGAGGTGTCAATTGACTGCCACATTTCACCCACAAAATATACAGTCAATTTACATGCACTTTGATTTGCAGCAACTACGGGATAAAGCGCTACATCATATTCCAGGGTTATTCTTATTGTTGTAACTCATAGGCTCTTTGGCAGTTATTCACTTGTTACTTTTTGTTCTGGTAAAATATGCTCTTCATCAGCATAATATATTCATTGGCAAACTCATGAGGGACAACCGAATACAAGGTTAGCTGAAGTTAAGTGAATAAAATCATCTGATATAATGAACTTGCTATGTTTTTTAAAGAAACCCAGAAATGTTCTTTCTATCAAAGGGTAAAATAAAGTTTTGTTTCCGAGAATCATCAATAATCTGGTTTATTAATGTCTTGAAGTCACAATACATTTAGAGTTTGTCTATTCCTTGTTAACTACAGTGCAAATTCAGGGACAGAAACTGAATAATGAAGAAGGCTTCTTTTTAATCAGTTGCTTTTTTTTATTGTTTGAGCACAATTGTGAGAAAAATCAGTTTGCCTCCAAATGCTGTAAATTTAACCTCACAGTACATCTTTAACATACAAGCAAAGTTTAAAGAAATGCTGAATAAGATGAGATATGTAAATGGATATCCGTCATTCTCTGATGGTTTCAGTTAGCACATCCATATTGTGTATCATTGATGAAGGCTATCTTCTCTTCATTTCTTCCCTATCCACTTAGCTCAGGAACAGGAAGTTTCTTTTAAGCACAAAGAGGTTTGTGGGTTTTTAATGAGAAGTTTGAGCTCCCTGATCCTCCACTACAAGAATTCTTAACTATACACTTCAGTCGAGACGTATTTGGAAAATAAATTAGGCGAATTGTATTCAAATTACATTTTGGAGGGAAAAGGGTGTTTTAATAATACAATCATTCATTTAAGCTTCAGCCAAGCACAAATAAATGGTTGTTTGCAGCACATTGACTGAGCCTCTTTTTAGGGAATTAACTAAATGTCATCAGTATGTAACGAGCTAAGTAAAATAATAATAAGGTATTGACTTTGCATGGATTGTTTAGAGCAAAGGCCTTTTTAATGTACCCAAGGTAAATGAACTCTATTATGGTGAATAATGTATTTAACTCTCATTGTCCCGAAATGGAAAACAAAAGTAGAGTCTAAAATAAAGAATCTCAATTAAAACTAGTCTCTTTTTTAGGAGGTTTCTTTTAAAATTAATTGAACATATGAAAAGGTAATATTGCACTGCACAAGTTTATTGAATGGGATTTCATGGACATGCCTGCTGATTGGCATTAGACTTGCTTTATCTTTCAGAAATAATCTGGACAGTCTTCGGCAAGGTCAGGCATGTTTTTTTAGAGACACGTTCATAAGTATATTAGGTTACCATTTCTTTCAGTGAATTATTTAAGTTTGGCATTCTGCCGTGAATTCATTCAGAGCACAAATATCTACATTCTAAAATATCTGTTTATTTTCTGTATGAATATGCGTCCATGAGCTGCCCATTGTTTAAGCAAATCAATTTGCAGGGGAAAAGTTTGAGTGTACGATGCATCCATCAATGTGAAATTATTCCTGTAATGTCACCCATCATTGCCTGTTACAGAGAACTAGACTATTCGTTAATCACATAAATTTGCGAACATAGACATACCCAAATCTGCCAACATAATTACACCCAAGTTAACATAATTAACCAATGAATAATATTAAGTAATAATAATAAGGCATCACAACTTCGGTAATAACTTGCCTCAGTATCTTTCTGATATCAGTTGTATTTATAGAATGGTGTCTCTCCTCTTCAAGGCTGGCTCACAGTCCATATATTTGGATGGGTGGAGGAGACGTAATTTGGTTGAGATATCGAATGACCTGCTAATTCAGATGGATGCTTAAGAACTCGTGTTTGAAAGAAAAGGGGAGTTTCTCACTCAATTGCACTGTTTCAGTAGGGCCATATGGACAGTCAATCAGGATGTTTACAACAACAAATGACTCTTGTGTTGCGCCCTTCATGTCAGAAAGACCTCCTAGGGTGCTGGACACTCAGTGATTTTGGACCTGAGCTGGAAGTTGGGTGTCAGGAGGGATGGATGGCAAACTGGGTGGGGGGAGGGAAGGTGGAGGGAGGGAGTGTAGGCACGGTCAAAGAGGAAAGTCTTTAGCCTGGACTTGAAGGGGGCAAGAGAGCGGTGGGATGAGGCCATAATTTATTTACAAGACAAATGAATACCTAGGAATTATTGGACATTCAGGAGTGTGGACAAAATGCAAGCACCATTGATATGCAGTGATCTAATAAACAGGTGGGACAGTTGATGTGCTGAATGGGTTTGTATCTTCCCGGACGTATAGCAATGGCTTGGCTGAGTTTAACATTATTTTCTCAATAGTTCTAAGAAAGGCTCAATACAACCTTAAGGGTTAACTCTTTTGAAAGTTAAATAACAGAAAATTGCCAAGAAGCCTGAAACCAAACTACACTGATGGATTTTCAATTTGCATTGATATATGTAGGCATACATTTGGGCTGTTTATTGAACAGATCTTATAGTTCTTTGTGTCAACATTCTTTCTACAGGGATTTTATTCAGTATGCTCACTTGTCTTGGTTCACATTGAACCCAGTATCCATGCCAAACTCCTTGAAAATCCAGATACAGCACAGATCAAAAGCACTACAGAATTCCTGTGTTTACTTCAATAACATTCTTTAATTGTAGCTTTGGAAGAATCTCTTATTTCAATGCCAGTGATGTTATTTTGGTCTTTCGAAGCAATAGTATCAAAATTGGTATTTTTACAGTTGGCTGGGATCTTGAGAATTGCAGTACAATTGGAGCTTATTCAACTTCAGACTTCAACAATTGGTAGGGATGAATTCAATTCCTTGTTCCAGAGATAAAACAGCGGCTTTGCCTCTTGAACATTATAAGAAAGAGCAAAGCTCAGCATAAGTTTCAGTAAATGGGGGATTGATAGATATTGCACAACAGCTCCATCTCATTTTTGATCGATTTCAATGAATTGAAAATACTGCGAACAACACAGGAGTGTTATTATCTATCCTCAAGACCACGGTATTTCTACATTGTTACCCCCGGGGTATTCAGGTATAGGACACACTCAATATTTTCACTTTCTCCCTTAAAGCATATTTATTCCCTCCATGTGATGTGGAGTAGCTCAGTGGTTAGAGCACTCGCCTTAAAAATGTGAGACTTGTGTTCGAATCCAGACAGGTCAGGGCGAAACCTTGGGCAAGTTTCCTTACTCCCCCTAATAATAATCGCTCAATTTTTAAAAAAATTTGGTCATTTCAATCCACAACAGTTTGTGGGACGGTGCTGTGCGTTATTGGCTGCTGCGTTTCGCTCACAAATATACAGTCAATTAACTTTATAGTATATTCTGTGAAGCGCTTTGAGACGTCTAGAAGATGTGAAAAAGCGCTATATCAAATGCAAGGATTAATATTATTATTATATGTTCTTTGCCTCTGCTCTTCTTCAGGCATGTTGCAGTTTCATAACTGGCAGCCACGCAGACATTCTTTGGTTGAAAGTGCTTGAACTAGCCTTCTCAGCTTTAATTGTTTTGTAAAGCCAATGTTTTTCTGCTGCTATGATTATACTCATGCCTGTTTTGCAACAATGAGTATTTGCCGAGACTGCCAATGAACGCTGATTGTTCTTAACTACTGCATTAGACCAGTCATTAGGGATCTGCTCCTGTTTCAGAGGAAATGACGTGAAGAGGTTCAATTGGCTTGAATATATTGCCATAGGGCAGCAACTAGGAGGAGGCTTGAGTTAAGAATCATGTTGTGCTGATCTTCTTTGTTGATTATATTTTGAGAAATGGAATTGTGTGATAATTGCTTTGGATGCTAATATATTATCAGTTGCTGGCAGATATATGTAGCAGTCTGAATTCTTGACAGAATGCAGTTTCGCTATGATGAGAAATCTCCTTACATTGAGCCAACCCAGAAGAAATGGAAGCTTCTTTTAATGATTGTACATCCCAGCTCAGAGCTTAGCCATGATTCATTGCCCTTTGATCTGACCAATTTTTATAAATGTCCTCAATTATACGAGTATAGGAAAAAGCATCAGAAGACTTGTACTTTACTCATTGAGTTAATTGCTGCTGTTGCATTTAAAACTCAGCACGAAGCTTATTCAGCATGAACAGAATAATTTGGATTAAATGTTCAAATGTTATTGGCTACTGTCGCTGAAATATTCTGTTCTCCAAGTATTCTCCGGTGAATTTATGACCTGCCTTCATTCTTCTTCCCCCTTTTATCTTTCAACAGTACTAAGTCCTTCCACTTCACTTTGTCCTTTACAAATTGTGAATTGATAACAGCAACAACAACTATTGTATTTGGAGAGCACCCTTCAGGTTGGGAGGGCCCCCAGGGACTGGACAGTTGGGTTTCAAAGACAAAGAGAGCATGTGTGACACTCTGGGATGCTATCCTATGTGAATGGTGCTATATAAATTGTTGTTGGTCAAGTATTCCTTAGATTTGTACAGGTACCATTTCTAAGCTTAAGAGATATGGTAGGAATTAACTCGTGATGCTTCTTTCTAGTTTTTTTCTTTACTGTTCATGAGATAGTGCCTAGGGTCTGCATTGAATGTTTGTACAGTAGTTTGACTGAGTTCTGGACATCAGGTGAGAGGGAGAATCAAACCATTCATCCAACCATTCAGTTATACAGTACTGGCCTTTCATGCTACTGCCTCCACACCAGTTGTTTAACAACGTACCTTCAAAGACATTGGAGACAATTTGTCCTTCCTAGATAGAATGGGTTTTCCCAATGGTGTGGTAACAGCAACGTGGGGGTTTCAAACAGCCGCTAGAATCAATATTTTCATGTGACGTTAACAAAAACACAAAGTTTGATGCATAGGTGCTTTGTGAATGCAAGGGACCCGTAAGTTCTCATGACCTTGGATTTAACATCATTGTCTCAATGTGTAACTTTGTGCAGACTGTTGGAAATTTCGTTTGGAAACTGGTTGTCCAGAGGTCTTAAAATGTCGGAATAACATCAGTCGCAAAATCAAGACCAAATTGAAGAATTTTTCAAATTGCTGTTCGTTTGTAAATTTTAAGGCAATGCTGAGAATATGAGATATTTCAGGCTATAAAAGTCAGGACAAAATATAGAATAATATATGTAGAATTATGTCTCATAGTTCATTACTGTGTGTGTATATATGCAGTATATATGTGTATAACAGAGAACACGTTAATCTACATCTGAATTAGAATTAGACAGATGACAATTAATCTCCTCTGTTTCATTCTCCTCAGCAATCTGCCTCTCTTCCTATTATGACTTTTGGTTCTGGCCAGGTTGTTGGTATGCCTTGCTTCGATGGAGTGAGCAAATGAAGCCCCCTGTGTGCTTATTGCTGTAATGGGAGATAGTTAAATGAATGTAATTCATTTAATGATGCCCACTGTCTCACGATGAGGTGATCATGCACTTTCATTTTGATGTCCCTGAAGCTGCCTGATAAGCTTCCAGCAGAATGCGTAAAAAGCTCCAGTAATTATATTCCCATATTTTATTATAACTATAGCCTCCAAAGGTTACACGTTGGCATTGTACATCCGGATTGCACTGATAATACTGTACTACGTAAATCCAAATCCAAGAATTCTTTCTGATTTGACTGGATACATCTATTCACACTGAATTTCGCACATGGCAACAGTTGTAATGTGCGGATGTCACTCGTTGAACACAGAATTTACAGAAGTTTGAATATTCACCTCATTTTAGCCTTGGAGACCATTTTGGTAGGCAGAATTCTTGAGCAGAATTGTCCTAAATTCTTAAGAATTTGCCGGTTTTCTGCAGTTCCAAATGAAGACTGAATTTAAGAATGAAGTACAATTCAAGGCATTTATTTGTGTTCACTGCCCTTGCAATCTCCTGCTTCTAAAATTCCCATGCGTTAAAGCTTGAAATGAGTGGTCGAAAGGATGAGATACATTAAGGAGTGGTACAGTGCTAACATACTAGGACTTCAAAAGTTTGTTGATTGTAGGAAGAAGAGGCATGCATGTGCATTGTTCCACAGTCTTGAGATCATGAAGGAAAGTGCCTCAAAAAGAATTAATAAATTGGTCATTTCAATCCATGACTGTTTGTGGGACACTGCTGTGCGCAATTGGCTGCCACATTTTGCCCACAAATATACAGACATTTACAGTATATGACATGAAAAGCGCTTTATCAAATGCAAGGATCATTGTTTTTATTAGCAGTTTTCAAAGAGATTGAAAATCAAACCATTTGGGGTAATTGTATTGTATGCGCTTTTTTACAGCTGTCTTCATCGGTTAAACCACTTCTGGGTAGAACACAAAAGGAGAGTTCAGAGGACCAATGACCATAGGAGTATTGATTAAAATGCTAATGATAACCTTGTGATTCCATACAGTTCTCTTAAAGCAGCTAATGGGCAGAGTGCTCCATTTAATCATTGAAGGCAGATCATATCTGACCTCCTGTGGAGTCTTATCGCTTGGGAGCATCTTTAAGACAACTGAGATACGTCAGACAACTTTGATCCGTATGATCAAAGCAGCTTCTTTTTAATGGACACCGCAACTCATTTAATAGGTTTTTTGTAACTTAAGCATGGAATGTCTTCCTTTTGGTTTCAGCTGCTGAGTAACTGCTGGGAAAGGCGCTCTATCAATGTAATTATCTTGTTGTTGAGTAATTTTACATATTCTATTTTGCACTTAGCATCCAATTTATATTTTATTGCAAAAAGGGTTGTTTGGTAGAATAGTAAGACGAGTCACTATCTTACAATGACCAATGAGAGTGATGTGGTCACTTCTCTGTAAGATTACAGGTATGGCAGGATGCGGTTATAGTCGATCTCATTGTCTATATCAGCGGATGAAGTAAAATCACTTTTTTAACCCAACATTTTGTACAAGAAACATATACTGTACTGTGATAAAAAAAAGCACTTAGTAGCTCCATTAAAATCCAAATCCTTGCTTGCCTCCACCCCATCCCTCCCCCCACACACCCCATCCCGTCCATGCGCCCAAGAACTCTTAAGGTTGTTCTTGATCTATTCAAAAGAACTTAAGAACATTTACTTTCAAAAGCAAAGCATCCAGATGAAGGGTCAACGCAAATTTGAAAGCATCCTCTCTACGATATTTAGATTGTTTTTAAAAATTGGTAGCGCTGATCAGAATACTGCGTAAACAGTATTTTACACAGAGTTGTTACAGTCTGGAATGCATTGCCTGAAAGGTGGAAACGAGTGGTCACAAGGATTAGATACCATTAAGGAGTAGCGTCCGGTAATATATCGATATATCGCTAAAACCTGATATAATTTTCATATCGATACGCCGATATAGGCATTTCAAAAATATCGATATATCGAAAAGTCGATATATTGAGGGAAAAAATCAGAATGCGCGCACACTGAACTACAAGACCCAGAATGCTCATCTCTATACACAATGCACAGACCGAGATGCAAAGCCGCCATATTGTATTCATAGTCCTAGAATAGGACAGGTATGCAAGGGGTGAGGGGAGAGAGACGGCTGGGGGGGGTGGGAGGGGGAGAGAGACGGCTGGTGGGGGGAGGGGGAGAGAGACGGCTGGGTGGGGAGGGGGAGAGAGACGGCTGGGGGTTGGGGGGGGGGGGGACGGGGGGGTGGTGGGGGGAGAGACGGGGTGGATGTGATAATATACAGATAGATAGAGATGGGGGGGATGTGAGAGAGGAGAGAGACACAGAGACACAGACAGAAAAACACAGAGATGGAGAGAGTGAGTGTGAGAGACACATGGAGAGAGTGAGTGTGAGAAAGATATTTACCTCCTGAGGAGATAGGTCCCGAATGCGCATGCACCCCGAATGCACGCCGCGCGCACATGCGCAGTACGCAAAACCCAAAAATATTGATATTTCGGTATATCTCGATATGAGCCCATCGATATATTTAAATCGGAAAATTTCCATATTGACGGACCCTATTAAGGAGTGGTACAGTGCCAACATACTCAGACTTCCAAACTGTGACTGGTAGAAATATATTCAATAACAACATATTGAAGGGAATTGGATAGGCACTTGAAGAGGCACAATTTATAGGGCTACAGGTAAAGGGCAGGCCAGTGGAACTGATTGGGTAGCTCTTCCAAAGAGTTAGCATAGACACGATGGGCTGAACAGCATCCTTCGGTGCTGTATCAGTCTATAATTCTTCAAAAACCTATGCCATACATTGACGAGAAAAATCTGTCTTATTATATTTGGAATGTTTCCAAGACACATACCATTTGCAACAATTCCTTTATATGGAAACTGACAGTTTGTCGGACCACCTCACAGCAGCTCAGCGTAGTCAGGGCGCAGTCACTGTGATGTACTTCTGGTCAATGGCCACAGAAGACTGCAGCTGGTGCCGTATTGAAGAATCCCGTTAGAAATTGCTGCATTGTTTTCTTGCCATTCTTGGAAAAAAAAATATTCTTTAAATTAAGAATAACCTTTTCAAAAATTTAAATACGTTCAGCTTTAATGGGACCTCTCACTTCTATCTCTCCAGCATGCAATCACACAGAAGCCTCATTAAAATTATTTCACTGATGTGCTGTACAATTAAATGATGTTCAACTCTTTATTAATTCATCCTTTTTTAAGGCAGTTTGTGTAACATGAATAGGAAGTTGCAATGGCTGTGTTTAACCCACTCAGTACCTTCTGATAGTAACCAGCTCCAAAGAGTCCAATTTATCTCTGCACCCCCTACTCCATCCCCAAGGCAGAATAAATCTATTCAGTTAAAACAAAATTGAGTTTACCTTTAAAAATGGTAAAAACCAACAACTTGGAATCAGTCAACGCATTTAAAACTCCACCCTTATTCTGTTAAAAAAATCCTAAGGGATATCTTTTGCTTGACATAATTTTCCAACAAAACTTAAGAGCTAATTAGGTCCTGAAGGAGAGTTAGAGAATCCAATGAGCTTTATTTTGTAGAGATAATAAAGTTGAGTTGTTAGCTTTAGAATATTATTCTCACAGAATTACAATATTAGAACTTCAGTTTTCTCATAATTAATTAACTCCAAAATAAAAGGCACTGTATAAATATAAGTTTGTATTATATTTACATTGCTGAGTTGTGTTTGGTTTGAAAATCCGACTCTCTCCCTTACCTCCTCTAAAGCACGTCTCCAAACCCTCTTTGACCATGCCTTCGGCCACCCTCCCACCCTCACTGCCCTCCACCCTCCCTGATCCCAACCACTCCCCCCCCCCCCCCCCGAATGGGTCCAAATCCCTTGGGATGCTCTCCCGATAGGAAAGCTGCTGTGTAAATGTCATTTTGTATTGTAATGTGGTTCGAGAAAATTCATGGCAAAATCTGCAGTCAGCAAATCACGATGTCAGTTCAACTATGGATGGCAAGTAGGACATGCTTGATGAACCACAAGATTACCAGACCTGCAAATAGTTGAAGATACCCTATTTTGCTTTATTTCACAACATCTGTCACAGAATACTAAGTGCAAGATGAGGCTATTTGGCCCATTGTGAATAGATGCAGCCATCTATTCTGTTCTAATTTTCCAGCTCTCTTTCCAACCCCTTTACATCTTTATTCTTCAAGTGTTTAGTTAATTCTCTCTTAAATGATATAATTGATTTGGCTTCAAGAGCCACTTGTGGTAATGTGTCCTGCATTCTGATAACACTTCAATTTAAAGAGTTTCCTCTCACATCTCACCCTCCCTTTAATACTTAATAAGCTTGAATTGATATCCTACGAAGCTAATTTGGAAATGTTGCTGTATTTTTTTGATCAGTACCTGAAGACACACCTATGAATGTTGCTGTTGAAGTCATGAACAGTACAGTAATTAAGGTGACCTGGTCGGAAGTACCAAAAGAGAAGGTTCGTGGACATCTAGAAGGTTATAAGGTAAGGTCATCACTGTATATTTGACGGACATACCCCTGACTTAGCCATATTAAATCCTTGGCTCTTTGAGCGTGAAACTATCATGGGGTAAAAAATTCCATTCCACATTGCTGAACGGAATTGCTTTTGGTGATGTTAGTCTTCAATGGGATTTCCTATTTTAGTCACGGTCGTGCATCAACAAAGACACTACGTGTAACGCTGAGTGGATTTTTGTTTACTCACCAGAGTGCAATAAGGCCATCACAACTTGATATGATTCTGATGTGATTCTGTTCCAAGCATTGCTGTCGCTCCACACTTGCCCATTCTTTACAGAAGCCCGCACAAGCAATAGACCAACAATGGGAGTTGTGTGTGTAGAACCTGATCCTGCAAAATGGATGTAACATCGGGCGATTGTCAGGCATGTTCTCTCATTCTCAGGGGGGCACAATATAACTGTGTCAAAGAGTGAAAGTGAGCTAGGCTGCAGGGAGAAATGCATGTGATTAACCTGATTAACAGAAGCAGTAACTGCAGAGAGAGAGAGACGCACAGGGAACTGGAAATGTGCTTTTCCAATTGAGGAGTGATTCCTTTAATTTTTCAAGTCAGTATTTGTGCTGTGACTACGTGCGAAGATTGGTGTGATCCGACTAGGGCATAAAGGCTTTTGCCTGTCTATACACTATCCATAAAAGGAAACGTTAAAATGCTAAATAGCTTTGCAGAGAAAGTGGTACCCATTGAATGCAAACTTTGACTCCTTTAGGATTCAAGGTCATTTTAAAGGGGAGTTTAAAGGGGAGTATTCTTTTAGGTTTCATTGGTTTTTAAAAAGTTACAGTGCCCACCTTTACTAACACAGCTGCCAAAAAATGCCAATGACTATTCAAGCCTGTCTTCTTTCATTTACCCTCCGTTACTGGAGGATCTTGCACCATCCTCTCACTCCCCGTTCAATTACATCCATAATAATAATAATAATAATAATACTTGCATTTGATAG
This sequence comes from Hydrolagus colliei, assembly GCA_035084275.1. NCBI lineage: Eukaryota > Metazoa > Chordata > Chondrichthyes > Chimaeriformes > Chimaeridae > Hydrolagus > Hydrolagus colliei. Next base: position 11,066,052 of record CM068753.1, read on the forward strand.
AGCACCTTATCACGTCGCTGAGATGCCTCAAAACGCTTCACGGAACATACTGTCAAGTGAATTGATTGTTTGTTATGTGGGCAAAATGTTAGATGTTCCCAACACCATGATTTAATCATTTGCAACCAAAATAAACGGTGCAAATTGTACAAATACAGTATGCATTTGTTCATTATTTTTTATCATTGTCCTTAGATACGCCTTTGGATATAAAGTAGCAGCTAATTGCATGGGCGAAAAGGCTATCGAAGCCGGCTGAATCTTTCAGTTTCCTTGTGTGTGCAACATGAGTAACTTGTTGTCTGCTTCTGCCCAACCATGTATTCACTTTTGCTACATTATTAGTCCTGCTCGTTCAATTTCTAACTGAAAGAAGTCTTCAGTCTCCTGCTCACCCTTATTTCCAGTCCCAGTTATTGCGTCGTGAGGATCTCAAACCAAATGCATGAATGCTTCGTAAATCCCCATTTTTGACAGACTTTGTGCCCTCTGCCTGCACTTCCAAACAGTGCTTTCTAACCAAACACATTCTAATATACTCCAGGGCATTGCAGCTGCTGACAGCACGGCCAGGCTGGCTCATCAGCAGGGTGTAGAAGGGCAGGCCAGTCCCTGGCGATGGGGATTCTTACCACTCAGTTCCAATTAACCCTGCAAGCTGATACTTGTAACTTATAGTGTGGTCCTAGCTGGACAAGCAGTGGGAATGCTTGCCACACAGTGCTCTAGCTTTGTGGTTTTAGCTGGTGAGGGGTCCCCAAGCCTTGATTATTGCCAACCCATGGCTGATGTTTTCTGGAATTAGGTAAGCAGGATGTGTCCCTCCAGGGAGAGAGTCAGTGTGCTTCTATCCCAACAAATACCTCTGAAATGTTCATGTATCGTGGGATGCGTGGAACTATCAGTTATATCAGGGATATTCTTAAGCATAGTGATGGGTTTCCGTATGTGCCGTACACCCGGCTGACCAAAAAACACGTATTCCGTCTCTGTGGATGCATGGTGAGCTCAGAGATTTCAGCAGTCTGAATCATCTTTGGTTCAATGATGGCAGGGTTTGTAGCGGAGAAGCATATTTTATAAGCTGAATGGAAAAACAATGGCTTGTACTTAATCTTAGTCCAACAGTTAAGGCAAGAAATTGCTCATGCTACGAATCAAAACCACATAGATGATGTGGATCAACAACAGCATTTGGCCTTTGATCGTGTATGTATTGTGAAAGCCACAGTTAGCGAGATGGAAGATTTCTCACACTATGTGAGTCAGGAACAAGAGAAAGCAGATGAGTGTTAATATATCATTTGCCTGTGGTAATAAGCAATGCAGGCAGGTTTTCAAATGCAGTTGTGCCTTCATGCATTTTTAGAGATGACATCTGTATTTAGATGGTGAAACCAGGTCAACTGAGTCCGCGTATGCTGCAGTTTTGTTTGTACTTTATACCTGGGGAATATTTGGTGGAGATGCAAAACTGTGGATGTTGAACTCGATCCTTGGCATCCTTCCTCGCAATGTTATGCTTGTTTGTTGATAAATATTCATCGATTCAGCTGAGTGGGGAGAATTAATTTTGAAGCCCATTGCAATTAGACATAGCAAATTCACTGTGCTGCTGTCATATGCCAATGAATAAAAATGCAGCTCAAGTCTAATAAGAAGACTTTGGAATACAGTTCTCGAGAGTCTAGATTAAGAAGAATGTATTTTGCTTCCATGCACAATAGAGTGGCTAACACAGAAGCATTTGTTGCTGCTTTTTTCCATTTGTGCATGATATCAGAAAACTTGTGAGGAGTAAAGTCATAAGTGGAATTTTTCCATGTTACTTTTGCAGGTTGAATACATGTGTTTGAGTATGTCTTCTGTATTCTACGTACAGGATAAAGAATAAACTCTTTTGTTCTGTGTTTCACCAGAAAAAGGAGCTTGCAGTCTTCTTGTGTAGCACAGCAGGTAGTGAAGCGGAAATGTTTATTGACGCTCGTTGTTTGTGTGGCTTTGTTATTGCGATGTTGGTATAATTTTCACCATTGCAAGTATTTGAACTCAAGATGTAATAAACTGGTTGGTCCAGGGAGACCAAAGTCTCCAGTGACCTTGGCAATCGATGGGTTAATGATGTGCTGATGTGGACCTGGATTGTTTTTCTCGACTGAAGAAGGATTATATTTTGCCATTCTTTTTATAACACGACTCACTCCCAGTGGAATTCTATCAAAATGTTGTTTACCTTACCAGATGAGTGAATACGGAGCAAAGTTCAGTATGTCACTGACAGCATGACGGTGAGCACCTCACAGTCCACACAAAGGAGTCTGTTCAAAGAATTGACTAGGAATTGACTGTCCGATTGATAGACTGAATTGTCTCAGCTGCAAATGGACTTCTAAAGTACATTAAAATTCCAGTTCATTGGAGGCACAGTGAGCATACTATTAAGTAGAATGTCGCATATACCCAGTGGATAACTCAATGGAAAACCAATGTTTTTCCTTGCTCACTGCTTGTACCTCCACTCCTCCAAGGCACAGACGAAGAGGAAAGTCTTCAAGTGTGATTGAAGACGGGCAAAGCCGAGGGCAAGGCGGAGGGATCGATACAAGAATTCCAGAGGTTAGGGGCATTGTGACAGGGAGCACGGAGATACACCGTAAAGTGCGGCAGCCATGTGTTTTCTGGGCAAAATACACTTATTTACCTTCAGTGTGCTCCACACAATGCCATCATTTTTATATGACGGTCCAGAAGATTGTGATTTGTGTTTTGATTAAAGCATGCTATTCAAAAAGAATTGGCAGAAACAACATTGCATATTACTGTACTTGAGCTGTGCCTCTGGCTGGCTTATCCCAAACCCATCCAAAGCTTTGCAGTGACTTGATGAGAGCAAACCAATGACCGGCCTTGCTTTACGATGAACAATGCCTATCGTTGTCAGCACACTGCCCCACAAGGAATCTGTTCAGTGATGTGAGTTTCACCACTGTTTGTTCAGTACTGTAGTGCAGTGGTTAAAGCATTCGCCTTATGAGCGAGATACCTGGGTTCGATTCCAGGCAGGGGAAAACCTTGGGCAAGTTTCCTTACTCCACACGCCTAATAATAATCTCTCGAAAAAAAACAACAATAAGTTGATCATTTCAATCCACAGCTGGACACTACTGTGCGCAATTGGCTGCCGCATTCACCCACATATACACAGACAATTTACTTTACAGTATACTCTGAGAAACGATTTGAGACGTCTAGAAGATGTGAAAAGCACTATATCAAATACAAGGATTATTATTGTTATTAAGCCCATGAATGACGTTATTTAACCATGAGAAAATCTGAGGGCAACACTGTATTTGCTCAAAAGTATAGTTTGTTACAGTACTGTAAGGAATAGTACAGCTCCAACTAATTCATACCAGTGCCTAATGTGTGCCAAATTACATTAGCAGCTGTTGTATGAATATATGGGTGTCTGCCCAAAAACATGAATGGAAATAGCTATTCAAACTCCAATTTGATCACTCGCACCAATATCACAATATCTTATTTCTGCAAATACATGCAAATACTAAATTGATTAAGGATGAACATCTAGTCGTCAAATTGTTTGGCTGGGATTATTTATGTTATCTCCAATGGATTTGCCTAATTCCCGAGATATATTAGATGAAGCACAGAAATTGGGTTTGCTGTTTTTCATTTGAAGTGGAATCACAGATTGGCCTGTTTTGTTTCTTCTTTTTGTAAAAAAAAACAAATAAGGGGAAATGGCGCCAGGCGGAAAATGGCCGAACGCCTGGCTTGCTAATAACGCTGTTAAAATGGCTGTCATATCATTCAAACGGAGCACCTGCCTTGCCTGCAGAAAGGCAGAGAGCCACACGGGACACATCTGCCACTCACGGCCGCTGCTCCAATCCGTCCCTGTCGCTTCTATTGATGCAGCCCAGCTAATTGGACCCATCTGTCAATCAGCCCAGTGTGTTTTAATTACAATATAGGCAGCCGCGCAGCTTGAGAATACTACTCTAATAAAAGGCAGATGTGCTGTTTCACCGTGGCTTCTTTACCGCAAAAAAATATTGATCACGCTTCTCGCTGCTTAGAAATATGTTGGTAATAACCTTCAGAGCCTTCAGAAGAAAATGTCCACAGAATTTGTTGGTGCACTGCAATTCTTTGTTGGCTCTGCACATGGAAGCAGTGGGACTATTATTCTTGCACCTCCCTGACGAATGTTATGTTTTATTCTTTGGCTGTTCAGTCAATCCCCCAACATACTTCAGATCACGACAGTTGCAGGATAGTTAATGATGCACTTGGAAAAGGAAAAAAGAAAGAGAGGCGAATATTTCACAGGGAAGAAAAGTACGTTTTGAGGTCACTCAATATTTAATGAGGTGTTAACTTGAAACGAATAACTGGCTGTAATCAGTTTCTCTCTCTCTCCCCTTCTCTTCCCAAACCCAGTCAGTTTCTGCCTCCTGCTACTTGCACTCTATTACAAGCTCTCTTTCTCACCCACTCCCTGTCATTCCTTCTGTTTCTCTTTCTCTGCATCTCTCCCAGTTTCATGAACATGCGCACACAAGCTTATTCCATCTGTCTCTGCCATACAGTATCTCTCGTCAAAGGCTCTGTTCACAACAGTTGCATGCGGTGCTTAAAATACTGCTCAGATTACACCAAGTTTGCTGCACAGTTCCACCTCCTAATTGAATATCCAACAATACTGTTCAAAATAAGAAGGGAGTTTTTCCTGGGGTTCTGACAAACAATCCTCCATTTTTATTAGTTATTTACATCATGGCTGTGTCTGCGATCTTGTTGGCATAAATGGCTGACAGTAATTGGTTGGCAAGCACTTTGAGACATCGCGACTTGATCAGGCTCTTCCTTCGGTGTCTCTTCCCGTCACTGGAGGGCCGGGGAGTGGCAAATAACGAACGGCAAACAGACCGGACAAACGCAATCAAAGTATGCGGGATGAGGAAAAGAGACACAGGGCATGAGGAGGCAAACACAAGGGTAATACTCTCTCACCTCTCAGAGAGTTGCCTCCCGCAACCAAATCGCAAAGGCTGCTGCAGGGAAAGTCTGTGTTGCGGTGTGATTCTTCAGTGATCGTAAGCATTGAGGCTTTCTCATTACAGCCGGGTGAGGAAGATGATATCAGGGAAGAATTTCGCCTGTGGAGAAATATATAATGGGGAATATCTGACATCTTCCAGCCAGTGTTGAGTGATTGAAGTTTGGGGGTAGATAGCTATTTGTTTCGATATCTACAGGGACCAGATAGTATTTATGAACATTTTTTCCTTGAGTAAACAGTGTATGTGAGTGTGCAGCTGAATGTCGTTTTCTCTTTCCATGCTTTCTTGCATTCTAACTCCACACCCCAGACCTCTGCATGCACTTCCAAGTCCACTCTCCCATTCCCCAACTCAGACCTGCTGTACGTCCTTCACCCATTCAAACCCTAGCTGACCCAAAAATATATCATTTTTATTGTTTTTAAAAACTATGCCATTGACCATGTCTTCATTCAGGTTTCGCCATTCCCCCTCTGGCATCTCCTCCCCACCTTTCCCCAGGAGCTGTAGTGTCCCTGGAAAGCTCTTTTAAGATATTTTCCAACTAGTGTCCGGCGATACATCGATATATTGGTTGTATCGGTATAATTTTTCCTATTATTATGCCGAAATGTAAATATATCGGTATATTGAAAAATTCTATGTGAAAAAAAATTATATATCACAAATATCGGTATATCGTGTCCGGCGATATATCGATATATCGGTTATATCAGAATAAAGCAAACTTTTTCAACTTACCTTGTCGCTGGCGTTGCAAAGCACGGAATGCGCGCGCATATCGGAAAACGCGTGCACGCGCAGTATAAAAAACCCGGCAATATCGATATATCGGTATATATCGATATGAGCCCACCGATATATTGATATCGGAAAATTTCCATATCGACGGACCCTATTTCCAACATGAGGTGCAATTTAAGTGCAAGTTGTTATTCTTAGGCACGGCTTCTCTTGTTACCTTGCATTATAATAATAATAAACCTTGCATTTTGATATAGGGCTTTTCACGTCTTGTAGACATCTCAAAGCACTTCACAGAACATACTGTAAAGTGAATCGACTGTATATTTGTGGGTGAAACGCGACAGCCAATTTCGCACAGCAGCGTCCCACAAACAATCATGAATTCAAATGACCAATTTATTATTGTTTTATTTGAGGGATTATTATTAGGCGTGTGGAGTAAGGAAATTTGCCCAAGGATTCACCCTGCCTGGATTCGAACACAGGTCTCACGCTTGTAAGGCGAGTGCTAGGACTCCACACCTATATCCTGTTTCCATGCTGTCTAAACACAATAGTTTTGATGAATGGGCTTTGGTGGCAGTCACAAGGTGTTTTTATTTGTAAGCAAGAAATATCTGACAATAGTATTCCAAGACTACTAAATAATCATTGAAGCTTTCATGTATCAGGCATGGTGAAAATCAAATGCTGAGAATCAGGTGTAACTACCAAGATGTTTTGTCAGATCCTTATAGTTTATTGAACAGCATAAGATGACTAATTTACTTGTCTGTGTTTCCACTCAAAGAGTTAGTGTCTGTGCCAGAAAGACTAACACATGCTCACCTCCATCTGAATGCATAATCTTGCACTGCAAGACCCATCAGCATTAGCATCATTTGCATCTTGTCAGTCTTTGCACAAAAATGGAACGCATCGCTGGAGATGGGAAATTCCTTTTGATGGAAGCATGCACACAAATCTGTAGCTACTCTAACCCATTCTACTTCTGGAGCAGTTTCTGAGGCTTGGTGGGATTCCAAAGGGATCCCAATAGAAATCATGAATTTTAGCCTCTATTTTTCTTGTTTAACTCGCCAAAATGCTCGACTATCCAGAAAGCTGGACTGCAGTGTGCCGACACTCACTATCCAAGCTCACACATAAGAATGGCCACTTAATAAAAATAATAATAATAATCCTTGCATTTGACTTCGTGCCTTATCACATCTTTGAGACATCTCAAAGCGCTTCACAGAATGTACTGTGAAATTAATTGACTGTATATTTTGTGGGCAAAGTGATATGTTGGAAACCCCCAACCCATGCAATCATACACCAGTTTAGTTCATCACCTTCAGCAGAGGGAACGTAACATTTGAAGGTTTCTCAGTAGACATTGTCCAAACAGTTGGAATAGAGTGCTCGCTAACTGTGCTAAAGTGCAGATCAGGTGATTATCCAGCACAGACTGGATAATCACCCTGTTAGTGCAGCAATTTTTCCAACACTTCTTATTGATCTTCTGCAGGCTATCTACTCCATAAATGTCGAATCTGTATACTTTTTCACTCTGTTTTTCAAATTCATACACACTTTTCTTTGGCAATAGGAGAACTGGACTTTGTTTCAGATATATACGTTACGAGTTGCTGTAAAGAATACAGGAGCCACTGGTTGGGCTATTCAGTGTCTGCATCAGTGAGACAATTTATCATATCATTCAGAAGGATTCTTTATGCTCTTTTAGCTCAGCTTTACTGCTAAATTTGCTCCGTTCATTGTAAAAAGAATCCAATGGCACAGGAGCACAAAGTCCAGATTAAGGAGGGTCATTCAATATGATGACATTTGTCTAACGCTGATTTAGTTTTAGACTGGCTGTGAATTGTACTGGAAGCTTTTAAGGCGAATAAAGAGCAATTGGTTATAAAGCTGCTGAGTTAAACTCAGATGAAGTTAGATGCACAACCAGATTCTTCCAACTAGCTAGTAAAGTGAGATGTGCGAAGTTCAACAAGTTGCATTTAACAATGGTAGAGCTTGGCTGGAGAGAAAGTGCAAGTATTGCTGGCATGGGCTTAGAGAGAGGCAATTTGAAGACAGGCAAAGAAGAAGCAAGAACTCAGCGAGTAAAATCAAAGAAATTAGCAGGAAAAATTGATTTTTTTTTTTAACTTAATATTGAAAATCTAACCAGCAGCTCGGAACAAAACACAGCAAACTGGTAATTCAGTCAGCCCCAGTTGCGTTGAAGAGACCAAGATCGAATCAAACTGTTTAATAAACTCAACGTGTTTTGGGTCCTTTTGGGCGAGTTCAGGACTCTCCTTACTTCAGATGGATTTCTGCTGCTTTGTCAATTATTTCAAGTTCCATATAAACTTACTGATATGTTCTATCAAGACAGTATCCGAAACAGCTTGTTAAATTGTTGGCAATGAAGTTGAAGAAGGATTAAATCATTTATGTGCATAATTGATTTACCCTCCTTCTCATTGATGGCTGCATCATCAATCATGGCGAAGACTTTGATAGCAATGGCCAGCAGCTATATTGGAGGAATCAATAAGAGGGCGAAGAAGCATACTTCTGGCTGGTTCCTTGACTGACCTTGAATGGAAATGAGAACATATAGATGCCTTAGGAATGTTGTGTGAGAGTGTGATTAATCCGAGAAAGATAGAGCCAATTGCAAATTGACTTTGCAAATATGTTAAACCTCATACATTGCTATCAAATCCTAATTCTAGATTTAAGAAGATAACTGTGGCAGAAGAGTCACTTTTCTTGATAGATCATTGACACTCAGCCCCTTTCTCCAGATTATCTGATGCTCAATTTTCTTTTGCAAATAACTTCTGGTAAATATGGATAAATGACAGCAAAATGCTCTCAAGGCAGCTGGGAAAAATGGTGGGAAAGTATTTAGCATTAAAACAGGCAAGGAGGAACAGAGCCGATAGTTTGTGGTTGTTGGAGCATTGTTGGAGCATTGCGACGTGAATTTATTTCACAGCCAAAATATAGGTGGTGTCAACCAGATTAATGCATTTCCCTTATGACAGTTACTGGATTTTTAACATGTTATGCATTAGCCTCGTGTTCCACTAAAACTTAATTCTCTCTCGAAATAATGTACATACTTTAAAGCTCTAAATCAACAACAACTTGCATGTATATAACACCCTTGTGTCTTGGAAGCATAAGTGTTTTTTTAAGAATTTAAAACTTGGTTTTCAGTTTTTCAATGTAATAAAATACCCATTGTACAATATATATATATATATATTTTAAATGTATTTGTATGCTTATTTAGTATCTGCAGCAAACACATATTGTCATGGGAGGACATGAGAGAGTAATCAAGCTTTGTAGCTTTTATCCCTCAGTGGTTAGAGTTCAAAATCCTCAACCTCACTTTCAAGGCCCTCCATGGCCTTGCTCTTTCCTACTATATCAACCTGTCCAAACCCTCCACTCAGCAAACTCTGGCCTGCTGCACGTCTCCCGCCTGGTCCACCCCACATTCGTCGGTCAGGCCTTCAGCGTCTCTTCCCTCACCATTTGGAACTCCATCCCACAATCGTTTTGCTTTGCTCCCACCCTTACCTCCTTCAACGCGTGTCTCAAGACCCTCGTCTTTGACCACGCCTTCACCCACCTTCCTACCCTCCATGCCCTCCACCTTCCCTGATCCTGACCGCTCACACCACATCACTCTGTTCCCAATCCCCGACTGTCCAGCACACTGGGACATCCTCCCAACGTGAATGACACTATACAAATGCAATTTTGTGTCATATGTTATTTTTAAATTGAAAAGATGCTCCCATTTGGTTTTGAATGGGAGAGTTTTTTTTAAAAAAATATTGTTTCCCTTCTTGTTCCATCATTTCTTATGATATCCACCTTTATTCTAAAGACCAACATGTTCTTCAGTAGATTTGTTGAGAAGGGTGTCACAATATAGCGTCCATCAAAACTATTGCACCTCTGCCTCATGACGTGACAAGTTATTTTCTGATGTGTCTGCACCTCCAAAGTTAATTGTCCTTTGAGAAATGGCACTCACGATAGTTTCAAGCATTGATGTGTTCTCAATGTGTTGACATGAATTATCGGTTTATTCGGACACCAAGATAATCAAGCTCACAATGGCATTTGCATGGATTACAAAATTTTACGCTTCTCTTAATTGTATATGAAGACATAGTTAGCAATAACAGAATTAGTAATTATAGAAGCTTCTTCTTTTTTAAGCGGCACCTTCTTTTTTGACATCTTTCCTGGGTCTGTTCCAAGAAGCAACAACTTTACATTTATACCTAACATGCTTACTTAGACTTTCCTTCAACTCTAACTACAAGACCATCTGGTTTGTCATGCAGATACTGTTTCTGTGTCTTACTTCTCATATAACACAGGCCATCTGCTTTGCACATCCCTCTTCTTCTCATTACCGTACCAAACCAAGCAAGAGCATTAGATAAGGAAAATACAGCGTGATCAATTTAACAGAGTTTGATCAGTTTACAAATGATGTCTAAACATCACTGTCAGCTGGACAACACAAGGAAACCCCAAATTTACTTGGGCTTGACGATGGGCAATGTGGATTGTTGGCCTGAATGGAGTCCTTTATTCCAACATGTGATATTTCTCTATCCGACCAATTTTAGGGGGTTGAAAAATAGTTAATATGCTTTGAGTTAGCATTCACGATTTCCAGAAATACCATTTTGCAGAGTGATTGATTTTTCTTGTAAAGTACCAGATTGCGAGTGAAAATGTGCATTCCATTAACAGATTGTCTACTGGAAAATCAAAAGCTTGTTGGAGAGGAGAAAAAGACACCTTGAAAAGCATGTCCTGACTTTCAGTGGTGAACGGAGCCATGGAATGGTCCCAGGTCTGGAACCGTACAGTAAATATCGCCTGGCGGTGATGGTTTTTAATAGGAAAGGCAATGGGCCTGAAAGTGCGCCCATTCACTTTGACACCCCAGAAGGAGGTAAGGAGTTGAATTGTACAATATGTATAACAGACGGTTGAACAAATCTACATCTCAGTGGGTGAATTTATTTTTGCCAACTTGTTGGGTGTCAAAACAAGTGTTGCAGCCTTATGTGAAATTCCTGAAGGATCAATTTTTTAAATATTGTTGCAGATAGTTTAGAATCTGTAGCGCCTGCACGGTTTGCTGCGGTTTAACTGCTTCAAAGTTCATATTTTACCCTCACCAGGTTAAGATGAGGTTTGTTGAAATTTAGGAACTAATTAAATATTTTTAGCTATCTTGAGGTGCCTGTTGAAAAATTCTCTTTGTAATTCAAGAAGAAGGCAGGGTGAAAAAAATGTTTTTTTTCCCCTCAAACTGTATTAGCGCTATTCTTGTATAATAAAGATAATTAAGTCCAAAAAAGACATTAATGATGCCTCACATATTACACGGTCTAACACCAGGAACCATTTAAGTTGATTGAATATATGAGCACGTCTGCCAACAGTGTTCAGATTCGTTGTGAATAAGCAGACAGAAATGAAAGAGGGGACAAAGATTTAACGATTTAATTCCCCAGATCTTTTAGAATGTTCGAAGCATGAGTTATGACTGAAAGATTGGAAGAAATGGAACTTGCTGAAATTAAAATGGAAGGAAGAGAGTTCAAGAACTTCAGTTTTACTGACAATAGAACTGTATAGGCAGTTGAAGGGTAGTTGAGTGCGGATATTGATCGGAAAAGTCAGACACATTGCTTGGTCAAAACGCAATGTTTCTGTCTGTTGTACCATTACACAAACTACCATCTGCTCAAAAATTTAATTGAAGATCTCGATATGGGAATGGCGTAAATGGCGATATCACAACAGACATGTAAGATGAGAGTCTAGGATGTCAACAGGAAATCCAGAAAGGCAGCAATTTAATTTTCCAACAATAATACTTAGAATTGTTACTTTCTCTAATCGAATAACAACAACAACAAATTGCATTTGTATAGCGCCTTTCAGGTCAGGAGGATGTCCCAGTGTGTTGAATGCGCATTGGTTATGAAGCATACTAACTGGATTAGTACTTTCAAAACATTGGTGATACTAATGGAGCAATAAACTATCATTAACTGATGTGTTTTTACCTTTTGTTTCCTTCTGACAGTACCTGAGCAGCCCGCCTTCCTCAGAATAGCAAGCATTGCCAAGAACGCAGTAACACTTATGTGGGGACCTCCAGTAAAACCCAATGGCATTCTCACGGGATACTTGCTTCAATACCAACTCAGTAAGTAGTAAAAAAAAACACTCTGACATTATAATTAACTAGAGTAGAAGTCTCACCTTCACCTATTTATTTACCAACACATTTCAATCTTTGCATTTAAGAGTTTATAAACACTGCACTATTTGATTTGTGATGGTTTGCTTTTAGAACGAGGACTATTTAAAAATAATCCTAATACTGTATTTAGTATAGTTTAGCACCTTTCACGTCATAAGGACACCACAAAGAGCTTCACAGGCTATATTGCAAAATGTAGTAATCGTGTGTTTTGTGGAGTAACATTTCAGGTGATTTGTATCTGCTCTGTTTAAAATGCTTAAATTCTTTCCACCTGATCAGGATTGGTAAGACATGTTACCAATTTGTCTATAAAAATATTCTTTACAAATGCACGTTGGACAAATGTTGATTTTTTTTTCTGAAGGTATAATGGCTTCTGTTTCTTATTTTGAGTTTTGCATTTCTCACATCTGCTCCTTCAGAATTGAAGTGCGTAAAGGGATTGCTGTTACAACACTTAACTTAGACGCTATACTAACCAAATCAATCACTTCCTAGTAATTGAATGCTGTAGTTTTAATGCAGCTTGTGCCGATTTTGTAGCCAGCGGCAATGTTTTCAACAAGGAAAGGAATTTTTGCTATTACAGAGATTGAGTTATTAAATTATAATTTTCATGTTGCGAATCTGATGCATTTATATCTTAACTTTCACACTCGTGCTCATTATGACCTGAGTAACGAAGGCAAACTGTTATCCTATATCCCGAAAGGTTCAAACTAAGTTACAATTTGTAAAAAAAAGAGGGAGCTTTAGTATCATGTAGTGTTTGCAGTGCAGAAGGAAGCCATCTTGGTCTAATGGTTCTGTGAGCTGGTGCTGTCTTATCCCATTGTCCCTGCTCTTCTTCATGTCATTTCATGTTGGTTTCCTTGAGTATTTACTCAGTTGTTTTTATAGGCAGCTTTGGTCTCAGCTTTAACAGCTGGAGGTAAGGCATACCATGTTCCAACAATCCTCTGTGTAGATTAAATCTTCGAACCCACTCTATTTTCTGCTTGTGCTAATCTTGCTGAAATAATAAATCACCCACAAATTTACAGTCATTTCACTCTACAGTATATTCTGTGAAGCGCTTTGAGACATCCAGAAGACGTGAAAGCGCTAGATCAAATGCAAGAATGAATAGTATTATTATTAGAATTGAATCCATTACTGATTAAATTGCTACAACTTAGTGTATCTTCTTATGTGTCTTTTCGTCTCTTCCCCTTAAATACACCAATTATGTACTAATTGGTTTAGCAATGGTCCTTGTCCTATTTGGTGCATCTGATTACCAATACAGTATGAGTGTATATGATATTTTCTGCACATATGATTGCGGATACCTGTGAAGGAAGTGCTGAGTTGGCAGCAAGGAAGGACAAGCTGAAAGGAGAGCCGTTATTTCAGTGCTTTGATGGAGTGCTTCATGGAGTGCTTCTCAATTTGAATCTGTGTGAAACCTTGCTCTATCGATGCAAGAGAATTGTGTTTGAGAGGAACTTGCCCTGGAGGAAACTTGTCCTGATGAACTGATTCCACGAAGAAATCCCTTTGAATAGTTGCAGCGTGGTTGCAGGTGGGACTAAGTCATTCAGGCACCTCTCAAAAATGGTCCCTTGAAAATTGTTGGGTGGTATTGCTTCTAGCTTAGTAATAAGATTAAGATGCTAACCATCATTTGGTACCCAGTAGCAATCTACTGTGTATGCATCTGCTTGGTACATTCAACATATCCTTAGATCCTCCGGGCAATGAGATTTTGAAGTACAAATGCTCTTTCCTATTCCAAATCGTTTTACTGGCCAAAGCACAGCACATGGAATGCTGATTGTAAGGTGTGCGCAGTGTGTTTTATAGCATGTGTTTTCCCAGACACAAACTATAAAACACACCCAGATACCTTTGTGGACTGAAGTACCAGCCGCTGTCTGTACTGAGAAGCCTGTTGTCTTATGTGCACCAATTTCTAACTACAGATCCCTTTCTCTAAGTGACAATTCTGCGTGTAAGGAAAACATGGCACAAGTAGCTCAGTTGTAAATCGAGAGAATCCCATAAACGTACCATATCATTTTAATAACCCAACAACAGCTTAAATACATTGCGCTGAACAGAATATTGATTCATATTGATGCATTCAATCACATTCCCCAAAGTTAAAAATGCATATGGGAGCAGCTTTCGAGGTGACAATCAAATGATTCACTCTGGATAACGTGATTAGTGTTTTAGGGAAAACACTTGTACATCCAATGTGCAAAACTCTATTTGCACGTTAGTAAGTGGATATTTGATAGCATTGTAAGGATGTTTCTTAATTAAAGTAACATGTCTGCAGGGTAAAATCAAAATGCAAGCAAATAGTCTAATACTTCAGCTGTCATTTTAATAACATAAATTACACACAAATAGCATTATTAAACCAGATGGGAATTTGAATGGATTTATAACAAACATGTGTTAAGTCTTGGGAAGGAGCTTAGTTTCTTTGTTGCTAGTAGGTACCTCCACAGCATGTTAACAACGGCTGACGTGAAGACCACAAACAGCTGAAGGCATGAAAGGGAACGTAAGGAGTTTGGTTGGGTTGAAGAATGCGCCTGTGCACAATTTGAGCCTGCTGATAATGATTTAGATTGCATTCTGCAGTAATAAAGCTCCAAGGCACTATTAGGAATTAAGTTGCAACAAAGATTTGATATTGGAAGGATCTGACTATATAAAAGCCAATCCTCTAGGTCCTTGGGCGCTAACCATTTCCAAGTAGAACGAGTTTCAGGTTCTTTTTAAAAGGCATAAACACTTTCTTGAAGATTTTTTGACAATCATTTTTCAAATGTTAAGTACATAGTGACTGAATTGTGGATTGCTCAGCTCTTCGAGTGTCACTTAGAAACTCCACGTTTCCAATCCGAGTAAGAGTTTTGATTAGTGTTCTGTGTTTAGTTTGATTGCAGTTTGGAGTCCCATAGTGTAGTGGTTAGAGCACTCGGCCGGCAAGCGAGAAGACCCGGGCTGGCAGTTTGCCTAGCAGTAAGTAGGAACCCGGTTGTTAATTGATTGGCGGTTCTCCTTCCAGGGGTAGTACTCCCTTCAAAAAAAGCATTTGGTCAATCAATTCCCGACCGTTTGTGGAACACCGCTGTGTGCAATTGGCTGCCATAATTTGTCCACAAAATATAGTCACTCTACAGTATTTTCTGTGACCTCTTGGAGATGTGATTAGGTGCTGTATCATATGCAAGGATTAGCATTATTATTTGCTTGAGGTCATAAAACAAGCGCTCGATACTTTAATCACAATTTGTATAAATGCAGGCTTCTGTTGAAATACTATGCTCAGTATAGATGTGTTTGATTTTCAATCGTTCCTCTTCACTAAACTTTTGAAAGAGCATTATACGCTGGACAGAAAATGTTCTTGCTGGCTTTTGGGTTTCGTTTCACATTGATTATTATTGTGGATGAATTAGTACTGGTAACTAGGGAGATGTCCAGAATAACAGAAGTCTTAGCTCAGTGCAAGCAAGCTATGTATAATTCACAACCATGCACCACTGTAAAATTTGTGTTCCATCACCATCCCTCTTGTGGGGATTATTCAGTGTTTGGAATACCATAAATATTTGAGGAGCTAAGTGACTATGCTGACATTTCATTGTCCTTTCTGTAATGTTAAAATAAAAGCATATTTACTCTAGAAAAGTAATACCGTTTCTCTTGAAGGAATCACAACCGAAAGTGGAATCTAAAAGCTATTCAAACATCAGAAAAGCGCTGGATTAATGGCTGAATCGCTATCACATTTCTAAAGTAACTGAGGGTCTGGAAAGTGCTTTTCAGTTTATGTTTGTATCAACCATGGCCTCATAGCATTTTGTTGGGCATATCCTAGGAATCAGACTCTGCCATTGAGTTAAACCAGCACAAGATCTCTCTCAGAGAAGCATTAGAGCGTTATCTAAACACATTAGTATCCTTTTACAGAAGGCAGCTGTAATTACTGCCTTGATGTAAGAAATTTCCTTGCTTGAAAGGATTGAATGCATTTGTTTCTGGCTTCCAATCATCATTTTGTATATTTTTTAAAAACTGCAGGTGATTTTTAAAGTAAGAATTTCTTCAATGTACAGTACATTTCTGCAGAAGCAGGTTTAAAAAAAGCTATGAAACATGAAGTTTGGGTTGCTTGTTATTGAGGTCATCCCAAAACAACAACAACTTCGATTCACATAGCGCCCTCCGGGCGGCGTCTGCAAAGTGCTTCACAATAGCGGATCCCGGGACCGAGCCAGGGGCAGGGGTAGAAAGGTGACCAAAGGCGCGATCAAAGAGAAAGGTCTTTAGCTGTGACCTGAAATCCAACAGGATGTAACAACATCAAACAACACAATACAATTGCAATGCAATTTACGCTTAGGTAGAAGCTTGTCATGTTGAGTGGACGTCCCAAAATGCTTCACAATTCTGCCTAAAAACTGGAGCTGAGGTGTGGATGGGGGGGGGGGGTGAATAGATGATTGAACGAGCAGTCAAAGAGGTTCACCTTTAAAGAGGGGAGTGAGCATGTCAAAGAATTCTGCAAATGGAATTCCAGAGAGAATGTTATATTGAGTGGCACTATTTCCAATGCTATTTTCTCACTGAGTTAACCCCGTTATTCAATACAATACAAATTTACATTTATATAGCACCTTTCCCGTCGGGAGGATGTCTCAAAGCACCAAGGTTTGCACTGAGATGGGAGTGGGGAGGAGGGGGAAAGATGACCAAGGCAGTCAAAGAGGAACAACAACAATAACAACAGCAACAAAATTACATTTGTTTAGCGCCTTTCATGTCGGGAGGAAGATCTTGAAGGAAACAAGGGAATTAGTTGAAGCGACTTTGGGATGGAGTTCCAGAGGGTGGGGAAAACAGGCTGAAAGTCCTAAATTCATTCAGCCTCATAATTTGCCTGATTTTATTTTCCTTTCTGCAACTGATTCACCATCACGTCCTTTTCTTCTAAACAAACGTTTGTTTTGACTGTCCCTACTGCATCCACTCTCCGCCCCATAGCCTCAGGATCCATTATGAGTCCAATCACTACTACAGAGGCAGGCACACTGCCATTGCTTCTGTGATTTCACCGCAGCTGTTGCTGCGCCCTTCACTACCAGTATTATTTTACACAGATGATAACATTTACTTTATACTTTAACTCTGTTACACATGACTGAGTGCCAGAAAAATCAATGCAACCTGCTATTTTGCATTACCCACACTGTGCTAACTTTTCAAGTCAATCCCTTGCTTAATATTAAAGCCATTTAGGGCCATTACGGGCATAAATCATTATCAGATGAATAGAGGCAAGGTAGTAAGAATGTACATCCAAGCCGACATTTTGCAAAAATTGGAGTGATTCCGTTCAGTATTTGAGAAATGGCTTTGTCAGCTGAATCCAAATTGAAACGACCTGCATTTATACTACATCTTTCACATAAAATAAAACAACTCAAAGCACTTTCCAAAAGAAAATTGATTAGAAACAGAGTGATTGTTGTTCAAATGCAACAGCTGATCAGCACTGGCAATATCCTGTACTCAACAATGAGATTAGCAGTCGATTCATCTGAATTTGCGGAAATTTCTAAATACAAGTTTGCAGCTCTCAACAGCACAAGCAGGGAATTACAAGACCTGAATATCTGGTGCTGTTATTTTGAACTCAATTAACCTACGCCCATCAAACCTAGAATTTGAACCATTGCTTGTTTAGAAGCTGAAGGAAAGGTGCATTTGGTATTCTCGTAAATACAGTCGAACACTATTATAAGACGATAGTTGGGTGTCAATAAAAATCCCAACCCCTGTATAATGGGGCATAATTTCAGTCTGTCAGCTTTCAACATGCACATTATGTAAGAGGTAACATTTTTGTGTGCATTTTTAGCTTTCTTTGTTAAGTAACTGTTGGTTGTTTACACTTCCAATGAAACCTACATTAAGCTTATATGAGTGCAAAGGTCTTATAATGGGGCTTGACTGAAATGTGCCAAACTGGCTTCCCTTATCTATACAAACATTGATTTTGGTGTCTTCATTACAATCTAATCTTGATCTGCATGCCAACTGTGCCTTTTATTGTAATCAGCCTTTCCCCTTAGGAAAGCCAAGGGAACAAGATGCATTATTGAGCACAAGTGCTCAGAAAACCAAGTGTTACTGTAGCCACTTTCAAAGGCAGGATCCTGACATGAATATAACACAATTGCCCTTCAAAACTAAAGTGATACGGGCTACAAATAACTGTTTTGTAAAGTCATTTTTTCCAACTCCACCAAGTATGTCAAGCATAGTTCGGGATACAACAACAACAACAATTTACATTTATAGAGCGCCTTTCACGTCGGGAGGACATCCCAAGGCGCCAGTTGCATTTTATTCTGAGGATATTTTGAATGAAGGACTGTGAGGCTGAACATCCTTTCTCCTGAACAATACACATACCATTGGCATTGAGACACTATCAGGACATTAAATAGGTGCACGGAATAGCGGTCAATGATACTGCAGGAACTACCGGTGTGTTCCTGAACCAACAAGTGGCAGAGTTGCTGAATGTAGACTCTCATCAATCATTGCAGCAGAAGTGACCAGCTCCATCCCTCTTCCGGCTGCATTGACTCCGCATCCGCCAGAGGATAGAATTCAGGATCCTCATCCTCGCTTTCAAGGGCATCCATACCTTTCCGACCTGCTGACTGCCTACCAACCTGCCCTCCGTTCAACCTGCTCCATGTCTCCCGCCTAAACCACCCTACTATCGAT
Organism: Hydrolagus colliei; assembly: GCA_035084275.1. Lineage (NCBI taxonomy): Eukaryota > Metazoa > Chordata > Chondrichthyes > Chimaeriformes > Chimaeridae > Hydrolagus > Hydrolagus colliei. The sequence goes on from CM068753.1 coordinate 11,085,021, forward strand.
GGCTGGGCTTTCAGCTTCTCTGCCTCCACAATCTAGAGTTCTATCCCACAGTCCCTCCGCCTCGCTTCCTCCCTTGCCTCCTTCAAGACCAGTCTCATGACCGGGGAGTAAGACAAATTAATAATGTTATTTATTTTGGCGTTGACGAAAATATAATTCAAGCTGTAAAATACTAATTCCATAGACTATATTCAAATAAGTATGTTCCAAATAATGTCCTTCAAACATGTATTCAAATTTTCTTTCTCCAATTAGGTCCTGCATGTTACTTTAACTTAATGGCACTTTTCTCTGCCATTAGATAAATGTGTTGAAATTGGATCACATTCACAGTTATTTTCAGCGCAATTGTGCAGCAACCCTGTTTGCAACTAACCCTGTGAAGAACCGGGAGCATTAAGAAGAGATACACGGGCTCCAGAATGTCTCGTGACCCCAATGTTGACGAGACAGTGTTGAGCTAGAGAAGAAATTACATGGGAGACATTGGGAAATATGTCAAACAGGGAAATCTCTGGAGACGTTTTGGGACAGAGATCAAGGAAGAGAGAAAGAAACCAATATTAACAGAATTTAACAGCCAGAAATAGGCCGGTTTCTCTTATGAGTGGCTGAGGAATGGACAGAGAAATCCGATAGCCCCAGAAAATAAAGGAGATGGAGACAAGTAGCGGAGAACAACAATTGCTGGGGTAAAATGCCATTTGTAAAATTGGCTTTTGCAGAGGTAAGAGCAATGTCTGTCTGTACAGTGTCTGACAGTGTTGCCACTTATAGAAAGCTATTAATGAAACTTGATGATTGTTGTACTTAGAGGACAGCTGCAATGGCCTCCAATTAATGAAGATGTTTTTATTCTACCCTACATTGTAATAATGTGAGACCTACCAGTCGTGCCCCTTTTAAAACTCAAACTGTTACGAAGGAATATTGCTTCCATTTAACAAGAAACACTTCATTCAGTTTATTTCTAATGAATTTAGGAGTGTTTCTTTTATTTAAATGCTATGATATAATAGTGTCAGGGCAAACGGGTGGAATTATTCAGTTGGGCAATCTAAAGAGGGACTGAATTAAGTTCAGTAAAGATCTAGTCATTAACCTAGGGTGATGGCATAATTTCAATTATGCTGGTAATTTGGCTCTCTCATCGTGAAGCTCAGTAATGCATTTAAGCTAGTTTGACAACTGTGTGATACACACACTGTTGAAACGAGCAAGTTGAAACAAAGGAAGGTTGTTAACAGGGCACCACCCTTGAAACATATGTTTCAAACATATTTCCCTTTATTTATTGTCATGTTAGTAGCCAATGCCACATCACATCAGTTAGAATTTATCTGGTATCAAAGGCCAGTTTGAAGTCTGGAAATGAAGCCACGATGAAGTGGTTAGGAACAGGGATCTTTAATTCATACACTCTCCGAAATACCTGTTGTGGAGAAAGGATATTAGCAGGATATTAGAAGTTTTTTTTACTGTATTAAAACATCCGTTGAGCTCCTGTTTTGCAATAACATTAAGGGCTCTTGTTCTTTGACTGCAAAATAAGTGCTTGAATGCACAAATCAGCAACCACACAAAAAAAAAGCCTGGATTTGATTGCAGCTCAGCTCAGTTGAACCACTAAAATTTCAATGATATCTCTTCTTTGGATCCTTATAGAACTTCATCCTCATTAACTACAATCCAATAACAACTGCTGAAGCGGTAACTTTAAACAAGAAAACAGAAATATGCCCCCACTCGCTTTACTCCTGGGATTAACATATCTCGTCTCGGTAGTATTTTCATTTTATCATCGATATGTGTAGTAACAAGCCTGGAGTCTTATGCTAGATATTGCACCATCAAGAAGCAGAGCAGTCATTTCTCCCAAGCCAGTGGCCTCAAACAGTGCCCAAGTTTAAATAAAGGAAAAATCTGGTCTCATTTGAGAAGAGTGGTCATGTTCATCTTTTTATTTCCCGGCAGGTCAGGGCGAAACCTTGGGCAAGTATCCTTACTCCACATACCTAATAATAATCCCTCCAAAACCAAACTATAATAAATTGGTCATTCAAATCCACGACGTGGGACACTGCTGTGCGCAATTGGCTGCTGTGTTTCGCCCACAAATATATACAGTCAATTCACTTGATAGTATATTCTGTGAAGCGCTTTGAGACATCTAGAAAACGTGAAAAAGCGCTTTATCAAATGCAAGGATTATTATTATATTTTATACAAAACACAAAGCCGTGAAAATTGTCCTAACGCAGAGTGAGATTTCATGGACTCAAGCCACCACATACAAACACGTCGCTGAACCCAGAAACGATTCTCTGAATTGTTCAATGGGGTGGAGAAATCCCAGACCATTTTGTTCACACCTAAAATACGACTCCCCAACCACAACTACTTAATTAAACATTGATTTCTCGTTGTACATTGATTTTTATTTTCCCTTCCCTGGCAGCCAGGAAGAACTTGCAAGTATCACAGATCAATGAAAATTGGTACGTTTGCCTCTTTGGCTTTGATTTTGCAAGTGGGAGTCCATAACTTCCAGCGATGCTATCTATATCTTGCATCAAAAGGGTGTTTACAAAGTCCTGTTACCCCCCACTGTTTTTTTGGCGTTAACCAATAACTGAAACATGTGGAATAATGATGGTAATTGTGTTTCGAAGTACAGACTTGATTGCATTCAATACACAAGTTTAACCATATTTAGACATCCAGAAGACTGGTGCTTGTGTGTGCTGCACTTTTCATATGCAACATCTTCCATAACATGGATGGAATGACCAGCAAGTTGCTGGTCTCAGATATTGCTTATCTACAACAGAAAATAAAAGTTCAATGTCAGAAAAAAAAACACGGAGGGAACCAGACACTGTAAATACCCTTGTACAATCAGCAGCCTCTTCTTTTGGTCTGAACCCCATCATCGAGCGAATGTGCTTCCGCGAGCTTCAACCGAGCGGAAATAAGTTTCCGCTATTTTGCAGTGTTTAACAGATTTCCTCATTAAGAAACGCGGAGCCCGAATTGCCGGAATGCTGGCCGGCACAACATATTTTGAGAAATGTTGTCACGTGTTTGTGCATGAGCATTTTTGTGCAACGACCATGTAACCTACTTTAGTCATCTGCACGTAAATTGCCGATAGAAGCTAAATACTGTACCGAGAGAAATATAGAGGAACAGCTGAAACCAGAAAAAATCCACCGAACCCTTTAATTAGTCTGAAGAAATCCCACGTTTTTGGGGAATGAATTTATGTGCATTTCAGGATGAGTACAAGTGGCCAGGAAGTGCCAAGGGTTATTTTCTTAACTCGGTGGACACACCAAGCACTACAGTTTAGTTCTGTAGCTCAGTGGTTACAGCACTCGCCTCATAAGCGAGAGACCTGGGTTCGATACCCAGCAGAGCGAAGTGTTGGGGGAAGTTTCCTTACTCCACACCCTCTGTTTACCTGGCAGTAAGTACAAACCCGGTTGTTAGTCGATTGACGGATCGCTTTAACGGGAGTAATAATTACTTAAAATAAAAATGAGTTTTTCTAATCCACCACTGTTTGTGGGACACTGCTGCGCACAATTGGCTGCCGCGTTTCACCCACAAAATTAACTTTACAGTATATTCTGTGAAGCATTTTGAGACATCTCGAAGATGTGATGAGGTGTATATCAAATGCAATGATTGTTATTATTAGTAGCCCTACTCAAAAGCCAACCTCACATGAATAGTCCCAGAGCACCAGTGTGAATTGACAGCATAAGATTATCTTCCCTCCATTGAGTGTAAAGAAGCTGAAACCAGTTTTGATTACCTGAACTTGGTTTCTTTCCAGTGAAGTATTTGTCCCAACACAACACTGCCCATAAATCAACATCAACTTGCATTTAGATAGAGTCATTAATGTAGAACGTCTCAAAACTCTTGACAAATGTAGTGGTGGATGCCGAGCAGGGAAATCAAAGATTTAAGCGTTTTTAGAGGAGAGGAAGTGAGAAGATCGGAGTCCAAAAGAGAAAAGGAACCTGAATATTTAGTATCAAGTGAATTTGATTCATTATCGAATGCCATTACATCTGTAATCTCCTTAAGAATATAAAAATGCCATGATATCAACTTGCTGCAGTTGGTAGCACTTTTGCTTCTGCGTAAGAACGTTGTCTATTCATACCCAATTTGGGACATGGATTAATAGCCCATTCCTAGCGAGGGGAGAACACTGTTTTGGCATTTGTTATTTTGTGGAAGCTATTTATTCTTGTTTTTTGGTGTGTATATTTTGGATGAGCACAGTTGCTGCTAAACAGTAAATGGCTGTAAAAGTCAAAGTGTAATTAATGACTGTACACCTACAGTCATTACACTTGACAGTAATCATTTTGAGTCATAACGACATTACCGGCACTGTATCAAAGGCGAGGATTATTATTATAATTAATCTGAGAAATGGAAACACTTACTGTGGTGCACTAGGTGGTGCTGTTCTGTGCCTGAGTTTTGACATTAGCTGACAAGTGGAAAATCATATCATTCCACAGGATTGACAGCGTCGCTGTGTTGATCGCGGAAAGAAGTGAAGGAAATTGAGTGTATCCTGTTTTATACAACTTCAGTATTAACTGGGAATGCAGTGCTTTTAACAGCAGCCCTTTTCGATAGTTAACCAATTTCACTGGCTGATAATAAACCTCATAAACTGTAACCGGACTGCGGCAAACGTAATTTATTCCAACAAAATTCTCTAGTGCACATCATGCTGGTTTGAAGCTTAGAGTTCCTTTAGTACTCATTAAAAATGTTTACATAGGCCTGCTATAAGCTGCCAGAGATATGTGACCAAAACGGACTATCCAGAATGTGGTATTATGACTGCTCATATTGAATACACTTCATCACTAATGCACTTGAGTGCCGGCTTCATTTGGATACAGTGATTAGAAATTGTGCTGTCCATTGATCAAACACAGTAAAATTATACAGGGATGAGTCAACATTGAGTGCTTGGCCAGAATGCTATTACATGCAAGAAACATGACTGCAGCTCCAAAAATAGGCTTGGAAGTCAAGAATAAAGAGTGTTAGCTTCAAACTGAGAATTCAGGAGGTCATTATTCCAGTCAAAGAAAGTTATACAAAACTACTGGAATGAGAAATTACAATTGGTTTTACAAAGGAACTAGACAAGATCCTGACAAATAAAACAATACCCATTAGGCTATCAGGTATTAGAGAGAGAATGAAAGAATCCTGCACCAACTAGAGACGTGAAATCCCAACAGCGTAAAGCCTACAAAAAACAGTCACTACACTTTACAATAAATCCTATGAAGCGCTTTAAGGTATCCTTCCGGTGTGAAAGGAGCTACCATCAACCTAATCCCTCTTGCTCTACCAAAACTGCACTACATCAACCTCCCCACTAATCCTTACCATATCAGCATAAATGTTCTTTCATAACTTTTTAACACCTGATTTGCTTGGCCGACAACAGAGTAGAACCAGTGCTTTACATTGTGAAATTGTTTTAACTCTGAATCTGCTTTCTATAATGTACTTCTTCTTAGTGATTGTGAGAACAAGTGTTAAAGTGTTTTAAGATTGAGAAATATGGAGATTTGCAGCACAGAAATTACTCTTTCCCCATATCCTTCAATATATTTTTGCTGCCCAGGTGTTTATCCAATTCCCTTTTGAATGATTAACCCATAAAATATAGTCTATTCACTAAACAGTATATTCTGAGAAGTGGTTTGAGATGTTGTGAAGACCTGATATAAGGCACTATATCAAATGCAAGACTTTAACAGAATTGTTATTTACTTGATCAATGCTGAATTGACACTTGTGGCAATGACTCCCAAGCGCTACCAACCGTCAAAGTGAAGAGAACTGATTGTCACACCAAGCTGCTTTGGCATTGATATCGCAGTGATTTATGGCACGTCAGGACAAAGCAAAGTATTTGCTTCATTGCTGAAAGGATTTCTAATTATTGATTGTGATAAAGTACATAATCCACATTGAGACAAGGTGCCATTTACCTGTCAACACTAAAAAGAAATTAGAGCATGCAGGTTAGAATATATAAGTAGAAAATAAAACCGTAGCAGTATAAAGGTTAATTTCTGCAGTAACTAAACAATATTGAGTTAATGGCAATTCTGCCTTTAAGATAACTAATTAGTATGGGAGAGCAGCGAATTAAATGTCAGCTCATTTAAGAGCAATTTTTTGTGAGAGGTGATGCACTTTGAAAATACTGAAATCCCAATGAATCATTCAATGTACTTTTAGTGCTTCAGGCAAACCCACCAGCCTGGCGCAGAGGTTAATATATTCCCGTGGTGTATGAACTATCTATTTTCCTTATCCAAATTTGAAGTGAACATTCAATTTTACCCAATGATGTATTGTAATAATTGGGTTAAATTGACAGTCTTGTTTGTCGTGGGATTGAATGTTATGAGATGATCAGTCAGGTACTAAAAGGCTTTTGTGTTTTCAAGGTAGCCAATTATCTAATTAGATTACAGAGAGTAGAGAGGTAAACTCGGTGCTGTGAGTGACAACAGTATCTATCATTGCCCCTGATTCCTTCCAGAGCATCGGAGGAAATATCTGCCTCTCTAGGCTGGATGATTTTACAATTTTTCTGCAGCGCTGCTGAAATAAATGAAACAAATATTTGAATAATAATGCCTTGACAATGTCGAGCAGTTTAATTACAGGAAATTTTAAAGCTGCAAACCAAACGCATATGTTTCGGCTTTAATGGGCCTTGGAGGGGATTTGTCTCACGAACTGCATCAAACTGGCTTCCAAATTGAGATTGAGCTTTAAACTTGCCACAATCATACATTCTAAGGCAATAGTTTTCAGGTTAAAAGCAGGTAGTATTGTGGACCCGTGGGCCGTGGCGCTCAGAGGGTTAATGCGGCATGTAAAGGTGCTTTTGTTGCCTTAATCCTAGTGGGCACTGCGGTGTTAAATCATGTTGAAGCTGCAACGGAACGAATATGAAGCCATTCATTTATGATTTCAATTGGGAGTTCATCTTTATTCGAATTGTGTGGCTAAACTCTGCGCCGAATGTGACCGATAATGTAAATTGAATGGTGCAGCATTTGTAAAATCCTTGGCAGGCTTTGTCGGATTGCTGCTTTGGGAGGTCTTTTTGTGTTGCCTTCTTGCCTGTATTAAAATATTAAAAAGATGACAGGAGTAAGGGACTCATGGCTGTGCATATATCAATGTTTTTGCCACATCAGTGCCTGCTTTAGTGCTCCACATCGCTGAGAGATTTAACCCCGTGAAAGGCACCTACTTTGTTTTATTGGGGGGGTGGGGGGGGGGAAAGAAAGAAAATGCTAATTCTGATAGCCTGAAATCAAAAACAATGTTACACGCCGAATACATAAAGTAAAGACGTAAAGTCTTTCCTGATTGATCACCTCATGGCGTTCAGTCCCAATGAGAAATAAACCAAATGAGCGACTCCGTGACACAGAGAGGTTAACATTTTGGGTGGAGTCCTCCCTCAGAACTCTTGCCTCAAATTATTGTGCACGTCTGCCCAATTACCCTTTGTTCATGCGTGTGCAAGATTGCAAAGACTTTGTTGCTTTCTATCAAGCCGGTGAATTTCGAGGAGAAGAACTGGAATAATTCATTACCGAGCTCACAAGTCCACTCTAACCTTAAGCTGTGTGCATGGGTAACCCTGTCTACGTAATCATGTGTGTCAGGCAGCTTCACCACTGCAACCTGATTTGCCTACAGACCAGCTGGATTAATTGCGCTGCAAATGTTTAGAACAGAAAATAAGTTGTAGCAAACACCTCTTCGACATTAATTATTTCTTTTGACTCTGTGTGTATGTGACTGGTGCATTATTCAAGCCCAGCTCCAGATTAGGACACAGGCAAGTTGCTTTGCTGTTGATAGCGATCGTTCCAGCGCTGGCTTCATGGTGGTTGGTTCCCAAGCACATGAACCTTAAAGCATTGCTGACATTTGTACCAAACAAAATGCTTATATAAAGGGTGTTTATTTCTGATGAGCTCCCTCGATAGCCAAGTGGCTAAAAACACAGCTAGTGGAGCACTAAGCCACAAGGCTGCAGATTTACATCCTGATCTGTGCTGAGTTTGTTGATCTCAGCTGAGAAAGTAGCAGAAATATTGAAATTGACTTCAACATCAAGTACAGATTTATTTTGTCAAGATGAGATTTGCTCCTATTGCTCAACAATAAGGGGCTTGAAACCCAAGCTTATTCAGGAAGCATAGAGAGGGAGGTCGGAAGAATTTGTTGTCCGCCACAGCTTATTGGGATTATATATATGATGAAAGTGGCTGCTGATGTTGAATTCAGCTGGATTATTTGATAAGGGAATTGGACAATAATGACAAATAAAGGTACTGGAAAAGCATGGGGGGAGAGCAAGGAGCTGGGATGAGAGAAGATGGCATCATCTACAAATAGAGACGTTTGGCTGAATGGAAATTCCTGATGTGAACTGCATTATATAAAATCAAAGGTTTATTATTATTTTTATTATTATAGCTACAGTCTCTATCCCTTTAGAATAGAATACTATGAAGCATTGGATCATAGCACTGACCTCTTTAAAAGAGGTGACAGTCACCTCTTTTAAACTTCGAGCTTCAAAACGATACAAAAGAAGAATTAGTTTCATGTACAAAGATTTAGTGACAGATCTAGGGAAATAATTAAGTTAGAAAATCTGTAAACATAAAGCAAAAGCTCTAAATCTAGGGTGAGAAGATCGGATGGGAGTGACAGCGAATTTCATGAATGTTGCTAAAAGAAGGCCTAGTTCCACAAAACTTGTGAATCTGCTTTTGTAAGGAAGCCAGTGATATTGTGTGGAAAAATAACGGGCAAAATCTGTTAGAAATACTGCTCGTTGGTTTTCCCTCTGGAAAACATTGGCAGCGCACTATGTTCCTCCACGTTGAATGATGGGGAAGGAGAATGCTTTAGTACTTTCTGAGAAAGGCAGGTTAGCAAAGAAATGGCCATTAAAAGAGAAAGTGAAGGATTTCAATATTCATAGGACACCAGGACCAGATGGGTTTGATCCAACAATACTTAAGGAAACAAAAGTAGAAATGGGAGAGGTTGCGAAGGGATTTTTTCACAGCTCACTGGGCACAGGGGTGGTATCAGAAGATGCGAAAAGGAGTAAATCTTCTCCCGATCTTTAAGTAAAAGGTCATAAATATGATTCTGTGAATTTCCAGATCTGTCAGCTTGACATCTATAATTGGAAAAAAAAATCTATCTCAAGTCTTTTTACCAGAAGAATAATTGAAAGTTCGAATAGGAAGGATAAAGGCAACAATTGGACTTGCAAAATCAATTGGAATTCTTTCGAGGATTACAAGAACATTAGTCGTTGATAGTATTGTCATTGAAAGTCATTTATCTCAACTCTCAGAGGGCATTTGGTGCCAGCCACTCTGCAAGAGATGTGTGATTCAATGAAAGTTATTGGTATAAAGGGGGAGATTTTAAGATGAGCAATGAATTAGCTTAGCAGTAAACTAAGGTAGATGGGGATAAGTGGTAGTTATCAGCAGGCCTTTGAATCGTCTAAAAAGGTCAGTGCTATGATTCATTGACATTCACAGTATTCATCAGTAACATAGAAGGGCTTTGGTACAGGAAATATCCATTCCCGATACCTCAAACCCGTCTTTCTGGTAAAACTCCAGCCCGGTGGTACGAAAAGCTAGTTGTACATGAGAGGACGGACGTCGAGCAGGAAATCGAGCAGAAAAATTGGTTGAAAAAACCAACTGCGGTTGTGTTGCACAGCTCATGGACAGAAATTGACCATTTTTAAGCTAAATCGAAAGCAGTCTGGGGAATCAAGGACCATCAATCCTCTTAAACATCCCCGAAGAACAAATAATAATTATTCTTGCATTTAATATATTGCTTTTCACGTCTTCTAGACATCTCAAAGCGCTTCACAGAATATATTGTAAAGTGAATTGACTATATTTGTGGGCAAAATGTGGCAGAAGATTGCGCACAGCAGTGTCCCACAAATAGTCGTGGATTGACATGACAAATTTTATTACTGTGGTTTTTTTTGAGAGATTACTGTTAGGTGTGTGGAGTAAGGAACCTTGCCCAAGGTTTTGCCCTGACCTGCCTGGATTCCAAACACAGGTCTCACGTTTGTAAGGCGAGTGCTCTCACCACTGAGCTACATACAGGACTACAATTTATCAATAACGCTCATTTAATTTTAACAAAGCCTGATTTGACCTTAAAAGAGGTTTGTTGTCATGGCGTGTTATTCTGAAGAATTTTAAAATGCTACTCGTCTAAAATATTCCCAGCGTCTTCTTGGCATATGTCAGTATGTTACCACTGGTGACAAATCCATATCATTAAGCACAATGCATATTTTATACTGCTGTTGCAAACCACCAGATTAGGAGCTGTATCTATCTACCACTCACACTAGTTCAATATTGCCATCATATCATATCTCCTGCAGATAAAAGGCTAACAAGCCTGGCCCATGTGGAAGTGGAAGGAGTAATGAAGGCCATTCATTAAACAATGAATGCCATTTAAACAAATGGCTCGAATTTAGACCTACACCTATGTCATACAACAACAACAAAATTACATTTGTATAGTGCCTTTCACGTCGGGAGGACATAAGCATGTCCCAAGCAATAGAATCAATGAATAATGTATGATATGTTTGCATTTGATATAGCACCTTATCACATCTTCGAGACGTCTCAAATTGCCTCACAGAATATACCGTAGCACTTTTTTGAAGAGATTATTACTCCCGGAAAAGTGATCTGCCAATCGACTAACAACCATACTTAACTGCTGGATAAACAGGCATGTGGAGTAAGGAAACCTGCCCAACGTTTCTCGCTGCCCCTACTTGTGGCAGATCATTTTATTTATACCTTGTATCAACTTCACCATTGATGCCATTACCGATTGTGCATATCAGTACGTGAAAGTAACATTCATTTTGACAGCACGATGTGTCTGGAAACACTACCGTTTGCGTCCATCAATTCTGCTGTCACTGAGTTTAGGTCAGAACGATGAAGAAATGGAGAGTTAGTAAAATAGCATTTCTGGCGTCAGCGTTAAATAGAATCATACGTTCCAATAGTGAATGATTCAATACTCACCTGTTATCAGGCAAAGTGATACAGAGCTAGAGGGGGTGTCACAGAATGTATGTTAGGTCTGATGGCTAAACCCAACAAGACATACCTTCTACATGAATCTAGGCGCTTAGTGATGGCAACTAGTTGTTAGCCTCCAAATTTGTGCAACGCTTTGTACTGGGACTTGGGCATCCTCCCGACATGAAAGTCGCTCTATAAGTGTCATTTTGTTGTTGTTGTACTGTATTAATACTCGCCAGTTGGTGGCTTTGTACTGTACATAACCGGATCCAGATTCAAAAGAGAGCTGCGGGCCACAATAGATTACGAGGGAGGATTGGATGAAAAAAGGCCCTTTGGCGAATTTCAGCTCATCCTTCCAGACTATTCACCCACCCTGCCATCTTTGCGGCATTGAGCTGTTTCTGAGTATTTTAATTTTCCGCAGCTTTTGGTTTGGATGATGCAGAACGCAATATCTTTTTTGTCCAACTGATTCAATTTTAAGATTTTTTTTTCATTTTCATAAAGCACTGGTTTCATGGCTCATGATTATTAATTTAAATTTGTCGATTTATGTTTTCACCCAGATGAACTACAAGCAGCAACAATAATGTTATTAATTGAGACTCAACGAGGCAGAGGAAAAATGATGAGAGTTTAGAGAATAACAGGGACATGAGAGCAATGATGGACAAAATGATTTCTCCTTTGAGCACATCTTCAAACCGATCGAAGGATACAAAAAAGACCCATTGAGTGTCTCATGTTTAGAGTATCTCTCCTGTTTTAATATAATTTGGAGAGGGATTTTAGTATTGGAGCACAAACACATTTAAGTATCGATCAGAATATAATCTTAAACATTTATAATTGAATAGTTCAAACCTTTCACTTGGATGCACACATTGTTAAGTCTAAAAACTGGAAGTTGCGCAGCGTTTTATTCTAACAAAGGCTCAACCCTCAAGTGGAAAATTATAGCTCTTGTTAGTGAGTGTATTGTTTCCCTTGACCCTTTAAAAAGGATGTCAATGTCACGCTAGACATTTCTATCCTCTTTCTTTGGTCCGCAAACCAAATATAGGGAAAAGAAACCCCTGTGTTTTATTATTTTCACCTACAACCACCGATCCAAATGAATAACACATGAACAGTTTGTGCAATGAAGCCTCTAGCATGTTTGATCAAGTTGAAATCACTGGTTGTGCTAAAATGATATCCTGGTACCTATCTGCCATCCTATTTATGTAATGAAAGTGTTGAGAAATGTCAGGACTTTCGATGAATTGAAAAAGCTTTTTGACCAGTATTATTCTTAAGTTCAATTCTCCTGGTTTCCCCACTAATGTAAAGACAGCCTGACATATGATTTGACATATTCAGTTCAATAACTGCTTTGGCTACATATTTGCTGACCCTTGAAAGACATTTTATCACTCACGCCACAAAGCTCTATCATTAGACAATAGCAATGAATGATTCCTCAATGCTGTTTTGCTCATTTGATTTCTTGTGACCAGGCAATTTTTTGTTTGCTTTGGACTCAATGATTGGATGTACACGCTTATTCTGATTTGGGCTGGTGTGGAATTGGGCTTTACAGCTGGGTGTAAATTTGTGGCGATGCTCGGGAGATATTGCAAATGCTCTCAGAAAAGAGACAACATGGGTAAGGTGCTTTGCAGTAAATGTTAACCCACAGAGAGCCAGCTGTAGCTCAACAATAACAAAATTACACTTGTATAGCACCTTTCACATCAGGAGGACGTGCTCAGTGGTTAGAGCACTCACTTTACAAGCGAGGGACCTGGGTTCAACTCCAGGCAGGGCAAAACCTTGGGCAAGTTCCTCCACATGCCTAATAATGATCCCTCAAAAAATACCAGGAAACTATAAATGAAGATGGTTGTATCACGGTTGGAATCAGTGAAACATTTGATACTTGTTAAGACTTCAAAAACATTCAGGTTTATGACTTGCTGAGTTATGTTGTGGTCAGCACAACCCATCACAGTCCAGCGATAACAGCGCTCTGTGTGACTTGGGTGTTCTTCCACTTCTGAGAGTGACAGGAGGTGAAGCAAACAATCAACAATGCCTGCATCAGACAGGAAAATAAAAGAGAACAGCAGTCAATAAAGCTGTTTCTCTGTAGCCTTTTATTTACTTCAATTCGTTTAGTTTTTTTTTATTGAATTGACACAGGAAATCCTCCTTCTCTCCACGTCCTGGTAGCGACACGCAGACTGAGCTTTATAAAGACTCAATCTGACAACTGGAGGAGTGCTTCACAAGACTCCAAGGAAATAATGGAGCACCAACATGCATTGTAGTTTCCTCTGAAATACAATGACTGAAAAACAAATAAAGCCAGTGTGATATTTGTGTGCTGAATTGGCATACGGTACAATAGGTTAAGGTGGAATATCTATTGTGAAGAAATCTATCGTAGCTTATTGGTTATCCAGGCATGCCATAGCCCACTATTCGTACTCTCAGCCTCTGTATAGTACAGTACAGTACTTTCCCTTGATAGACAACAACTGTTAACTCTTCATGCAGCATGTGTACTCCTCCTATCTGTAATTCTGTATAAGTAAACTTACAGGCATTCCCAGATATAATAATGGCAATAATAATAATACTAATAATAACAGACATGCGGAAAACATAAAAACAGGAGAAGAGCATTCAGCCCCTCGAGCCTATAACATTCTATAATATCATGGCTGATCTATACCTCAAGTCCTGTTATCTGTATGGCTTAATACCTTGACCTAACAAATATCTATCCAGCACAGTCTTGCAGATGTGGGTGGAACCAGTAACCATCCAGCCTTCCTTTTGTGGAGAAAGTTCAAGATTTCCACCCTTTGGGTGAAAAATTGTTAAATGGCCTAGCTCTAATTTTAAGAATATGCCCCCTTGTTCTGGATTCCCCTAGTAGAGGAAATAGTTTCTCTGTATCTACCCTATCAAATCATTTTATTATGTAAACATTTCTAAGCAGAATGGAAGCCAGATAACATTTTTTCCCAGCAGAATACAGAATCATAACATTACAGTATAGGCGAGGACAATTAACAGTGCACCATAGACTGCAATATTTCAAGTCAAACTTGATGATAAAGTGGAACATAATGTGTTTAACATAGTAAACATTAAACAGATGTCATAATCCTTCCTTTTTTACAGGGTCTATAATGTCAGAAAGCCTCAGTGCTTCACAGTTAATTTGCTGTCAAGTGATTGTTCATTTATTGGCAAACACAACAGCACAGTACGATCACACAAGTAAATGACCAATTTGTCTGGAGGGACACGAAGGAGGTGGGGGGAAAATCTCTTCTTGAATGCTACAGATTGTGTGATGTCTTTTTTGTTTGTTTTACAGTTAATGACACAGATGAAATTGGGCCTCTGAAAGCAATAAATATTACAAACTCTACTATAACAAAACTGACAGTGTCAGATCTGGACACCAGCAGCAAATACAAGTTCTATCTGAGAGCTTGCACCAAGGCAGGACCTGGGAAACTTATCACGGAGGAAGGGATAACTGTGATGGAAGGAGGTAAGGCAATCATATTTGTAACATGGAATCTACATTAACTGGATATTACTGTATATGCATGTGTTGTAATTCATAGAATCATTGGATCATTGGATAATTCTGAGATATGGTATCTGAAATGCCAAATCTTCCTGAACATTTCACAATAATGAAAGTGCGAGAAAACTGCCTTTTCTGTAAAGTGCAGACAAAACAATAATTTACCTTATTTCTGTTCTATCCAACTGTTCTGCAAGTGCTTCACTCCTTTTGAAAATAAGTATTGAATGAAATACAAGAAGAGAATACCTTACGTTATGAAAATGGCATATCAAGTGTACGGTTGCTCTGTTTAAATTCCAAATTGTAAGCCACTTTTTTTGAGGAATCATTATACTTAACATTTTTTCAAATTCCTCGGGGTCTAATTTGCCTAGATTGGCGAAACGATTTGTAAGTAGGAAATCTCAATGAGCTGTGGCTCACGTATTAATTTTGCTGCGTTTGTAACCGAGATCAGTGTCTCAACACATCCCAGAGAATGGCCAACTGTCTGCCCGCCACAACACACATCCAGGAATTTGCTATTTGAACATCCTTTTGTGAATCACACACTTGCCATTACAACCCTTGTGGAGAGTGGTTGATCCTATCTGGGCTCAAAGTCTACATGACAGACTCTGATCTTTGAACAGCAAGAGTGCAATCAGGTTCGGTTCGGTTACCTTTCAAGAAGCTGCTTTAGGATGAAGTGTTTGGCTATGTAGGAGAACAAAATATTATTGAATTTTTATTAAATGGCAACGCTGTTCTTACACATGGTTGGGGAGAAATGGCTTGGTGGGCAGTACAAGATAATTAAATGTCACATTCAAGCAGTGTAAATTGCTCTGTGGTTGTAATTTTAACTCGCATTCTGCAGTACATTGAATGCCTTTTAAATTAGTTTTGTACTAAGCCATCATTAAATTACAACAGATGCTTTAAAGAGACTATTATGATGAAAAATGGATGTCTCCTATACCTTCAGCGGACAATTGAATGTAACATGCAGGGAAAAAAAAGGTTTTTTAGCTGTGTTTCCATCATAAATCCTACTTTGTTTCAACATTGTTTCATAAAATAAGCTGCTCTCTTTTATAGAATAGGCAAAGTGTACCTTTATATAAATAAGACTATGATTTGAATGTAACAATTATAATATTATTCTAACTATGGTTTGGGATTCATTAAGAGAATACAACAGAGCAAGGCTGGCCATGTAATGATTAAAATAAAGGACAATATGCAAGTAGACTTGAGAATAATATTCTTAATTGATTACTGAATAGAGAATTTCTGCCTTCCCAGTTTAGTCTGATTATTCCCCATTGTCACTGTCATTGTCACTTACTTTGCGTCTCTGCTAAATTATCCAAACTCAACATTCAAATCTTAATGTTTGAATTCTGATTGCTTTGTGCCATCCAGCTAATTTTAAGCAGCTTATGTGAACAAAGCTCGTTTCAGGCACTTCACTGGACGTTTGGGTGTCTTTGAAATATCGTATTAGTAAAATTAAGAAATCTGGAAAAAATGAACAGGTGTGCCAGATTTATAGCTAGAGTTCTTTTTTATCGAATGATACTCATCCAATTGCTATTTATTCAAGAACAGATACAGCACCGTGCCTTCAAATGTAGAAAATAGACGCACATCATATCATAAAAGGTGATCTAAGATGTCATTTTCATGCGATTGCTGCTGTCCTTGTTAATAAGAGTTGGCTGCAGTGTTTTTGTGTTGAAAGCTTTCAACCAACGACCATGATTTCTTGGTTCATTTAAAAGTGAACATAAAACATTTGCTACATTTTTATCATCTGTGCTACAGTTCCATAAATTCCCCTGACGATTTTATTCCTACCTTCAGCGCCAAAGAAATAGTGTCAGACAATTTTTGGAATAAATGGCACCAAATCTTCTTGTGGAGAATTTTTAAGATTAAGCTCTCGTTCTGTACAAATAAATGTCAGACTCAAGACAAATCCATTATTTAAAATGCTAAATCATTTCAGCATAATAAATAGAAATTATGCGAGTGGGTGAGCTTGCCTCTGCGCTAAATTCTGTAAAGTTTCAGACAGGGCCGCAAGTGTGTTTTGGTTAATAGGGCTGAACTCGCTGACCTTGAAGCATCTAATGCCTTTCGTCCAAATTAACCAAATGTCAACAAACTCCAAGGCAAGCGAAACAAAAGCAGGAGATTGATTATTTAACAATTATTTCAAGGGATGACCTTCTAAGTAGCCTGTGAACTGTGGAGCAGGTTTATATTATTCAGTGCTAAAACCCACACAGCAGCACTGCAAATGTGTTGGACATTAAATCACTGAACTCCCACCTACGCCTTGTTGCCGGTCTGTAATCATGATCACTTCACCTGACAAGTGTTGCCGTCCAAGTTATAATAATGATAATAATAATTCTTGAATGCTTTTCACGTCTTCTAGACATTTCAAAGCGCTTCACAGACTATACTGTAAAGTGAAATTACTGTGTATTTGTGGGCGAAACACGGCAGCCAATTGCGCACAGCAGTGTCCCACACACAGTCGTGGATTGAAATGACCAATCTTATTATTGTGGTTTTTTTGGAGGGATTACTATTAGGTGTGTGTTTGTGGAGTAAGGAAACTTGCCCCAGGCTTCGCCCTGACCTGCCTGGATTCAAACTCAGGTCTCACACTTGTAAGGCGAGTGCTCTAACCACTGAGCTACAGCATGGTGTCTCTCAGTGAAATTAATTGAGAAAATGTAAAAAAGAAATTCATAAAGAAATGCCACAAAATGGTCCCAGCTCAAGTTATGTTTGAAGTTAAGAAACCCAAGTGGTGATTTCTTTCTGGAAATTAGCCATCCGTCGCCGTATCTCGAGGGTGCTCCGTTCTGAAGATAGATAATAATAATAATCCTTGCATTTTATACAGCGCCTTATCACGTCTTCAAGACATCTCAAAGCGCTTCACAGAATTTACTGTAAAGTGTATTGACTGTGTACTTTGTGGGCGAAACGCAGCAGCCAATTGTGCATAGAGAAGTGTCCCACAAACAGTTATGTCCCATTTTCTTATTAGAATCGATCGGGTTTAAATGGGCTTGCTCTTGAATCCGTATTGCTGACTTCATTTCTTAATGAAGAAATCATATTGACTTCTTAATGAATTTCTTAAGGTTGACTCCTTACTGACAATTTTGTTTAAACAAGGCCCAGCTGTACCGTTCACTGTATACTACTAAACTTCATCTTCTCTTCTCATTTCCATTGCATTGGCTCCGCTTGTTCCTGTCATTGTTCTTGCTTGGCTCGCAAACAGGAACAATGGTAAATATTGATATAATTAAGTCATAGCATTGTTAGCAGCTCAGAAGATTCACTGACCCTTTAGCCAAATAATATTGGGCAATGCGAAAATACTACTAATAATAATCCTTCCATTTGATATAGACATCTCAAAGCGCTTCACAGAATATACTGTAAAGCGAACTGACAGTTTTTTTTAGGGATTAATTATTAGGCGTGTGGAGCAAGGAAACTTGCCCAAGATGCTGCCGTGACCTGCCTGGATTCGAATACAGGTCTCACCCTTGTGCTCTAACCACTGAGCTACAGGACTCAGCGTAGAACTTGGTGTCAATAACGACAACAAATTATATTTGTAGAGCACCCTTCACACCAGGAGGACATCCCAAGGAACTGGACAGTCAGGGATCCACACCTGAACTAGTGTTTGGGATCAGGAGGGGTTCAGCGGGGAGGTTAGGGGTAGGAGGGTGACCAAGGGCATCGTAGAAGAGGAGGGTCTTAAAGGAGGCAAGGCAGCTGGCAAGGCGGTAGGACTGTGGTATGGAGTTCCAGAGGGACAAATGATGGAGCGAGCCCTGTTACTGTTCAAGGGCAGGCAAGCATTTCTAAGCCTACAATAGTCAAAAGAGTTGCAGATTGGGGAATGTAATGGGAAAGCTCTTTTGTTGCAAATGTGTCAGGAGAATGTGCTGGGAGGTAAAAGTGCAACTTTAATAAGATTAATACTATTGTGTTCGGCCGGTTAGGATGTGGCTAAACGTTTTGGGCTTGGCTGTAGTCCGAGGCAAAGCTAATATAAAACTGAGGGATAAATGCAAAGTTCAGAGGAAGCAGAAAGTCCATACAATCGAATATCATTAACATTTAGGGTTCAAGAGCGGTTGAAGAGTAAAAAAAGATTGGCCTTGGATAGTGTCGCCTTGGTAATGATGGAGACTGCATCATTTTATTCTCTCATTTATGCTTCTCTGCAACTTTGGATAGTCCCGTGTTGCTTCAGTTTTCGATGTTAGTTCAGCGCACAGTTGTCTAACATAAAATCCATACATTGAGGCTCAAAGCAAATATGGACTGCTTTGTACACCTTGTCACAGTGGGGTTAAAGTAAGCTTTGGCTGCACTCACAATTGTATTGCATTGATAAAGTAAAACGTAACTGGTGCCATAAACTAAATTCTCTTCCCCACCGTGAAATAAAAACCCCGATTGATTTGAAAATGACAAAATGTATTCTGTTTTGGAATTGAAATTGTGGCAATATTTTGCCCATGGCAAGCTGAGGTCTTGAGCTCAAACGCTGGCAAGGAGAGTGTGAGTGCTTTCTGAACGAGGAAGAAAAATTGGATTTGCACAGGATGTTGGCATGAAAATGCTGGCATTGCAGGGGCCCTGCTTACCGACGTGCTACAGGAGGAAATCATTGCTGTGATTCACAGGACGAGAAGCGACGTCTTATTGCTGTGCCTTGCCAGTTGAGCTGAGCTCCCAATCTTTCCTTCTCACTGGTGCGACTAATTACATTTGAGACAATAGCGCGGCTTCTCTCTACTCCAAAGCATATAGATACAGGTTTTGAAACAGAGAGAGTTTCAACACAGTTGGCCGATCGATGCCCGCAAACATTTTTTTCTCTTTTCTTCTCGAAAACAAAACGCAATTAAAACATGCTCCCAAGGTGATTCCTATCAGGTGCTGCCTCACACCAGCAAACATGCACACAAGCCCCAGGTGTGTTTTACAGATGTGGGCAAATGCAAACACACGGGCATTAGAATACTTATTAAATTAAGTTTTCAAAGTGGTCAGTAATTAAATTGCTGCACTCTCTGGGTATTTGCGAGCAGCTCAGGCTTACCAGCAGAACACCATATAAGAAGTAAAAGGAAATTAAAAAAAACACTGTAAGAAAGCCTCTATTTTTCAAAGAAAATTCACGTCGCCTGGATTTATCTGTCAATCAAGCTTAAAAGACTGCTTTTAGCCTTGAATATATCCGGCCTTCGCTTTCTATCATTCGGATCAACACGCAGCACGTTTGTTTTCCAAAAAAAACCCATAAATATTGCATGTACCTAAACTAGAAGTCACATCACACTGTATTTTTCTGCTTCACCTTCAATGTATGTATTCCACCTTTTCTTGTTTCCTTCCCCACACCCCCACTCCCTCATTCAAGTACATACTCTGAACAGAGTTCCCAATATTGTTACATCAGATGCTAGGCATTTTCAGTGTAATTTTTTCTCTGTGTATGAATTGGATGTGAACATGCTGGAGAAGCTAGCAGAACGATGGCTTTACTTTCATGCTCCATTTTTGACTGGCATTGTTTACCTGCAAGAAAATAGAGAGAAAGACACAGAGCCTGACATCAAGAAAAGGGCTGATAATTGTGTGGAAGCACAATAAATTCTGTGTGTTTCCAAGAGATTAACTTTGTCGGTGAAAGTGAAACCGCTGTGAATTTCTGTTGACATAACATGTAAGTAAGAATCATGAGCAATATTTCTAATATTCTGGAAATTGATATCAATGTCTGGTTGTTTTCTCCATTATCAAACAAACAATCATAGACTTATTACAGCACAGAAGGAGGCCGTTCGGTCCATTGTGCTACTGTGCTTTTTGGAACAGCTACATAATCAATCCCACTCCCTCCATACCCCTACAAATATTTCCTGTTCAAGTCGCTATCCAATTCCTTTTGAACCTGTTTCCATCATCCATTGAACTCCTCAGATATAAATTTTCATTCAATTTGTCCCTAACTCAGGTTTCAACAGATCAAACCAAATTCCTTATGCTGCACTCTTCATGTAGGACACAGATCAGCCAATCTAACTCATAGACTTCCCTTGCCAACAGCACATCTCTTCTTGATTAGCTGTGGCAATGGTATTTGAGCTGAACAGGCCATCCTACTTCAGATAGTGTGCTCTAACCTTCCAAACAGTTTTTGCCTGCTGATAGTCAAATCCAGTCAAAACTCACTCAACGGGGGCAGGCAAATCAACGCACCAGGTTCCAACATAAGCAGATTTGGGAGTGCAACACTACTATCAAAGCTTACAAATACTGTTGTCAACTTAAGATTTACAAATTCACATTAGGTACCACAATTTGCATAAATATTTCTAAGATTGACATAAAACCGACTGTAACTTTTACAAAATAAAAATATAAATATGTAAAGTGTTTAATCTCCCCTCTTCCCTTTCGAGCAGGAAAAATACAAGCAAGTGTCTGCCACCAAACACTGAAACTATCTTGTCTTCAAATAGAATTGTACAGTTCGCAAACCATTCCTAAGTGACTCGAGTGCTCTTTTGAATGGCTTCTCATTGGGGGTTCTCAAAAGGAATAAGGTTACAGATGGCAATAAGATTGCATTATTTTGCCTTCTGAATGAAAATTCATCCCCAAAGCTACCTGAATCCAGATGAAACAAAGATTTGGTTTTAGCCAGATGAAAATACCCGCTTTTCAATTCGCTTAATGTTTTTGGTTGCTATGTCAACCCATAGCTGTTCAATATAATTCATTTATAATTAAAATAATCCTTCCACTACGATGACTTAACAGTCTACAGCACTCCCTGGTAATGATGCACTGTTTCGAGATTCTGAGCATGTTTTGTTGTGAGGGAGGAGTCATATATTCTGCCTTGTAATATATTTTAATACCATTTTGTTTTGCTTCTTCCTTAAAGATAATTTTCTACTGCCCACAAGGAAGACAGGTGATGAAACTACTAGTGTGTAGTGTATTTTCAAGTAGCACAATTAGTAATTACTAACATAAACTAGAATTAGAGTTGCTCTAGATAATACTAAATAATTGTCAAATAGAGGCAATTGTATACAGGTGGGGATCCAGTTTCCAATTATTATCAAAAGATAAGCACACTAATCCTACCATACTATTGGGAGAGAAGCAAATGTATCCTCATACTTTGAATTCTCATAACAATGAATAGAAGAGTGACTTGCGCATCACTGTTCCTTTGCAACTTATCTTGTTAACCAAAATGGGCTTCCATTGAATCTAGGAGCAATTCATATAATGTAAGCAATCTTAGCTTAAGTAGACTTGCAAATACCTGAAGCTTATTCAGTGTAAACCGCTGCATGCTTTTGACAGTGCTTTGGAAATAATATGTTTTATATTTTACATACAAAAGAGTAGTTTTATTGCAAAATAATTTAGTTATTTGGTCTGCAATTCAATCAATAGAACCTGACAAATTATTTTAAACCAAATATAGTCTACAAGGATCATGGCTTTTAAACATTGATGTTTTCTAGTATTAGCCGAAGGTAGCAAGATAAAGATAATAGACATTTTGTTATTCACTCCTGGCAATAATGCTGGTTTGTGTTTTTCACCCACAAAATAGCACTGGTTGGTTCAAAAGTAAAAATGAAATAAAACCATTTAAGAACTCAGGAACCAATTCTCTCCTGTGCTCCAGGACCAGTAAATGCTTTGGCGTGAACACAGAGAAAATGCTCACATTTGTACGAGGGCCCAGGGTTATTTTCTTTTGCAAATTAATGCACAGTCAAATAAATGGATTTTGACATAGGCAGGTACACAGTCCCTACAAGGTGACTTGTTTGTTGCACCCACCAATGAGAAAAGGCATAAGAAGTTGTTAATCGTTCAATTAAAGCAGAGCTACACAACACAAACTCTCCTTGTGATAGGAGATAGTAATTATTTCAAATCGACTTAACGTTGAGCTCATTGGGCTGTCTTATGTGAATCAGTTCCTTGTGGGTACCCCATGCTCAACCTAGAGATAGAACTGTTTCTAGATACAAAATATTGGAATCGCTGTGCTCAAGAGACTGGCCTGTTAACATAAGGCAAGGCAAACAGTTCAATACCAAACACAGTGATTGCTTCAATTATCAGTTAACAGAAATAAAGGGGCACAATTTGTTTGTATCATTTGAAAATGTAAAATTATACTCAGCCATTTGAAACCTCCAGTCCAATCGATTTCTAATCTGCTCTGTTTGCAAATATTTTAATGACGTCAGATTTGATTATGTTTTGATGTCACAGAGTAAAATGCAGAAAGGTGGGCAGTGGGGGGGAAAGTCCACCTGGTTTTGCATTTACTCTATTTTTGTAGCATCTCAGACTGTCTCGAATTTGGCAAATCCTTAAACCCTGCCGTTAAGTTTGAAGCTGGTTTTCTGGATTTCTGAAAAGAACTTGCAGAAAATCAGCTCTACTACAACGACTCCATTGCAGAACTTGCCAAATTCTGGGATGGTCTGAAACGCAGAGAAAATTGAGTAAATGGAGAACCAGATGGGAATTTCTCCCCCGTTGTGTCTTAATATTTATGTGCACTGTATGTCTCCTAAGTAAGTGGTATAATATTTCCTTTATTTGAGTTCCTGTTATTTGTTGATTGTTCTGTAAATTCTCATATGCCTATTTCTGTGCTTTATTTTTCAGGTTTCTCCACTACTTTCTATTTTCCAACTACTTCCCTTTCCCCAGTTGCCAATGATTCTCTGTCTTCCATAGGTATTTCACACATCTCACCCTGAATTTCAATGATCTGAAATTCGGAGTTACATATTTATAGGACAGTACGAAGTTTTTAATTTTCTGTAGACAGTCGATTAACATACCGAGATCTGTGAACTTCTCCCTGCTGTGTAATGCATCTGTTCTCCACAGTCGAGTTTGCCACAGGGAGTAGATGAGAGCTAAATTATTTGAGTACCTGCAATAATATTGCTTCCACCTCAATTCAGGATGTGTAAAATATACATATAAGGAGCAATTGTTTTTTTAAAAAAAATAAGAATTTAAGTGTGCTTAACAAGTCTTGTTTGTGCCACGTGGAATGCTGAAATGCACTGTTTCCATCAGGTTTTGCATGTTGTGTTAATTCTATGTTACTAAAATAACAAATTTACACATATACTCTGTTCATCTGATCAAGATTTTTAGGCGCACGATAGCTTTTTCACAGCTCCTGTAGGGTTTTCACACCAGTGAAAAATATAAATGATATTGCATTGGCGTGAAAATGGAATCTTTAACGGTCGTGTTTTAGGAAGCCCTGGCTCAGAAATGGCCATGGAATGAACAGCATTTTATATCAGAGGTGTATTCTGTGAGAAAGAACTCCGCAACTAATTGAGGGCTGTATAGGTTCTGGATTTTCCTCAATGTGGAAGAACAATGGGTATCTTCTGTAACCAATGTGATATTTCTTCTCTCTCTCTCTCTCTCACACACACACCCACACATTAAGTGGATGTGTTCTTTGCACAGGCAATGGACTGTCGGTTAACATTCTTTTTGGTTGTGATTAAGATTAAGTCACTTTTGAGAAGACCTTGAATTACGTTAAAGGCCAAGATACCAGAAAAGCAATATGTTGGGCTTTTTTGGAGGAGACATGGCTCATACTAAACTGCTGTTTAAATTGCTCTTCTATGGGCAGTCATTTCCCTGTGCACATGAGATTCCTGTTTGTGCAGCATTTAATGGCAAATCTGCACAGCCTTTCGTGAGAAACTGGGTAATAGCAAACATTATTCCATCAGAGTTCCAGTAATGCTGACAGATAAAAACATACTGATTTTTTCTACAGTATTGCCTCTAAAGAGTCTGCTTCTTATTGGATTACTTTGTCAACAGCTTTAGCCATTTGTCTCATTCTGTACCCTTAACGTGCCTTTAACTGACCAACCAACAAGATGGAAGTAACACTTGCTTTTCTCCCCCTCATAGTGACTGCGCTATGGCTGGCGTGTTACTGCAGTATGGAGCATTGTACAATGAGCTGTTCTCCATTTGTTTCATGCTTGAATGTGGAAATGTTAGGAATTTGCCTTTGCTCAGTTCAGTTACCAACCGTTTGCAACCGTTTCCAATTTGATCATTCTCTGGATCAGACCCTTTTGCGGAGGAGCGTTCCAAACGAATTTGCAAAGAAAACAAAAAATTCCTCTCCGACGTGCTCGTGTTGTTTGTATGTTCCATCCCGCAGTGCGTCACACTGTGAACTTAATACGAATGCCATCGCAAACATGCACTTATTGCTGATTTGCAAAACAAGATCGAATCAGCAGCAACAGTTCCCTCTGCACTGCTATAACTGATGATGAATTATAAGCCCTGCAGTGTGCATGCTGGTGGCAACGGTGTAATCTAACCTTCCTCTCTTACTTCTGTTTCTGCAAATAACGACCCTGCATTAATGCAATATTGCTTGTCTTGTTACTTATTCAATAGTTCCAGTCTTGCTGAACATCAGTTCTTCTGTAAGTGCAACATATGCAAACATCAGCTGGATTCCAGGAATGGGACATGCAGCTTCTGAATTTTATGTTGCATACATGAATAACCGTAAGCTGTTCTCCCTCTAATTTTTACAGAGATTGTAGTGAAATCCCCTTTGGGCCTATTAATGTACCTATTTCACTAGCCACACGCTCCATGATTAATGCGGCAGACCAATGCAGTTTATTTCTATACAACTCATTCTCAAGTTAGCGTCAGCTTTTTGGTAACTTTTGATCCTAAATTAAAATAAATTGTTTCATCGTTTTATAAGATATTTAGCTTTTACAATTGCCTATTTCACGGTGATATTATAAGAGCCAATAAAGTAATGAATGTGACATAACTTTTATGATATAATCCAATTATACTTGCAATCATTTCTTCAAATCCCGACAAATGTATTGGCGTTTAATTTTCTTAATGCAATTTCCATAGGTAAAGGTAAATGGAAGATTTCAGAAGCAGTAAATGTTTCAAACAAATTCCACATCTTAGAGGGGCTAGAACCTGGAAGTGAATATTCAATCCGTCTTATGACTAAGAACTGGTTTGATAACACTAGCATTTTTGAAGATGTTATAGAAACAAGGGTAAAAGGTGAGGAATCGGTCCCATTCAGAATCTAGTGGGAACATTTCGTTTTCTACCATAAATTTAGAATAAAATCATCACCCAATCCATCCCATGCTTTTCAAAGTTTTTTTTTAAAACATGAAATTCAAGCTTTTCTTGCGGAGCTTGCCTGAGAATAATTTGGCCAAAATATATCATTGGATTTTTCTTTAATCTCATGAAATTATATGATGTTGGGACAAACCTGGATTGGCACAGGATGTTCAGCTCTCAAAGGTCTTGGGTTTCTCTGCTTTGCTTCATTCCTGACCGTCCACTTGCTTTCTCTTAACTCCATTGGCATTGTGTATGCATGGGCTGCTGATGCTTTCTGTTTGCTTTGTTGGTTATTGTGGTTTTGCTTTATTATTCAATCATGACTACTGCTCGTTAAAGCAGAATTATTTTTGTGATAAGATAGCATTGAATAAATCAATTGAATCGGTATCATGTGCGCACGAGATAATTTCATTTTGTTTTAATGCAAAGAGTTCTCCTCAATTCCCTGAATAATTTCAGGTGTGTACAACAGATGTCGAGAACAATTTGCTTAAATTGTTATCTAATACAAACAAAACGGTTATGATACACAGTGTTACCCATTATTGTGTTTTATAAATATAACTACGACAGCTTGCTTTATTCAGATTACATTTAGCTTTGTGGATACCTCGGATGGAACTATAAGGCAGAATGTACTGCTTTAGTAGGTTGATTGACATTACGAAGCACGAAGGCAAAGTGCAATGATATCAACTCAAACAACACATGATACATAATTCTCACTCCCTCTTAGGCTATTTTTTAAAGATAAAATATACAAGTTATGTGCACCTTCGGAATTCACAGATTTCAAAAGTACTTAGCTTGCTTCAGACACTTTATCTTGGTTATGTCCAGAAAAAGTGTAATGGTTTCCATACCGGCAACTCAAATTTTACCTTTTAAAATTACAAGACCGAAGGCTTTGATAACTAATTTTTTCTTGCTTGTAGCATGCTATCAAGTTACACGTACTTTGTACATTTTATATATGAAACATAGTTAGGAAAAGCCTTTAAAAGCACTTATTTCCAGATAAGGTGTATGTGTAAAAATGTTACTGATGTTGATGTATTATCTATCAATTGCAGAAAATGTTAATAATTCGTCATGCGCCGTATTTCTCTTTCTGATGGTTAAAAAGTGCTGTGTTTTTCTAATTGCTTCTTTTCTTAATGATTAATTATATGACCTACAACAGCATATGCTGGAATTCATGGAGGAATATCTACGCAAGGATGGTTTATTGGCTTAATGTGTGCCATTGCTCTGCTTACCCTCATTCTGCTAATTGCCTGCTTCATAAAGAGAAACAAAGGAGGAAAATATTCTGGTAAGTACTGGGTCCTTATTCTGTCGCGTTTGTAAAAGAACTGAACAATATTTCTACAGATGTTTGTTGGAAAGCACAGCTCATCTCTTAATTGAAGGTGATTTCCCAATGAAATCTGCTGAAAAATGAAACGAGGAGGGAGGAGAAAGGAAAGATCAAAACCGAGTCAGGGCACACAGGTTTAAAATGTGTTCTCAGTTAGTCACTCGTTCACTTCATTCAAAACAAGGTCACATTTTCAATACATTATGTAGTTAACCAGGATGCATTTATTGACTTCACTGCAATTGGGTATAGTCTAATGAACCCCCAAATTACTCTGGTTCCTTGGCTGCTGGATTTGCCGAGAGTTGACCTGGCCCCGGAATGAAATGAACAGGGCTCTGTGTCTCCGGTGCAATATGAAGGGAAATCAAATCGTATTAAAGGTAACAAAGTGGCCCAAATGGAGGTTGTTGCCTTCACCTTGCTGTGATCCTTAAATTCTCCCAACAGTTTAGATGGCGAATAATTTGATTGTGTTGAGGGATGAGCGAGAAGTATCCAAACTCATCTAATATTAGCCATTGGCAATGAATGCAACCAAAGCCATTTGTCTCTGTTTTATTGGGTTCGGAAGTGGGCGAGTCTGTATCTAAATCCAAAGAAACAGTGTAGGCGTAATCTTTCTTTGAATCCCAGGTGAGCTGGTTGCTGTTGGCCTTAACTTTCTGCCTATTGAACGAAAGGTCAAATTATGCTGAATGTTTATCCCTTAATCAATAATACATACGGGTCTGAAGTGCTGTTTCTCCTGAAAATAAATTGCTCCTTCCACCACAAATTCATTTGCTTTCCAGACTGTAGGCTTGTTGGTCATCATAAGGTGGCAACACAGATTTATCAAGCCCTGAATCCAAGCCTCTAACAGCCAAAGCTTTGTCATCTTAACATTTTAAGGAATCTTGAACACTAAGTAATGATTGTGTCTGTTTTAACATGGTTTACTCACGACCATAATACAGTTCCGTCCTCTCCCTTTCGCTGAGAGCCTCTGTGGAATACGTGTCCAAGAAATTAATATATATGTTAAATATTTCTTATTTTAAATATTTTTTGTACAGCAGTGTACGTTGAGCATTTTTTAAAGATCAGCTGGAAACCTAAATGGTAAAAACAGCATGAAGATAAGGTCAGGGCAAGGCACAGAAATAGTTAAGTTGAGCACAGAGAAGATTTGAACCTTGTTAGTGGGGAGCTGAAAAAAAATCTAAAATAAAATGCTGGAAAAGCATAGCTTAGTCAGCGGAGAGTGGCAGCTTAACAATCCCCAGTGTGATCCTTCAATAAGAGGTTTACACCTGCAGAATTAATCTCTCTGTGACTGTTGACCAACATGAACTGACCTGGAATTTTTGATAGATCCTTTCCCACTTCTCCCTCCTCCACCACTCCATCCCCCGAAAAAAAAAATTGCTGGCATCATAGTTTACATGGAAATAGGATGTGGGTTTGGAGTTTGCCTGGTTTCTAGAGGCTAGAGTTCACACAGCTTCCCATTACCTTGCTGAAATGTCACAGTGAGATGCATGTTGCATGCCCCACCACAACCCACCTCCCTTTCAACGGATAATGTAGATCAAAACAGGCTGTTTCAACTAGTCCAGAATAGTAAAACAGTTCACAAGCTTCGTTTGAAGTGAGGGGGGGGGGGGGGGGGAATTGTAGAGTGGATCTACAAAAACACTATTTTAGTGAGCGAACAGTAAATCGGTGAAACAGGTTCCCTTGAGAGACGGCTGAAGCAGGAAATGTTGATTAATTCAAACACAGATGAGATATTTTTCTTTTAGGAAATAACATGATGGGATATGGTACATAGTTAGTCCGGGAGATAAGAGCATGCGACCGCCAGGAAGGTGGAAGGCGAACTAGGCGGATCTTGGTCTTATTTTCGTCTAGCATTTCTCATGTTCTTATGAATTTTAGCATTCCTAAAGAATGGTGCAACACTGCCGGCTGTTTGTCTTTACATCTTTACCTTTTCCTCTCATGTAAGCATGTGTGAAGCTATTTCCCAGGGCTGCACATATCCTGCACTTTATGTTTGACAATTTCTGATGTCCGGCACTCAGAGGTGCTTTTCATCTGTGCAGAACAGTTTGAAACCTGCCATTGCTTTATTACGCTCTCAAAACAACCACCGTCTTCAGAAGTAACATACCGAAAGCATTGTTGCTGTTCAAGCCAAACATCAACTGGATTAATTTTCGTATGTCACCACTACGCTCTCGCACTGTAAGCTCTGTCAACTTCAAAACGAATGAATAATCCATCAAAATGGAGTGTATTTCAAATCAAGTCCCACACAGCTGTCCTGCTTCAAACCTGTATCTTAACTGGGGCAAATTCACCTAATCCCAGAATGTATTTTTATATACTGAGCTAGATTAAGGCTGGGACCCAGCAAAAATGAAGTCTAAATCCTCTCTTAATACCTGGCCGACAGACAAAGGTATTTGCCTATTTATTCTATATCCAGACTTGTCTGCAAAATCCAGCAATAAAACCAAGATCACTGCATTCGTAGAAAGATCTGAATTCTCCTTTTGCTATCTTTGCACCCAGAGTCGAGAGGACGAGTACGCTGGCAATAAAAGTGCCGTCGCTGCTGTATTCCAGTGCAAATGGTACAGAGCGGCCAATGTTGTTCTAAAGCATAAGGGAATACACCTGTTCCATCTGACGCTGCCGAGCTGTCTCAAGGCAGTAGCGGGTAATAACAATAATGATATAAATTGCTCCTGAAGTCATTCTGCTTCACGTAGCCTACCTCTACCTGTATTATTTTTCAGCGATTGTCTCAGTCTGCTATTGAATGTGACGGTTCGTCCAAACAGGCTGGCACGCAAGACACTGACGGCTGATTGCTACTACAGCTAGGGCTGGAGAAGTAGAATGACTTTACTTAACCCCAGTAGGAGAGCTGGCTCACAATGATCTCAGTGTAGATAGGTTCAGCTCCTGATTGATGAGAAACACCTGAGTCTTAAAATGCAACTCCAAGTAAATGCAAATTTGTGAAATAATGGGGCTTCCACAATGTTGATATTCCTTCCCTTTAGACGCTCAAAACCTCATTAGACCAGTCATACCCGACCTGAGGAATAACAGGAAAAAAACAACTCCAATGATTATGCTGCGTAGCTTTCACTGACAATAATTCCAACAAAAAAAACCAAACAAAACTCTTGTTAATTTCATTAGCACCAAAGCTATTGTTTCTTCATTATCAATGTTGTTTGTATTATATGATATAAAATTGTGTGCCTGATCTCATCTTTGATGAATGCTAAAAGAGCACTGTTGTTTAAAGCAATAGCACATTACTTTCAGTCATCCAGGAAAGCTCATTACAGCCCGGAGTTTCCGTCATTTGCACGCGTATGGTAAACCTGATAAAACATTTAATCTTGCACCAACAAGCCAAGTCTTTCATTCGAATATGATGTGGTTTGTCATATTCTTCAGAGTCAATTAGCGATGCTCTTATCTGTCGTGAACAAAATCAGCTAATTGTTTTTTCAAAGTTTCCATTTCATTAAAAGGAAGTATGATCCGATAAAAGAACGACACTATTCTGACTGTTATAAAGGGCGATAACAATTCATCCACGCATGCCTCCAGTCCTGCTTTGTTACCGTGTTTAATGCTGTCAACTTGCTGATTAGCGGCAGCTAGGTGACAGACATTTTGTGAAGCTGTTCCTCTCCATTAGCATCAGGAAGCAGGAGCTAGGGCTCTTGACAGTACAATCAATCCTGGTGTCATTGGGACGGAAATGCACAGCAAGTGTCTGATTCGAGGCTTCTGATTCGAGGCCAGACACCTGACAGCATAAAGCCCAACACAGTACACACTGAGGACTTCCCAGTCGAAGAATAGGCACCAATGTTGTTCAATATCCAACATGTGGATTACATCAAAGTTGACTATTCGTTATTTCTATGGGGTTTAATAAGCATTTATACTAATAATAATCCTTGAATTTGATATAGCGCTTTTCACGTCTGCTAAACGTTTCAAAGCGTGTCACAGAATATACTATAAAGTGAATAGACTGTATATTTGTGGGCGAAACGCAGCAGGCAATTGTGCACAGCAGCGTCCCACAAACAGTTGTGGATTGAAAAGACCAATTATATTACTGCGGTTGTTTTTGGAGGGATTATTATTAATATTTGATATAACGTCTTCGAGACTTCTCAAAGTGCTTCACAGAATATACTGTAAATTGACTGTCGGTTAGTTTATTTTGTGATCAAAAGATCTCACAAGGAGGGTCCTTTGATTGATTTGATCTCGTTCCTCCCGAATGCAAGCCCATGTTTTGAATGAGTGAATGTCCGATGCTTTTGTTTAGTTGAGCTCTGAGGATCAAGATCCATTGCAATTCCTGGCATTTTATAATACCACTGTAAACCAAATCTGGTATATAATATTCTTATGTGTTATTTCTCCTACAGTTAAAGATAAAGAAGACGCCCGTGCTGATCCTGAAGCACAGCCAATGAAAGAGGAAACATTTGGAGAGTACAGGTAAAGCTCTTTTCCAGGGCAGCTCGCAAATCCACGCAACCACAATCAACTACAAAACGCACAGTCACTGCACTTTACACTAAATAATTTCAAGCACTTTGAGACGTTCTCCTGACTTATCAAATGCAAGGACTATTTTTATTTGTTCTGTCCTGTAGCTCAGTACAAGCGTGAGACCTATGTTCGAATCCAGGCAGGTCAAGATGAAAACTTGGGCAACTTTCCTTACTCCACACGCCTAATAATAATCCCTCCCACCAAGAAACACAAGAATAAAATTGGTCAATTCAATCCATGACTGTTTATGGGACACTGCTGTGCGCAATTGGCTGCCGCGTTTCGCCCACAAATATACAGTCAATTCGGTACATTCTGTGAAGCGCTTTGAGACGTCTAGAAGACGTGAAAAGCTCTATATCAAATTCAAGGATTATTATTATTTTATTTATGTTTTGCATTTTTATTTTGTGTTGAGATTTGTGTCACTTCTGTAGTGCGATTATCTCTTTTCAGTCCTGCTAAATTCACATTACAGTTATTAGGATTTCATTATTCGGTTTTGCTTTTGACTTTAAAGCAAATTATGGTTAATTAGGATGTGTGAAGGCAGTATTACCTCACTAAAGCTGAAGTTCAGATACATTTCAATTCACAAACCTTGAGTTTTCTAAGCAGCAGATATTTTAACAATTCATTTTAAACACTTGCGACTACATTCAACATCATCGTAACAGTAGTTCATTATTTGACTATGTATCTTGTACAGGGTACATTTCTCTGAATTTTCTTTACCTATTGAAATAAATGCAACTGTAGGAGAATATTTTGATGGGTTGCAATGGAATTGATACCTTTGATCCCATTTACCTATTTAAGTAATTATTGAATTGTTCACCTCCATTAAACACTCATCTCATTGCTATCTCATTGCTTTTCACACCAATCAATGATAAATCAACATGTGACGATATTTCTTTTTGCAAAGTAGCCACAAAAGGTAGATTCAGGGCAGGAGAATTGAACTAAAAGCAAAATGTGATCTCAAACATATTCTTTCAAAGAGCATAATGTATGGAAGAGAAATATTGAAGGGCACAGTGAAAGAGTAGGAGAATTGGTTTAGATCAGACAGCAGTAGTGAGACAGCAAGCACCAGCACAGACAAAATGAACTGAATAGCCTGTTATGCACTGTGCGTTTTCTTTTGATTCCCTAAGAGATCACTATTTTAACTCTCTGAGGTAATAATAATAATAATACATTTGATATAGCGCTGATCACATCTTTGAGATGTCTCAAAGCGCTTCACAGAATTGACTACATTTCATTTAGTTAAATGGTATTGGTTTGCTATTCTACCATTACATTGTGTTAATCTGAGTAGGTTTAGTGGATGGGTAAATCAAGATATTTTTCTTGATCATTTACTTTGAACTGAATGATCTGGATGTTTATGTAAGCTTTTTGACATGAACTTAAATGAAGAGGAAAGCATAGAATGAGAAAATGCCACTTTAGCCCATCACTCTCACTCTGCACAGTCTAAGCAAATCCCATTAGGTCATTGATTAAATCTACATATCCTAGAAAAAGATATTGCTTTGACGCTGCCTGGATCTCTAAAATACACAATGAAGAGAATGTATCCCTCCCCACATCTCTTTGCACAGAAACATCCCCTCTCTTTCTCCCACCTTCAATTCACAGCTTTTACCTTTGGAGAATTTGTTGATTTCCCTGTAACTTCTAATAATGTTCTCAAGCAGATAATTTTCCATCTGACTGAACATCAAGTATTTTTCTTTGGCAGTTTATGTAAAATAATAATAATCCTTGCATTTGAATTATAGTGCATTTCATGGGTATAGTGTCCCTCAAAGCGTTTCACAGCATTTACTGCAAGAGAGTAATTACTCTATTTTGTAGGTGAACGGTGGTAGTCAATTTGTGGACAACAATCGCCCATAAACGAAGTGAACGATCAATTTTATCTGTGGGGGGGGGGGGGGGGGGGGGAGGTTATTGGCTGGGATAAATCCCTTTTACTCTTCGAATACTGCCATAGGATCTTCAACAGCCACCAGAACAATCAGACAGCACATCAGTTTCAATGTCCTCTCACAATGCAGCACTCCCCTCGAAGTGTCAGCCTAGACAGTTGGTTGAAAAGCCTGACCTGGTGCTTGAACCCATGACCTTCTGACTGAGAAGCAAGAGTTCTACCAACTGAGCCAGGCTGACTGACGCCTTATCCTCCAGATGGGAATAAAATATCTTCTCATTTTCCTGTCCTACATGATTATGTAACCCTTTGTTTCCACATATCTTTGCTTGCCGTGTTCTCAAATGAATAAATCACCTCCTTACATAAGTCATAGATGTTTCCAAAGACCGGATGGTACCCCCCGCCCCCCCCCCCCCCCCCACCCACTCCACTAAATTTTCCTCTTCTCTGCCCTTCTGTGAACATGTCATTGCCCTTCAGAATGTTAGGGCTGCCCAAACCACAGGTAACATTCCAAATGTTGTCTCACCAGTGATTGATACAATGTTGGGATAACGTCTTTCGATTTGTAGTCAAATACCTTCGTGATGCAATCTAGCATTTGATTAGCTTTGTCCACAGCGGCTTCACCATGTCTGTAAACCTTCAATGAATGATCAATACTCACTGAAATCCTTTTTCCTTCTCCATCTCTGCTGACGGATGCCCCTTCATTATGCAGCAGTGTCTGCGGTTTGTTGCGTTTGCATTCGCTCATATTTTTATCTCATTTTTATTCTGCGCACAGCAGGGTCTGAGGGGGAGGCAAGAAACGAGCGTTTACATTGATCAATGTTTTAGTGATTTATTTAAAACTGATTTTAAAAAAAGAGGGAATACTTGAGATTGTTGTTCAATCAGTACAGCGAGGTTCTCAGGCAGGAGGTGAATGGGTTGTTTTGCTACTGCTCTCATTTTCATCATCATTCTGAGCTAAGCTGTACGGTGGTGTATTGAATGACTGACTTGCCAAACCTACTCTCCAGTGGAGCAGACACACTATCTGCTTTGATTTTCATGTTGTACTTCAATTACCAGAACCCCTGCAGAGACGTAATGTCATCCTTCGCGTGGAATTTTTATATTCTCCTGAGTCAGGAGTAGATTTTGTCTTTGTCCTTCCTGCAGATTGATGCACTGTACTGTTAACAGATACTGCCTGTTTTGCCAGTTAGCCTAATGAGACTTAGATGTCAATTTCTTTGCGCACTTCATTTGCCCCGTGCTCTTTGGTGCCGGTTCACTGACTGCAGTGTTTCTAATCAATCAAAGCCAATAATTAATTCATGGCTGATCAATTAAAATGTAATCATCTTTCTCGTGTATTGATGATTCACCCTTTTCATTTCACTTCCTGACCTAGGACATCAGCAATGAATGATGGAACTAATAACGTGTCACTTCTTTAACGTGTATATCTCCTGTAATTGATGTGATCTTCATGAGGGCATCTCAGTTACAGCAACAACAAAAAAAACACACGAGGAAAATCAATTCAAAACACCCAGCATTCTCCATTTGAAGAATTGAACTATTTTCATAATTGTGACTTGATTCATCCGAGTAAAGATTAGAACCGTTTTGCTAACTGGCTCACAGACACACACACTATAAGGTGCTTTATGGAGAATGTAAATGGTCTCTGACAACGCAAAGCAACGGCGACTAGAAATGACTAGGGAAATTGCATCAACCGATGCTTATTATTTTTAGCAACAGGCAAAGACACTCATTTGGAACTGATCCCAGATCTTACGGTTCGTAAAGGGTTTAAATCTAACCTCCATCCTCCCTCAAGTCTGAATTGCAGTTTAATCAGATGAACCCTGCAGTATATTAACTCAGCAGGCTGGATTTAAGATATCAATCTGATGCCAGGATTTGTATTACGTACAATTTTAAGTAAGATATTTGAATCTCAGTGATCCAGTTAGATAGCAGATTTTTGTTCACCCAATGCCAGATATAAAATGTTACAGGACTGGCTGGAGATGGCTGTGATTTCAGACTTGGAGCAGTGTTCTATATTTCTCTCAATGCGTTATATTGAATTCCTGCAAAACCAAATTCCAACAAAACACAAAGTACTACAGATGCTGGGAATCTGAAACAAAAACAGAAGTTGCTGGGGAAACTCAGCAGGCCAGGCAGCACTCCAGGTTCTGACAAACTTTGACTTATTTTCCTTTCTCCATGGATGCTGCCTGACCTGCTGAGTTTCCCCAGCAACTTCTGTTTTTGTTTCAAATTCCAACAATGTTGCTGCATTCTCCCAGTCTGAGTTACGGGTTAGCAGTTTGCAACAGAATGCACACAGCACCTTGGGACGTCCTGCCGACATGAAAGGCGCTAACACAAGTGTCATTTTGTATTGTATTACGTTGGCCAGAGAGCAGGTGAATATATAGCCTCCAAAACAAATAGAGAAATTGCACTTATTTAGTGTAATATTGAAGCCACAGTTGAAGTCCTGACCTTCTGTAAAAAAGAGGGGAATCAGCTCATGCTGTGTTGGGAAAACTGACGGGTGGGTATTATGGAAGGATAGGATCAAATGGGCTGATGGGCATTCTTCATTCATCCAAAACATTCTTATGACCTTGTGAGTGACATGTGTGTGCGTACAAGTGGAAACTTGGTGGTGGGGAATCAATAAATCACACCAAGTTTTTATTGTGGGATTCATTATATTCTTGAAGAATGAGCTGGTATCCATTTTATATGGATACATTTACCCCAAATGTAGACATTCATTTTCGAATTAATAGGTGATAGATTGTAAAAGGACAGCAATTTAGGTTGTTTTACATCAGTGAGACGAAGGTAATACGTTACATTGAAGGTGGAAACCAAATCATTTTGCCCAACATTGTAATCCAAGAAACCGACACACTGTTTTCTTCCCCTCCTTATTGAAATTCACATTGCGCTCACAGTGTATTTAGAAGACAAATATGTTTAGCAACAATGAACTCTAGTCAAAGCCAATATAATCCATAAGAGCACAGCAAATAGCGGGGAAATGCATTTCTTTACCATGAATCCAAGATGAAATAATTATACAGAGATAAATGAACAAATTATAATATTTTTTCAACCTCAGTTTATTCACTCGCTGCAATAATTTAAAATCACCGAACCATTTCCCTTTACATGCACAGCAGAGGATTTTGCTCTTTAATATGTTTTTATGCTCTTCTTTCTTATTGCTAACTTCAATGGGAACAGGTCACTGGAAAGGTAAGATGGTAATTGTGTCCAGTTGGTTTTTGTCCAGTTTTTTTTTACGTAGATAATGGATTCTTCTGCCAGCTGTCTTCTTAATTTTAGCTTCTTCCATCTGTCACATTCTTAAGCTGCAACTTAATCTTTGAAGCATTTCCACATTTATTTTTGCATAAAATCTGCACTTACAATGAATCAGGGGCTTAAATTTGACTCATTATGTGCAGCATAATTTGAAACAGGAAACAACATATTTTCATCCCCCAATGTAATTTGCATTTCAAAATACGTTCTGTGTTTCTCGAACGCGTAAATGTTAAATAATGAAAAGGCTACGTATTTACCTTTGATTTGGTTTCATTCTCTGGCCAAGGAAAGCCCCAAAGCGTTATCAATCATAACAGCTCAATGAAAGTTTTCGCTAGTACAATTGATGTGGAGTCAATATTGTGAATTCAGCCAATATTCAAGGTCCTAGATTACTTCTGTACGAGCAGAGTGCGATTTGTGCAGTTTGTGTTTTGCTTCTTGTGATAAGCATGTTGCATGCAATGATTCAAAAAAAAGTATTATCTGAATATTGTGTTTCGCATTGCATACAGTTATTGCCGGCAATTTGGTTGGGTCAGTGGAAGGTAAATTGGTCTCTGGATATTTCAAAAGTAACTCATAGCTGCTTTTTGCAGTAAGACTTATATTCATATAAACATTTTTTTCAGATTAGAATACTGTATAGTTAAATTATGGATGATCTATTTAGCTGGTAAATATGATTGTATTTTGTTTTGGGTTTAATAGTATTTCTGAATAATTAACTAATTATACTGCTTGACCGAGAAATCACTATTCCATGAAAACATTATCGACCACTCATTTTGCCCCTCTTCTGATCAAACATGCCAAAGAATGAAATATGAACCCTTGGTATAACTTGGAAAAATGTTACCCAAATAGAATCAGATAGATAGACAGCATTCAACATGATCTGACTCTATTAAAAGGACAGCTTATTCAATGAATTGCAAATTGATTTTAATGTAGAAAATGTGACTCCAGAATGAGAAATGAAAACAGCACAAGAAATGAAAACAGCACAAGAAACAGATTTTGAAAGAGGAAAGATGAATTTGGATTATTATAAACATTAATTGTTCAATGTACAGCTATTCCCCAAAACCTAATAGAATAACAGTTACCTATAACTTTGAATCGAATTGTTGTAACCTGTTGTTGAGGCTACATTGAAATATTTCAATGTGTTCATCCAAACTACCGGAAGCAGTTATGAATTCCATTAGATAACCCAACCTCCAGAATTGGCTCAGGAAATTAGCCAGATTCAGTACTTCCCAAGATAGACTGGAACTCCCTGAAGCTGGGAATCCCACCATCCCCATCTCCACCTCCCAGAGGAAACACTGGACGCTAACTCTTCTTCTCTTGTAGAAGTGCTTTTGGCTATTAAATGAAAGTGGTATCAAGTTATGAACCAAATCTTGCACAGAGGCTGAAACCAGACCGTGTTAATTTATTGTAACCAAAGCCTGACTGTTACAACGGTGTTCTTTGTTTTAAGTGTTTCTACTCAATTAATAAAATTAGCCTTCAATAGGAAGAAATTAAGATTTCTGAGTACATCACAGTAATTGATTCCTGGATGGAAGGAAATCAGCAGTAAATCAGATAATTCATATAAATTGACGCAAAGTGCAGGCTAATAGCATGGAACTATTTCTACACTGTAACTCCCAATAGCAGAGAAAAAAGAAATCAAAGGAATTATTGGAATTTTCCTGAACTGTCTTCACCACATTCTGAGAGAGGATGATTTTCTTTCCAGTGACAATGAAGACAGGCCCCTGAAAGGAAGCCAGCAGTCTCTCACTGAGGATGTGAAGCCAACAGGCAGTGATGACAGCCTGGCAAAGTATGGAGAAGGTGGATCAGAGGGACAGTTTAATGAAGACGGTTCATTCATTGGACAGTACAGTGG
Organism: Hydrolagus colliei; assembly: GCA_035084275.1. Taxonomy (NCBI): domain Eukaryota; kingdom Metazoa; phylum Chordata; class Chondrichthyes; order Chimaeriformes; family Chimaeridae; genus Hydrolagus; species Hydrolagus colliei. The sequence continues at coordinate 11,124,258 of CM068753.1, forward strand.
AAACAAAGAAAATGGCGCAGTGGATGGAAATGAAAGTTCCACAGCTACGTCTCCCGCTAATGCATGAGCGAAGTCTGCACAAACATCCTTCACACTGTAGCAAGTTTGGGGATGTGACTGCATTTTGTTCAATTTCCATTTAGTTCGTATTACCAACAGGCTTCAAATAAAGTAAAGAAAACGGTGATGGGCCATGAAGAACGCTTGCCAGAAGTACAATATTTGTTGGAGAATAAGATGCATGGGACCCTTTGCTGTAGTCTGCCTTTCTTTCTCAAGGACATATTGTACAAGTAATAAAACGTGTTGTGGTATGAATGTCAATTTGTATTGTAGATGTCCACAGTTCAGAAGTGGTTTCCAGGTGCTGGCTTAGTGGCAACCAGTGACCACTGAAACATTAGTGGTGTAAGCAACTTTGAGCCCCATTAGTTGATTTCAATGACTCATAACCAACCCACTTCTGAACTGTAGATCCGCAGATCTTGAATATGAGAATACAACGGGATGGGATCCTAGCTAAGTATTTTTTCACGCTGACTCCATAACATTGCAATGGCTGTGAGTTTAAGGGACCAAACAGCTCCCCTTTCCCCGATAGAACACCAGCTAGTACAGCTTTACAGAAGAGCAGTGTTTTACAAATTGCATACTGTGGCCACATTCAAAAAGCAGAGGAAAGGAATGAAACAATAACATTAATGTGCGTAACTGAGAAATGGCACAAGTCTAAAAGAAATAGTCACTTCAGTTTTAACTAACAATGTGGACTACGGAATCTGATTTCGGAGTGTCTCCTTGTTAACGAATGTCTTAGAAAGTGATTGATAGGTAGAAGGCACTAGTTCAAATGGCAGCTATGGCACCATTGAGTTGTCAAAAAAACACACACAAATCATCCTCGTGCAAACCGTGCCTCACAGGTATGCAATATGGCTGCTCCAAACCTTGTGTCTTATTTTTCTTCAAATGTGCTCTATACCCAAAGTTCTGCATCTTGTGAGTACATTCGGTCAGAAGACAATGGCTTGTACATTTTGTAATTAGGAATAAAGTGTTAATGTTTGGGGAGGGAGCATAGGGATGTCGATTCAGCATTTCTTTTTTGAAAAATAATAATACTGGTGCAAGCTCTGGATGTGCGACTTTGCTGCTTTTTGATTTTTATTGACGTGCATAATAAGAGTTTGAAGCAGGAAGTCAAAGTTCACACTGTGACCTCTGTAAATGTCGGCAATGTCGATACGCAAAATGCAGCAATGCCCTATTGAGTCGGTGAAGTATTTCCACCAAGAAAAATGGTCACAGAATACAGAGCGGCAAATTTTTACTTAAATTTTAAATTAGTGAACAATTGTGAAGTTATTGTACACGCATAAAACTTTTTATTATATCAGTTTCTATAAGACTGAATTACTTCTGCTTAGAATCACTGGCTTTTAAAAAAAAATTGATCTAAGATCTAGAGGATTTTTTTTCTACAAGGGACAAATGATGTTTCTATTAACTAGCTGCGAAGCACTCACATACATCCTTTATGACTCTTGTTGAGACTAAGATATTTGCAATGGCGAAAATCAAACCATTGTTCACGATGCAAACAAAAGGTTTTCAATTCATGCTGTGTAGTGGTTTGTATTTGTAGGGCAAACCTTTTGCAATTAAGATTCTTTGGGTGGGGGTGGGGGGAAAGGGTTTAAATAAATTGTATATTTTCATTAGCCTTATCAGAATATGCATGGCATCCAGACATTCATTTACAGATTTTAAAGATATGTATGCTGATCTTTTACGTTTCCGTTTCCTACCTAGGTGTGTGTCATTGACTCTAATTTCTTTTTATCCGGATGAATTGTGTTATTAAACTGTTCCGTCATTTGTGTGACTACTGTATTTTACGGCAAAATGAACCATGTAGTATTTGTAAATGCCAGTTCCTAACCATGCCAAGATTTATAGGTACCGGCATTTTAACGATGATCCGATTTAATAAACCGCTCCCAGACGCAAAGCCATTTCTGTACGGTTCCTGCATTTTCTGTCGTAAGGGAGCAGCTTATTTTTAGTTTTGCCTGCAATTCTTTTATGGAAATGTTGACGAACCAAAGTATAATTTCTGATGTGTAGCATTATGTCCGTTTCATTTTATTATACCTTGGGCTTGAAATGGGTGATCACGTTCCACCCCAGGAACTGTTACACTTGCGGAAATATTCTTCAGTGTTGCCTGCTAATTGACGTTGTGACAGATCATCAAATAGCCTTAGGAGCAGTGGAACAATAAGTGTTGCCTTCTGGCTTCCTGAAGCTCAAAGTGTGGCTGGCACAGGACAGGTGGAGAGGTTTCTTGCTTTTGAAATAAGTGTAAGCCCAGGGGAATAGCAAGGCAAATATTGACCGCAGTTTTCAGCCTATACTGTAAAGCACAGAAGTAATCCTTGAATATGCATGATTCCCTCAGCCTTTGACCATTGTAACACCAATCTTCAGCAACTTTCAGGTCAACCTTTCCCTACCACAGAGAACTGCAGCCAGTATTTGTCAAATTGTTGCTTTTATGTCTCCTTAAAAGAAAATGTGAAAACTTGTATCAAGTTTAACAGAATAATTTTCTTAATTTGTATGCTTACAAGGATGTTGTAAAGTACCCTACAAATAGACGGTAACTTATTTAACTTTGTAGTGGCGTGATGTCATCTCACCGCTGTGTGAATATATATAGTATTGTATTTGTCTTAAATGGTTTAAGTACTACCCTTTGTTAGTGAACTTTATAGTGTATCAGCATTAAAAATTCAGAGGTGCCCTTGTCAGTGATACCGTGGTATGTTATCACTCAATGAAGACATGTGAAATTTACAAACTCATGTTTTCTGTACTTGTGCCACTCTTATATGATATAAACTCATCACGGAATGTTTCAGTTATTAATACTTGTTGTATAGATGACCTTGTTAATCTTCAGAACATGGAACTATCTGTTATGCTTGTCTTATTAAATCTAGAATACTAACAAATTGAAGTCTTATTTTCTGTTCTTAATACAAAACATGCTTTTTTCTTTGCATGGTGCCAGGAAGCTATAGGTTAGAAATTGGATGGGGAATTTGAGAGAAAAAGAGAGATTGATAGATAACAACAACAACAAAATTACACTTGTATAGAGCCTTTCACGTCAGGAGGACGTCCCAAGGCTCTGGACAGTCACTGTTTCAGACCCGAGTTGGGGACGGGGGGAGGAAGGGGAGGGACCATCGAAGAGGACCATGCCGATGGGACCATCGAAGAGGAGAGTCTTGAGGCGGGACTTGAAGGAGGCGAGGGAGGGGGCGAGGCGAAGGGACTGTGGGATGGAGATCCAGATGTTGGGGGCAGAGTGGCTAAAGGCTCCCCCACCAATTGTGGGGCGGATGGGTCGGGGGACAGGGGCCAGGCAGGTTGGTAGGGGGTGAGAAGGTCACGGATGTAGGATGGGGTGAGGTTGTGGAGGTACATGGGGAGTAAAAGTATTAAGGGATACGGTGGTGATGGTAGGATTGGAAAAGGTTGCAGCATGTGGAGCATGAAATTGTCTGTGTTGCAGCGGGATTGATGAGCTGAATAGCCTTCCCTTCCCCTGTTGCTAATTTCGTCTGTTCCTGCCTCACAGATTTATCGAGCAAGAGATTGCTGTGACAGAAAGTGTTAGAGCCTAAAACATAACCGCAATTAAGGAAAGGTTGTGTTGGATGAAATAGACTCAAACAATTGGAATTTAACATCTTTACCAAATCAGAGAAGTGCGTTATCAATTTCTAAAACCTGTGAAGATTTTATTCCCAATTCCCAAATACTAATGTGCAATAAATCACAGCAGTATTTTGGCCCTCTTTTGCATAAAATGTATGCATATTTTTGTGCTTGCAAGCTATTATTGGATGATCAGCAAAATCCATTTGCACTACATTCGCTCGCCCTACCATTCATCAAAAATATGGCGTGTTAATGCACTTTCTAAATGACCAATACTGTAATTTGAATTTGGAAACTGGTTTCAAAGGTCAGCTCAAAATTTACCTTTGACTGTACCTTTTCAGTTCCCACCCCCGCCCTCCCCAACCAGCTGTCCCCAGACAACTGTGTGAAGTGCTTTCAAATGTTCTCTGGATGTGAAATGCTCTAAATTAAATGTAAATTGGATTGTATGTTCATATGAATATGTCAAGCTCCAGTACACTCACTGCATAGCCCTCTGCTTTGTGCTGGCTTTTCACCAGTCTAGGTGAGGGATTCACACCGAGGCATAACCTCCTCCCCCCCTCCCCCCACACCCTCACCTAGGCTGTAATGCTTTTGGGAAGAATGCTTAATGTGCAAATCATTGGAAGAGACCAATTCTGCGACCCAGTCATTCTTAGACAGAGTTGTTAGTGTAACAGCTTGCAATGGGGAGGATCGGAACAGGGGCAAAGCGACTGCGAAGTAAGAAAAAGACTGCCCTGACCTAAAGCAAACCTGGCACAAAAAGAACAGCGTTTTTTTTAACAAAGCCCCCAAATTTACAAAATATCTATTTCCTTGCCCATGTCCAAAACACTGAAATTGTCCAATGCTTGATACGTCCTCTTGCCTTGAGAGGTGCTATAGAAATATAGTTTTGTTATGTTATCGCCTTTTCTTTTCCTCATTAACCACATTCAGTGGCCAAGACAACAGACGGACATTCTCCCCCAAAAGACTGTGGATACTGGGTCCATTCACATCTTGAAGACTAAGGTGGATAGATATTTGTTAGTTCAGGGTATTAAGGGAGACTGGGTAAGGGCAGGGAAATGGACTTGGAAGTACAGATCAACTATGATTTATAGAATGGCGGAACAGGCTAAAGGGGCTGAATAACCTACTCCCAAGCTGCAGTCTCCTATGATTGAGCAGCCTCAATAGATGCTGCACAGCATCCCTGATCCCAATTAGGAGGATGTTTCAGACAAGAAAATTAAGTGCCTCGTTGATACTGGATGTGCCTTGGACAGCACTGGTGTTGCTGGAGGCGAGAAGGTTTCCCGGTTGCATTGGGCTCCTAAGACATTGCCTGATGATGGGGCCTGCAGCTGATGTCAGCTGAGCAGCTCTGTGGCATTTCAGTCTCACAAGGCGTACCTCCAGGAGAGAGTTGTAAGAATGTTTAATTTCTCATGCTGGACAGCAGACATTTAGAACAATACTCCAGGGCAGAACTCTGCTTTCTGAATTCCAGAAGCTTACATTCCTCCCGATAGCAATTTGTTTGGTACCGAAGAATGCTATATGTGGCATATCTTGTAATTAATTGTGCAATGTCGCATTGCTTTAGTTAGGGTTTTCTTTGAACTTGATTGCCCACCCAATCTGCTTGATGGATTGCTATCACTTGTGAGACTTGGTGTTGGATGGAACGCGCATCAGTCAGAAGAAAATAATAATAATAATCCTTGCATTTGATGTAGTGCTTTTCACGTCTTCTAGAAATCTCATAGCGCTTCATAGAATATACTGTAAAGTGATATATGTAGGCAAAACATGGCAGCCAACTGTGCACAGCAGTGTTCCACAAATAGTTGTGGATTGAAATGATCAATTTTTAAATAATATTTTTTGAGGGATTATTATCAGGTATGTGGAGTAACAAAATTTACACAAGGTTTCACCCTGCCAGGAATCAAACCCGGGTCTCTCGCTTGCAAGGTGAGTGCTCTAACCACTGAGCTACAGGACACCCAAATCCAAAAGATCACAAAAGAGTTTTGAATAAAGAAAGCACTTCAGCTTGTTGATATCTTCCATCCAGAAAACCAATCCTTCTGGCTGCCCTTTGCAGGATCAAGCTGTATCCCACACAAGTCTTGGCCACCCTTTCTGTTGACCCGTTGAAATAATTGCTGCTGTCTTCAACTCCGGCTTGAAAAGACAAGTCTCAATGAGGACTTGTATGTTTCTTTATATGGCTGGGGGGAGTGGAGAGGGATTCGGGTTGACAGCAAGACTGATTTGGTCCTTAAATTTCCTAAGTAGCAAAGAAAAATGAGCTGGTGAATCATAGCTCTAACACGGTGAAACTCATACTTGCTTGGGGACTTTTGAAGGATAATCAACCTGTCCCATTCCTAGCCTGACAAACATTAAGAGTGGCTTTGTGTGAATGTCTTGCAGAATTAGTCTCATTAAGCGAACAAACTGCTTACCTGTTCACACCAGTAAATATCTCCTTGTTTAACGTTTCACAGGGCTGGTGTTTTGGTGTCTGAGCAACAATTTTGTTCAATTAAACTAATTGATTGGCTTTTTGGAGAGAGTGTACGCAGCATACTCTAAGTGCAAGCTCATTATTGTCTTGCAATTCTGGGCAGTGCATAATGTATATGACCTCAGTAGTATTTGTTGTAAATTTTATATAAGTGAATGGAAAATATGTTTCTAATCCTCGATAAAGCATATATTTTTTCAAGGTCCAGGCATCTACCTTACTTTATTGTCTTCAAAACAATTCAGTCAACTGCACATAGGTAGAGTGGAGGTATAATTATCAAGCCAATAAAAGTTACTTTCTCTTAGATGGCATTTAAATTAAATTTAATGTTGATTTTTTTTCAATCAGTTGTGCAAGCAGCGGATAGCACTAAGTCGTTTTCTGAAGGCAATAAAGGGTAAACATATTACTGATTGTTTTGCTTGTGGCACTGAGACAGGTCCCAGAGTGTAGGGATTAAATTAGATGACCTAATACCAAGGTGGATATATAAATAAAGGTTGTTTAGCTTAAGATAAAGATGAGTTGTAAGGGGTTGCAGGAGCTTCTCTCTTAGATTCTGTAAGAATGTGATGACTCTCATCTTAAACCTTTAAGCAAAGGCAAATTGCCTCACGCAAATTATCGTTCCTATTCTGATTGTGCTCGTTTGATGTGTAGATCTCTTTTAACCTTGAATTTTCAACCACAAATACTCAAGAATTTGGCCCATTGTAAATTCATTCATTTTGGGATTTAGACCTATGAACAAAAGCGAAAGGATTTACCGCATGACACGTTTATGTATTGTAAAAAAAACAGTACACTCAGAGAATTCCACAATCTCTATAATTGCTTTGTAAATATAGTGCCTGGAATTCTGATCAGGGAATTAAGAGTATTAAGGAGCACGGTGAGAAGGAGGCAATTAAAAGATCTGCCACAGATAATAAACTGGTGGTACAAGCTTGATGGAATAAATGGCCTCCTCCTATCCCTGTATCCCTATGATACCAATCCTGAAGCTCTTGACATCAAATATATTTTGCGTTTCCACCTTAAACTTTGTTGACTAAAATGTTAAGGCATCCACATTGTTCTCCTCAAAATATATCTGAATATTAAATGTAAAGCTTGATTTTTAAATGTAAAATGATTGGGTTTGAATTACAGGCTTGACTATCAATGCCCAGCTTCAGAAATTGCCATGCCTGTAAATATTTTTTTTAGGGATGTATAGGTATAAATCACATATTCCTGAAGTATTCTAATGTCACACAAATTATGTTTTTTCTTAAATGTTTAATCAGCCACTGGTACATTCTGGGCAGGAGATTCAGACAACTAATGTTTCCCTCAAGGAGAGGGAAAGAGAACTGACGGTAGTTTTAAAATGATAGATTGCAAGGAAAACTGCAAAAGAAATTGTGAGCCCATTAAAAGATTGGGTTCCTGTTATTGTATAAAATACATTGCATGTTGATAAAGGAGCCCAAACTAATTCAGGCCAGGGTTTTGTATGATTTTATTGTCTTCAATTTCTAATTCATCATTTTGAAAGAAAAATTCAATTTAGCTAAGTCTATATAAGTTTCCAGTGTACTTAACTCATTATGGCCTCTGTGTCTTTCTGCCACTGATACTTTCACTGCAAGCTCTGGTGTATTATGTTCTTTTACACTTTTTATCTTCTCTGACAATTGCTTTTTGACATGTTTTCCATTTTACGCTCTTGCAAATCACTTGGAATATCTTATTCCCTGAAGGCAATCACCTTTGAGAACAAGCCCAGCCATTGCTGCAGCTGTGTTTCAATTCTGTAAAACAAATTGGTAAAATAATAAGATTTGATTTAACATGACCATTCGGATGTGCAATGTAATTATTAATAAAGTTTAATTAATTTCTACTGTATCCTTGTTATCTTTCTTCCCAGTGAAGGCAAGTTAGCATCATCGCTGTACCAGTTCTGCCCAACCTTTGAACTTTTCTAAGCTTACAGTATATTGCATTACCACATGTACAGTATATCTCCAATTTGGAGTCAATTCCCAGTGTATGTTTAAATACGTTTGGACCTATCGTGTTCAGAGATTCAGTGTTCGGTGGTCAGTCATTTTAAGAATGACTCTTCGTTCAAGCTTGTCCGATCTCTGTAGAACTACTTCTTTCACTTTCAACCCCGGTTTATAATAATAATAATAATAATAATCCTTGCATTTGATATAGCGCTTTTTACATCTTCTAGATGTACATCTTCTGTCTCAAAGCTCTTCACAGAATATACTGTAAAGTGAATTGACTGTATATTTGTGGGTGAAACCCGACAGCCAATTGCATACAGCGGTGTCCCACAAACAGTTGTGGATTGAAATGACCAATTTTTATTATTGTGGTTTTTTTGGAGGGATTATTATTAGGTGTGCATGTGCGTGGAGTAAGGAATCTTGCCCCGGGCTACGCCTTGACCTGCCTGGATTTGGACACGGGTCTAATGCTTGTAAGGCTAACCACTGAGCTGCAGGACTCAACTGCAGTGGAATTAACAGGTTTATAGGGCAGTCACACTCCAGGGATCTGATGTGAATCCGGTCTTGTTGTGGAGTGATGCATGCTGGCAGCTTGCATTAAACCTGCTAATTCCACTGCAACCCTTGTTCTATGCTGATGGCAAGGAGAGAGGAGCAGTGAGCCTGCGTGGAAATCTGCTAAACGCCATCCAAATGTTGGTGAATTTTTAATGTTGATTAAAAACAAGTCCCCGTGGGCTCTTTTGTAGCACTGGAAACTGACAGACCGGAGACTTTGAACCTCGACATTTTTAAAAGTTTGCTGATTTAATGTCTCATCTTGAAATTGAGACACTGTAAGGTGCCTGCAGTCAGTGTCTTAACCTCAATATGAGACATTAAATTGTGGTTCTGTTTGTCTATTCGGTCCAGTGACATTGGAAAAAAATACCTTGCCAAGGAGGGATGAAACTCAAATCAGTACTCTCTTTTTGTCGGTTATCAGCTAGTAGATTACAGTACATGACTGTTCAGTACGCCCTACAAACATAATCAAAGCTGAGCTTTTCTTGCTTCACGTTAAATATCAGTGAAATATGTTGACAATTTTACAAATTATTCCCTCCTTCTCAAACTCCATAAATTTGCTCTTCCGCAACAGATGTTGCCGACAGAGCAACAAACTTGCACGTGATTCCACGCTGGATAATGTCTCAAAGTGCTTTACAATGAGGATCGCTGAGCAAGGTAAGGAGGCAAGGTGAACGAAAGCACAGTCGGGGAGGTATTAATTATTTTACAGAGGTTTTGAAAGCTTGGAGAGAAAGTTCAAGGACAGCGAGTGGGATTTTCCGGGAATGCAAGAGAGCAAGGCTTAGTGTGTTAAACTGTGGTGAAGGTGACAATAATACAACACAACAACAAATGACAAATAATAATAATCCTTGCATTTGATAGAGCGCCTCTCAGGTCTTCTGGACACCTCAAAGCACTTCACAGAATATACTGCAAAGTGAATTGAATGTATACTTTGTGGGCGAAAAGCAGCAGCCTCTTGCGCACAACAGTAGAGTGGATTAAATGGCCAAATTATTACTGTTTTGTTCTTTGAAGGAAATAATCCCCTACCGGAAAAGCGATCTACCAATCGACCAGGTTCCTACTTACCGCTAGGTAAACAGGGGCGTGTGGAGTTGAGGAAACTTGCCTCACGTTTCGCCTTGCCGGGAATCAAACCCAGCTCCTCAAACCACCAAGCTACAGGACTCAACAAATTGCATTTATATAGTGCCTTTCATGTCGGGAGGATGACCCAAGGTGCTAGAGACTCAAGGGTTTAAGACTTGAGCTAGAAGTTGGAGGGCAAGGGAGCTGGGGATGGGAGGATGATCAAAAGCACAGTCAAAGAGGAACGTCTCTATAGGCTTTGCAGGAGGCAAGGATGTGGACGAGGGAGTCTAGAATGAAGAGATTTTTTGCCCCCAGTCGTAAATATTTCATTACTTGTTCTAATAGTTCTGGAGAGCCTTGCTGAAGAGTTTGATCAGGTTCTATCGCGGGAGAGTTGTCTGGAAAAAAACAACCCAGGTCAGCATGAAATGTGAAAGATGATGCCCCCAATGCAAATAAATAAGTCACAAGCAACACATATGCAGTGCCTCTGTGAACATTGTCTATAATTCACAAGAGGTTTGGACTTTGCACAGATACTTTTTTATGTAACCGATACAATGGAGTGCAAAGATCGGATTGCTATTCTGAGGATGAGTCTTATTCCTGAGATATGGCAATGATACAATCTTCAAGAGAAATTGGAAAGTTACTCTGTTTCAAGGGATTACGGCTAATTTAGAAGCCGTCTGAAGGAGCACATCTAAAGGGACCTTTCTATTCTTTCTCAAGGCGACATAAAGGTTATGTTTGGGTGTGTTTGGAGGGGGTGGGGGGGAACGGGATGGCGAGGTAAACCCGATCCTTCGGAGAATGGTATCCTCCAATGCACTGCAATGAACTGCAAGTATCATGTCCTAAACTGCACGTAGAACTGCAATAAGATGAAATATGCCTCCACTCTCTAACAAACTTGCTTGTGAATTCCTCTCTGTGCTAATTAATCCTGATACCAGTCCTGAAAGTGGAGAAATTTGAATACTATCGAGAATTCTGTGAGAGCTCTACAACGATAATAAGCTTTGCACTCAAAACATTTCAAATGCTTCACAGGGAATTGTTATCAAGTGTGTACTTGTAGCTAAGCACGGGCGGACATTTTGCACACAGCAATGCCCCACAAACAGCTTTGAAGTGAATGGACTGTTCATCTGCAGAAAACAAGGGAAACTCCCGTTTCTTTCCAATCAAGAGCTTTAGTGTCTACCTGAACAGGCAACAGGACCGCTATGCAATGCATCACCTGAAAGATGGCATTTCTGACATTGCAGCACCCTTCCAATGCAACATTCTCCCAGTACAATGTCCTCCAGTATAACAGTCTCCCAGTCGTGCACTGGCGAATGAGCCTAGATTATGAATTCAAGTCCCAAAGTGGGTTTTAAACCTGCAAACAATGCTAGCAATTCAACAAAATCGGCAAGTAGTGCATTGTTGGTTTCCTCGTGCTGAAAAGATCTTCAAAAACCAATAAATAATCCCTCCAAAAAAAAAACACAATAATAAAATTGGTCATTTCGATCCATGACTGTGTGTGGGACACTGCTGTGTGCAATTGGCTGCCGTCAATTCACTTTACAGTATATTCTGTGAAGCGCTTTGGGACGTTGATAAGATGTGGAAAGCGCTATATCAAATGCAAGGATCATTATTATTATTATAAAATGCGCCCTTTTTTGTGTGTGAAATAATAGTCCAGTAAATGAGTAAGATTCATTGAGGTTCAGTCAGTTCAACATTGAGCTTTCTTTGTGCCAGAGGATTTAGAGAATCCAGGGTGGAAAATCTATCCTCTAAGTGCAGGAGTAGTGGACAGCAAGAAGGATCTCATTGCTATTGAATTGGTTTCGAGAATACAAGCCCGACAAAGGTGTGTAGTGATCCAAGGCACTGTTGAATGCTGATTGTGTTATCTGACTCATTCATTTGTCCTCGAATTGGGAGGTACTTGAACAAACATCTTCCGCATGCTCAGATCGCGCCTGAAGTCTTTCCTCTTCCATCGTGTTATGGTCACCTCGCTACTCCCCTCGCTGTCGTGCTCCCCTGTTGTCAAGCCCTCTGGGACACTACCCTGGGGATGGGAGCTGCTGTGTAAATGCAAGTTGTTGGAGATGACAACAACCACAACGATAAGACAATGACATTTGTACAGCGCCTTTCACATCAGGAGGACGTCCCAAGGCGCTGGACAGTCAGTATTTCAGACCTGAACTGGAGTCAGGATTATGATTACGAGGGGAAGAGGGGGGACTGATGGCACGTTCGAAGAGGAGGATCTTGAGATGGGAATTGAAGGAGGCTGGGGAGGGGGCGAGGCGGAGGGGTTGCGGGATGGAATTCCAGAGGTTAGGGACAGAGTGGCTGAAGGCTTGCCCACCGATGGTGAGGCGGGTGGGTCGGGGGACATGGAGCAGGCAGGAGCCCGCTGAGCGGAGGTAGCAGTTGGTAGGGGCTTACGAGGTCGCAGAGTTAGGGTGGAGCAAAGCCATGGAGGGCTTTAAAGGTCAGGACCAGAATCTTGAATTCAATTCTCTGAATGATGGGGAGCCAATGGAATCGGGCGAGAATGGGTGAGATGGGGTTGGGGAGCTTGGCGTGACAGAGGACATGGGCTGCAGAGTTCTGGATGAGATAACAAACATAATCAATCACAACTGTGAATAACAAATTGTACTGAGTAATATTATCAGCGGGGACTATGAAAGAATGTTGCACTTGCATTCCATCTGCAAGATGTACGTGCAGGGATAGTAAATGTAATGAAAAAAAATCCTTTGCAAAATTAAAACTTTTGAAGTCAAAGGTACTGCATTCAGTAGATTTTCCTTGTGAGATATACACTCCCTTTACATAAAAATGCAATGAAAGAAGTTTTCCTCTGTGAAGTGTGTCTCAAAGTAAAAAGCCCACCGATGTTATTTTCTACATGCTTTTATTTGAATTGATCTTTGCTCTTAACTTGGTTCTCCCATCTCTTGGAACAAGCATAATTATTTACATTTGTATCGCCAGTTAAATGTTGCCTTTAAACAAACCCAACAGGAATGGTAAGCTTCTTGAGGTATTGAATAAATAAAACAGTGATGTTTGATGAATAAAAGAAGAATGCTTTTTAAGTGAGCTCGTTAAGATGCAATCAATGGCAGGACAAACAAGCCATGTTCTCTGCAACCAGAGGAGATATGAAAGCTATTTGACATAGTCTGCTGTGAGCAATCCTAATTTTGCAGAGATGTTTGTTTTTTTGGACGATTTCTTAATGCTGGTTTGCCAATGGACATTATGGGGTTGAATCAGAGTGTGGTACAAACTGGAGACGAGCAATGTGATTTGAAATGCAACGTTGATGGGACACCCTGCTGATTTAGATCCCCTTCTACTGAAACCGCTTTTACAGAGAGGGCTGGAGAGACAGTATTTTTTTCTCTCCTTGTGTTATTAAAGAGCCCGTCTTGTTAACCGTCTCTCTAATAGCATTAAAAGCGCGCAATTTCCGAGTTCAGTGCATGCAGCTAATGCAATGGGTAGCATTACATCGGGCTTTCAAGCCCTGCATCACTCTCCTGGTGGAAGATGATAGCACTTTGCTTCCAATGGTACAAATGGAGCATTAGATGCTTAATTTGAGTCTGAAAAGTTACAAGTCCTGGTCTCCACTGAAGGCTGAGACACAAATAAACTGTACCGAAAAATGTTTACGTGGCGGATTTGCGAATCTAGCTCAGATGACTACAAGTAGAACTGAATCAACAGCGTAACATGTCGTCCAGCAAATAGCAGTGTGTTAAATTATGGCAGTGTCAACATTTTATAGGATCTAATTGGTTTGTTTGGAATGTTTATGAGTTGTTGAATCTGGCGAGGAGCCAATCGAGACCAATTCTAATCCGACATGAAATTGCACGTCCAAACATTCCGCACCATTGTATCGTGTTCTGAAAAAGGTTACTGCAGTCAATTTTTATTGAGGAGCTGGGCAAAGGGCCAAGCCTGTAGTTTTGGTAATCAGCAAGGTTCAAGAGAGCAGATGGTGGGTAGAGTGAGAGAATAGCAGGTAGTTTTGGTTGGGTGCTGCAATGCTGGGCATCAGAAGTCTGTGGATTGCATTTTATATTCTTCCTTTCTTTTTTTCCCACTCCCAATTCTCTGTTTTTGTGAGAAAATAAATTGCCAGTCATCCTCTGATACCTTGCCCACAGTGGGGCGAGGGAGGGAGGGTATCAGAGAAACACACAATTACAAGATTCGTTTGGATGAAGAAGATCCTTTGACTCAATTAACCTCATCCCACCATCTTCGCTTCAAGGCATGAAGCTGTTTTGAAGTGAGTTCAGTGGCTTTGCCTCAACTACATTTCTTGGGTAAAGACAGTGGAAAATAGAAGCGGAGATTGGGAAGTAAATAAATCCACATTGTTGAGGTCTGGAAGCGAGTTGGTATTTGCAAATGGGGCTTTATTCCAACCTTAGTTGCAGTGTAATTTTTGTTAAAATCATAAAGTAATAATGTATATCCCGCAAGCATAGTTGTCTGCTGCTTTGGGTTGTTAAATAAATGTTAACTTTCAATGGTTTATTTTATAAATGCCTTGTAAAATGAAAAGTGACACTTGGTGCTATGCAGGAATCAAACAGTAAATGAACTCAGTTTGCATCAATCATATTGTCCCATGTGTTTAGGGATTTGAATATGTTTCTGACACAAATATTGTAAAGGAACATGAACCTGGGGCTTGAAATTCCACCGAGTCTCAGCCTGCAAAACCCCTTTCTTTAAACTGCAGTATCTAAATAAACTGCAGTATTGTGGAAGATTCTCAAATCCAGCTGTAATTTATGGGCTGTTTTTCTGCTATTTTAAACAGAAGCTAGCTATCAAATTAAGATTGAATTTAAAGATTTGTTGTATGCCATGTACAATTGTTAAGACTAAAAAATGTTCGCAAAGACTAGGACTGGATAACTGACAACTTAACATAAATATTCCATGTTCTCACCTTACTGAATTATAGTATTGGTTTTGAAACCCATTGTAGGGTTTGTTTTGACTAAATATATATTTAATTCCTGCATTATGTTAATTTCATTTTTATGCACAGGTGGAGATATCAGCTGAAATTGACGGCAGTGGCCAGTGATCAGCATACAACATGATTGTCAACAGCTATAATTTGGTTTGCTCCAGTTAATGGTTTCCACACCATCCCAGACAGCCTGGCTGAAAATTGGTGTGCAATTGGAATTGAAGCGAACCTTTTATTGTCCAGTGGTGAAATGCTACACTGTGGTCCCAAAGGACTGCTTCAATTCCTTTCCTTTCTCTAAATGTAGCAAGTAAGTCTAGAACCAATTATCCCAGGTTTTGAACCAGTTTGTGACATAAAACGCCGTAGATTGTGCCCAGTTACACCACTGGTTAGGATTGAATGAATCCCCATTACAATTAACTTTGTTGTATGAAGTTTCAATTTTTTTTCCTTGTTGATTTTGTTATCTATCACTGTTCCTATCTGGGATGCTGAGATGGACTCCATTTTACTTACTGGAAAGAAAATGAGTCATTATCCAGTACCAGCGAGAATTCGAAACACGTCATTTTAGTTCTTTGAGTGATGTGACATAGAATATACAACACAGAAATAGACCATTCGGCCCAACTGGTCTATGCAGGCGTTTAGGCTCCACATGAGGCTTCTCTTGCACCTCCTCAGCTAAGCCGATCAGCATAACCTTCTAGAGCTATATATGGGCTAGCCATCGCAATGCAGCACAACACAGTGCATCCCCAGATCCCAAGGGAAATAGTCTTAACAGCAGAGAAGAACAGAAAGAATTAAAAAATACAAATAGTGTCTCGATGTTACAACATGCCAATGATACACAGGAGGGAAAAATGTGCCCTTTGCAAATTGCTAAAAAGCCTGTTTTTATTCCACTTGTTAATTGAACCATCATATCTTATGGTGAATGATGCATTAATAAACCGATGCACAAGTAGTCTGTCTTGTCCCCCCCTTCCCCTCCACCCCTTCACCCTCCTTTCTGTGTGATCTTAACTTAATGTTAAGGCATAATGGCCTTGCTGCTTGAGCCTCGAGTGATTTGGGCTCCCTGATAGTTTATTCACAAGCTCGATGCTGCCCTGGTGCGAGAGCCTATGACTGATGTGCTTGTGGAGACGTTTAGGTTACGATTACGGTACACAGCTTGTTTTTCATCACCTGCGTTCTCAATAATATCCCTCAATTTGCTCGCAATCTGAAAGCAACATGCAATAAAATGACAAGAGATCATTTCACCAAATTGCAACATTAAAATTTTACGCATCAATCATCGAGATCCATTTTACAAGATGTTTTCCCTTTTGGGTACTCTGAGCCATGCTACTCACCTTCTGTCTTCTCCTTCAGTCTAATTTCAGGTCATTTGATAACTTATCTTTGATTTGTTTGGCTTTTCTTTTAATGGGCTTGATATAAGGCACAGGGGAAGCTTTTTTTCTTCAGTTATTGTACTTGTGCACCATTGAAATGATTCTGCAGGGACATATTACCCAGATTGCATGGTGACTAGCAAAGTACATAGAGAGAGAAGTACATGGCGATGAGATACTTTGTCTAATATCTCTCACCTGAAAATGTTGTATTCAAACATGAGTATGGAGACAAGTTCCCTGCAACATATTACTCAGGCTCTCAGAGAATAACTAAGGAAATCAAACGGGAATGGAATGAAAATTATTAAATGTAAGAACTCAGAACATTGTATTTATAGTATTCAAATTGACTCACCATTCAAAAGCAGAAATCTCTCTCATTGTCATCGTTCTCTTATTTGCTTCACGAGTTGAACCTAGATTGGTATCGGAGCTGATATACACTCTCTAGAGTTCATTCAGTTGGATGTTTCAGGCACTGACACGCCACCCCAGTAACCATCAACTTTTCTTGTAAGCTACTTTCCTTCATGCACGTTTGTCTTCACAAGAGCTCTGTTTCGGATGCATCAGAAAACACAGGGTTGGTTGACAGTGAAAGAACTCACATCTTTCAGGAGGACGTCGTAAAAGTGCTTCACAGGATTCTCTGCAAACTGTTGTGATTGTGCAGCTTATGTGAACATGATAGCTAATTGGCATGCATCTGTGTTCCACAAACGGTCCTGAAGTGAGTAAATGACCAATTTTATCCGGAGAGTTGATTGTTGGCCAGGATATTGGGAGAAACTCCCTTCTCGCTTTGAATCGCGCTAAAGAATCTTTAAAGTTTACTTGGAACAGGCAGAAAGTGGATCAGTTTACTGTCTAACATAAAGGATGGTACCTCCAACAATGTGTTGCATTCATCCCAGCACCAATTTGGAGTGTTGGCCTGGATTGTGTCAGAAGGTTGTGGGTTCCAGCCCGGTGTGAGGATTTTGACTCGGAGGCGAGAGAACTACCAACTAAGCCAAACTGATGAGCTAAGCACAAATCATTGGTTCATCTTGTCAAGAAACTGCAAGGAGAGCAGTTCAGTAAATCCATTGTGTACTAAAAGGCTTCAGTGTTTCATCAACTTCAAGGGAGCTCAGTTGGAAGCTGAAGTGATAGCTTATGCTTACAGACTCCCATTTTCCAGGCATCTCAGAGACTTGTCTACCATCTGACGGGACAATTTCGGATCCTGTGCCCAGCTGGATGAAACCTTGGGCAAGTTTCCTTACTCCACACGCCTAATAATAATCCCTCAATCCCTCAATAATCCCTAAACAAAAAATTGGTCATTACAATGCACAACTGTGCGCAATTGGCTGCCATGTTTCGGCCACCTATACACAGTCAATTAACTTAACAGTATATTCTGTGAAGCACTTTGGGACGTCTAGAAGATGTGAAAAGTGCTATATCCAATTCAAGGATGATTATTATTATTACCATTATTTATAAAGAATGAAGGTGCATTGGAAGAATTTTGAGGAAAATTCTGTTGAATTATTTTTTTGGGGGGTTTATTTTGAAAAATAAAGTTCTTGCTTGTATGACTTTTTTGTATTAAAAAAAGGCACTTGGTAAATAATTTAGAGTTCATTTTCTTTGACAAGTGCAGGTGCTATTTATAGTAAGTGGTTCCAACATTCAATTTGATGAAGAGATGATAGATAGGAATTATCAAAGTAAATCGAGTGATTGAATATGGCTGTGCACGTGGTCTCCAAAGAGTTTGAACTGAGAGTTCAGTACTCTTTGGGGTAAAAAGAGGTTGTTAAATCTAAATTGGAGAGCAACTATTTCAGCAAGAATGACAATCAGGCAGAAAATAGAAGATATCAAATATTTATTGAATTTAATGTTTATTCAAAATGCCAAACTGTTATAAAAAGGAAAGTGTATTTTGCAGAGCAAATAATGGCGGAGAAGAAGGAAAGGGCATTTTTTGTGGTAAAGTAGTTTAAAACAGAATTTGTTTGTACTTTGCGAAAGAGAGACAGGACCTGCATTTATTCACGGCTTTAATTTGCACTGCTACGAAGGGGCCCCCTTTACTTTGCTTGTTCACAAGTGCAACGCAAAATGGCTTTGGCTATCATGACCCTCAATAACGCTGCTTATTTAAAACTTTCCCTTCAACGAGTGTAGGCAAGTATATTAGTTCATTTATTTTCCTCGAAAAATGAGCAACTTGAAAAGCAAATATAGAAGAAAATGTACCTTATTATTTACACGCTTATCTTGTGTGCTGTTGGCATGGACAGTGTGGGTTGAAGAAGCAATACTTCATTGAACTCAGTAACAATGCACAGCTAATAGGCCGCCTGAAGCTAACTGTATTCTCTTTATACCTTCGCTGCTTTCTTTTCTAGACACTAATTGATCTGCTGTGGATCGCCAGCATTTTCAGTTTTTATTTCAGATTTCCATCATCTGCCGTTTTTCTCTTTATCCCCACAGAATATTCCTGGTGGCTGGCAAAGCATCTAACTTTAATAATGATACAGTATCTGCTTTGGTACTTGGCAGTGGAGCTATTTTTTTGTCAAGCACCGATCACAGATTACCTCAATGAAATTTCTCGTCTGAGCGCTGTAAGGTTGGAGGTGTTGACCTTCAGATCAGACCTTAAACCCAGGTCCGTTCTGTCAGTTTAGGTGGAAGTTAAGGATCCCATGGAATTGTTTGAAAAGAGAAGGGAGTTTCTCTCGCTGTTCTGGACAACCATCCTGCAATTAACTGATCATCCAGTCACGGTGGTTTGTGGGACATTGCTGTGTACAAATTGACTGCATTGTTCAACTGTAAAACATACAGCACCTGTTCTTTCAGACGTTTGTACGATGTGATAAGACATTATATTGAATGCAAGGAATATTATTTACCACCATAACTCTCAGCTCATTCTTATCTACCGAAGCATTCCCGTCTCCAAATCTAATCTTAATAAATTCCCGGTTACCCTATTTATATCCCGTACTAACGTGTCTGCTGCCCGTCGAAATAATGATAGCATTTGATACATTGGCCATAACTTTGAGACTGTCTAGCTTAATGATGAACGGCAGTAGTTGTCTCCAGCCTTTCCTCCTTCAAAAGTTCCTTCTTCCTGAAAAAGTTCTGTGTTGTCTAGAAACTTGATTTTCTCCGGCACACCGTTTACCTTAGAATCCTTGAAGCCAGTCATTCCTTCATTGATAAAATAAGAATAATATAATAAATAAACCTTACATTTTGATATAGCGCATTTCACATCTTATCTTTTCATATCTTATCACATCTTAACGTCTCAAAGCGCTTCACAGAGCATACTGTAATGTGAATTGACTGTCTATTTGAGGGCAAAACGCGGCAGCCAATTGCACACAGTAGTGTCACACAAACAGTCATGGATTGAAATGGCCAATTTTATTATTGTTTTTTTTTGGACGGATGATTATTATTAGGCATGTGTGTGGAGTAAGGAAACTTGCCCACGGTTTCGCTTTGACCTGCTTGGATTCGAACACAGGTCTCATGCTTGTAAGGCGAGTGCTCTAACCACTGAGCTACAGGAGCTTCACAAGACGCCGTCCAGTGTGAAGGGCGCTATATAAATTGCAAGTTATTCTTGTTCATTGGCCCTAGATCAGGGGACTGCAACTACTCGATCATCCAGTTGAACACGATTCACTTTTTGGAATTTCAACAAGTGGCTTGCCAAACACCGCACCAGTTATCTAGAAACTATCTAGAAGTCAACAACAATTTGTGCTTATATAGCACCCCCCCACGCAAAGTAGCATCTGAATGCTTAAAAGTCAACACCAAAGTTCTAGTAGCTACCGAGCCCTGGACCTCAGACTCCACATTTTACTCAAAGAGGAAATCAGTTTATTCTGTGTATGTTAGTTGACTTCACATATTAGGCTCATGGTTCATTTGTTGTCACAGTTGCTATAGCCTAAAGCAGTGGGATGCCTTACCATTTCCCTTTGTCTTAAATTTACTTGTGTATCAATTTCCATCTCGGATAAGTATTATATTGAGCACAGTGTTTCCCTGATATTTCTTCCAGATCAGGTTATGAAATGTCACATTGTGGGCAGCTCATCCTTCAAAGGCAATCTTCTCAAAACAGTGTCTGAGCCTCTCACATGTATTCTCCAGGGACATAAATCTGAGACCTCACTATTTGAAAGCAAACCGTTACAAAAGCAACTATTTTTTTTTGGGTCATGTACATGATAAAGGAACAGCTGTCTTTTGTCATAGACGCCCAGCACTGAGCAACAATATATGCAGTCGAGCACTGAACACGTGCACTACACTCTGTACAATGTGATATTTCTCACACAAAATGTGCTATATTAATTGCAGCTGCCGGTTGTCGAATGACAGATTGCGAGCGCTTGCAAAAATAGAAACAAGCCATCAAAAATGCAGACAAATAGCTTGGCAATGAAAAACTGTCCCTTTTACCCACAGAGTTTTTCTTTCGAATTTTGCCGATTTGGGATTTGCAAATTGCCATTTCAAGACCCTTGTAATCTAAGGTTTGAAACTGAAATTTGTAATAAACGGAACTTAGACCCCTGTGTCCTGGTGGACTGCACGCTGTTTACCTTGCCGTGCAGGATGATGAATAGATAATACTACTAATAATAATAACAAAAGTCCTCGCAATTGATGTAGCACCTTAACACGTCTTCAAGATGTCTCTAAGCGCTTCTCAGAATACATATTGTAAAGTGAATTGACTGTACATTTTGTGGTCGAAACGTGGCAGGCAATTGCGCACAGCAGTGTCCCACAATGATCATGAAAATAGTAATGATATCACAATCGATCAGATCACCAACATTTCAGTCCTCCCTTCAGAATGAGGGACTGTTTCTTAAGTGAGTCCCAGCCGCTTGGCCATCAACCACCCTTCGTGTCACCTGTACTAGTTGTTAATTAATCTTATCAAGAAGTATTTCCAGATATCTGTCTGAAATTGCCTTCAATGCCATAGCTGGTAACATTGTTGTGTGTGATCTCGAGCAGTGTTTTTTGAGTAGGCCCAGTTAAAGTGTGCTTAAATTGCCTCAAGGGAAATTTGTCAGACTTTTGACATTTATGACACAGCTGGGAGAAAAAAGAAACCATATGCATAAAACTTTTAGAAGACTCAGCCATATATCTTATTTAGTGTAGATTTGGTGCTGTTGAACCATCATTCCATTGAGTTACAGAGCAGGTGACAGGTAAAATCCAATTCTTTCAATAACACGGATTGTCACATCCTCACAGCAGGCGGGAATGGGTTGGAAAATGTTGGGTCTGAAATGTTTGACATGGGAAGAGGTCTCATATTTCATATAAGAATAGGAATCTAATATTGACATTATAAGTTATTGATTTCTTTTTTTTTTAAAAAGACAGAACAAAATAGCCTTCTGCTTTACAGAGTGAAATGCAATTTTCAGACAGACACCCAGTGCTACATGCTACATACGTCTTGTTGAACAGCGTGACAATCATTGACACAGCTGATTTCCCAGTAGAGCTATGATCCGCAAATAGAATGGCTGCAGAATACAGAGACACGGCTGTGTGATGCTGCTGGAGATTTTTGCCGTTGGATTGTCAAGAAAATCACAGGGCTCGCTCACCTAAGGTTCACGGTTTCAGAACCAAAGTCGATTCTGCTGGGGGAGATTTGACATTACTTAACTGACTCGAGTAATCAAAGCATTTCGGACCGATACACAGCGCGCTCACACTTTTGAATTATTTTTCAATCACACTTCTTGATGAAAATGACATTTTCGTCACAAGTTGTAATTATCCGTTTTAGCCTGTGTCTGCAGCTAATAAAAGCAGCAAACCGTTGAGGCAACGCACAAGTGTGGAACACAACTTAATCTTAATTATGGCGTGTTGTTTTTCTTTTCCCAGGATTAATATTTCAGCAGGCTAATCCTAGGTATTGTGGTTGGAAAATGTAAATAAATTGTATACTGTGCGGTAAGTATAATTAGTCTCTTGCCTGACATGCCAATATATTCTTATTAGTGAAAAGCTTCAAGCTCCATTCTGTGGCGAAACAGCAACGGAGCCACTGCAGAGAAAACAAAGTCTGTCCCAATGATGAAAACAAATCCATTATCTTGAATCATTTTAGTTGCCAAATGAAGCAGAGAAATGTAAGGCATCCAAACCTCCCTGGATGACTAAGGAAATCGGGGCCAAAATAAAACAAAAAAAAGAGGCTTATGATAAGTGTCAGGCTCAAAATTCAGAAGGGAACCAAGCAGAATATAGGAAGTGTAGGATAGAACTAAAAAAGGAAGTTAGAGGGGCAAAGAGACTGCATGAAAAACAATTAGCGAGTAAGATTAAGGGGAACCCTAAGGTTTTTTACCAACATATTAAGAGTAAAAGGTTGGTCAAGGAGAGGGTGGGGCCAATTAGGGACCTAGGAGGAAATCTCATTGTGGAGGCAGAGGGCATGGCTGATGTACTGAATGAGTACTTCGCCTCTGTCTTCACAAAAAAAAAGGATACAGCCAATGCCATGGTATTAGAGGAGAGGGTAGGAGAAATGGATAGAATAATTATAACCAGAGAGGAAGTTCTAAAAAGGTTGACGTTGCTCAAGGTGGATAAGTCACCTGGTCCGGATGGAATGCACCCTAGGCATGGGAGCAAATAGCAGGGACTCTGGCCACGATCTTTCAATCTTCCTTGGACACAGGGGTCGTGCCAGAGGACTGGAGGATAGCTAATGTTACTCCCTTGTATAAAAAGGGGCAGAAGGACAAGCCTGGTAACTACAGACCAGTCAGTCTAACGTCGGTAGTGGGCAAACTTCTAGAGTCCATAATCAGGGACAATGTAGATCTTCACTTAGAAAGATATAGGCTAATAAAGGACAGTCAACATGGATTTGTTAAAGGCAAATCTTGCCTTACAAATCTGATAGAATTTTTTGATGAGGTAACGGAATGGGTGGATAATGGTAGCGCAGTTGATGTAGTTTACATGGACTTTCAAAAGGCATTTGACAAAGTGCCACATGAGAGACTTATTATGAAATTAAAGGCCCATGGCGTAAAAGGGACAGTGGCAGCGTGGATCCACAACTGGCTGCGAGACAGAAAGCAGAGAGTTGTAGTGAGCGGCTGTTTTTCAGATTGGAGGGAAGTGAGCAGTGGTGTGCCACAGAGATCGGTTTTGGGACCATTGCTGTTTGTAATCTACATCAATGATCTGGACTTGGGTGTACGGAGTACAGTTTCCAAGTTTGCAGATGACACTAAGTTAAGGAGAATAGTAAATAGTGAGGAGGATAGTAGCCATCTGCAAGAGGATATAGACAAATTGGTAAAGTGGGCAGACACATGGCAGATGACGTTTAATGCAGAGAAGTGTGAGGTGATGCATTTTGGGAGAAGAAATGAAGGGAGGCAATATAGGCTAGATAGTACAATTTTAAATGGTGTGAAGGAACAGAGAGACCTGGGGATTTGTGTTAGTGACTCGTTGAAGGTGGCAGGACAGGTAGACAAGGCTGTTAAGAAGGCATATGGGATACTAGGCTTTATAAATAGGGGTATAGAGTACAAAAGTCAGGAAGTGCTGACTAACCTCTATAAGACTTTGGTGAGGCCTCAGCTGGAATACTGTGTTCAATTGTGGTCACCACACTACAGAAAGGATGTGAAGGCATTGGAAAGGGTACAACGAAGATTTACTAGGATGGTGCCAGGATTGAGGGACTTCAGCTATGAGGAGAGGCTAGATAGGCTAGGGTTATTCTCTCTGGAGCAGAGAAGATTGAGGGGAGACCTAATAGAGGTTTATAAGATCATGAGGGGTTTCGACAGGGCAAATAGAGAAAAACTATTTCCACTCGTGGGTGAATCTGTGACTTGTCGTCACAGATTTAAAATAGTTTCAAGGCGAAGTAGAGGGCAGCTGAGGAGAAATGTTTTCACTCAGCGAGTTGTTCGAATCTGGAATGCATTGCCTGAAAAGGTGGTGGAGGTTGATTCGATAACAACTTTTAAAAGGGAATTAGATCTTTATTTAGGGAGAACAGGTCTATTAGGCTATGGGGAGCAGGCAGGGCAGTGGGATTGAATCGCTCTTTTCAAAGAGCCGGCACAGACTAGATGGGCCGAATGGCCTCCTTTTGTGCCGTAAAATTCTATGAATCTATGAATCTATGAATCTATGAAGCATGTTTTGTCGAATATAATTTTACGCTTTACTACTAACAATTACAAAGTGCACTTTTTAAACATGTTTCATGAAGCTGTTCTGTCCCTGGAGCCTGGAGTTTACATGTTGTGGGAACCTTTAACGTTTTCTTTTGCAAGCTCTGCACTCTCCACCCCCCAAAAAAAAGTCACCCTAATGAGATGTTGCGCTTTTAAGATTCAAACAAATCATGCACTGGTGGTAATGAGACTGTCTGTTTTTACAATTAACTTCCTCTCTGGTTTCTGCTCGTTATCGAGTGTTGCTCAGGGTGCCTTATGAAGCAACCTGATCTGTGAACCCAAGCTTGCTAAAAAAAAACACGCCGTCTCAAAATATAGAATTATGCACAGTTCAATGCAGATTTAATTTGGAGGCTAGTTTCTTCTTTAGAACGGCAGTGGTGTGGGTGGGTGGGTACATGGTGGGTGGGAGTATTAAATTCAACACCAAACTCACGAATTTACCCCAATTCTGAGCAACCTTGAGTATTAAGACAAAATAACCAGTCTTTCAGCATTCAGACACAAACTGAACGTGTGGATGGAGATCTCTCTGGAAGATTCAGTATTGGAATAATAATAATAATCCTTGCATTTGATATAGCGCTTTTCACATCTTATCGACGTCTCAAAGCGCTTCACAGAATATACTGTAAAGTGAATTGACTGTATATTTGTGGGCGAATTGCGGCAGCCAATTGCGCACAGCAGTGACACAAACAGTTGTGGATTGAAATGACCAATTTTATTACCGTGGTTTTTGTCAACGGATTATTGTTAGGCGTGTGGAGTAAGGAAACTTGCCCAAGGTTTCACCCTGACCTGCCTGGATTCGAACACAGGTCTCCCCAGCTTGGTCTCCCCAGCTTGCAAGACAAGTGCTCTAACCACGAAGCCACAGGAGCTCCACATCATAACGTATGGAATGATAATGTATCGATAGCTTCGGTATTTCAATTTCTCACAAGTAGATAAAATTTCACAGAGGAGATAAACAACTTCTGATAGACGCCACCCATGAAGGACAACACCAGACCAGGTGCCAACAGAAGCTGATCAGAAACTGGGGAGTGTGAACACATGCAGGTTAGCATTGCACACTTGGATTCCATACTGTTTTGGAGGATAAGAACAAAACAGACAATGCAGAGGTGAACTACTTTTAAGAACGATAAGGTGATGAGATGCGGGAAGACAGCAGAGCTCGACCTTACAACGATAGATGTTCTTTTTAAAGCGAAATGGAAGAAATTGCGTCCCATTAAGGAAACAGAGCGTTTCACCACATTCACTATAAAGCAGAGTGACTCTGCATATGTTGGCAAATGCACACAGTAGTGACACAGAAAAATTAATGAAGTGAATGACCAATTTTACTTTAATCTGGTTGTTGGTGGCCAGCACACTAGGATAAATTCCCTTTTACTTTGAGTAAAGTACCTTTACTTTCCAAGGACTGATTGTTACTGAAAGCAAACCTGTGCAGAAACAAAATGAAACGACAACAAAATGACCTTTCTAGATCTCCTTTTACGTCAGGAGGACATCCCTAGGCACTGAAACGTGACTCGTAAAATTATAGGCTAGATTAGCCTCACACCTGTAGGGGGCAAAATCACGGACAGAACAATTATTTGAGAACTACAACAACAAAGTCACACTTGGATAGCGCCTTTCACATCAGGCAGACATCCCAAGGCTCTGGAGAAAGTAACTAAATGGACAAGAGTCATGTAGCATGATTTACCTAGATTTTCAGATTAATTTTGATCAAGCTCCACCTGCGAAGACGTTTCCAACCAGGTTAACAGCTTGGGGAATTTAATGTCACATTACCTTTTAGGATTGATTCTGGCTTTGTTGTACAAATAATGAGATGATGGCAAGTTGAGCCTGGAGGGTAGTGAATTGTGAAGTTCCACAATGATCTATTCTGGGCACCCTACTGTTCACACTATTCATAAATGACTCGGAGAAGCACACATCTTGTAATATTATAGAACGTGCTGACAATATCAGGCTGTGTAGGCAGGTGAATAATATCAGAGTATCCAGAATAGCATCCAGAAAGAACTAGACCAATTAAGCAGATGAGCCGAGAAGTGGCAGATGGATTTTAAAGTACATAAATATAAGGCGTTGCCCATTGGAACGAGAAACAGTAGACCTATATGTATAATGAAGAGGTAATAGAGGTGGAGAAGGATAAAGGTTTGAGTGCAATTATTTTCAATTCACCGAATTTACCCAGACCACATTAATCTGTGGATACCAAAGTCGATCATAGAATCATAGAATCATAGAATTTTACGGCACAAAAGGAGGCCATTCGGCCCATCTAGTCTGTGTCGGCTCTTTGAAAAGAGCGATTCAATCCCATTGCCCTGCCCGCTCCCCATAGCCTAATAGACCCGTTCTTCCTAAATAAAGATCTAATTCCCTTTTAAAAGTTGTTATCGAATCAGCCTCCACCACCTTTTCAGGCAATGCATTCCAGATTCGAACAACTCGCTGAGTGAAAAAATTTCTCCTCAGCTCCCCTCTACTGCGCCTTGAAACTATTTTAAATCTGTGACCACGAGTCACAGATTCACCCACGAGTGGAAAGAGTTTTTCTCTATTTGCCCTGTCGAAACCCCTCATGATCTTATAAACCTCTATTAGGTCTCCCCTCAATCTTCTCTGCTCCAGAGAGAATAACCCTAGCCTATCTAGCCTCTCCTCATAGCTGAAGTCCCTCAATCCTGGCACCATCCTAGTAAATCTTCGTTGTACCCTTTCCAATGCAATCATATGCTAGGTTGCTTCTTGAGAGCCTTTGACTGTCAGTGAAAAGATATTCATCAAACACTGTACAGATCTGGTGGGGGCCCATGTTGAATACAGCCTGCAGTTTGAGGCCCCGTACCTTGAAAGGGACATTAAGGCATTGGAAAGTGTTTCAGAGAGGAACCATCAAGGTTTGGCTCCCTCAGTTATACGAAGAGGCTGTTCAGCCTCATTTATATTCTTTAGATTAATAAGAAAATATTAATCCTTGCATTTGGTATAGCTTCTTGTCACATCTTCTAGACGTCTCAAAGCACTTCATGTTTTGCACGTCCCCAAAATGTTTTAATAAATTGATCATTTCAATCCACAACCGTTTGTGGGACACTGCCGTGTGAAATTGGCTGCCACGTTTCGCCCACAAATATGCAGTCAATTCACTTTACAATATATTGTGTGAAGCGTTTTGGGACGTCTAGATGTGGAAAGCGCTATATCAAATGTAAGGACCAATAGAATATATTATGAAGTGAATTAACTGTATATTTTGTGGGCGAAAATATCCCAGCCTCTTGCAAATATGAGAGATTTCAAAAATGTAGGTATATCTTGGCTATTTGACTTAAACTGTAAGAGCAGAATTCAAGGGCAAGGGAGGAAAAGTATTTTTAGATAATCTTTCTTTCTGGCCTTTATATAAATTACTACTTCAAATCTAGTAACCTATTTTAAAATCTTGATTTATAACCAACTGAGGCATATTTACATGTTACTTAATTATAAAGATTGAAGCTGGAATAAATCGACTTTTGTTGAGAAACAAAGTACAAGGCTAAATCTACGTGAAAGAAACAATGCAAATATACCAAACAGTAAAATATCCAGTTGTTTCTGTCAGTCACTGATGACGGAGTCATTATTCAGGAGAAATAAAGTCACTGTTGAGTTATTAGATGTCCCTTTTTCATGGAATATGTCGGATTTCAACTATTTCTCAAAATATATAAGAAAGTACAGTGTGTAATATGTAGGTGTCAGCCTGTCTCACTGGTAGCACTCTCACCTTTGAGTCAGACGGTTACCACCAATGGAGCCAGTCTCACATCTGGCTGGATACAGCTGGGTGGTCAGTTAGGAGGCTGAAAACGAGTCTAATTTTACATTCTGTTTAAAAAAAGGTAATGTCTTTTGGAGGAGGAGCCACTTGAAATGAATTACCCACTTAACCAGCCCGCGGCAGAAGGTTCGAAGCACATTACAGAGTTGAAAGAAAGTCAACATACAAATTGCCGCATTGCAAATCCCAGGATTCTGGTCTATCATTGAAGCAAATGTGAAATAGACATGCTTCGTTGACGTCAGGCAGGAATGGCAAATTCTTGTGGAGCGTATCTAATGTGCAGGCATTGAGTTCCACATTGTTATAGTGCGAGCCTGCTGATCAAAAGCTGCCATCCTACTTCAGATCACTTTCCATTGCAGTTTGCTGTGGCCCCAAGTAATTCGACAACAAATCTCACGAAAGGCGAGGATCAAATCTAGAAAATGGCTCCCAACTGACTTGCATCAAACAGAACCCACTGTTACGTGCAGTTGAATTACAACTGCAATTCACCGCCCACTGATACTCGAAGAGGCACTTTGCAAAGGATCTCATTGCCTTGCTTTGCCTTCAAGCTGCAAGTACTGTTTTGTTGATCAGAGAACTGCTAGGAATGAGGATTTTTTCACAGAGGAGAGATGAATGCTTAGTATTGGGCTCCATAAATAAATGCTAGAAAATGCACTTCTATATATGGTTTATTTCAGACTTGATATTCATCAATATAATAATAATTATAGAAGAATGATATTTCGTTTCATCAGGTCTTTGAGATGTCTCAAAGCACTTCACAGAATATTCTGTAAAGTGAATTGACTGTTTTGTGGGTGAAAAGCGGCGGCCAATTGACTAACAACCAGGTTACTACTTACTAGGTAAACAGCTAAACAGAGGCGTGTCAACAAAGGAAACTTGCCGAACATTTCACCTGCCCGGAATCGAACCCAGGTCTCTTGCTTGCAAGGCAACTCTCCTCCCACTAAGCTACAGGTCTCCATATTTGCATCTCAAAGTGCTACACAGGATATACTCAAGACCCTCATCTTCGACCATGCCTTCAGTCACCCTCCTATCTCTCTGCCTTCCCTCATCCCAACCCTGCCCCACTCCCCCCATGCTCGGGTCCTGACCCCTGGCTGTTCAGCGCCTTGGGACTTCCTTTCCGACGTGAAAGGTGCTTTACAAAGGTAATTTTCTTGTTGTTGCAAAGAGAATTGACATAAAACCGTTATGCATGACTAAATATATATAATATATGTGTGGATAATGTGCAACAAATGTCATTTACAATAGAAATTTGCAATTGGTTTCTTGACTACATCCGACGCAAAGATAATTGCCCACCTGCTTTCTTCAGCAGGTGCACAAGAAAGATTCCCCTTGAACTCTGCGACTCAGCAGTATTCCTTCTCAAATTAATCTCTCTAATGAACAAACAATTCAGTCCAGTAGCAACTTGTAGTTGTGACGCCTCTGTCGAAAAAAACAACAGGGAAACACGCATTGTCATTTCCTGAACTTAGAAAGCGTGTGACAATTTGGGACATGAACCCTGACTCCGTGATGCTTTAAGCGCTCAGAGATGCCGTCCGGCATGGCGGGGGGGAGCGCTATATGAATCAAAGTTGTTGTTGTTGTAAAGTTAGGGAGTGCATGACTGTGTGACCCAAGGAAGCAACGTTTAACACAGTGCGACAAACACTAGATGACGTGTGACCGAGTCAACTCTGATTACACAACTGCCCGATGCTGAACTCCAGTGATATGAGACTCAGCGATACTAATTTTAAGTGATGCGTGACCAAGGGAAGATTGGCGTGTGCATGGGTGAGACAGATCTCAGATGGTGCATGACTGTACTCTGTAATAGCTTACCCTGGCAGAGGAGATTCAAACTGTGTAATCAGATAATTGAATTTATGGTTAGAACAGTATAAACATCACAAATGTCAGCAAGTGGGAACGTGAAAGGCCATTTGATTTATCCAGTGCCTTTCCATCATTTGGGGCTCCATTTAGGTGTCCTTCCCGCCTCAGAAATTGGACGGGCAAACTTTAAATCACCCAAGCTTGAAGCCTGAAATTCGTCTCTGCTTTAAGATGAAATATTTCAAATGATGCAGAATTTGGAAAACGTGTCAATTTAAATTGGGTCTTAATTTGGAAGCTGTTTGGACAGAGTTCTTTGAAAGAACCATCTTCAAAAAGTCCAAACTCAAACTGAAATTTAAGACAATGATCTCAAGGGCTGCGAGCAATCAGAATAACACACATCTGCTGCTTATGAGGTGTATTCTGACACTCAGCAACAGAAAGTCAATTGAAACATGGACTATAATAGAGTGGCGCTGATATTAAGTGTGAGTGATTGAACGAATACCTCAGTGATACTAATCTCAAGTGATATAGTCTAATGAGCCATTACTAGTCATTGCACGACAATGAGCTCCGTTATAGCCTAAGCAAGGAACATGAGATACAAGCTGTATATGATTAATTACATGTGATCGATAACCGTATGTGGAGTGACGTATCACTGATAATGAAGTGATATGTAATTGACAGAAAAATGCCTCTCAAATCAAACATGGCATGGATCGACAATGAATTATACATTGGGCGAATGACTGATCACCAACTGAAGAGTGAGCGAGAAGAAAGTGACAAGTGACTGGGAAAGGTAGGGAGCTCTGACTTGAACGTTTTTCATCATCAAGATAAGTGTGAAGCAATATCACTGCACCTGTGTGATTTTCCCGATGTGAACCCTATCGTTGACCTGAAATTGGTAGAAAGGAGCTGCCTCATGTTGAGATTCAGTAAAGCACAAGAAAATGATCTGTGCAGTATGACCATGATTAGCACCTAGTATTGGCTTTCCAATCTCATCAGTTAAGTCTAAAGTGATAGCTGAGGTATTTGTCAACTTGGAGAATTTTGTTTGTCGTATGCATCATCTTCCTTGGATCAGACGGAAAGCTTATTTTTGTTCTGCTGTCAATCACGGTGTAGGTGGGGACAGCTTTCAACAGAAGACAAAATAAACCTGAATTTCAGCATGCAGTTTCGATCGGGGGTGGGGTGAGGAACTGCTTGGGTCAAAGTGATGGATTAAATAAAAGAGCAATGTCACTTTAAAACAAAAAAGATTTTAAACAGCTCTATAAGAGACGTATATATACTTGAGTTGAGAGTCAGTACAACTTACACGATAAAATTTTGAACCATAAAAAGCTTAAAGATCTGCACAATTTGTTGCATTTCAGCACATTTTGGTGGTCTATCTACACACTTAATACACACTTAATACCAGGAAAAATTTAGAGCAACAGCAAGACAAAACTGAGCTCACTCCAAATTGAGAGGAAGCATCTGTAATTATTTGAAACTGTTAATAATTAGATTCACTGAGAGCAGGATTGCTTTTTAACTGTTCATTTATTGCCTTCTCCATCAAATTGGAGTCTGACCCAAATCACAGAGACCTACTCTGAGACATTATCTGACATGAAGGGCACTTTATAAATACAAGTTGTTGTTTAATATCTGCTTAATACGCTACAGTAAATTTGTGCTTCAAGATGTCTCGAGGACGTGATAAAGCGTTATATTGAAGCAAGGATTATTATAACTGGATTAGTAATAGATTTTCCCATTTTGAAAACAACCACAACAATTACAAAATTATGTGGAGTCCTGCAGCTCAGTGGTTAGAGCACTCGCTTTGCAAGCAAGAGACCTAGGTTCAAACCTTGGCCAAGTTTCCTTTCCCCCAATGCCCAATAAAACCCCCCCAAAAAATCAATAATAATTTGGTCAATCTACGACTGTTTGTGGGACACAGGTGTGCGCAATTAGTTGCCGTGTTTCACCCACAGATATACAATCAATTTACTTTACAATATATTCTGTGAAGCAATTGAGATATCTAGAGCAGTGGTTCTCAACCAGGGTACCCCAGGGGGTATAAAATTGCTTCCAGTGGGTACAGGTGGTGGTACATTGATTTATTTAGCTCTCTTATTTAGCGTTTTATAGCCTGCCAAATTGTATATTTAATTGTTATTCCCCTTGTTTTGTATGTGCTCGTTATTTTGTTATATAAGAAAAGCTTGGTCATAAAATGCAAGTGGAATAAGGGGGGTGGCGTGTGTGTGTATGTGGTTGGGTGGGGGTGCTTGATAATGTTGAAATTAATTAACAAGGGGTGAAAAAGGTTGAGAACCACTGGTCTACAGGATATGAAAAACACTAATCAAATGCAAGGATTATTATTATTAATATCTGTATAGCGCCTTTCACATCGGGAGGACATGCCAAACAACGCTTTAACAAGTATCCATGTGCCAAATATTGTGCCATGTGCCACTCCAACAAAAGTATTTTGCTGTGAAACTTAATGCAGCAGAAACTTTAACCTGGCCCGGAGTCATCTCAGAGCTCCATGCAGAATGATATAAATTATACTCCTCTGTACTCAATCAGACAAGCTTTCTCAACAGCAGTATCTCCCCTGTGCAAGTATGACCGATCAGCAATCTGAAACTCTTATCAGAGCTTGGATTGACAAATTGTATTAACATGCTGCTGGAACTAAAAGCATCATTTTTTTTGCTCACCAGTTACAACTGTGTTTTGCAGTAAGCAACCCCAAGCAGGTTTTAGTTTGCGCATCCTCCCCAAACATCTAGAAATTTCAGATGCAAACTTATACCATTAACTTTCCTTGTAGCTTGTGGCATCTGAAAGTGTAAAGCTTCTGGAAAGCAACTTTGCTTGGAGCTCTGATTTGAGTCAGTGAATTTTGAATGTTATTTATCAAAGGCATTACTTGATATGAGGAGAGGGAAAAATCTTCATACTCGCAATTCTTGCCTAAAGTGAAAGAATCCCACTAGACTCCAAAATGCATTTTGTATCCTTTCTAGTCAAGTAGATCTGATGGAGAAAGAGAAAATATATATATTCCGCTTCCTTAATATTGCAAGAACTCTTGATATCCGGAGGGGAGTATAAAAGATCTTTGAAAGGTCTACCTGCCAACTTGCCATTAATAGAGACAAACTATTGAGGTCTTCCATCTCCAGGTACTGCCATGATCATTGAAAAGTTTTCCAATTTGGTTCCATTCCAACTGCTGGACAATAGAGATACAGAATGTTCCACTAGATCTGTGGCCACTTTATTTGGTAATTTGCATTAATCTTGCAGCGTATTAGTGAGGCATCTTTGTGGAGTGATCCACACGTATTCACTTAGATGCATATAGCTGTGCGCAATTGGCTGCTGCATTTCACCAAAAAAAATACAATAACTTCAACCTCACGGTATATTCTGTGAAGCACTTTGCGGTGTCCCAGTGACGTGACAAGGCACTACATCAAATGCAAGAATTATTATTATTATTATTATACTCTTTGCAATGGTGAAAGCAAGCAATTTAATAGGGTTTGCTATTCTGCACCATGCTGCTGCTCAAATGAGTCTCAGTATTTCCAAGGAACAAAAAAATAGTGGTTGCTGTATGAACATAGCAACAGAAAAAGACACTCATTCCAGCTGAGTCCATTCTGCCTGTGTACTATAACATGGCAGATGTTTTAATGCCAATTGGCTGCCTTTTTCTCCTACCCTCTTAACATCCTTACTGCCATCACAATTGATTCTGTCTCTGCAGCAGTGGTAGAAAACCTTTTGGGTTGGCAAATGGAATCAATTTTCTTGATTGAATATTTTTCGATTGATGCTGCGAATCTCCAAAAAATATTCACATCAAGAAAAACCTGGACACAAAACATTTGCTGTAAAACAGACACTTGACTAGACTAGTGTGAGTGTTCAGCCGGTCATTTCTTGATGAAACCGGCCACCTCCGTCCCGTGAGCTATGGATTGGGCACCTCTCCTCTTACAGTGTTCCAACACAACGCATGGGAGAATGCTTGTCACCATTACACCACGGGTGGAGTCCAGTAGCTCAGGGGTTAGAGCACTCGCCTTGCGAATGAGAGACCTGGGTTCGATTCTCGGCTGGTTAGGGCCAAACCTTGGGCAAGTTTCCTGACTCCACACGTCTGATAATAGCCCCTTGAGAAAAACGATAATAAATTGGTCATTTCGATCCGTGACTGTTTGTGGGACACTGCTGTGCGCAATTGGCTGCTGCGTTTCGCCCACTTGACAGCATATTCTGTGAGGCGCTTTGCGACGTCTAGAACATGTAAAAAGTGCAATGTCAAATGCAAAGATTATTTTTATAATTATTATTTTGAGTTGTCACAAGGGGCTGGCTTCTGAGTGTTCCTCCCTTCCCCCCCCCCCCCCCCCCCCCCCAAGGGTTTCTTGTTTACCGTACAGTAGTTTGAGACTCGCAGGTGAATGTCCAATACCGGACAGAAATGAGATAATGCCTCCCTATCATCAGGAGAGAAGGTGTGTGTGTGGGTGGGTAGGTGGGTTGGGTACTGCTGAGCCTAGCAATGCAGTAGAGGGGTTGTTTGAGGAATTTCACTCCGCTGTATAATAGAGGGAGAAGGGATGAACCTAAATTGTCCTGCGAAGGGCTTTCAGTCAACACCAACCCTACCTTCTCACCCCGCTCAGATCGTTAGGTGAGATGATCAGCCATGGTCTTATTGAATGGCGGAGCAGGCTCAAAGGGCCGAACGGCCTACTCCTGCTCCTTATTCTTATGTCCTTATACACACTTCCTCTTCTCCCTCTTCCCTTGAGGACCCCCACCCCTCGTGGTCAGCTGTGCGAAAGGCGTTTGTAATGTCCTCCTGATCCGAAAGGGTTAAATACATTGCCTCTGCTGCTGTTGTTGTTGATGTTGATGATGTTTCTGAAGGCTCACACACCTGATAACACACCTGAAAACGTTTCCAAAGAGATTTGAAAATGGTTTGAAAGTCACTTATGATCAAAGCTCTCACGGGAATAAAAAAGAGACCGGAATATTTAAAAGCATTCAATTTATGATCTGGTATCTTGCCAGTCAAATAAAGTCCTAAGCACAGCTGCGTTGATCCCTCAGTTCCAGTGAATGTTACAGTGAGTGGGGGGTGGGGGAATCCTTATCACTGTAATTACTATACTGTGATCCTTTTGTACAGTTATATTGGGTAAAGATTACAGTTGAGTTTGTTATTCAAAGTGGGAGGAACAACAGACTTATGTATAGTGTTTGAAGCTGTGTTGGGTTCACTCAATATACAGAGCATAGCCTCATGATGGCAGCGCGGTTATAGGGAAAAGACAGGAATTAATTCAGCTCCTAATGTGTTGCTGTATTTCTGAACATTGAATAGGTGCCTGTCCCTACAGTGCAGCGAGTAATAATAATAATCCTTGCAGTTGATAGAGTGCTTTTCACATCTTCTTAGCGTATCAAAGCGCTTCACGGAATATACTGTAAAGTGAATTGACTGTATATTTATTATGGAAAATAAACAAGAGCGCACCTTATTTGAACCGTACAGCCCAAAACGAGCCTTGGTGGTTCATAGATTGGGGAGGGGAAAGGTCGATCTGATCAGGTCAATTGAGTAGTTATCACCCGTGCCCATTTGTTGAGTAGATTTCATTCTGTCCCCAATCCAGTCTTTGCTCACCTTGACTTAACCGCGGTTACACTTTGGCAGCATTATTATGGTGGGTAGTTCAAGCAACAATGTAATGTCCTTCTACTGCTCCCAAGATTTATTTAATAATAGTTACTATTATGCTGATAATAATATTTATTATTGCGACTTAAGCATTGGCAAAAGGAATCAGCACAGCTATAAAACGCTAACTTTTACGAGCCATAAACTTGCAATGAATGCCGTTACCTTGCTACTGCTGGTTGGAAAGAAGGAAATTATTTGGCATTATATTGTGTTATTGTTGGGGACCAACGCACAGAATTGGTGGGTGGGTTAGGGGTGGGGTGGGGGGTTGCTGAGGCACTGACATAGCATGGAGAGCCATGAGATATTAATCCAAAAGAAAAACAACAGCAATAAAATTACATTTGTATAGCGCCTTTCATGTCAGAAGGACGTCCCAAGGCGCTGGAACAAGAACAGGAGACACAAAGAGATTTGTTTCACTTGGCTACTGGAGTCGGATGGACAGTAAACACCTGGATGCTTTCAGACCCAGCTGAGATGGCTGAAAGACGATATAAAACAGCTTGTCGCAGCCATCATCTCTTTGATATTCATGAATTACCCTCCCTGCTGTTGACTTGTGCACTATGTGAAGTTGTTGATAACTTGCATTTGATGTAGAGCTTGTCACGTCTTCTAGACTGTGTCTCAAAGCGCTTCACAGAATGTACTGTGAAGTGAATTGACTGTACATTTATGGGTGAAACGCGGAAGTCAATTGCGCACAGCAGTGTCCCCACAAACAGTCATGGATTGAAATGACCGATTTTATTGTGATGGTTATTTTGAAGGGAGGGATTATTATTTTATTAGGCGTGTTATTAGGAGTAAGGAAACTTGCCCAAGGTTTTGCCCTGACCTGCCTGGATTCGAACACAGATCTCACGCTTGTAAGGCGAGTGCTCTAACCACTGAGCATAGTCTTGCCAACCTGCTTTCCCGAACCATTCAGTCAACATTTCCAATTCCCGCTCAAACGATTTGATTAGATTTTCGTCATTGGGGAGCAAAAGGGTGCTGATGGATGGAATGGTGATTTTTAATTTAACTTTAAAAAGAATTGTAGGATAATTTCCTACTCAGTCAGGTTCCCAGACACTTACTGTACTGTAAGTAAGTGACCTTTGATTGAGTGATGAGACCCACTAAGTGACAGCAACATTGCCCTCCATCCATCCCTCATTATGGGGGAAAAAATCCTCGTCTGATACAGCATTTTATTTTTAGATATATATATGTACACACATGAAACACACCAGTTTAGATTGTTAGTTGCCTAATTGGTTGCACTGGCTGTGAATCAGTTGGAGTGTGTGTGAGAGAGAGAAACAGAGAAAAAATTAGAGAAGATCTTATCACATTAATAATCTAGGAGAGAAAACAAGGAGAAATGGGTAACGTGCTCAACCCCCTTTTCCCTCCCCTCTTTCTCCCCCTCCCCCCCCCCCCCCCCCCACACACACACACACACACTCTCTCTCCTCTTCCTCTCCTTCCCACTCCTCTCCCTCCTGTCTCTCTCTAATTGGCAGAGATCCATCCAAATTCAAACCCAAAAATTGGCTGAACGCTTTGAGAGTTGGGGATTGATCCGAGAAGCAGAATCGATACCGAATGAAAGCCTCACACCTTCATCCCATCTTCCTCCCCTTTAATGGATGGTTGTGGACCAGATTGCATAGGGTTTCACCCCCTTGTTTGCTCGTTGGGTGACACACATACACACTCACTCACAGAGAGTTTGTGTGGATGTCAGTCAGGTCCATAATGAACAACTCTGACAAGATAACAGCATTGATCTGTAAATGATGGAGGGGGAGAGCAAGAGAAAGAAAGGAGGACAGAATGAAAAGAGAGAAACGAGGAACAGAGAGAGAGAGAGGGAGGGAGAGAAAGGGGGAAAAGAGAGAGGAACAGGGAGAGAGAGAGAGAGAGTGGGGGGGGGGACAAGGGGAGAGGATGGAGGAAGAGAGAGAGAGAAGTAGAAAGAAAAGAGAGAAGGTAAAGAGAGAAGGGCGAGAGAGGGAATGAAAAGAGCGAGAGGGTAAAGAGGGGGAATGGTGAGAGAGAAGGAAGAGAGAGAATAAAGAGAGAATGAAAATAGAGAGTGAGAGAATGAAGAGAGAGAGAGAGAGAGAAAGGGGGTCAGAAAGGAGTGTGAGAAATATATATATTTATTGAGAGAGAGGTATATGGACAGACTGGTTTCTCTGTCGCAGTCGATTGAAATTGTATTGAGGCAGAAGCTAAACAGAGAGAAAAATATCTGCAGCATCTCGACCCCCTGTCTCCCCCCCCCCCCCCCCCACACACACACACACACACATACATCAACCTGACTGGGGTAGAGAGGGATAAGGTATGTGTGGGGGCAGAGGAAGCTAAAGGGGGAGAGGAATGAATTGAAAGTCCTCCCCCCCTCTCTCCCCCTCCCTCTCTCTCTCCCCCTCTTCAACACCCCACAGAATAAAAGGACTGTCAACTCACAACCTGAGCCAGGACTGACAGCGTCCTGTCCCAGCATCTTGTCCTCATATTGTACCCTCAGCTTGAACCAACCTTCACACCAATACAGTAGCTACTGTAACTGCAAATATATATATATACATACATACTGTATATACCTCAACCTCCAGATAATACCACAGAGGAAAGTGATCCCAACTGTTCACCCCCCACATCTCTCTCTCTCTCTCCCTCCCCCACCCTGACTTATTTATTCCTAGGATGACCTGTGTGGACAGATAGAGAACATTCATGTGATTATTACCTACGCTGATCATCCCCATCTGTTTCTCCCTTTCCCACCTCTCCGTCTTTATCTATCTATCTATCTGTCTGTCTGTCTGTCTGTCTGTCTGTCTGTCTGTCTGTCTGTCCCACTCTCCATCTCTCACTCTCTACCTCCCCCCACTCTCCATCTCCCCCAATTCTCTCTATCTCCCCACCCTCTCTACCCCACCCCCTCTCTCTCTATCTCCCCTTCTCTATCTCTCCCCTTCTCTATCTCTCCCCTTCTCTATCTCTCCCCATTTCTCTTCCACCCATCTTTCTCTCGATATCGTACCTCTCTCTATTTATATACATACATATACATGTGTCTCCCACCTCTCTATCTCCAATCTCTCTCTCTCCACATCCCACCTCTGTCTCTCCTTACCCCCCCCTCTCTCTGTATCTCTCACCTCTCTCTCCTTACCTCTGTGTCTGTCTGTCTATCTATGTTTCTATCTATCTATGTCCCACCTCTCAGCCTCGTTCGCTCTCTCTCTCTCTCTCTCTCTCCACTGGGTAATAAAGAAATAATGTGTTAAGAGAGAAAGAGAGGGAGGGAGGTTTGCAGAGCAACCCAGAGTCGAGTGAGTGACGCACAGCCTAGCCAGCAAAAGCTACTCCATTTGACAAGGATTTTTCTGTGTGTATCCAACACACACACACACACAGATAGAGGCATTCTCACACACACATATACACACAGATAGAGATAGTCACACACACACACACATATATACACACACGCACACAGGCAGAGACAGTCACACATACATCCACACAGATAGAGACAGTCTCTCACTCACACACAAATACATACACACAGAAGATAGAGACACATGCACACACACACACACACACACAGAGACAGTCACAGACAGAGACAGCCACACACTCACATATATACACAGAGACAGTCACACTCACACACCGACAGTCATACGTACAGCGCAGGTGGTCAATTTAAATGTGTTGGAAAGCATCATAGCGCCATATGCGTACAGTGTGCAGTGGTCAGTCAGATAGACACACACACAGACACAGACAGACACACAGAGACAGAGACACACATTCACACACACACAGAGACAGAGACACACATTCACACACACACAGAGACAGACAGCGTGTGCTGTGGGCAGACAAATATCCTTCCTTCGTCCTGGATCAGCAAAGAGCCGACAGCTCAACAACAACAACAGAAAAAAAACCCACACAGGGTAAGGATTCCTCATGAGATTTGGTGTTTGTATGTTATGTAGGTATGTGTGTATATATATATATATATATATAGATAGAGAGAGAGAGAGGGGGGGGGGGGGGGGGGGGGGGGGGGGGAGGAGTAAATGTATTTCTCTCAGTTCAAATAGGAATCTGCCTTAATGTGAGCAACCCTTTTTTATTGTGATGGGTGTGTGGAGCGGAGGGCAGGAGAGGTATAGATATATATAGATAGATATATTCTAATATATATATGTGTGTGTATGTGTGTGTGTGTAGTAATTCTGGCGAAAGAGAGAGAGACGCAGATTGAACGTTGTGTAGTGCAATGTGCCCTGATTTGCCTCCCTGCTTACCTGGGCTGACTGATGAGTGTCCAGATCTGATTTGAATCATTTGATTCAATCCATCGATGTGTGGTGTGTGCGTGTGCGTGTGTATGTGTATATATATATATATCGATGTATCTAATATGATTTCATTTGGTGGGGAAGTGTCGGTGTAAGGAAGGGTAGGCATCTCTCTATAAAGTTTCAGAGTCAGTTTAATCGAGAGAGAAATCAGGTTAATGCAGTGTGGAGCTGTGTGTGTACGGTATATTTATGTGCATGTGTTTGCGAATGACAGGAACCCGGCGTGAGGGTTTACGAAGCATTAAAGCGCAGTTCGCCAACACTGAGTTCAGCAAATCGCCTTTCTCTGTGGTCGTTGGGAGTGTTCAGTGTGTTGCCATCACACAAAATTCGCTCCCTTCGGATTATTTATTTGTCCTGCTTCTCTCTCCTCCCCTCACACACACTCTCTCTCTCTCTCTCTCCCTCTCTTTCTCTTTTTCTCCCCCTCTCTCTTTCCCTCTAACGTTTTAAAGAATCAGGCAGGTAGGTGGGAAGGGAGTGCAATTGATGCTATCAAAGTGGTTTGATTCTCTCTCCAATACTCCCCTGTTGTGTAGGATACATAAATATACATCTTCTGAAAGTAAACCTGAGATTGCTTATATTATTCTCTCTCTCCCCCCCCCCCCACACATACAAACACTCTTTCCAATTTAACGTTGAGAATTAAACTACCTTCATGTTTGCAATGCTTGATGATTTTCCTGTTGGAAATTCCGAGTTTCGAACTAGGGATTTTGCACCGACTTAACTATTTGAAGGCAGGGGGTGGATTGATGGTCAGAAAGGGCAGGGGATGGGGTGGGGGGGAATCCTGAACGTGTGAGTTGAGCAGAGCCTTAAGGGTCAAAGTGGGTGAGAGGGAGGAACACACATCCAACCCATTGGAACTGAAATGCCCACCTCACATTAGAATTCTGTGAGGTTGATTCAGATGTGGGAGCTGGACAGGAATTCTTTTGAGCCCATGATTTAACACCGGATTCACTGTGAAGTGTAGTGACTGTGTGTTTTTTGCAGAGAGCGGCAGCCAATTTGCGCTCAGCAAAGTCCCGCAAACATCATGAGGTCAAAAGGATGCAGGTGGGTGTTTGTGTGTGGGGTGGGGTAAGACTAGAGAAGGCTGGGAGATGGATCTAAGTATGGCTCGACCTTTGATTTGGGCTGAATGGCCTCCCTTCTGTGCTGTACATTTGTGTGGTTCGAGTCCGACTGTGCACTTGGAGCCCGCCTAACACGTTCCAGAGCAGGGATTGCATGAGGGACGTTCGTGTTTAGGGACTATGACCCTCGTTGCCATACGCCACAGAGTAGTTACCGCTTTCCCTGCGCTTCCAGCTCACCGGGTGGGGGAAGGCGTATCCTTCAGTTGCCCCGATTGGGATCAACGACTCAGCTCTTGTTACACCTTCGCATTGCACAGCGTGGCTGGCCCTTTGTGGAGGCAAAGACCAAGCTAAAGACGTGAGGTCTCAGTCACTGTTCCAGTGGTCCTCAATACATTAGTGCCAATCACTTGGACTTGCTCACCTCAGCTGGGTTTGTGTGTGTGGGTGTGTGTTGGCTGGCCCTCTACCATTCACCCACTAGATGGTGTGCTGCTCAATGCTGAGTTGCACTATCACAAGCGGAGGACAAACACACAAATCTGCTTTATTCCCATTTAAATTGATGGCAGATGACAAAGTTGAATAATGCCGTCGCCCCAATGTGGGAGATAGCTTTGACTTGGATCCGTCTGTCCTAGCAAGCTAGAAGGGAGTATAACTCCTGCCAAGATATTTCCTTTTATTATACAATTTTCTTTCTTCAAAGTCAAATTCTTTACAATTTTCTTCCTCAAAGTCAAATTCTTTATGCTCGGTGAAATATCTGATCTTTCAAATTCTGAAGCTTTCAATTGAGTTTTCGGCGCTGATTGTTTGGTTCTTGTTTTGTTCTACGTTTAAGCAACGCAGCCTTGTCTGAACAAGGGGCGAGATAAAACATGATCGGTTTCTTTGTATTTAGTGGAAGTTGAATTGAGATGAAATGATTGCTTTGCTCTCGAAACAGGGAGAGAATAATCCTGAACGTTTGAAACGTCTCAAGGCTCCACACGGGAATTTACGGGCAGAGTGAAGCGGCTGTCTACTTTTTGGGTCTTGTTGCAACCATCCCTGTTCTCGTTAATCAGAAAGAATCTACAGGTGGGGTAATGACGGTGCTGCAAACAGGCTGTGTTCTGTGGTTGGGGCACAGTTCCTCTCCATAAATAGAAAGTTGTTGTATTTTGTTTTCGCCCACTAATATACAGTTACTTTTCCTACTATGCTTTATCCTGCCCTGATCCTTCCCACCCTGCTCTTGTCCTACCTGACTGTACAGCGCCTTGGGATGTCCTCTCGACGTGAAAGGCGCTATATAAATGTAAGTTTTGTTTGTTGTTGTTGTTTGTTGTTTTGTGCCTGGGATTATATCAAGTGCCAACATTTGCTTTGGATCCAATTCCTTTTCTTCCTCTCTCTCTCTCCTTCTGCTTTATTTTTTTCTCTCTCCTTTCTTTCAACCCCCCATCGGCCCTGTAGAAGCCAACTGCTTTTCTAACAAAAAATGAACAATGAAATAAAACAATCAAATGATGAACAGTTTCCATCGAGCCACTTTCAAATCACACCTAGCAATTTGAACGACAATTTG
Organism: Hydrolagus colliei; assembly: GCA_035084275.1. Classification (NCBI taxonomy): domain Eukaryota; kingdom Metazoa; phylum Chordata; class Chondrichthyes; order Chimaeriformes; family Chimaeridae; genus Hydrolagus; species Hydrolagus colliei. The sequence continues at coordinate 11,167,473 of CM068753.1, forward strand.
GCGTCAGTGTCAGGAAATTTTACAACAGGCAATTTACACATGTTTGGGGAAGGTCAAGGATAGCGAGCTGCAGCAAAATTATACTGGAAATCAATGAAGGTATTCTTTTTGTTTAGTTTGCATGAAGCATTGTTGTGCTGTATCTGGAATGTGCTACTTCAACTTGGCTCCCATAATAGAAGGCAACTGTCAAATTACTTTTATTAGACAGGTGTTCCCAATGTTCCAGCAAGCTTCCTTCAAAGCAACATGAAACAGAGAAAATAATCTTGCACTTTACGAATTGAGACACTGTGTGTGTGTGTGTTTGTGTGGTGTGTGTGATTGCATAGGATTCACACGCATCCAACTATTTTCCCAATCCCGAAAACTGTAGATTCATTCAATCCCACTGTATAAGCCTTTGAGCTTTTATTTCATGTCGACCACCTAAGTGTTGTATTAAGACAGGCAGATGACACCATAAAACTACACAAACCAATATTTTTTTCTTCTGATTAAACCATAACCACACACTACCAATAATAAAATCGGTCATTTCAATCCATGACTGTTTGTGGGACACTGCTGTACACAATTGGCTGCCGTATGTCGCCCAACAAATATACACTCAATTCACTTCACAGTATATTCTGTGAAACCCTTTGAGACGTCTAGAAGATGTGAAAACTGCTATATCAAATGCAAGGATTATTATTGTGTGTTCTACCCTCAAAATATTTTAAATATCTCGCGTTGCACCTAATTCCAATGGCCAGAATTGATCCATATTATCTTGGTTCAGTTTTCTTGTACCAATTGGGTGCAGCAATTAAGCGTTGCAGCAATATAAGCGTTGTTATAGTTCCTTTCACATCCTGTGCAAAGCTTGTTATTCAGTTATTAGTTATCCAATCAATCAAAACGCCACCAACCATGTCTATTATTCAATCAAATTCAACAGCCAATGCTGATCAATCCAAAAGGAGATGCTAGCAGACTGCCCAGCTCTGTCCACAAACAGTAGATCACTAAAACACCACTTGTAAAACCGCTCGGTCTACTGTTGAATGATTCGATCTCTGATCAGTCCTATACTTGGCTGGTTAAGCCAGTCAGTAAATTAACCATTTGCCAGCAATGTTATCCATCTCATTTGGTCAAGTAAACATCCACCCGGCCTATCAATCCAAGTCAAGCAATGTAACTCCAAGTCAATTACTATTTTAATATAGTAATTCTATTACTATAAATTATATTATCGTACTATATTACTATACAATTAATATTATGAAACTCACTATTATAGTCTTCTGTGGTTGATTAAAGCCATGCACATTGCTTCCACATGTTACATTGAGACTTAATTCAAACACAAATGAACCATTTTGGGGTGTGCTGTGTAATAGATATCTTAACTGATTAGGATGTTTAGGTTAAGCGTAGTAATCACTTCTCCAAGAGCGAATAAAGTATACTTTCTGTCTTCTGGCTGTCTGACTTGAAATTCCTCTTGTGCTCAAGTAATATCATTTAAGCAAATTATTTGTGACTTGAAGAGTACGAGTAATTTTCCAGCTCTACGCTGTGTAAAATATTCTGCAGAAGTCAAAAATTCCAGATTTCACGAGCTTCAAATAGCTGTTCACAGCATGCAGCAGCATAATTATATAAATTCATATATTTCTAGTCAAAGAAATGGCGTTTACTTCTGCACAGCATGTGTTAGTACCATCTCCTACTCAGTATTGACTACATTTGTGACTTCCAAATATACATTGCTTTATTGCTGCTGCACTATGTGATTTAATGTGATGTCCTGAGAAATATTAAGGCAGTAACCTGGATGAAACAAAACTCATAATTTTAGATCTACCATGACTTTTTCCTCTCCGGTAAAACAAATGTACAGCAATGGGCCCACCTTTGCATTTTGTATTCACTTAAATTTCCTTTTACGCAGCCCTTTTTCTTCTTTTTTCAAGTCCACAAAATGCTCTGGCTTTGCCTTGTTGTAGGGGAACAAAGTGACACAAATGATTTTTCTCTCTCGTTGGAAAATTTCTCTTTAGGATCTTTAGAATTTCCCCCATTCTGGTCGATTGAGAAACTTAAGAAACTTGATTAAATGAGCCTATGAATTTCTGGGTAAGGGTTACAAAGGAGGGCAATGCAATCTTCACAAACTAGTAAAAGAATCAATTGGCGATTGAGCAGAATAGTAATGAGGTTTTAAAACTCGCTGAATAATGTGTGCCTCCAATGATGCAGTACACCCAGGCACCGCATTTGAGTGTCAGTTTGTATGCCAAATCCCGTCATGGAGTTGATCTTATGACTCCTCGATCTCATGACTCGGAGATGTGAGAGCTACCAACTGAGCCAGCCTGACACACCAATATCAGTGCCAGCCAGTGGCTCAAGTAACGGCGAAGATGTGGAAAGTGGAAATCAAGTGGAAATGCCCTGAAGCACCGTATTGCGCTCGTGGTGGTGTGTGTTGAGTGGAGTCCAACAAATTTGCTCGCCTTCATCAAAGGAAGGAGGGAGTGAGGCTTAACCTGTTAAGAAAAGTATAGGGTTGATACATGGGGGTGTCACTACATCATGTATGAACTTTAAAAGCAAATGCTTATACCAAATGTACAGCACTCTGGTGTGTTTCATCCTCTTTAGATGATGGAGTCACTGGGTGTAATTGGGCAAAAGGGCTGTTTGAATATGGTTAGATGTCGCCTCCACCCATGTGAAAGGGCTTGGTTTCCATTTGTTTAGGTACTTAACTGTGATTTATTACTGATCGCATTCGATTGCATGGTTGAACTTTCTGCTGGCGATCCATTTGAAATGTAGCTATCGCTGAAACGCTGTTTAAAGTGCTTTATGTGTCAAATTGGCCTAAAAATGGGGCCAGTTGTCTTTTACAACATTTCATCAGCTGCGTTTGTGCAGATCACCTCGAGGGCTCATACCGTCTTAACTTCATGCAATATTCACGGAATCGTGTAATAAAGCATAATCCTTCAATTATTTCCAACCATTACCTATCGGAATGAATCCTTGGTGGCAATTAATCAAAAGTCATGCCCGGTGAATGGCAGATTGGGGTTGAGCTTTCGCATTAACTTCACTTTGCTGACTGCGGACTCCATTTATGGCGGTTGATGAGAGAAAAACCACCCACTTTGTCTCTCTAATTGCTTGTGAGTGAGAGGACAAGTGTGCCTGTGGTCTCCGTTCACTGCTTCTTGGCAGGAAAGAATAAAGTAGCAAGGCAACGTGAGAAGAAATAGTGCCTCCGCTTAAGCCATTTTACGAGCCCCATAAATAGTGTAACTGTACCTGAGGACTCGAAGATAGATGCAGACTGACATGATCCGATAGAGTGTTTGCATTGAACATCATTTATCTGTCGCTGGAAGAGCTAGTGAGTTGCTTTCTTTGGAGTGAAGAGGATCAGGTTTATATAGTGGAGATGTGATAATGGATAGATATTGTGCTTTAGTTTTTTTTAATATATATATAGATGTATGCTTTGGGGTCCAGTGAGTGTTTATCAAGAGCTTCCTGCCTGGAAGCAAGTCTGTCAGTGGATGGAGTGAAGTCTTACAGAATGGGTAATTCTATGTACGTACATAAAGTGTGGGTTAAGATGGGCTGTTGAGGTTTTTGGCAGCAGTGGTCACCAGGGGTTGATTGCCCTTGTTGTTTTTGTTTTGTACAATCAATTTGGGGTAAAAACTAACTTTGCAGTGCAACACGTCTAAGTTTCCAAAGTACAGGCAATCCAAGCTCTCATCAGTTATCATCTCTTGAGCAGCCGTTTCTGCTCATGATCACAGCATGATCTGTTCGGCTGGAAATCGCATCGAATAATTCCAAATGGCCTATGTTGATGATTTATTCCTAACATTGCATCGATGGACCTTATGTTTACTGGTGGATTTCAGTTCTTACCCGCAGTGTGAGTGGATTACAAAGTTAATTTGTAGCCTTGAGCATCAGTTACATGTTGATTGGATTTCTGAAGACTCGCAATTTGAAATTACTAGAGAATGGGATGAATCACTTTGATGTTGCTGTGGTATGTTAAATTTGATATTAACAAGTGATTTTTTTTCAATCCTATCATTTTTATAATAGTGGCCAATTACTCTGTGCACCTACATTAATTTTCATTTCAGTAAATAGAATTATGTTCTGCCATTTGATCCTTGAGATGGATCTTTGCCTAAGTGCTTGAGTACCTTGGGAAGTATTCTAAATGGAGTGAAATATGTAGGTTTGATAGCAAATAGCTGATCATCGTTTTGTGAACTAATTCTAATGGAAATACTTCATTCAGGGTGAATGAGGAAAGCATACACACATCTACATAATTTGTAAGAGAAAGCTAATGAAGTACTTTGAAAAATGTACACACACTGGTGTGTGATAGACATTGGTGAGGGATAGAGAGATATGAAAGAGGTGTAAATAGTTGTGTATGAACACCAGTCCAGATTACTTGGTCTGAATGATCTTGTAACATAATTTTGTACATTTGTAGATTAAATGGAATTATAGATGTTTTTATTCTTAATAATAATGAATAATCTTCATTTGATGTAGCACATTTTATGTTATGAGAGTCTCGAAGAAATGTGTTCTTTCAAAGTAATAATATAATAATAATCCTTGCAGTTGATATAGCGCTTTTCATGTCTTCTAGGTGGCTCAAAGTGCTTCACAGAATATACTGTAAAGTGAATTGACTGTATATTTGTGGGCGAAGCATGGCAGCCAATTGCGCACAGCAGTATTCCACAAACAGTCGTGGATTGAAAATAATCAATTTATTATAGGTTTTGTTTGGGTGGGTGATGGAATGGCGTTATCAGGCGTGTGGTGTAAGGAAACTTGCCCAAGGTTTTGTTCTGACCTGCCTGGATTTGAAACAAACACAGATCTCACGCTTGTAAGGCGAGTGCTCTAACCACTGAGCTACAGGACTCCACATGTATCTTAATTGTGTTTCCGGAATGGATGCAGGTTTTATTGATTGGCTTCCCTTTTTTTTAGAAAAAAGAAACTTGCTCCTTTTTCTTTTACTTAGATCTTAAATGATGCGAGCTCCAGCTGTGACTAATATCTCTGCTTTGAATCAAATTGTTGTAAAGACACAAGACATAAGTCAAGGCACAAGTTTATGAACCGGATAGCAATTGTGACTTGGTAACCATGTGTTTCAGCGCCTTGGGATGTCCTCCTGACCTGAAAAGCGCTATACAAATCTGATTTTGTTGTTGTTGTTGTTGTTGTTGTTTGGTCAATGCCCTTTAAGGAATTCTATTGGTTTCCCATCGCAAGCAGCGTATATTAGCTTAATCCAAAAGATAAATGTAGTTTAATTTTACTTGGTGAATTTTTACTCTCAGCATTATCTTCCTTTGATAATACATGTCAAAGAAATATCTTTTGGTGGGCTGGGGAGGATGGGTGGGGTGTGCATGCAGGCAGGCGGGTGGCTGGAGTGGGTGTATGAGTTTATCTCATCAGTTGAGTTGCTGAGTCTGATATTATGAACAAGTTGAGTTTGAAATGACCCCCAAAATGCTTCACCAATTTGTCATTTGTAATGCCTACATTAATTAATCTGTCAGCTCTCTTGCACTGTCGAGTTGAATAACTCTTCCAACCAAATCTTCTGATCCCTGTTCAATGTTTAATTTATTATAACCTTTAAACTTGCATGAAAGATAGTGTTGAATCTATTCATTTTGGTCCAGTATTCCCTCTCCGTAATTTTAAGACTAGCCTGGAGATCCCCTACCTTTACCTCTCTCTCTCTCTCTCACCCCCACCCCTTGTCTCTCTCAACTCTTTCTTACAGAGGTGTTGGGACTCTGCCCTGTGTGTTGTGCCTCAGATTGAAAACCTTCCCTTAGGTCCACGCTGGTTCCATTTTCCATACTCAGTCACGTATAAGTAGACTAACCTCTTGTGAAAGGGAATGGCATTGTCAATCAGGATAAAATAATGCTTCCGTTCCTTTTTTGGTCAGTGGAACTCATTGCGTCGAATCCATTTCTGAGCATAGATCCTAAGATAATGTGAATGATTCTTATTTACACATTACTCGCAATGAATATGTAATTAATTCATTGCCTTGAGGAATATGGAACATCAAAGTGATTCACAAAGATTGAGTAAATACTGTGACTGTAGGCAAGTGTGGCAGCCAATCTTTGCACCTGAAGGATTTGTTATCCAGGTCACAAGGGGAAAATCCCTGCCTCTATACCAATTGTGTCAAGGGATCTTTGTTCTCCATCAGAATATATCAGACATGACCTTGTTTAAAGATTTCATTCGAAGATGGTTTGGTACAAATATTGCCAGCCTCTATAAATGCCTGATAATTCATTTACTCCCAACTAATTCCATTTAAATATGTTTAACAAATCTATTTGTATTGATGAGCAAAAACCTCTCTAGTGTTTAGTTTGCATGTTTTTTTATATAGACACAGTGTTATTTGCAAGACTGTGAGTGGGTGTGGATTTGAAAAATACAGTCTGTCTCTAGGTTTACTTTGGCTCCTTCCTATAAATAAGTGTCTTTCAGGGGGAAAAGCACACGCAATTTTCTTTCTAAACTCTTTCCTCTTGTGTCCAGCGCCTTAGGACATCCTCCTGACGTGAAAGGCGCTATACAAATGTAATTTTGTTGTCGTCGTTGTGAATTTTGGGGGACTAATGCAATCTTATGTGCAGTGTTACAGCACAGAAACAAGCTATTCTGTGCTTGTATTTATCCACACCACCATTCCATCCCTACTTATGTCCACTCCTATACTCTATTCCCTTCCTCGTGTATGGAAATGTTTCCTCTTAAATCAGTTTTCAAACAAAGCAGTGAGTTCCACATTTTTAGCCACCCTCTGAGTAAAGAAGTTCTTCCCAAATTCCCTTAATTTGTATCTTAATGGGCCATATGATTACAACAACCAAATTACATCGGCCCCATAGTGCCTTTCATGTTGGGAGGAAGTCCCAAGTTATCTGGGACTACTGTGCCGTGCAGAAACAAAGTCAGAGTCTTGTCAGCTGAAACATATGTGGCTACGGCAATTTGTGGTTTGAAAACTGAGCCAATCATCATACACCAGGTTCAGATCAGGACTTGATTTTTTTTTCCGATGTCTCATTTGGTGTTTTATTGCAACATGGATTGTCAGCTTGGCTCAGTTGCCAGTACTCTCAACCACAACCACAACAACAACAACGGAATTACATTTGTAGAGCGCCTTTCGTTTCGGGAGGACGTTCCAAGGCGCTGAACAGACAACTCTGAATCAGAAAGTTGGGGGTTCAAGCTCCACGTCTAGGGAACTTGCATAGTCTAGGGAGCAGATGCTACAACAATAACAACAACAACAAAATTACATTTGTAGAGTACCTGTCACGTCGGGAGGACGTCCCAAGGTGCTGAACAATCAGGTCGGGACAGTGCAGTACTGGGGGGAGTGCTGCGTTATTGGAAGTTCCATTCATTAGTTAGGATGTTTAACCAAGCTCCTGTCTACCCCTTGTAGGTGGACTTTAAAGTCTCTATGTTGCTGTGGGAAAAGAGAAGGGGAGTTTCTCCGTGTCTTGCTCCCCAAATAAAATAGGCTACTTGTATCATGGCTGCATGTGAGACATTGCTGTACCAAATTGGCTGCCATCTTTCCTATAAATAGTCACTACATTTTATCGTAACAGAGGTGAAAATGCTACTGACCGATCCAATATGATAGCAGAATTTATTGCTTGATGTTTTTCAACCCCAGACTCTTTTAATATTTTTTTTCGCCCATTAGATTTGCGCTGGTCACGTTTCAGAAGTTCATTCGGTGAACAAATAGTTCACCCTCCACTTTTTGCTCTGTGCGTCTCTCAGCACTAGGCTTGATGAATTGGCCCCCAAAGCATAGACCGAAAAATCCTGTTCGATGCCCAGCCGCACGAAGGCATCGCCTCTAACGTGTCGTGTGTGCTCACGCTCGCACGCTGGGCATTCCTTGTGGCATTTTTACCAGCTAATTTGAGTACATTTTGCGAAGCTGTGTTTGTGCATTCACTGGAAACCTGACTGGGGGCTGCGCAGCTTCCTGTCTCTGCACATCCTTCTAGGTGTTGGTATAAAGGAATTTGACCCACTTGTGTTCCATTTAAGCTGCAGGCTAGGGAATAAAAGGGCAGAATTCAAGCACACTGAATAAAATGCTTCGTCTCATCTCAAAGATAGTGACTTGTACTCGAGTAACACAGCCAGGATGGATCTCCAGTGCCCTTTCCAACGGGCTGTTTTTCAGTCTTGTGTAAACAGTTGTTATGCTGTACTAACACAATGCAGCATGTGCAGGAAGCAATTAGATGCTACTGTTTGCCCGCAAAAAAAATAGCCAGTATATCCTGTGAAGCCATTTGAGATGTCTCAACGATGTGATAAGGCTCTGCATGAAACGCAAGGATTATTATTATCCAATACAAGTTGTTTGTGATGTTAAGCTCCTGTCTAAAGTAGATGATTGCTGTGTTGCGGATTCACATTGCGCAGTCTGGAAAGACACTGATGTTAAGCGTTCTAAACCACGTACAGCAAATCGAACAGTGGGGCAATTCGGGGACGTCACGATTAGCGACCTCTCAAATGTCAGGCTGCAGCAAATAATCATATTTTTACCGGGGACAAATAGATCATAATCACTGAGGGGAGAGGCACTTTAAACCGGTAATAAACTGTGGAAGTGATCTGACATTATGTTTCCAAATAAATGGTACCTTAAATCATTCGACTTGGTTTCGCTCTTTGATTCTACAACATTCTTGCGATCACGAAGCGGTTGTTCCTTAGCTGTTGTATCATGTAGTTGTTTGCTGGAGTGCTCAGACAGATTTGATGACAGTTAATGGGTTGAGCACTGAGTTGGATAGGCTGGATGGAACCCTGTAACCGGCATCAGTGTACTGCACAGCAACAAAAAAGAAGACTGCACAGGAACATGTTGGTATTTTTTTCCTGAAACATTCTGGGGGGAGGGGGAGGGCGAGGAAAAGCCATGCACGTTTCCAAAAATGTGATTTTCTTTTCAAGCACTCGGAACTGAGGTTAGATAACAGACTTTCATATCATTTTCTTCTGTTTATTTGGTAATTCTGGTTAATTGTTTTTCTGTGGAAAAAGTAATGGGTGAAAGAGGAAAACTTGTCAATTTTAAATATGTAAGCAGTGTTGTTTTCTGTATTTTGCTACCCAGCTGAATGTTAACACGCTCGCTTTGTATATCTCACAGAGACTTTTGTTTTGCAATAGTAATGCAAGCTCTTGTCTGACAATATTTGTTTAATGTCTGTGTTCCTGCTCACAACCTTTAGGATCTACAGATTTTGATGACATGCAGCCTTGACATCACGCAATTCCAGACTTTAATAATAATAATAATTAATAATCCTTGCATTTGATCTCCATCACACCAGTTCTTGCCAGGCACCACTGGCTCCCTATCACCCAATGGATCGATTTCAAGATTCTCACACTCGTTTTCAAATCCCTTCACCACTCTACCTCTCCGACCTGCTTACCACCACCCCAACCCACAACCTATTGCCTCCGCTTGACTGGCTCCGGTCTTCTGCATGTCTCTCGTGCACTGCGTTCTACAATTGGTGACTGAACTTTCAGCAACTATGCCCCAAAACTCTGGAACATGCTTCCTTGATCTCTCCAGTTTAGCCCCTCCTTCACCATTTTCAGGTCGTGCCTGAAGACCTTCGTATTTAACCATGCCTAGAGTCACCTCTCCCTGGCTCCATGTCAACCTCCACCACTGTCAATCCGCATACACAAATGCAAGTTGTTGTCGTCGATATCACACCTTTCACATTTGAAGGACATCTCAAAGTGCTTCACAGGATTTACCGTGCAGGCAGTGACTGTCTTTGCAGCCAAATGTCTAACCAAGGGTGTGAATAGCTTTTCATGAAATTCATTTTGGAGATGATTATCAGGGCTTTGTCTTTATTTTACTGGCAAGCCAGAATTTTGGCAGTAATTGCAAGAGTGCTTTAAATTCCCATTTCTCATTATCCAAGATAACTAACTTTTAAATATGTGACTGCGCGTAAATAGCCCATACTTCAGAAAATGAGAGAGCTAGCAATTTGGAAGTGTAAATGAGAGTATTAATATGTAAAGATTATTTCCTTGAGGTTATAATTTTAATGTAATTTGTGCTGCAGGGAGGTTGGGGGGTGGGGGTGGGGGGGGCGCGGGAGGAGAAGACAAATAATGGTACCGATTGCCAAAGAGTAGATAAATTAATGCAATAAAAGGAGTACTTGTGTTTGTATCTTTCCCATGAGAAGTCTTACCCGAAAAGAATGAAGGCGTCTGAAGAATCGTTGCATAAGGCACAAGAGGAAACGTGTACTGAGCCATGTTGAAAAGTGCAGCGATTAATTAATAGTTTTACCGCAAATGAAATGACCCGAACAAGCTCCTCACCAACCTCCTGGCATGAGATAAACGAGTCTCGCAACATGTACAGTCAACACACTTTACAGTATATTCTGTGAAACGCACTGGGATGCCTCGAAGACGTGTTGAGTGCTATATAAAATGCAAGGATTATTATTATTATTATTAGTGGTAATTTATGGATTGAGAAAGAAGTTGATCTCAGTTCTGCGTTAAGAATCATTATGTAATTCCCTATCTGCAGACCATTCTAGGTTAAGATAAATAATAATAATCCTTGCATTTGATATAGCACTTTCCATGTATTCCAGACGACTCTAAGCGCTTCACAGAATATACTGCAAAGTGAATTTACTGAAGATTTGTGGGTGAAACTCAGCAGCCAATTGCACACAGCAGTGTCCCACAAACAGTTGTGGATTGAAATGAGCAATTTATTATAGTTTTTTTGATGAATTATCATTAGGTAAGTGGAGTAAGGAAATTTGTCCAAGGTTTTGCCCTGACCTGCCTGGATTCTAAACACAGGTCTCACACTTGTAAGGCGAGTGCTCTAGCCACTGAGCTACAGGACTCCACTATCTGACTGAATAACTGGGGGATGTAAACAGGAATGTTAGTCCATGCATTGGAGCTCACACAGTCCAGTTAATGCTTTCAGATTTTCATTTAGGTTCTACCACAGTAACAGTGCAGAAATTAGACTTCTAACTGTGCATTCTGTTTCATTATTAATAGTGATCTGTCCTTCTGTGTAGTGATCTATCATTCTATCTGAATAGTTTTTTTAACCTTTTCACAAGTGTCACATGTTTCCCCTGGGATTTCCCTTGATGGTCCTGACCTGAACCGCCACCGACTACAATGCTGTAATTTAGTAATCCTTGCATTTGATAATAATAATACTTACATTGTTGATAAGTGCTTTTCACGTCTTCTAGACGTCTTAAAGTGCTTCACAGAATATACTGTAAAGTGAATTCACTGTATTTTGTGGGCGAAATGCAGAAGCCGATTGCACACAGCAGTGTCCCCACAGTCGTGGACTGAAATGACGAATTTTATGATTGTGTTCTTTTTTGGAGGGATTATTATTAGGCGTGTGGAGTAAGGAAACTTGCCCAGGGTTTCGCCTTGATCTGCCTGGATTCGAACGCATGTCTCACGGCTTGTATTTGAGTGCTCTAATCACTGAGCTACAGGATTCAACAATTGGGCAATTTGACAATATTGTGTCTCTTTTTTGCTGCAAAGTTGCATTCTGTTTACACAGAATCCCCCCCACCCCGCTTAAAAATTGAGCATTCACATCATGCTGTGTTTGTGGGACATTGCTGTGGGCAAACTAGCTGTCATGTTTGTCTTCAATCATAATACTTTAGAGTAAAAACTTTGTGAGGCACTTTGTGATGTTCTCCTGACATAAAGGCACTGTATTGAATGAAGGAATTGCATTATTGTTTGTGTTATTGCATTGTGCCGATTGTATCAGAAATTTGGCACAATAGATTTGATATAAATGTTTTGTATGTGGTGTGTGTGTGTGTGTGCTACTTATACCCTGCTTTTCTTGGCAGCAGGTTGGAGATGGCTTATTTGCCTCTAGCGTGATTAAGAGCCAATTGAGATCATACTTAAATTGCGGTGGGAGAAAGAAGTTTGATTGCAATTTACAGAGACAGATTCCAGCATTAACTAATGCGATTCTTTGGAGTTGGTTTCAATAGCACTAAACTATGAGGAAATTGCTTAATAAAGCATATTCCATTCAATTTGCTTGTGTTGAAGTATCTGCATATTGACTATGTGATGAAGCCAAACAGAGAGAAAAGAGAAAGTAATATGAAAGTTACCTGGGTGGAACTGGAAACAATACTGAAGACAGGGACTCAGTTAAAAACTGGTATATTATGCCGTGGTTTGCAGTTCTATTTCTATCTAATTGTCATTGCCTCTCTGGTGTGTGTTCCAAGCGAAGCTAGAGAAATGAAAATCGTGTTTTCCGGATTTTACAGACATATTCTGCTGATTTTTAACGAAGCGTCAGTCAGCACTGTACATTTGCCTGTATGCAGGGAGAAATCCAGATGAGAACTTCTATTGGGAAGGGACACACACAAAGGCAACCTTTAACCGCTTGTCCAGGCTAGGCTGCCCTTCACCAATCAGCCATGGTCATCCAGCCATAAGGACAAATCTGCAACTGTGGGTTTCTTTGATGAGCCAGATAGGGAAATCATCCATTATCAGTATCTAGGATTACCATTGGCCTCCTCAGAAGCAGTGCCTTTCCCTTCCGAATGTCCCACACCTCATGTGGCTTCCGTGCAGATTTTATGGATTCCCAATAGCCTGATTGTGCTCGGGATCCACTGTCCATACATATGTATGTAAGCTCATCTTCAAGCTGCAACGGTATCGCTGTTCAACAACGACTTGCCTTGACATTAGTGCCCTCCAAGCAGGGTAGCATCTTGGAGCGCTGTACAGGTAGACTTCGCTTAACGTTGCTTCGGTCAACGTTTCATTATTACGTTGCTGAAATATATATTAATTTAACGTCATGACGTTCGCGATTACGTTGTTCATGCGGGTGGAAAGAAACTACTTTGGGTAGCGTAGGCTTACATAGAGACACTGAACGTCCGGTATTCTTGCGCGGGTTCGCTTAACTTAAAGTCGCGCTTTTTGCGAACACACAACTGCAACGTTAAGCGAGGACTAAGTATACCTTGAGTGCTCATAATGCGTGGTGGTGTCTGCATGCCAATGGGACTCGGACTTGTGCTGTTCCTAGTCTGATTCAAAATGATTTGGCTCATTTGGGTTTGAGATGTGGCTGGAGAGGGTGGCGAAGGCAAACTAGGGGTCCTGGCAAACCGTGCTAGAGAATGACAATCGCAGACATGCCCTTGGGGAGGCCCTCTAGCTCAGTAGTTAGAGCACTCGCCTTAAACAAGCGTGAGACCTGTGTTCGAATCCAGGCAGGTCAGGGCGAAACCTTGGCCAAGTTTCCTTACTCCACACGCCTAATAATAATCCGTCCAAAAAAACCCACAATAATAAATTTGGTCATTTCAATCCACGACTTTGTGGGGACACTGCTGTGCGCAATTGGCTGTCGCATTTCGCCCGCAAATATACAGTCAATTCACTTTACAGTATATTCTGAGAAGCGCTTTGAAACGTCGATAAGATATGAAAAGCACTATACCAAAATGCAAGGATTAATATTATTATTATTGAACAGTTCAAAAGTGCAATTTGGCCCAGCTGATGAAATATTGCAGGAGGCCTGAATTTGGCCAATGGACCATTTATCGTGCAATACTGTTAAGTGTAGCAGCAGTGTCAAATATCAAAACATCCGTACCTATGAGAATGGCAATAAATCGCTTGAGTGAGATCATTAGGGCTCGATCGCTCGTGATCTGATTGACTTGTAACCAAACTGCTGATCTCAGTTTTTTTTAAGCTTCACCAATGGAATTGTGAATGCCCCCAAATAGCTCAAATAGCTTCCCCCCCCACCCCCCCCACCCACCCCCCCAAGTGTACCAGCGAATAACAGTGACGTTTTTGTTTAAGTCTGTGCCAAATCTGTCATCTTGAGTTTGGTATTTTTATAACTATATTTGAGCTGACAGCTTGCATATGCACTTAAAAGCCAAGGACACGTGATTGCCCAAATCCTTATATTGCTGAGCACAGACACTGCTGTGTACATTGTGCAAGTGCGTATTTATTTTACGAACCTATTAATTATTCTACGGATTTAAAAAAAAACTAATCCTGGGGTTGAAAAACTACACAAGATGTCTCCATTCTCTCCCAGCAATCAAGTTTTGTTTCTGCTTTTCAAATGCCTCCAATCCTCTGCACTCCCCTACCTCTCTGACCTCTCTCCTCACAACAATACTTCGCTCCACCGTGTCTGGCCTCTTCCTTGTCCCCCGAAACCTCCGCTCCACCATCGGCGGACATGCCTTCAGCCACCACGCCCCGAGGCTCTGGAACTCCCTTCCTCACTCCCTTCACCTCGCTCCCTCTTTTCCTACTTTCAGGTCTCGGCTAAAGACTTTTATTTTCAACCACTTTCTGTCACTTACTTCTCCCTCCCACTAGCTCAGCCCCGGCGTCCGCTATTAGGAAGCGCTCTGAGATACCATCCGGCATGGAGGGTGCTGTATAAATCCAAGTTGCTGTTGTTGCTGCTTTGCTTGCCAACCACCGTAAAATCTGCCATGAATTTGTTAGCGAGCTGACTCAATTCTGATTACAATTATTATCAAACCGGCTTCCTCCGAAGCTCCAGCTTTGCATATTTGAGAAAATATTGCTCATTATCCAACTCCATAATTTCCACGTTAATTAATTTTTAATACTTGGGCATTGAATATTTTTTAAAAGAATGCTAGAGCTGAAGGAAATTGAAACGTTCAAGACTCTCTTCGATTTATTGCTCTTACCATAGTGCTTAATAATAGAAATTGAGCTTCCGAAGCTGTACTTTTGTCAGAATGTGTCTCGGGAGCCGAAAGCTACAGCGAGGCAAGCTTCACTTGGCCAGATTGCTACACAATGCACGGATGACGTACTGTGGTATTGATCTTACCTCTCCTCGGGTTGACATCTCATCCGAAAGATGGCACCTCCAACAATGCAGCACACTCCAAGAATTGCATTCGGAGTGTCAGCAAGTCCTGACATCGGGCTTCCACCCACAACCCTTTGACTCAGAGGCATCTGAGCCAGGCTGACGCACCGTAAATCTTTATTTTGAAATATGTTACTTGAACACTTCACAATTTGCATTCGTACAACGCCTTTTCATAATGAGAGAACATCTCAAAGCATTTCAGGTAGCCGACCTTGCATATAATAATAATAATACTAATCCTAGCATGTGATATAAAGACCCTATTACGTCTTTGAGACGTCTTAAAGCACTCCACAGAAAAGTGTAAAAGAAAGCGCATTGATGTAAAGTGAATTGACAGTATATTTTGTGGGCAAAACGAGGCCGGCAAATGTGCACAGCATTGTCCCACAAGCAGTCGTGGATTGAGTAACCAAAATATTTTTTTTATGAATCTATTTTTGAAAGGATTATTACCCCCGGAAAAGCGATCTAACCATTCAAATAACAACCAGGTTCCTACTTACTAATAGGTAAACACAGTGGATAAGGAAATTTGTCTAATATTTCTCCCTGCCTGAGAATTGAACCCTGGTCCATTTGAGCTTTTGGGGAGGGAAAGGGTTTGAAAGCTGAGGAGAATGTGATGATTTGGTTCAGGAGTAATTTGACTGAAAGGGCAGCTGAAGGGAGAGTCCTGTATTTAATCTTTTTATTTATATTGTGTGGAGAGGACAAAAGTGACATTTCATGGACCTGTTTGTGCTGATCGATGAAAGTGAGTTACATTCCTCTGTTTGTACGTTGTCAAAATTTACACTGAAAGCTCAGTCCTGTGTCCATTGATCCTCGAGCAACAGATGCCAGTGGCTGTCGTATGTTGAGTCATAAGATTGAAAGGTAAGATTGAAAGCATTGAGTGTTAAGTTTGCTGAACTGGAATACTACATGTTTGCTCAGTAGGACAGCATATATAACTGCGTCAGAAGGCTTTTCCTTATCTAGGCCTTGCTTGCAAAGCAGCTGATTTGGTCGAGTCGGTCACTGTGGTGCTAGAGAGCATCAATGTCTCGTGGTGTCAATGGGCTCCAGCCTTGGAGCTGAGTTTGTGATGTCAAAAATATGCTTTTGCAATTGGAAACAGTGCAAATGACCTGTAAGAAACACACACACGCACTTACTCTGTATGGTCCATAAATACTTGATCGATTAATCCGTAACTGCTCTAGAGTTCATTGACGTAAGATGATAAAACGAGCAAATGGGGAAGTTGGAATGTTTTCGTGCACGGTTAGGGTCCAGAAGCCACTTCACGAGCGAACTAGACAATAGAGTGACCGAATCTCCCCAATTTCTAGGAACAGTCCCTAGATAAGGTATTGTGTCCCTGGCCACGTTTGCTGTAAATTCCTACGGTTCTTTGTTACTGGTTCTTGTATAAAGGTAGAAATCTGTGTAGAAATAGAACAAAACATGTTCCACATCAGTTTCGTTACAATTAAAATGATGAGTTCAGTTACTGTGACAAGTGGTGCTGTTTGAAATAAATTGCAGTTAACACATATCAACACCCACTCGTCTGCTCGTGAGAGAAGCTTTGGCGTTTCCTCGTGCATTTCACTCTCATCCAATGCGATCAGTGCATGGATGAGCACCTCGCAGGAATTACTTACTCATGTAGTCACTGTGCATTTTGTCGGTGAACACGGCAGCCAATTCGCGCAACCATGAAATGAGTGGCCAGTTTTAACTAGGGATTTAGGGCCAGGACACTGTGGCGAAACCTCCCCTCTGTTTTCGAATACTGTCACGGCATCTTTAATATCCACTGATAATCTAGCACTTCATTGCACTGTCAGCCTAGATTTAGTCTAAATTGCTTAAATTGGTCATTTCAATCCACAACTGTTTATGGGAAGCTGCTGCGCGAAATTGGCTGCCGCGTTTTGCTCACAAATGTACAGTCAGTTCACTTAACAGTACGTATATTCTGTGAAGCGCTTTGAGATGTCTAGAAGACATGAAAAGCGCTATATCAAAATGCAAGGGTTATTATGATTATTATATATTAGATTTAAGAGTTTAAAGTCCTGATGCACAGCTTCAACCGACAGCCTTCTGACTTCCAACAGAGCCAGGCCGACATTATTATTCATGGTTTTGCAGATGCCTTGCAATGGGGGTAAACATCTGATTGAGGTATATTGCACTCAACACTTCATGCTGTATACCGATCAGCTAAAACCAGAGAATGTTGCAGTGCAGAAATTAGGCCATTCAGCCCATAAATTTTTCATTGAATGCTCTGCTCTATATGCAGAGGGAAAGAAATTCCACGGGTCCCGATTGACTCTATTTTCTTCATGTTTCAGAGAGTCCAGAATTCGCTGAATCCTTCAATTTGAAGCTTTTTTTCTGTACATTTGTCTGAAGAACCACTGAAAATCAGTTTCAAAGACTGAATGGAGCAACTGGCACAATCTGACATGCAAAGTACTGTAGATAGAGCAATCCTAGACCTGATTGGAATTTCTCCCCCTATGTGACCAAAAACTGGACACGTCCTCCATCTGTGCCTTAACTAACTTGTGCAGGTTTGACTTTCGCTTGCCTTTTGCGCCCTATGATATCAAGAGCTCCACTGAGCTCCAAACATTGGAGGCAGGGTCTACTCAGATTAATTTTGCGAAGCAGTCTTAGCCACAACCAGTGGGCATATAGCATTGCGCGTTGAGTCAGGAAGTATCTCTTCCATGGGCACTTAGACAGTGACCAGCGCTTGCTGTCATATCTTGGCTTTGGGACTTGCCAGAATTTTCGTTGCCTTGGTTTTGTCCTCTGCTGCAGCTCGGGCCTGTCAGTGTTGATCTCATTAGGTGGCAGAGGAACATCTCAAAGCCTGCCACCGGTTTTTGACCTCCACTACCCTCTCAGGAGTAACCTGTCCTCAGCTCTCGCCTCTCAGCTCCCCTCGCCCCAGGGTCCAGTCACATCTTTCTTTCTAAAAGTGCGTGAGTGAGTAAATACACACTATCTTGAATTGCACCGGTACAATCTATTACATCCCTGGGTTCCTGCACCTCCAGTGATCGCCCCATCTACAACAAAACTGACATCTGGCCCAGTTAAAACCCCTTTGTTGTGAATTCAGCACAGCCTGTCTTTTATCGCTGGCCTGTATACGGCTACATACAGATTGATTGATAACGGAGAATATTACAAGATGCATTCAGTGATTTAAGAGCTCCCGTTGGGCTCCTGCTTAGAAAAAAAAAGGCAAAGAAAGGTCACACCACATTGTTCCTTGAATTCCAAGCACATTTCATTTGATAACTACAATGTGCATTACACCCTTTTCGCACAGGAATCTTTATACTCCCCAATCTCCTGCCTCGAGGCAGGAATTTAATGGATCCGATGACTTGATTTCTCACCTATTTTTGTGCATTTGACCAGATGAGCTACATTTGAGACAGCGGATGTCAGTCTTCCATCAAGTGCTGACAGCTGGGGAGGGAACCCTCTCTTGCCTGAACTCTTTGGGGGTGAAATTTCGTGACGTTTGACTTTTTTGGCATTTGTTACAGTGCCTTTCACACTGGGAGGAGGTGTCTAAGGACATCACAGGATTTTACTGGAAGTGAGGTGACTGTATTTTGTAGGCAATCTGCGCACCTCAATGAACCATAAACAGCCAGCCATGAAGTGAAGTCATCAATATTTATCTGGTAGATTGTTGGCCAAGAGACAGGGAGGAACTCCCTTCTCTATCAATTTAGTGTCATGGGATCTTTCGCAGTGTGGTGAATATTTAGGAGAAGGTCATCTTCCTGGCCTTTGGTTTGGGCAACAGCGTCGCAGATAAGAATAATAATCCTTGCATTTTGACACAATGCCTTATCAGGTCATCGAGTTGTTTCCGAGCACTTCACAGGATTTTTACAGTTTGGTGTAAGACGGAAGAAAATAAGAACAGTAAGACTTCAATTTAACATCCTGAAAGAATTAAAACCTCAGACCTCGGCCTGCAGTGTAACATATTGAGAGCAATTGAATTATTCGCTTTATTTTTGTTTTGAAATCAGCCCCTTAGTTCTCCAGTAAACAAATAGCGTATTCAATAAGATATTCTGTTGTATTGTTCAGTGCGTCCCTAAAGGATAGTTTGAATTTCTACTTTTGTATTGTAGTGACTAGTTTTAATCCAAGCTATAAAACACTACACTTAACAAAATATACATATGCCACACACACAGACGTGTAACACACCACACAAGGAGGCGTGCCACACACACACACACACACACACCCCACCACACACACAGGTTTGGAACTCACACACACACCACTGATAAAAGCCTTATACCAGTCTCCAACAATTTTAAACCAAATTGAGGTAGGGATTTTTTTTATAGGATACCAGGGAGACCCTTAACAGCCGTCACTGAATGAGAGAGGAACGTTCCTCCTTCTGTCGGATATAAAACCCATTTCCAGAGAGAGAATAGATGGATAGCAGAGACAGCTCTGATCTCTTTTGTTCTCAATCCTCTCTCTCGCATGTTGAAACTGCATGGTTAACCATTTAACTCAAGTTGTCACCCGCGCGCTCTGATGGGCCGAGAGGTGTAACCCCAACACATTCTCAGCTGTGGAGTTGCATTGCAAAGGGTTAAGTAGTCATTGCATCTTTCTGGTCCTGTGTCTAAGGATGGACGCACATCCAGCATGTGTACAAGCTTGTTCATTAATGAGTAATGTTTGTCTCACTGAAAATCAGAGACTGACTCTAATAGGATAAAAGATATGACAGATTGTAAAATTAAGATAAATGGTTATTATATACCTGTGTTATCCATCTGAGGCGCGCGTGTGTGTGTATGTACTTTACGTTTTTTGCTAATACTGTATAGTGCTTATGACCAGTGAGGTGTATTTTCTGGTGTATTCCTCAGTGACCAGCGCTTTGGGATGTCCTCCCGACATGTGAGGCGCTATACAAGTGTAGTTTTGTATTCGTTCCCAAGGCACGCCAGTTAAGATTGCTTTAGCAATGTCGCTTTGCTGAATAAACCAGAGGATTTGGTTCCTATTTGAGCATTCAGTGTTTGCTCAAGAATATAATAATGGTTACCAGCCCCAATGTGATGTCTGGTTAGGCGACCATGACGTATAGACTGAGAAGGTCGCAACCTCAATCTGTGCAGCTCAGTCTGTGCAGTGAGTTGACGGGGAAGATTTACCTGACCAATAAATGGTTTCGTGATAATACTCCACCGAGACTAGGTCCCATTCCCACTTTCACCACCTCTGGACTTGTGTTAACCTTTCCCTCCTGTCTGCTTTAGTGTTTTTTTTTCAGCCCTGTTCCTGGTGCAATGTGGCTCTGTAGACCTCTCGGGCATCGGTGACTTTTCACTGATGTTTCAGTCCAGAACAGTTGCTGTATCTCTGCACTTCCTATCAATGACCCCCTAAGAAACAATTAAGAGACTGATTGGTGGTGGGATTGTTCTCTCAGCCTGTGGCTGATTAATCTCCAACCCTTATGTTATTTTGTGAGAAACCAAATTTGTCCAATTGTTGCCTAATCCTCTCCAGACTATCCCGAGTCCTTATAACCAGGTTGATCTGTGATGAGAGACTCTTAAACTCGAAGCTTCAGGTAAGACCCTGCTACAGGGGGAAGTGGCTGACTGCAATGTACAACATTTCCATTTTGTAATGTGTCTTGGGACCAAAATTCAAAGCTAAATTATAGAATAAATCACAAAAGATGGGAGGGCAGCTGAAAGCACAGTCGAAAAGGAGGGTCTTCAGACCAGCCTTGAAGGAGGCAAGGGAGGAGGTGAGGTGAGGGACTGTGGGATCGAGTTTCAGAGTGTGGGGGCGGAGAAGCTGAAAGCCTGGCCACTGGATGGTAGGGCGGGTCAGGCAGGAGACATGGAGCAGACTGCAGCCCACTGAACGGAGGGAGTGGGCAGGTTGGTAGGGAGTCAGCAGGTCAGAGAGGTAGGAGGGGACAAGGCCATGGATGGCCTTGAAAGTGAGGACGATGATCTTGAATTCTTATCTTCTGGCGGATGGGGAGCCAATGGAGCCGAACGAGGGTGCGAGTGATGGGGACACAGAGCCAGGTATGGGAGAGGACGTGAGCTGCCAAGCTGCATTTGTAAATGGATGCAGTGGGCAATTTGTACACAGCAATAGGCCAAGAATGATCTCAACATGTGCATATCAGAGATGCATCTTTTACACATAGAGTCAGGGAAGTGTGCAGCTATTATAGATATATATATTATATATATTATATTTCTAAGATTGGCTTAAATGACTGACTCCCTGTGCATAATTGTATGTCTTCATCAAGGCATAAACAAAAATTAACTTAAGAGTCGCCTGGTATCAAAATAGTATTCATTATTGGCGTTTAATTGACTTTGAGTAGATAATGGCCATAAACATGTCATTTCAGCAGGCAAGCAGAGCAGAAATTATTGCCCACTGACATTTCGAGAGACTAGCTGTAGCCTTGTCGTAATGGGTTGAATTTTATTTACACACACAATCAGCTAAAAATCACAGCAAAAATTCCTGTTGCATTGCAGTTTATCGTCTTTCTACCATCATTTTTAGCACCAGGAAAGAACTCTTCTTTTATGTTGATAACTTCTTGTTTCAGAACTGGCTTCCAAGTTACAATTGAATTCACAAAGTCTTAAGTTGTACAATGAAATAGTCTTGACAGTCTGAAGGTAGGGTCAAATTTTTAGCCTTGCTATCCTAACCTTCATAGGATAAAAAACTATCTTTCGAGCAATTTATCCCCATATTAGTTCAATGATGCACTCTTCGCATCATTGAAATCTTCCCAAAAGTGGAGTAAAGATTACAATTCTAATCACAGATGGCGAGGTTTCCATTCTGTTCCTCAGTTGCCACTGAATATCTCGGTGTTGGAAAAGGTTGGGCTGCAATAGTTTTAAGATTCTTATTTCTTTGAAAGCTATTCATCAGGACAATCTCCCTCTCTCCCTCCCTCGCTCGCTTGGAGGTTTAAAATCGTAAAACTTTCGATGGGAAACGCAATGACAATTGAGTAAAGAATGACTGATAGTTTAACAACTGATAACATGAAGCAAATTTAGCAGCATTGAAACGGAATGCAATCTGCCTGAAGCACATTGTCTTCAAAATGAAAGTCTTGTAGTATACATAATTATTGAGGACAAGCTCTATTTTGGAGATGCTACAGTTCACTGCACTGTTGTTGCTTTGCCTGGTGGCACCTGTTGCAACCCTTTGGGGAGATCTTCAGAGCTTTTAAAAATTTCCTTTTTTTTTAGACTGTCAAGGAACATCTCTCTCTGCTTAATGGTTGGCCTGGGAAGAACAAAACCAAACCTCATTGCTACGAAATCTGTTGTTATTGCGCAGTGGGGAAGGGTTCACGAAATTTCATGCCATGGTTGGCTTCAAGCTGCGAGGGGTGGGAGGACAGTGGAGAGAGGACAAGCCAGATTCTAAGGGTTTTGCTGCACCTTAGATTACCCCAAAAAGCTTCACCCATTTTACATGTTATAATCATGAGAAGTGTTAGGCTTGCTCATCTTCAAATGTGACCTTGCTTTGCATGGAGATTGAGGAGTGAGCGTCACCAAGCTGTTTGACATGTGGATTTTAAACCAAGCTTGGTCTCATCCTCGCCCAATACTTTCTCTCACACGTGCGCACACACACTACACACCACATAGAGGTTACAGATGGCATGTGAAACCAGAAACTTAAGCTAACAACAACAAAATTACATTTGTATAGAGCATGTTTCACATTGGGAGGACGTCAAAACTAATTTTCTTTCAACTCCACCCTTCTTTGTTTTGACTGAAGACTATTGAAGCTAATATAGTAGGTAGCGCTCCTATTGATGTACAATCAAACCATTGCACCTTGGAAAGATGGTGTCAGAATAACAGCCAAATTGTAAGTTGTCAAATTTCTGCAATTTAGTTGTGAAGAGCAGTGTGAAAGGTCTCTCGCCAACTCAGGATCCTATGTGCATCTATAATAATAATAATCATAAGAATCTTCATAATCCTTGCATTTGATAGAGTGCTTTATCACGCCTTTGAGATGTCTCAAAGTGCTTCACAGAATATAGTGTAAAGTGAACTGACTGTATATTTTTTGGGCAGCTGTTGATATCTGTGGAAACATGGCGCAAATAGCGCATAATGTTGGACATATTATTCAGCTCAGCTTGAATTTTTTTTAAAAAGTAATTGTTGCTAGACCCAGTGAACTCACTGAAGAGCTTGTATGAATGTTTTTCTCTTCATTACAAGTACCCTACATCCTCTGAAGGCAGTAAAGGTTTATGTAGATTCTAACCAGTCACCAACTCTGGCCCGATGCCATTCCCTAATGGTAAGAAGACTAGTGGAGAATGTCAAACCTACAATATAGTAATGCGTCAGCTAGGCTGGTCGTACGCGAGTGGATGTTTGACTGCATTTACTCAAGATTGCAGGGCTACGGAGAGAAAGAGAGCCGGCGGGATTGAGTTGGACAGCTCTTTTGGGAGCCGATGCAGGCACGATGGGCTGAATGGCCTCCTTCCGTGCTGTATGATTCTACGATTCTATACTCGAACGCAGGCAAAACATTACAAGCCTCTGTGATAAGACTCGGGATTCGTCAGGAAACATTAAATAAACCAAATTATTTTGAACTCTGAACTGTCTGGCCTCATGAGTTGGCTCATGGGTAGGTTTTTTTCCTCTTGCCTTTCATTTCTGTGTCTTAGCAGGTTCAGGTTCCATTGCTTATTTTGTATTATTCTGAACAGCCCTAAAAGTACATTGCGTGCCAACATTTATCATTCCCGTGGCAAATTAGTGTTGACAAAAATTGGCCTGTATTACGCTAGATATCAGTTTTTGGCTGTACCCAAGCACTCTAACTGGAACAGATGTTAGCGCTACAAGAATGAAGTCAAATTCCATCGATGTAGCTTAGGGTACATCAATAGCAATACCAGCCTTATTGTACACCAGCCAGTCTCTCTCCGTGACTGTTGTATCGATTTGAGACACCAGATCCGACTGATCAAACAGCCTGTTGTGCTCTTAATTGTTCATTCATCCATCCATCCAGCAACCTGGTTTGTCCTTCTCTCAAATTTCATCCTGTCTGACGGTAGACAACATCTTGATCTTAAAACACACACATGTCCTGTAGCTTAGTGGTTAGAGCATTCGCCTCACAAGCAAAAGGACCTGGGTTTGATTGCTGGGCAGAGCAAAACGTTTGGCAAGTTTCCTTACTCCACAAGTCTGTTTGCTAGCGGTAAATAGAAACCTGGTTGTTAGTGGATTGGCAGAATGTTTTTCCAGGGGTAGTAATCCCTTTATATAAAAAAAAAGTGGTATCTCAATCCACAACAGTTTTTCGGACACTGCTGTGGGCAACTGCCTCGACTACAAAATATATAGTTAATTCACTTTACAATATATCCAGAGAAGCACTTTGAGACGTCTTAAAGATGTGCTAAGGTGCTATATCAAATACTATTATTATTATTATGATCTAGATGTGAACACATTCACTCCCTGGTATGTTACCTGTACTTGATGGGTTATCAATTTATTTTCACCTGATGTGTAGTATAAAATTATGTCACTGTGCTTATGTCCTTTCCATTTCAAACCAATGGCTTTTACACTAACAAATAGGGGATCAGATGACTTTGAGACATTAGTGGAGTCCTGTAACTCAGTGGTTAGAGCACATTCCTCACAAGCAAGAGACCTGAGTTTGATTTCCAGTAGGGTGAAATGTTGGGCAAGTTTCTGTACTTCACACACACGCCACTAGCAGTAAGTAAGAAACGGGCTGTTAGTCGATTGGCAGATCGCTTTCCTGGGGGTAATAATTCCGAAGAAAAAATTGTTCACTTCTATCCACGATTATCCACTTCTATCCAGTGTTTGTGGGACACTGCTCTGCGCAATGGGCTGTGGCGTTTCGCCCACAAAATACAATCACATAATACAGTAGCATATCCTGTGAATCGCTTTGAGACGTTTAAAAGATGTGATAAGGCGCTATATCAAATGCAAGGATTATTTTTATTATTAGTCGCTCGCTAAGGTTGCAGAAAATGTTTTGAAATTAGAGTATCACAGGAATGGTGATAAGCGGGAATGGAAATTACGGTGCAAAGCTCTGGAATCAAAGATGGTCTAATCTATAAGAGTACAGGGTACATTCAGCACTCCTAACCTTTGAAAAGAAGGGCAGACTTTTGATGGCAACTCTCTTCAGTCTGCAATGTGGATTAACCCCTGCAGGATTGGCTCGTCCTTTCTCTGCTTCCAGCTTCTGACACCCGAAGCTGGTCTGGGAGGCAAATATAACTCCTGTCAAAATCAGTCTATTTGAAGCCTACAACTGTTTTTCTTTTGAAATGCAAGGCTACTTAACCCCTTTCCTGTTAGTTGGTAGCCTGCGATGATCTGTGTAATTCGGCAGCAGATAGCACTGTTATTTTGGCATTCGTTGACATCCCAGAAGATCATGAAGATTAGCATCCCGATGAGTGCTGCCAACCTGTTTATTTTTCTGTGCGTTTGACACGTCCGTACTTTAGGGGCTGCTGCCAAAATGATTGCATTGAAATCCATGTTATCCCCTCTCTCCGATTGTTTCCCGTACGGTATTGTGAACAAAGACTATTTGTGCTTTCAAGTGCCGTACTGTGCTCATTTCACCAGGCGAGGCCAAATACCAACGACAACAACTTGCATTTATATAGTGCCCTTCATGTGGGGTAGCTTCCCGGAGACCTTGACAGTGGCGGAATCTGAGTCAGGGGAGGTGGAGATGGGGAGATGATTGTAAACACGATAAAAAAAAAAACAGTGGCTTCACGAAAGTCCAATATCACTGCGGATTTGTTGCCTTACCCCCAGGACAGCACCCCAGAATCCTTCTCATCGTGGCTTTACCAATAATGTTGGGCAGACGAGTGAGAGTGGGATGGCTTAACTTACTGTTGGTCAAATATTAAGAAGTGGAAAATGATGTTTCAGCTTCTGGCTGGAAAATATGGTTAAATATTTACCATCCAATTAGTCTGAACACTTGCAGAAAGAGTAACTATTTTTACACGGCCCTTGAGGAAGAAACACTCCCAAACTAAACGTGGCCTGGCTCCCTGGTTCCTGGCCTCTGCCAATACCAACTTCTTGAAGCTGCACAAACAGTTGTCAAGGTCAGGTCATCTTCTGATCTTCTAGAGACCCAGCTGTGTTTGTTGACTCGAAGCTTACCGTATCTGCACAGTCAGAGGCTGCACTAAACCTGGCAAATGGGATACTTGGCAACATTGAGTTCAAATCCCCAGCAGTCAAGCTGTGCAGTGTTCTGGCTAGGCTTCACCTGAAAGAAATACTGTATGAAATACATTTTCAAGTTTGTCTTTTGCATTCAGTATTCAAATTTTTCGAAGTTCTTTTTTATGCCTGAGTAAGTGTATTTTCTCATGATAGAGATGTGAGACTTTCTCCCACAGCCCCTTCCTCTCCCGCTCTCCCTTCCTTGAAAAAGAGAAGCTGAAAGCATAGCCACACTTAATTACCTGCCACAGTGTATATTTGATCACTGCCTGAAAATTCAACGCACCAAGGCAATTTGCTGAAACTCAATTTCCAGTCGTTCAAGCCTAATACTCTCGTAAGAGGTTCTGAGAAGAACCGAAATCAGAGCAGTGACTCAAACATTTAACAACTGCTGGAATTAGGTGTTTGTAATTGACTCCATTTCTGCCCTGTATGTTAGGGATTTGAGGATAGACTGAAACAAGGACTCGATGACTGATCTCAACCTCTCGATCAGTCAGCCGAGCCTTGATGTTCCCGATGTGCAACCGACAACCGACTACTTCATCACCGTCATGGTTTCTGTTCATCTAAAATATATATTTTTTTCTTCTGAAAAATGATGCAAAGGCAATCATTTGTTACGGAAACTCATTGGGTTCTTGATATCTCAAAGAACTTCATAGAACATTACTGTGAAATGTAGTGACTGGGTATGGTTTGTTTAGGTGGGTGCACACAGTCTCACAAACTCCCATAGAGTGAGTTATTGGGATGTCCTCACGATGTGAAAGGCGCTCTATAAATGTAATTTGGTTGTTGTTCTTGTTGTTCAATTTTGTCTTGGAGGTTTGTGGGGTTACAAACCAATTTCGCATTGACAAGACCAGTCAGGTCACATGCCACATGAGTGCTGAGGTAAACAAGTGAAAAAGTAGTTATTTCTGGTACTTCTGATAGAGTGTTCAGGTGAGACGAGTTATTTTTAACTGCCTTAGGTTACATGATCTATTTTAAGGAGGCAGAGATTGTTGAAGTGTTAATAAAATTGCGGGGATGACTCAATAAAGTTTGTCATTGAACCTTTCGGAATGTTTGAGGCAAAATGTATGGCTTTAATACTTCTGCAGTGGGTTTCTGACACCCGAGAACTATTTTGGTGAATTGTGACTTGATTCTTGGTAATTTCTGATCTGCCCAGAGTTTGACCCTGTTATCGTTCGGCTGGCAAATCTCCACAGAGTCTCCCCCCGCACTGGAGTGGGGATTGGAAGAAAGCCTTGCCTGTGAGGATGCATCACACAATGAAACGAGCGATTTGAAACAGCTTTGAACAAGATGTGTGTGTGTGGAACAGAAGGTGGGAGATCCACCACACTCGGGGGTCAAATTCCACCTGGTTCCATATTTCCTCCATCAACGTAATACATCTTCAGATGAGATATCAAACCAAGGACCCGACTGCCTGTTCAGGCGGATGTTAAAGATTGTGCTGCATTGCTCAAGAAGAGAAGGGAGTTTCTGTCAATGTCTTGGCCAACAATCCACCCCCCCTCCCACTTTAAAACTAGTCGTTCACTTTATGAGGCAATTTCTGTGTGCAAATTGGCTGCCGTGTTCGCCTACTAAAATATACAGTCAATTTGTTTTATAGTATATTCTGTGAAGTTCTTTGAGATGTCTCAATGGTATGATCAGGCGTTATATCAAATCCAAGGATTATTACTATTATAATCCTCATTCGAATAATTTACAGCAATTCCTGTGAAATGCTTTGAGATGTCTTAACAATGTGATGAGGCGCAATAAAAATTCATGGATTATTAATTACTTTAGAGTGCCCAGAATTTGACAAGTTGTTGAATCCGATCTTAACTTTGAAGCAGGTTTTCAAAAGTTCTTGAAAGAAAGTTGCAGAAGACAAGCTTTGAAATTAAGGAAAAGTAGTAAAGATGTGAAGGAATTTGCTCCATTTCAAGATCCTGGTCCTACACGGCCTCACCCTACATCTGTGACCTCCTAATCTCCTACCAACCTGCTCAACCCCACGATCAGCAGGCTTTGGCCTGTTCCATGTCCCTTGACCCACTCACCCCACCATTGGCAGGCGAGCCTTCAGCCACTCTGCCCTCAACCTCTGGAACTCCATCACGCAGTCCCTTGGCCTCCTTCAAGTCCCGTCTCAAAACCCTGCTCTTCGACTGTCCCATCGGCAACCCCAAATGTTTTCAGTAAAACTGCAAAGATGCAAGTAAAGTTCTGGCTTCCTGTTTTTTTCCCACACATACACCATACACACTGACCTTGTGGGAGAACACAAGATCAGTAGGGAGCTTGCTAGCTTTTATCAGATGCACACAAATCTACTAGCTTCAGTTCCCTCAAATCCATTCTGTTGGAACACAAAAAAAATGAATTCCTCCTGATTATAAAAGCGTGTCACATTGCGAGGGCTGATGGGAATGAAACTCTGTTGTTACCGTAGGCTTTGTATCTTATTTACGTGGATTGAGGGACTGTCTGCTGAAGGTCGATCTAGCAGAATCCCATATTGTCCAACTCTGTGCTTATTCCCAGCTAGGAATCTCTGGTAAGCTCAGTCACAGTGTGGAGTCGTCAGCAGAAATGCAAAGTGGCATGAAGATGTCACAAGTAATGGAGTTACACTGTGCTTTGCTGGAAACAACAGTCACAGTGATGTTGTCACACTGACCCTCCTTATCCTTCAAAATACTGCGGGTTTGTCATTACTTCTATACAGTACTTTCTACAGCGATGTCAGCTGCCATCAGCTCAAATTATTCCTTATTCCAAATTCATTGCCTTCAAAGTTTCCTCTCCTGTATAGTTTCTGTGTAGTTTCTGACATGGCTGCTCTGCCTATGATTTCCTCCTTTGTGCTATACTTCTGGAATCTAACTGTTAAATAATTTGGTGAATTTGTTCATCCTTACCTTTGACGTGATCTGACACTGCTTCTAAGAGAGTTTTATCTTGTGCTTCTTCCAATTATATTCATAGGTTTTTTGGGGGTTTGTTTTTAATATGTCTGACTTGAAGTTCTTGGGTAAACTTTGCTTTTGTCGCGCTGGGGTGGCAGATACCACATACTTTCGGTTGTTCTTTCTCTCTGTGTCTCCCTTTTTCTGTGTGTCTCTCTACTCTGTCTCTCTCTTTTTTTCTCTCTCTCTCTTGAACTTTGTTCCTTTCCCCATAACTCCCAACAATATTGCGTTTGAATAGCAAGATCCATGTGTTTCAATGCAACAATGTCCTTCAGACTGAGGCTGCTCTGTGGCCAGGCAGGCATTATTTTCCTGTTGCATTCCAGTGGCAACCTTAATCTCAATTTTGAAACTGGTGAACCTTCTATCCAGGGTTTCCATTTGCCTCTCTGTGGGTGTGTCCATCACATTGAATGGCCTGTCCATTTAGTGTGACATCTCTGTTTCTCGCCTGTTGGTTCTGACCGAGTTAGCACAGCCTCTATGTGATTGGAGTGAGAGAGAGAGAGAGAGAGAGGTCAGGTCTGTAAATTGAATTTAATACAGACCTCATTGTAAAAAAAAATGTAAAATCTCTAATAAGTGCTAGCCCTCAAAGGCACAAAAGCTAAGTTATATCTTTGGTTAACTTCAGAGTTTCAGTTTTCCATCTCAATTAAGGTCACTATATTATTAAATCCACATCACTGCATGCATTGATAATAGATATATTGTGTGTCTTTAATGTGCACCTCGTTGAAATGGCCTTATTTTTTACCTTCAAGCTTCCCTTTTCACACTAAATGCAAGGCTACATTACCTCTTTTTCCTTTCTCCATGGATACTGCCTGACCTGCTGAGTTTCCCCAGCAACTTTTGTTTTTGCTACATGACCTGGTTTACTTGTTCAATTTCCACTTGGGTAAGGACAGACAAGCAGACAATGCAAGGTGCTTGAATCTCGATTTGGGGAATGGTTAACTTCAGCGGTGAATTAGTGATAAAATCCCCAAATTGGCACATGGGAACAAATTGAATCTCGGAACAAAGTATTTTGTCTCATTAGTTCTTATTAAAAAAAACGGATTCTTTTCCAACCGCGTATTTGACATATTGCCTGCAGTAGTCGCCTGCAGACTCTTTGGAAAGAGGTGGTAATATGTTCTGAATTAACAAGTCGCCATTAATATCGTTTTTGTTTTACCTGCTTTTAACTGAAAAATATCATTTTAAACCAAAGATCCAAAATAGGTTCCAATTCAAAAAGGCTTTTCTCCAGGCTTCAGAAATCTGAACAGCGTCTGTCTCGTGGACAAGATCTCTTAAACCTTAGATCTCTTAAACCTCCTAATTTCTCGCGTGACATCCACCACTATGTTGAGCCGGCAGTTTGGATGCTCTTTCATGTGCAAAGCGCTGTACAAATGCAAGTTAATGGGAAAGCATATATTCCTGGATACCATTATTCAGCAGCAATCCCTTTAGGATCAATGCAATTGAACACGTTTTCCCCTCCTCCCCAAGAACCTCTTGCACACCCAGATCCTGCGTTGTTCTGCTACTTCGCAAGAGCAGCATAGTCAATTCATCCATCTCTTTAACACCCGATGATGATGATAGATGCTGAGCCACATTTG
This sequence comes from Hydrolagus colliei, assembly GCA_035084275.1. Classification (NCBI taxonomy): domain Eukaryota; kingdom Metazoa; phylum Chordata; class Chondrichthyes; order Chimaeriformes; family Chimaeridae; genus Hydrolagus; species Hydrolagus colliei. Next base: position 11,198,596 of record CM068753.1, read on the forward strand.
GTTAAACGGGGTCAATTGTCCTGTTGATTGGAAAGCTGATCCCTTCACATTGATACAGCTTGGTAATGAATGTTTTATTTTGAGGCAGTGAACGTTTTAGCCCCCTTTGGCCAAGAGAACGCATTTTATAATTGTAGACTTGCACGCACGCACGCACGCACACACACAGAGTTCCTTTGGTCAGCAAATTGCCAGACCAGAAGTAAAATGCAGTTAAGACATCTAATGGGTTGGACATAGCTGAATCCCTGAGTGACACACGAATTGAACCAAAATAAACTATCTATTCAAACTGATATGCTGGAGTAATTTTTTGGGGGCTTTGATTGAACTTGGTCATTCGCTTCTTGACTCTATGTTGGGTGCAAATTAGCTGGCAAAATTATAGTCCCTGCATTTCACAGTAAAATTCTACGAGGCTCTTTGAATTATCTCAACAATGTGATAAGGTTCTATTATTAAATACACTACAAAGATTATATTTTTAGTTATGATTGTAATCCTTGCCGATGAACCAATGTAGTTGACAGACATTGGAATTCCTTTACTTTACTTAGAGGTAGAATATTGTGAGCAGCTTTAGACTTGTTCTGCAATAAAACAAGAGTGATCATCAGTTATTAGAACCTCTGTAAAAACACTGGTTGGAATGCTACCAGTATTTTGAGTCTGAATGATCCAATATGGATTTTCCACAATATGGCCATAACTCCAAACCTCCACATGCTGCAGCAAAGTTTTCATAGTGTATTTTTTATCTGTTTAGTATCGCATGAAATGTGTTCTTGAAAATTGTGTGAAAGAAATAGCTTATCTCATGGGGTTGAACAATGGCAGAAGGAGTTTGAGTGGCTTATTTTTTTTCTCTCTCCCTTTCTCTAACTGAAAACAATTTGAATTTTCCCATTCATAAGACATCCTAATCATGGAAAGGCTTGCTTGGCATTTTTCACACATTAAATACAGATCTGTTATAATATTTAATGATGGGGCTCATTGGGTTTTGTATTTCACATTAAACCAAAGTTAAGTTGTAACTCGTGCTTTTCTGAAGGACAGATAGTTTTCTACATTGTTGGATGTGCCATCCTTTGGATAAGACTGATATCCCTCCTGCCTGTGAAGGTGGACGTTAAAGATCTCTTGGCACTGTTTGAAAAGAGAAGTGGGGGGTGGCGGGGTTGGGAAGAATTGTTCCCAACCCCCATCCCCACTAATAAATTGTTCATTCAATTCAAGACTGTTTGAGGGACACGGCTGTGCTGAAGTTGGCAGCTTTGTTTACCTACACAAACACAGTAAATACTGTGAAGTGCTTTGAGACGTTTTGACGATGTGAAATGTGTTATCAAACGCAAGGATTATTTAGTTGTACTGTTATATTTACCCGTTTTGTTTTGGGTGAAGTCGGCTGGAAAATATATTTGTATTAAATGATGACAATTCTGCTGTAAGCTCTGATTTTTATTGACTTCCCTTTACAGTCCATTCAAATATGAAGTATTGATGAAATTGCACATTGAAATTGAGTCCTGTTTATTAGCAACCATTTCCCTTTGCCTTTTCCTTCTTTGTGTAAGTGCTTTCCCCATCTATGATCAAACAAAGCTTCACATTATCCTGCTCATTATAACTGCACATGCAGAGCAGAAGTTTACAATAACAGGGTGAATTTATTGGGTTGACGCTTTCTGGGTTTGTTAGTGTTTAAATTTGTTTCAATGTTTCGGGATGCTATCCTGCGTGAAGGGTGCTTTAGAATTGCAAATTGTTGTTTGTTTGTTATACAAACACATCACAGCGCGTGTGTGGGCTACATATATCCTCCTCGATGCAACATAAAAAGTGAGCATAGAGATTCACATGTGTATATATAAATATATACATATAAAGTATATAAAGGTAGTGGATAGAATTGCCGTGCACAATTGGCTGTCACGTTTTGCCTACGAATATACAGAGAATTCACTTTGCAGTGTATTCTGTGATGCGCTTTGAGACGTCTAGAAGACATGAAAAGCGCCATATCAAATGCAAGGATTATTATATTATTATTATAAATAGATTGTTTCCATTTGTTGGCAAGTCCAAATTAAAGGGTTATAAATACAAATTATCAACAATCACATCTAAAAGTGAGTTTAGGGCAAACTTCTTCATAATAAAATAAGAATAATAAGAATAATCTTTGCATTTGGTACAGCACCCGATCACATCTTTGAGACATCTCAAAGCACTTCACAGCATATACTAATAATTCTTGGAATCGAAACATCGCCATATCACGAGATATCTGAAATGATTCACAGGATACACTGTAACGTGTAGAGACTGGACTTTGTGGACCAAATGCAGTGGGTGTTCTTTATGCAGTGGGTGATAAGAATGCAGAACTTGTGGTGTCTGAAGCAAAAATCAGCGACTTGTGTGAATGGTGTTTAGAACTGTTTATGGCATTTTGCCCACAAGATGCACAGTCACTATACTTTACATTCTGTGAAGTGCTTTGAGACCTCTTGAAGACATGATAAGGTACTATATCAAATACAAGGATTATTATATCACTGGTCAAGAAGCAGTTTTTTCACTCAAAGGCTTGATGGTCTGAGTGGGCCCCTCCAGTTCCAGTTTTCCTATGTTCCCTACTCACGTACTTTAACATCACCACAATTTGGATCCGTATCCACAAAGGCTTATGATGTGCAATCATGTTTTAAAAAGCAAAATGCTATCTATGGCTAACTAAAGGGTTTTCAAAGTGGAGTGTCATCCTAGACTAAACAAGGTCCTGTAGCTCAGCGGTTAGAGCGCTCGCCTTACAAGCGTGAGACCTGGGTTCGAATCCAGGCAGGTCACTGCAAAACTTGGGCAAGTTTCCTTACTCCACACACACATAAACACACACACATACCTAATAATAATCCCTCCAAAAAAAACCACAATAATAAAATTGGTCGTTTCAATCTACGACTGTTTGTGAGACACTGCTGTGCGCAATTGGCTGCTGTGTTTCGCCCTCAAAGTCAATTTTCGCCCTCAAAGTCAATTCACTTTACAGTATATTCTGTGAAGCGCTTTGAGATGTCTAGAAGACTTGAAAAGCGCTATATCGAATGCAAGGATTATTTTTATTTTTAAAAGATTGTACACTGAAGACTTTCGGGTCGTCGTGCATCTCCCCAGTTCTTTGTGCAGTGATGTTTCTCCAAAAAAAACTCCTCCAACAATCGATAGCATTTCACTGCTGACATTGACTTGATGGCACTTTGTGTGATGTCATCCTAACCGGCCTATGCTTTGATGAAAGGCTGGGGAGTGGGAATTCATGACGTATCGCTAGCCCTCACTGAACCCTGGACTTTTAATCTTCCATCTGAAGAGAAAAGACAACGCAGTTTGAAAATCGCGTCTGAATGAACAGCGCAGGGACATTCAACCGAAATGCTACGGACTATAGAAAATATTTGTCCAGATTATGTGCATTAAAAACACACTAATGCTTGAAAAAGAGGCTTGGGGGAAGCGGTGATGGAGGGGTGAGCGGGTGGGGGGGGAAATGATGTGAAGTGAAAGAACCAATTTTGTATAACTCGTGAGCACATTTACCACATCGTGGTTAAAGAAACTAGTATGTATGGTAATAAGTATTACATGGTGTAATCGTGGATCAAGTAATCCTTTTTCAAATATATTCAATGGATAAAAAAAAAGAAGAAAATAATTTGTTGTACAGGTGTAATTTTATTGGGATTTCTGTGTGGCAGATGTGAAAGGAAAGCCTAGCGTACCTTTCCATTAGAGTCCCAGTGTATTCAGTCTTAATATAGCTATATTCCAGGGGAGTTTATTAAATTGGATATTGTAAAGGCTGATTTGATGCGTACCAAGTGGTAGCATGAGAGCCTTTTAATTCCCACAGATGCTCAAGGTGACCTGGCAGCCAAGTACTGTATATCGGAATGTGTAATCGAGTGCAGAGGAAAATAAAGTCCTTAATCTTTAGATTCTCCCTGTTATTTTTAGAGAATATTATTGTATCAAATGCAAGGATTACTGTTGTTAATGTTGATTTAAAATTGATTCATTCAGCGTAACATTCTCCCAATGTTGTTTGGTTGCAGGTTGTATTGTTGGTCAGCACCCTGAGGTTTTCATGCCTTTTAAAGAAAAACTACATAAAGCTTTTTCCTAAAAGGTTAAATTTCCTCCAAACTAATCCTACTGTGGCCAATCCTTCAGACGAAATTGATTGCTCACTTCGTGGCTGTTTGTGGGACATCACTGTGTGCAAATACACATTTGCCTTTTACAGAAATTCACCCACAAAATATACAGTCAATTCACTTTATACTACAATCTCTGAAGCGTTTTGAGACATCCTGAGACGTCAAAAACGAGGTGACAAGGCGTGATATAAAATGCAATGATTATTATTATTGTTGTCCCTGTGAAGCACTTTGAGATACTCATTGATGTAATAAGATGCTCTATCAAATACAAAGATCATTATTATTTTAACACTGACCACAGCCCTGCCTGAGATGAAGTGATTATCGCACAGATCAGGTATTGAACCCAGTGCCTCGCTGAGGATGGCATCTTTGACCTGGACCACGGGAGAGCTCAACGTTGAGCTAAATAAAGCCTCTCTGAGGTAAGATTGGAAAACAAGTGGGATAAATAAAAGACATTAGAGGAACAGAGGTCACAGAGATCATTGATGTGTGATGGTTTCTGTACTTTGGCCTTGATTCTGCAAGTTTACTCTGTAAGCAAACCTTTTTGGGGTTCGCAATTGGCAGGAAATTGCAATCCCATTGCCGGTAGATTTGATGTTAGATTCATAGATTCATAGAATTTTACGGCACAAAAGGAGGCCATTCGGCCCATCTAGTCTGTGCCGGCTCTTTGAAAAGAGCGATTCAATCCCACTGCCCTGCCCGCTCCCCATAGCCTAATAGACCTGTTCTCCCTAAATAAAGATCTAATTCCCTTTTAAAAGTTATTATCGAATCAGCCTCCACCACCTTTTCAGGCAATGCATTCCAGATTCGAACAACTCGCTGAGTGAAAACATTTCTCCTCAGCTCCCCTCTACTGCGCCTTGAAACTATTTTAAATCTGTGACCACGAGTCACAGATTCACCCACGAGTGGAAATAGTTTTTCTCTATTTGCCCTGTCGAAACCCCTCATGATCTTATAAACCTCTATTAGGTCTCCCCTCAATCTTCTCTGCTCCAGAGAGAATAACCCTAGCCTATCTAGCCTCTCCTCATAGCTGAAGTCCCTCAATCCTGGCACCATCCTAGTAAATCTTCGTTGTACCCTTTCCAATGCCTTCACATCCTTTCTGTAGTGTGGTGACCACAATTGAACACAGTATTCCAGCTGAGGCCTCACCAAAGTCTTATAGAGGTTAGTCAGCACTTCCTGACTTTTGTACTCTATACCCCTATTTATAAAGCCTAGTATCCCATATGCCTTCTTAACAGCCTTGTCTACCTGTCCTGCCACCTTCAACGAGTCACTAACACAAATCCCCAGGTCTCTCTGTTCCTTCACACCATTTAAAATTGTACTATCTAGCCTATATTGCCTCCCTTCATTTCTTCTCCCAAAATGCATCACCTCACACTTCTCTGCATTAAACTTCATCTGCCATGTGTCTGCCCACTTTACCAATTTGTCTATATCCTCTTGCAGATGGCTACTATCCTCCTCACTATTTACTATTCTCCCTAACTTAGTGTCATCTGCAAACTTGGAAACTGTACTCCGTACACCCAAGTCCAGATCATTGATGTAGATTACAAACAGCAATGGTCCCAAAACCGATCCCTGTGGCACACCACTGCTCACTTCCCTCCAATCTGAAAAACAGCCGCTCACTACAACTCTCTGCTTTCTGTCTCGCAGCCAGTTGTGGATCCACGCAGCCACTATCCCTTTTACGCCATGGGCCTTTAATTTCATAATAAGTCTCTCATGTGGCACTTTGTCAAATGCCTTTTGAAAGTCCATGTAAACTATATCAACTGCGCTACCATTATCCACCCATTCAGTTACCTCATCAAAAATTTCTATCAGATTTGTAAGGCAAGATTTGCCTTTAACAAATCCATGTTGACTGTCCTTTATTAGCCTATATCTTTCTAAGTGAAGATCTACCTTGTCCCTGATTATGGACTCTAGAAGTTTGCCCACTACCGACGTTAGACTGACTGGTCTGTAGTTACCAGGTTTGTCCTTCTGCCCCTTTTTATACAAGGGAGTAACATTAGCTATCCTCCAGTCCTCTGGCACGACCCCTGTGTCCAAGGAAGATTGAAAGATCGTGGCCAGAGTCCCTGCTATTTGCTCCCGTGCCTCCCTTAGTAACCTAGGGTGCATCCCATCCGGACCAGGTGACTTATCCACCTTGAGCAACGTCAACCTTTTTAGAACTTCCTCTCTGGTTATAATTATTCTATCCATTTCTCCTACCCTCTCCTCTAATACCATGGCATTGGCTGTATCCTTTTCTTTTGTGAAGACAGAGGCAAAGTACTCATTCAGTACATCAGCCATGCCCTCTGCCTCCACAATGAGATTTCCTCCTAGGTCCCTAATTGGCCCCACCCTATCCTTGACCAACCTTTTACTCTTCATATGTTGGTAAAAAACCTTAGGGTTCCCCTTAATCTTACTCGCTAATTGTTTTTCATGCAGTCTCTTTGCCCCTCTAACTTCCTTTTTTAGTTCTATCCTACACTTCCTATATTCTGCTTGGTTCCCTTCTGAATTTTGAGCCTGACACTTATCATAAGCCTCTTTTTTTTGTTTTATTTTGGCTCCGATTTCCTTAGTCATCCAGGGAGGTTTGGATGCCTTACATTTCACATTTGTGGGGATGCTTTTGACCTGTGCCTGAACTATCTCCTCTTTGAACGCTGCCCACTGCTCGTTAGTTGTCTTACCTGCCAATTTTTCTTTCCAAACCACCTTGGCTAGGTCCCACCTCAACTCATTGAAATTAGCCCTTTTCCAGTTGAGTGTCCTCACCTGTGATCGTTCCTTATCCCTTTCCATAATTATTCTGAATCTAACGATATTGTGGTCACTATTCCCTAGATGCTCACCTACAGAAACCTGTCGAACTTGCCCTACCTCATTTCCCAAAACTAGATCCAGCAATGCTTCTTTCCTCGTTGGACTGGAAACATACTGATCAAGAAAGTTGTCCTGCACACACTTCAGGAATTCTTCTCCCTCCTTGCCCTTTACTCTACTATTCTGCCAGTCTATGTTGAATGCATATCTTTCAGATATGCATTCAAAATGCCTTTCTTTACGCCGCTAGCAAACCTCGTTTTGATTCTCTGGTGGATACCGTATGTTATCCACGCTATACCAACAACAACAACAACTTTGATTTATATAGCACCCTCCATGCCAGACGGCGTCTCAGAGCGCTTCACAGTAGCGGATCCCAGGACCGGGGCAGGGGCAGGAAGGTGACCAAAAGCTCCGTCGAAGAGAAAGGTCTTCAACTGTGACCTGAAACTGGGAAGAGAGGGGGGGGCGAGGGGAGGGGAGTGAGGAAGAGAGTTCCAGAGCCTCGGGGCGTAGTGGCTAAAGGCACGGCCGCCGAGGGTGGAGCGGAGGACTCGGGGGACATGGAGGAGGCCAGACCCAGAGGAGCGAAGGCAGCGGGTGCTGGGTTGGGGAGAGAGGAGATCAGAGAGATAGGGGGGGGGCAGAGGAGTGGAGGGATTTGAAAACAAGGGTGAAGATCTTGAAGTCGATCCTCTCTGGGATAGGGAGCCAGTGAAGTCTTGCAAGGGCTGAGGTAATGGGGGAGTGAAGCTTAGAGCGGGTGAGTATGCGGGCGGCAGAGTTTTGGATAAGCTGGATTTTGTGGATTGTGTTGGAGGGGAGACCAGCGAGGAGGGCGTTGCAATAGCCCAGCCGCGAGGTGACAAAGGCGTGGACAAGGTTTCGGCGGCTTTTAAGGTGAGGTATTGCCGGAGACGGGCGATCCGTCGGAGGTGATAGAAGGCAGTGCTAGTGACGGACCGGATGTGGGGGAGGAAGGACAGTTGGGGGTCGAACCTGATGCCAAGGTTGCGCACAGGTTTGGAGAGTTTTAGGGGCAGGCCGCGAAGGTGGAGGAGGTGAGAGCCGTGCGAATGGAGATGTTGACGAGAGCCAAGGAGTATGGCCTCCGTCTTGTCAACATTCAGCTGCAAGAAATACAGTCAACAAATATACAGTCAATTCACTTTACAATGTATTGTGTGAAGCACTTTGAGACGTTGAGAAGATGTGAAAAGTGCTCTATCGAGTGCAAGGATTATTATTATTTATTATTATCGGTCTGGTTTGGGGTGGAGAACGGTGAGTTTGAATGTGAAGTGAGCGACACAGTTTTACCTTATGCACATAAAATGAATTTCTGATAGAAATGCTCTGCATAGCACACACATAGGAGGAATGTTAGCTGTGCTTACCAGCTCTGCGTGCTCATTCATGTGCTCTGGCTACAGTCATTTTCAATCAACCGCAAAATGCTCTCTGGACTCTCCTCGCTGAACAGCAGGGAAAGAAATGGCAGAAAAGCACTAAATGAATTATCCAACTCAGCAAAACTATCAGGACGCACGCGCGAGCACACACACACACATAGACATGAGCGGATGCTAGGAAATTACTGACAAATGCATCTTCAATAGTGGTTTCACAAAAAGGTCACCAGTCTTTTTACAGTGTCTTTTTGACTTATTTTGTGGCGTGGGCATAGGTGAGGGGATGTCACTGAGAAGTGCATTGACTCCTCGGGTTCTTGTGTTAATTGTGGTTGCTGGTGTTTTAATCTGAGCCGCAAGAACGAGCCACTGTTTATCTTATCCGTGGCCTGGCGCCGTATTGACAGAGGTAAACAGAAGAGTCATCATAAATCACAACGGCCAAAGAGGAAAGAAAACGAAACACTGGCAATTGACACTATAAAATGTGGCTCTGTCAGCATCTTTGAGAGCAAAGTGGGTCAAATCAGCATTGCAGATGTAGTATTGAGTCCAGCCTGTACGTCCACAGCCTGTGACCAACCACCACCTCCTTTTTACCCCCACCCACCCCCACGCTGCCAAAAAACAAAGGGAAAATCTGCGTTTTCTACATAAGGGACAATGATATGTACTGACGTGAGCTTTTTTGACTATCGCAAAAGGCCTTTCCTGTGCTCCAATTAGATGGATTTCTGTTGGAAAATAATATATAGTTTGGGATGCGACATGTCAAGCGATTCACAGGACGGTGGAAGGCGATTTGGATGGACCTCGGTCTTTTGCCTCACAAAGTCTTATGCTCTTATGTTCTTACTAACTAAACCCATTGCAGCTGCTATTCCAACCAAAGGATCCAATATGGAATGTAGATTGGCAAATAGGCAGACACACATTTTATCACTATCCATACTCATCTCGGAGGACTCCTTTTGGGAGGACTCGGTGCTTTAAAAATTCAGTTTTGGTTGTTGTTGCCGTGACTAAGCTTTGTCTGTGTTCTTTATTTTGTTCCCGCGGCTTGGCTATGTGTTGACTCTGTGACGCAGGAATGCCACCAAAGTTAACTACAGTGCGTACGTACATATCTAGGTGTTCTATGATGCACGATGCCACAGTCCCACTTTGACCCGAAGGTCACCTGTTGTAACTTCAGTGAAAACTGAAAATAATTCATGAACGATGGGAGGTACCCATAAATAAATATGCCCACGACACTCCCAGATGGAAGACCTTTCCGATGGGATATAAATCATGTCTCTATGTCATTCGGTTATTGAGATCCTTCTTGAAGCGCAGATGGACATTGTTGTTTTATTAGTATGGTTATGTGTGTGTCTATGTATGTGTGTGTGAATGTCTGTGTGTGTCTCTCTCTCTCTCTCTCTCTAAATATATATATATATATATCTATATATATATATCTATATATATATATCTATATATATATCTATATATATATAGAAAACGAGGAGATTTTCTCTTCCTCTTTTTGAGGTAAATATATCACAATTATATATAGTTGTATTATAAATTACAACTTTGGCCATTGTAATTTATGAGGAGTGGTTTGCCCCCCCCTCCTTTTCCAGCATTTTTTTTCATCTTAAAAGTCTTCAAATCTCTACAATATGTCAAACTGTAAAGTTCTCTGTGTCTTTTCATCTGCCTTGTTTGATGCAACTTTTTTGGGGGTAACGTTTCCAGAATATTGCAAAATCCTGTTTTGATATCTTTTGATTGAAAAAACGTGTTCCCTTCTGTGTGCAGCTTCCTGTTGCTATTTATACCGTATGTCGTGCTTCAGTGTGTTCACTGAGCTAACTAACGGATGCGAGACGGTTCACAGCTATTGATGTGCAAGCTGTATAATTAAGTCTGATAGAGCAATGCTTTTTCCATCCAGATCTCCCACATAACAGTCACTATTATATCCACACCTGGATCTGTTTGGGCAAAAACGAATCCTAGTTGAAGTCAAACCTATGGTTGACTCCTTGCAAAGACAGTGTTTAAATGCGGAGGGCAGAATGTTATTTCCAGATAATTTAGGTGTCCTCCACATGGAGTATCTCAGCTTGAGATGAATGGTTTCAAAACCCCAAAGTTTATAGAATCGTGCCTTAACCTTCTTAAAAAATTCTGACCCAATTCTGTGCCTCACTGCAGAGCAAACAACTGTGTTGGAGGATCATTCAGAATTATAATAATAATCCTGGCACTTTATATGGCACCTTAGCAAGTCTATCAGACATGCCAAAGAGCCTTCACAGAATATACAGTAAAGTGAATTGAGTGTATATTTTGTGGGAGAAACATGGCAGGGAATTGCACATAGCAGTGTCCCACAAACATTTGTGCATTGGGTGACCGAATTATTATTGTTATTATTTTTATATGATGAAGGGATTGTTCTCCTGGAAAAGTGATCTGCCAATCGACTAACAACTGGGCTCCTACTTACTGCCAGAGGCGTGTGGAGTGAGGAAACTTGTCCTACATTTCGCCCTGCTGGGAGTTGAACCCAGGTCCTCTCGCTTGCAAAGCAAGTGCTCTAACCACTAAACTACAGCACTCCACATTTGAAATGTGGGATAAGTTTGCATGCATACATATGTAGAACTCTGTCAGGTTTGAATCCACTTGGTCAGCTGGCTGAACCCCCAAACGTTAAGCCAGCAAGTACTAACCCCATTGCGTCTGTTAGAGATTTGTTTGAATACAGGGACGGGCAGTAATAATGCAAAATCACTTTGACTGGCCAAATTGTCCTGTGAAGAACTCAAGTTTTTAAATCATCTTTAACAATGAAGAAGCCACTTGATTCAGAAAGCATCCATATTGTTTCTTTACAAATAAAGTAAAATAAATGTAACTTATTTTATGTTTCAATAATAATAATAAAATTTGGTCATTTTCAATCCACCACTTTGTGAGACAATTGGCTACCGCATTTCGCCCGCAAATATACAGTAAATTCACTTTACAGTATATTCTGTGAAGCACTTTGAGACGTCAGTAAGATGTGAAAAGCGCTATATCAAATGCAAGGATTATTATTATGTTTTTTGTATTTAAAAAAAGTCATTTAGAGCTTTTAGGCAGCCTCTGTTACAGTTTTTGTTTCACTCCGTGCCATTCCCCTCCCCCATCCATATTTGTGTTCCATCAGTGAGCGCCGATGACCTTATCAGGTCTGGTGGGTTGGAGAGTTACTGGGCCTGTCAGCACAAAGGAGCTGAGCTGACAAATACAGTCAAAGCAGAAGTGCTGCAGGTTAATGACTTGTATCCCTCCTAATGCTAATTCGCTGGCCTCACACTGTCTAACTCCATATGTCACCCAAGTCAGTGTCCCTGGTGATGTCTTCAGCAGACACAGCTGAAATGGGAATATCTGAACAGAAACTCGATTGAAATGGTGCAGAAGGTATCTATTGTAATTGTTGTACACCAATTGTAGCAACGAGCCCTTCAAGTGGATCAAGCTATTATTGTGACGTGTTTTACCTCCAATATCCACCTCCTCTACCCACCCCCCCCCTACCCCAACCCCTGACTGTCTCTTTGTGAATTGGAGAGTGTTTGTAGTTGTGTTTGTCTCCGGGGTTGGGGCGAGAGGATGGAGCCAACCTAACATGAGGGGAACTTGTATCAGGTCAGTACCTGACCAGACTGGATGGAACAAACGGACCTTTATGTTATTCCTAAGTGATGGAGTCTGCAGGAACCTGTGACTGATTATTGCTTCTTTTATTCAAACAGAGTGACTAATTCATGACAATGATATGACTATGGTGTTTATCACATAGATAGACTGAGATCAAACATTTCTTAAAAGAACATAAGAAAAGGAAAGAAGAGACTTATCAAGTTTACTATATCACGGCGGATCATTTAATCCCACTTCTCAGTCTTCTCTCCACAGCCTTTAATACTGGTACCAGCCAAATGTTTGTCAACCCCTCCAGCACCTTCGGATGTTCTCCTAACGTGAAAGGCACTATACAAGTGTAATTTTGTTGTTGTTGTTGTTTAAACATCCCAATTGATTCTGCCTCTTGAAACCTTCTAGGGCTGTGTTCCACATTCTCACAACTGTCCGCATGCAGAAATGTTTGCTGATGTCTTAATTAATTTGAAAGAGGTTTGTTTCTTCCCCCCACCCCCAGTGCCCCCCCCCACACCTAAGCCTGAACCCTTTGTTTTGGCCGCTAGTTTGAATAACTGCCTTTGGTATGTTACTAATGAGCGCTGAAGACTTACGTGAAAGCGGATATTGAAGTTGCGTCAGGAACCTCATTGAATGGGAAATGGAGGAAAAACCAAGTGCCTGTAATCTAATAATGATAATCCTTGCATTTGATGTAGGGCCTTATCAGGTCATCGAGACATCTCAAAGCACTTTATAGAATATCGTGTAAAGCGAATGGACTGTGTCTTTTGTGGGCAAACGTGAGAATGACTGGGCCATCGTCCAATCTTGAGCGTTAGGAATTCACTGCGTGGCATGGACAACATATTTGACCATCTTTCAATTATCATTAATAACCGAAATTGACTTGACCACTTGCTCAGGCATTGCAAAGGGCAGCTGTCCATCTGTTGGGTTGTTGCAGATGTTTTATTTTATTTCTCGTTTTCATTTTTTTTGTCCCGGCATAATTCTATCTTGGATTTTATTTATTTGCTGCCAAGGGTTGTGGGATGGTTGTTTTGCAAATAACATCAGTAAAATGTATGCCCTTGTCTTTTCTTGCTGTGAATGAGCATATATATGTGTGTGTGTATATATTATGTGTATAATACATATATATATATAGGCTAGTACAACTTTGATAACCAATGTTGCCTTTTTATTTTCTCCCTTTATCAATGTCGAGCTCTCCGTATGCTCAGCTAGTTCAGTTCACTTGCTCTCTCTGTCCATACCGCCGTCGGTACTTTGCTGCGTTTCATCTGTTCTTCTATAGCAGCAGCCTTTGGAGACAGTGTGAGGCTGTCTCCAAAAGCTCCCCTCTATTAATCATTCCTGATCTGCGCTGTCTTGTCTTTTCGTGCTCGGCTTTTCTTGAGCTCTCTCTCTCTCTCTCCCCCCTCTCCTTTCTCCCCTTCTGTTTCTCCTCTTCGCAAGATTCTGTGTGCTTCAGTTTCATTTTTTTTCCCATTAACCTTTGCCTCATTCATTATTTTATCCAGCCCAGAGGGGAATTTATTTTTAAGCTATCTTTTACCTTATTCTTTGTATTAATATTTATTTGTTTTTCTCCTGGGCACAGTTAGGTAAATAATTCTGCTTCAGTAGTTCATGTGACTTTTCTGCTTCTGTTTCCTCAGTCAGGATTAGTATCCTTCAATTTCCAGATCCATGCTTCCATATTTATCTTGCCATCCTCCCTATCTGTTAGATCTCACGTTAATGAGTGTCCTCGTATATTTCTGCACTCTAAAGTTCATTAAATTCATTTAACAGACCAGCTCAAGGCTGTTTTGCACCCTATGTCTCGTGGTTTGCTCTTAATGGAGCCATGAGCACAGCTTTTTAACAGCTGGTCAATCCTCCACATCAATCTCTCGTCTCCTCTGCTCATCTAACTCCCGCTAGATCAACGTGGATTCCCCCTCCATGCCACTGACAGAGGCTGAGCCTTCTGCTATTCTAGCCCCCTCCCTGTCACCTCTGAAACTCCCTTCTTCTACCCCTCTGCCTCATTTTCCACTCTACCTAAGACCCATCTTAAAACCTATTTTAGCCGACTGCACCTCTCACTTCCTCCCTCCCTCATTTCTCCCCAGCTCTAATAACCCGACCAACCCCACCACTGCGACCTCACCCTACGCAAAGAATATATGGATTTAAAAAAAAAAATTTGGTGCTTCACTATAGTTTACTCTTACTGTCTCAATGAGGACCGTAGAAATGTACAGGGAAGACCATTGCAGTACCAATTTCTTGGCGTACATTGTGGCTCCGCAATTTGCATGTTCTCTGAATCTTTCTCGTCTTTGACTGCCTGTTAGCCTCCTTTGCATGTTTCCAAGCTGTGTCAGTCAGTGTATCTTTACGGCTTTCCAGTCCACTCCAACTCATTTTGTTGTGACGTGACGTGACCAGTCTCTGACCTGCTGCATCTGAATTTATTTTAAATTCAACCTGAAATGGGCCAGTGTTGGCAGGATCGGTGGAAGCTGGATGGCAGGAGATTGTGGAGATGGAGTGACAGGCAAGACTGTGGAAGCTTTTGAAAGAAAGCAAGGACATTTCATTGCTTCGCTTTGCGTTACAGAAGCAGTGGAATTTTTATACCATGGTCGGTGCTGTGAGCTGCTACTGAACTCTTCTCGGGTTGTCTACAGCATTCCAGCCCCTCTCTTCTTGTCCTCTCCTCGACGTTGGCTTCGCGCTGATTGATTGCAAGATCAGAACCTCGGGAGCTGGCCCATTGCTGGGCTCCGCTCTTATTTTTCATGCATTTTAATTTACCCAAGCGAACGCATGTATATTTCAGAGGTTAATAGGAATAATCGGCGTTGACATTGGAAAGGTTATGTTTACAGTCGTTTTCTCTTTTTAAAACAAATTATTTCCAAGAGCTTTTTTATTTTCCTTCGGATTTTGAAAGAGTTTTATTCCGTTCTGCTGTTTTCACACTTGCCTCTCAGTCAGAAAGCTTTGGGTTCAAACTCCTTATTGTAACTTTGAACCCACAAGTCCAGGCTGACGCTCCAGTATGGTGCTGGGTGTGTTCTACATTCTGCTCTGGGACGCTGCCCTGCTTGGAGGGTTGTGCTGTATAAGTGCAAGCTGTTGTTATATCCAGCGAAGCGATTTGACACTCCCTTTCGTAATTAAGTCAACAAAGCGACCGCTGACTTCAAATAGGCTGAGATGTGGGGGGCCGGGATTTGACCGCACGTTAAACGCCGTCACCCACAGCTGAATTAATATTAAATAGGTAATTTGAACACATTTCTGGAGCAGGGTTGCATCAGTGCACCGGAATTTCATCAGGCTGCCCAGGTGGAATTGGCTTTGTGCATCGCATACAAATGAGCTCCTGACTCACCCCCCAGGAAACTAAAGGGATGGAGGGCATTTGCAACTCCTAACCAAAGAGGACTAGGTACAAGCAATCTTCGGTTATCCTTTATTCATATTCCGCTTGGAATTGGAGTATTAAATTTTGCATCCGATTGGACCAGGAGGAGCAAAATGCAATGCAAAATGAGATCCTATTGACTCAGCAGTCTTGTGAGTCGGGAAGAGATTTGCAAAATAAGGGAGGAACCATGGGGGTCAAATTGACGGCATTTTCATAACCCATTCCTCACGCTGATTAACAAGGAGAGTGAGGTCAAGTAACCGATGCAAATTTGTACCCTCGTGTATTACTGTCTGCTATACTAAATGCAAGCCAAACTTGCTTTTATATCACCTCTGCAAAACAAACTATTGTATCTTGAATCCTCTGCCAAGTAAAATAAATAATAATGTCCTTACGTTTGATGGCCTTATCATGTCTTTGAGGTGTTGCGAAGCACTTCACAGAATATTCTGTAAAGTGAATTGACTGTATAGTTTGTAGGCGAAACGCAACAAAAAGATTAAGGTTGAAGATCAGATTTCAATCCTGTTGTGTCAGCTTTGAAAACCACTGTTTCACCATCCACAATCTACAGTGTTTCTCTAGGAGCATAGAATATCACACAGATATTCACAGTTCAGCACTACACATTACACTGAGAGGCAATGACTGCCACAACCAGTCTCCAGTTCAAAATCTCATGAGTGATTTTGATGCTTTTAAGAAATCTATGTTCCATACAGAATTAACAAGAAAAGGCACTCTTTCTGGATCAGCAGAAGGTCGCTTCAAGATCAGATATTTTCTCCCCATTTATGTTCATTTCTTTGCTTTGCACCTGATGAAATATGGCAATATTTCAGCTGGTTAATTTCAATGAATAAATCCACAGCAACGTTTCAGAGTTCTCACACTTAGAAATGTGTTGCTATAAATACCATTTATAATAATAATCCTTGCATTTGATATAGCACTTTTCGTGTCTTCTATATGTCTCCAAGCGCTTCACAGAATATAGTGTAAAGTGAATTGACTATATTTGTGGGCGAAACACAGCAGCCAATTGCGCACAGCTGTATCCCACAAACAGTCACGGAGATTGAAATTGACAATTTAATATTATATATTTTTTTGGAGGGATTATTATTAGTGGAGTAAGGTGATTTGATATAGTTTCTTTCACATCTGGAGGATGTCTCAAGGCGCTTGGCAGAATGTATTGTGTATTTCGTGGGGGAAACGTGGCAGCCAATTTCGTGCACAGCAGTGCCCCAAAATAGCCATGAAGTGAATGATCAATTTTATCTCTAAACAAAATTCTAAATACTGCAGATGCTGGAAATCTAAAACCAAAACAGAAATCTCGGGGAACAATCAGCGGGTCAGGCAACATCTATGAAAAAAGGAAAGTGAGTCAACGTTTCGGGGCCACAAACCTTCGTTCTGATGAAGGGTCATGGACCTGAAACATTGACTCACTTTCCGTTCTCCATAGGCCTGGCCTGCTGAGTGTTCCCAGTGACTTCTGTTTTTTGTGACCTAATGAACGTTGGATTCTTTAAGATTTACCTGACCAGACTGACAGGAACTCAGTTGAACATGTCACCTGAAGGACACCACCTCTGACACTGCATTACAGAGTCAGCCTTTAAACGTTCAAAGTCCCGATGTCGGACTTGAACCCATAACCTTGTGACTTGAGAGGCACGAGTGCTACCAACTGAGCCAGGCTGAAACTCACTAGTGTGTTGGACAATATTATTTTCGAACCACTCAAAAATAATCTGGTGAATCCCACAGTGAAGCCAGAAACCCTCATGTAAAAATGATCAGGATTAGTACTTTTAATACATTTGTATTGGCGTGATGCAGTGAGCGAGCGCCTAAATAAATAATGCTTCTGTCAGCGCCTCTGTGTCCACGTCACTCATGTAGACATTACCTTCTGATCCTCGTGAATGTTCAACAGAACTATTTTAGGCTGTTGCATATCCTCAGAGGAAGGAAAGAGTAATTTAAGCAATGGCAGGATCCGGTCCCTGAGTACTTCACAGTGGCCAGGAGAGATGCTCAGTAGAGGGAATGGGTGAGTGGGAGGTGACCTTAAGTCGAAGAGATAGGTTTCATTGCAGAGCTTGAAGACAGGTGGGGAGAGGAGAGGGCAGGAAGGTAAAGGGATGGTAGAGTGGTGGAGAAAGGGAATCCCAGAGGTTCAGGACACAGATTCGGGAAAATGTGTTGGATGTGTAATGTCCACCTGAACAGGCAGAGAATGAGCTGGAATCTGCCTACCACTGCCATAATTTGATATTTCCGCATTGTACACTCACCTGGCACCTGCAAATTCTGTACAGCCGCCAGCATCCATTTACTGATGGGTGGAAAGAATGATCTCCTCCACCCCCCACGCACACAATTTCTTTCTGCAATTATTTGGTGAAACAACCACTATTTGGACAAATATGTGAGTGAGAATTGTAGACGTAATTTCCTTGTCATTAATGTTGCAATTCATCCTTTTAAGCTTTCACCTTGAGCAGTTAGCGTCAAGTCAGAAATATGCTGCCGGTTGCTTTAGAGTTCTATGTTCGGATATTTTCAGAGATTGCTTCGCTCTAATCGACAGTGAATATATGCTGACAGACTTTTCAGGTAGAAATGAGGCAAAGAGACAGAAAATCCTGCTGTGTGCAAAACAGCTGCCATGTTTAAAAAGCAGTCACCAAAGTGAATATAATAATAATGCTTGCATTTAGTAGCGTGCCTAAACACATTGTCAAGATGTTTCAAACTGATTCAAGATTTGCTGTAAATTAGTGACACTATATTGCAAATGTGTGTGTATCTAAATACAGTAGAATACTTAGTGTTCGTACACCATTCACCGCTTAGCAATCATATACTGTATTTTCCATTGATCATTCTTTGCAAATGAATCGAATAGAGGACTTAACTACACAAGGCAACTGTTTTAGCCGACAAAGTACTACAGTTACTACACTCTGTGGTAAATCCTGCGAAGTGCTTTGAGATGTTCCCCGTGTCATCGCATACAATGATTATTATATTTTTAGATTTTTTGAATGTACTTTTCAATCTTCACTACTTGGCAGTAATAACTGTAGTACTAACTGTAAGTAATAATAACTGTAATTAACTGTAATAATAATAATAATCCTTGCATTTGATATATGCCCCAACACTTTGGAATTCCCTCCCTCAACTTTTTCACCTTCCCCCCACGCTTTCCCATCTTCCCATCTTCCTGAAGACCTTTCTCTTCGACCTCGCTTACGGTCACCTTCCCTCTCCCACTGGCTCGGCCTGAAGCGATTTGAGACACTAACGGGCGTGGAGTGCGCTATATAAATGCAAGTTGTTGTTGTTGTTTAACCCCCTACGCCTTCTCTCACAGTCAATTTGGAGAGATTCTGCCAAAGCGCGGGTCTCTGTCTCTCAGCTGTAAGCTTCACTCAGCTGCTGTCTGAACACTGATGGGATTCGGTGAGAGCGAGAGCAAGCACGCATGGGAGGCTTGTACAGCAACGTTCTCTAGCTTGATTGATAATCCCGTCCCCTGAGCGAATGGAAGAAAGTTACACTCTTGAATCCTGTGTACTTTTGAGAAAAAAATTTAGCAATTCAAATCTACTGGCCTACTATCAGCTGTGACGTGACACTGATGATAGTCAAATGTTTGCTGCATATGAAGTAAAATCTCTATCTGTCAAACTGACAGCTCGCATTTATACTTCTGACTCATTCACTACTATTGACTTCCCCTTACAGAGCCTGAAAGGCCCTGCTAATCTCTCATAGCACTGTATTTGTGATTAAGATATGGATGCCGAGGTTGAATTTGCAAGCTTTTTCTAGAAACCTAATGGTTACTAACTGTAATTATGGACGGTTGGATTATTTAAGTATCAACCAACAACGTCACGGTACAGCACATAAAGATTCTGCCTTTTCCTCACTTTCGGCCACAAATTACACAATCAATCTGCTTCACAGTATATTCTATAAAGCGCTTTGGACCATCTTATAAACGTGATAAGGCGCAATATGAAATGCAATTTTTATTATCATTATCGTTGCTTGCTTTAGCTACAACAGCAAAATTACGCTTGTAGCATAATAACGTCTTTCACTTTAGGAGGATGTCACAAGGCGCTAGCGTATCAAGCTCACACTTAAAAAGCAATTGTTGTTAGCACTTTCACTTCTTCAGACAGGTGTTGATATAAGGCCCAGTTATGGAATTAGAGCTCAAAGTCTAAGCAAATATTTCAGTGCAATGACGCAAATTCAACCTCGGCATCCATATCTTAATCCGAGCTGTTGTTCTTTGGATGAGACGTTAAACTGAAGCCACAGGAAACCCTGGGAGACTGACAACATGAAAAGGCTTTGTACCAAATGGAAGGATTATTAATAATATTGGAATTAATGATGTTGAGGGGTGATCTGACTGAGGTATTTAAAGTAAGGAAGAGCATTGACAAGTCAGATAGCAATTAGGTCGGTTGAGTCTAACAGAGAGTCAAAAAAGTGGATCTAATCTTTAAAAATTCAGCAAAGCCAGTTAGAAGGAATCTTACTGTTAGATCTGGACTCTAGATCTGGACTAACTGGAATCTAGCTAGTTAGATCAGGAAACATTTCTACACATAAAGGATTCTGAAAATATGGAACGTTAGAGGCAGAATCAATTTATAATGACAATAAGCCTTTGATTTTGAGCCTTATCACCCACTTCGAGATGTTTCAAAGCATTTCACAGAATATACTGAAAAGTGAATTGACTGTATACTTTGTCGGTGAAACTTGGCAGCCAATTGCACACAGTAATGTCCCACAAACAGTCATGATTTGAATGACCACAATTTACTTTTTATTTTTTAAAAGTGGTATATTTTTAAAGGAAGTTAGATAACTGAGAAATAAGAAACGTATAAATGGGAATAGGGAAGAAGCAAAGAAAATGAGATTTAAAGATGTTTGAATATACTGAGGGAATGTGTGTACATACTGAGTGAGTGTATACCTAATAGTAATCCCCCCCAAAAAAATATTAAATTGATCATTTCAATGTATTTCAATATTGGTGGGGACACTGCTGTGCGCAATTGGCTGCTGCGTTTTGCCCACAAATATGCAGTCAATTCACTTTACAGTATATTCTGTGAAGCGCTTTGAGACACAGTCTAAGTGTCAAATGCAAGGATTATTATTATTATCTGCAACTACTTTGCAGGGTAGCGTTCCAGAGCGGTTAACCTCTCTTGGAAAAGGACTGGGGGGAGGGGGTAGAATAGTTCAAATAATCACTGATTTTGGCCAAATCATATCTTTTTGCTGATTTATTATTGGACATAGTCAGAAAATGAACATATTGAAAGCAACTGTGGACTCAGGTTGAAGAATAAAAACCTGGAAACGGATGTTTTCACCCCAACCTGTCATGCTGGTCACACTTTGCCTCTATTGTGCAAATGCCAGCTTCTATCAAAATGAGTAATGGAAAAATTAGCAAGGCCTGCCCATCCCAAATCCCCTAGGAGTTATCAAATGCGCTAAGCTTTCAGCATTAAAGAGATGTTGCACCCAAGAGAGATCTGTTGCTCTCAAGCAGAGCGATGGAGACTGGCACGGTTCAGGGTGTCTGTCTTCAGTCTAATTTGAAGCCTTCATTTTTAGCTGAATCTACAGTCTGTTACTTGTGGTCTTTGTTTTCTACGTCGACAAGGTTCCCCTGCCTTGACGGGTTGCTGTGCTCATTACATTACTGACAAATTTACCCTCTTTGAGGGAATTGCACATAGATAATAAACTCCTCCTCTGAGCAATTTAAAATATCCAACAATGAATGCATTATTCCTTCTTTGTTCTGGTATCATTTTAGAATCTCTCTCTCTATCCTTCTCTCTCTCTCTCTCCCCCCCCACCTCCTCCCTCCCCCCCCACCCCGTCTCTCTTATATTCGCTCCAGAAATAGTCGCAGTCAATTGCCACTTCTACTCATTGCGGATTCAAGTGAAATTTCCTGGGTTTCGAAATTCTCTTCGGAATTTTGAAGCGTGACATGGGATGCAGTGGCCTAGATATGATCAATAGTAAGAAGTGCATTTGCAAGTTGTCAAGAGTAGCGCACACCTATCAAAGCGCATCAGCATAACTGGACGTTTCATCAGTGAGGCGAGCAGTAGACTATGTTGAAATGCAAGTATGTTTTCACACTGCAAAAGGAATAGAGTGCCAGACACAGGCTTCCTTGTCACCGAGTGACTTGTGCACATACCATGCTTCAGCTTCTGCACATTGGGATGTTCATTGTAATAACTTGGGCCCATTGATTTTCTTTGGCTGGTGTTTTGCAGCAGATCAGACAGATGTTAATTGCCCTCAGTTGAAAATGGTATGCGAGAGGGCAGGGAGATAGGGGGAGAAAATGGATGTCAGTACTCCCGTGGTCACAATCTTCCAGATAACTCAACCTGCCATCCTCCCATTGCAAGATCAAGCTGTGTTTTTTTCAATAAATAAATCCACTGTCCTAGCCTCGTAGGTAATCTGCTTCAGTCATTGATTATTTCCTGTAAGTAATTACAATTTAAAAATTCCTAGTATCTAACCCTAAATTGCCTTTTCCAACTCGAATCCTGGGTCCTACTTCTTTGTTGTCTTGGTGCATTGGAAAGTATTGGTCTAAGTTACTTCCTCCATCCCATTTCTGAAATATATCTACCTCAAATCGCCCCTCTGAGGTGATTCTTTCAAGCCTACAATCACTACACTTCACAGTGTAATCTATGAAGAACTTTGACACATCTGGTCACTTTCATTTACTTCAGCCAACATTGAATTGGTTAGTCTTCTTCCAGCAGTTGCATCTATCAATAGGATTGATGCTGAGAGCAGCAGGATCTTAGTTTATGTTGCACCAATGATAATTGGTTGGCTTGGAGGGACTCGTGAGCTGCTGTCAATCTTGATGGCTTTAATTGAGGAGCCATGATTAGTGGCGACTTCCAGTAATCAGTGCAAAGGATTTCCCTCTGCTGTTGTTACTTAACCGTTTTGGTGCAAGGTACTTCAGATAATCAAAAGCCAACCAGCTTTACTCGTTGCAGGTTTATGCAAGAACAAAACTTCACAAGAAGGCCCAAGACATTTTGTTTTGTTTATATATGAGATCAAAATGAGTCCTTACTTATTTCCACACCAAGTTCCTCTAGTTTGCTGAATGTAACTGCAGGAGATTGGAAATGTGATAGTTTTGAATGAATAGAAGAAAAGGAGGAGTGATAATTATACAGAATTCAGATTGTCCCTGAATTATAAATGGAGTGCAGAAAAGACAAGGGATCTTCCGAAAGAAACATTCATTGCTGAGGTACACCCATATTTTACCTTGCAGTTAAAAGGAGCCTAATTAGTAAGCTTTAGATGGTATGTTGAGAGTATGGAAACAAGTGACAATATTGGTGCTTGTTTAATACTGCATATCCCTCTATGATTTACTTGGTAGAGCTATTACCTCTGAACCTGAGCTGTACACTGGCTCAGTTGATAGCATACTTGCCTCTGAGTCAGAGGATTTGGGGTTCAATTCCGACATCAAGGCTACACTAACTCTGCTGTATAGTGCTGGGGGAAGGTTGTAATATCAGAGGCTCTTCAGATGACTCATTAAACTGAGGCCTGTGTCTGTTCAGGTGCGTTCCGCCCACAAAACATACAGTCACAACACTTCACTGTATATTCTGTGAAGCGCTTTGAGATATCTTGAAGTGATAAGGCGCTAAATCAAATTATATCGGACGATCCAGTGGCACTGTTCGAAAAGTTAAAGTGTTTCTCCCGGGGTTCTGGTTGATAATCCAATTCACTTCATGGCTTCTGTGGGACCATCGCTGTGTGCAAATTGGTTCCTGCTTTGCTTTCACTCATTGCACCTGACGGAAACTTTGTGAGGCAATTGAGGTGTCCGTACTGGGCTGCACTGAATGCAACGATTATTATTATTCTCATTACTAATGATCTGGCTATGTCACTGACAGTAATGGGTTAGGTGATGTGGTCCGTCCAGATATTAGCAATTAATATTGCCTTCAATGAGAAACCTTCCTGGATTGCAGGAAATCGGCATAAATAAGAGTTAACAAGCTCCAAGCTATGTTTAGAATCTGAAACATGATCTGCCCTGCACCTGAATGTTGCACTGTGACCAGAAATACTGCACACAGAGCACTTGCTATTCCCTTTGTGGGTTCGAGATGACTGAGGCTGCAGCAACATCCATCAAACCTTCAGCCTGCGCTCCCAGCTGAGCTGAATTTCCAGGGATAGAGAGCATTACCAATACACCAATATTTGTTATCAGGTGATTTTTCATTTAAGCAGCCACGAAACGCTTCTTCTGACAGTTCGGCAACTGTGGTGCACACATAGTCGAAAAGCAATTTAACATTTTTTTTTTCTCCTCTACTGCTTGTGTTTTCATAATAATAATTGCACTTGATTCACTACCTTGGGACACTCGGCTGCCAGGTTTCGCCCATAAATATACAGTCAATTCACTTTGCAGTACAGGTTTCCCTCCGCAACCGCGGGGGATACGTTGCTGTAAACCTCTGCGGTTGGAAAAATCGCGGTTGGAAAATGCAGGGCCCTTTGGGAAACATGGGGATAGGGGGAGTAAGTTTGGGTGCATTGGCTGCCAGGATCTGCAGCAATCTGCTACAGAGAGAGAGAGACACGGAGGGTGGGGGGGCTGACACGGAAGGCTGGGGGTGGGGGGTGATACGGAGGGCTAGGGGGGTGTGATAAGGAGAGCTGGGAGGGGGGTACACGGAGGGCTGGGAGGGGGGTACACGGAGGGCTGGGAGGGGGGGACACGGAGGGCTGGGGGGTGGTTGACACAGAGGGCTGGGTGGGGTGACATGGGGGGTGCGGTGGCGGGGTGGGGTGTGACACGGAGGGCTGGTGGGGGGATGGTGACAAGGAGGGAGCAAATGTTCCCAAACCTACTAGCTAGGCTGGATGATTGCAACATTGCAATCTGGGTCCTAGTGCTATACTCTAGCTGTTCGCACACATACAGTACCTATAGATCCATGAGTGCAGCTGGACCACGTGGGGTAGTAAAGATGCTGATAGGCGGGAACCGCGGAACGGATGAATACACACCAATACGCGGATGAATGCGGTCCCTTGTTTGGAGGAGTGAAACTTGAAAATTTAAACTGCGGATTTAAATCGCGGACGTGCAAAACGTGATTTGCGAGGGTTTTGTGGCATTTAGCAAACCGCGGATATGTGAGTTTTGTGGTTGGCGAGGCCGCGGTTGGGGCGGGATACCTGCATATTTTTTGAAGAGCTTCTATCAAATGCAAGGATTATTATTAATAGTGGATATGTTATTATCATAATGTCTCTTTCAAAGCTTCACAAGATTTTTATTGCAAGGTGCACTAACCCTGTTGGCTGCTAATCCTGAAATGAGGACTTTTACTGTAAACTAACGGGGAAGTGAAAAATTAACAAGGAGCAACGAGCATAAAGAATTTAATAAAAACAATTTAACAAAACAATTTAATTTCCTTTTAAAAAAAACACGCACACACTACAATATTGAGAATACAATATCCATGAGATATTGTGTATATCGCCACGCGCCACTTTCGGTGACAAGTTGGTGCCAAGGAAAAGTTTTTTTTATTGAACTGCAGTGCGTTGGATTTGAAATGAAAACTTTCATCCCGAAGAATCAGTGACCAGTTAACCAGCTGCACAGATGTGAAGCTGGGCATGCTTGACCTAGAAGTCTCTGCAGGAGCCTGGGATGTGTTAAGCCGCGGGTGGGTGGGGGAATGGAGAAACCATTGCTAATTTGCACTGACAGCATGGCTGAGCATAAATGTTTTTTGAGGCCCTACAATTGGCCTGAGCAACTCTCTTGGTAATGGATGGAAAACTAGCCAGAATTCCTGCTGTGCATCATAAACCAGCATTAGCTACTGTGTGTATGTTTGTGTAACCTTCTGAGTAAAGAAAAACTTTCTGGTGCCCATCCTGAAATTGCCTCTTTGCGACTCTTGTGTCCTCTTACTCTACTGTCTTTGTGTATCTTATAGTATGGTTCTGGATTTACATTTTGCACGAGGATGGTTTGGGTTATTGTCAAGATGACAAATAATAATGATCCTTGCGTTTGTTATGGTGCTTTCCTTTTCTTCTGGACAACTCAAAGCGCTGCACAGAATATACTGTAAAATCAATTGACTGTACATGTGTGGAGAAAAAACAGTTGGTTTGTAGGCCATTATCTCTCTGGGACGTATTGTCTTCAGGACGGTGATGGGTTCCTCGCACATGCAGACATCCAGGTGACTGGAGAAATGCCCATCACATTGTCAACATGTCTTAAAGCACATTACAGGAATTACTGTAAAGTATAGCATTGAAGCATCTTCCTGACGTGAAAGATCAAATGCAAAGTATTATCACTTACTGTACTTGTAACTATGTTTTTGTTCTCCAAGAAAACTCAGCACACTGCAGGATGAAACCTATTCCTGTGTGTTAAACTATCGTTCTGTTGTACAGTATTAGTTACCCATGCAGGAATTTATTATATTAAGGGATTTATTACGTTTTGCAACTTGAGTGATGATTTCAAGGATGAGCTAATTGGTCGTTTTTTTTATTTCATTACACGAAATTACACTTGCAAGATGTTTTTTTTCCTGTGGGAGTTATTGAGATTTCACAACCAATTTTTTAAGTCATCGCTTTGCGTTGATATCATTAGAAGATGGGTTATTAGTTGTGTTTTTTTTATTTTACCAAGCTGACAAATATATTATGCTTTCCTTCTCGATGCAGAAGGCTCGAGCAATTTTGTTTCCAAGTTTAATGCTGCAGAAAATAGTTTGGTGGATTTAAAAACTGAGCTGATTGTTCGACAATTAGTCAAGTCTACACAACTGTTGTCAAATGCTCATGGTCTTACCCTGTATCTGGAGGATGCAATTTATTTGTTACAAATGACTACAGGGCTTCTATAATATAAACTAGGCATATTACCCTTAAGACACTAAAAGTTGGATGCAAAGCCTAGTTTGTGTTCAATTTGGACATGTGGACTGCCATTATGAAAACAAATACAATGATGAAACTAGGCAAACATAAAATAGGTTTGAGACTGTAATATTTAATCCCTTCAATATGTATTGTTTGACTGTGAAATATACATTGAAATCCAGTGTCCAGTATCCTGATCTCATCCACCCATCCGATAAATTGTTCCACTTGCAAATGAGTAGTATTCTTGCATTTGATACAGCGGATTCCAAACTGGAGGACATATCAAAGAGCTTCCTTCACAGGAATGGCTATAAATTGTGTTGATTGTAACGCAGCAGCCAATTTGCACTGTCTGCCCACTGTCCCCCCAAGAAGCACTAAAGTTAATAATCAGCCTTATCTGGGGGAATGTTGGCCAGGGTGATATCCTTTTGCCCACAAATCATACAGTCAATTCACTTTATAGTATATTTTGTGACGCCTCGAAGACATGATAAGGCGCTATATCAAATGCAAGGATTATTACAGTATATATTTATTATTTAGTGTCAAGGGAAAGAGACAGATGGGACCATGGTTTAACATTTTATTTAACGGACAATTACCACCTGGGTGAAGAAATCCTTCCTGCTATCTGTCCTGAAATTGCCCTTTGCAACTCTTGTTCCGCTCATTTCCTTTTGAAGACATTTCTTGCCAAGACTGAAGAGCCCTCCACATATTCCCACCCTACCATCTCCAGGTCTTTATTGGCAATGCAGCAAGCATTCAGACACCCAGCTGCTCCAATATTGCTTCTGACTGACAATCTGTCTGCTTAAACCATGGTCTGTAACTCTTCCAGCACGTAATATAATGTCAATAATCTGTTGTGGTTTTGTTCCTCATGCTGTGAGCTCTCATTTTCCCCTTCAAGTCTCAGGCAATTTTAAGATCAGACTTTGCTCCAATAATCTCTCTGGATGATCAACTTGTCAGCTGAAAGATGGTTTAATGCCACACAATTTACTGCTTTCAACAGTTACAGCCTTTTCAGCTTTGTGTCTTCTCATAATCATCAGCTCTGATTTGTTTTCTGTATCATAGAAGCTCTCAGCCTCTTTTGCTTGAACAGCTAACAGCTTTTTTTTTGTTGGTTCTTACTACAGCTTTATTTAAAGGTTTCAAAGCTGATGCTCTTGTATGGGATCAGGCATCTGAGGAGATAAATAAAGCAGGCTCTTCATAACTTTTTCATCTCATCCTTCCAAAATTCTCAACCGACCATCTTCCCAATTACGGCAGCAAGCCATTTCTTAAAGGAGTAAACTCTCTTTGCCTCAATCCCCCTGGTAAACTAACCAATTTCAATGTAGTATACCCTTTGTGTAAATATATACTTACTGCTGCCTGTACTGAAATTGGCCATTACAACTCTGAACTAGAATTCCGTCATTTTGAACAATGTTGAGACAAAATGGTCTTCAGATTGAGAGCCCAGGTTGGCGTGTTCTATTAATCTGAATTATTTTGTGGTCAAATCGATGTAGAGATATTCCTGTTGTTCTGACTGAAGGCTTGCTTTCCCCAGGGCTCTGTCCTTGGCCCTCTCCTTTTCAACATCTATATGCTCCCCCTTGGTGATGTCATCCGCAGACGTGGGTTCAACTTTCATATGTATGCAGATGACACCCAATTCTATCTTTCTGCCTCCATGACCCCCACCCACCCACCCCACCAACAATGGGTGAGCCTTCAGCCACTCTGCCCCAACCTTTGGAACTCCATCTGGCAATCCCTCTGCCTCGCCCCCTCCCTAGCCTCCTTCAAGTCCCACTTCAGGACCGTCCTCTTTGCTATCGGTACCATCTGTCGCCACCTGTCCCCTCCCTTCCTTCCACCCTCCCCGATCACAACCCCAGCTCATGTCCAAAGCACTGACTAACCGGCGCCTTGGGACGTCCTCCTCATGTGAAAGACCTAAATATACTTGCTTCATTGTGACACACAGAGCTCGCCACCAAAGGCTGTGTGGAGACAGCTTCCAAACATCAGATGTTTGGAAAATAAATAATTAAAAATTGCACTGAGTATAACCTTTCACCTCATCACACATTACTGAGCCAGGCTCTGGGATTGCACAAGTGAGTTGCTTTCCCTCTGCTGTCTGAGCGCATCGCTCGGTTGTGAAGGATGGATGCAATTAGCTCAGTGTTACAAATGGCCTTTTCCCTTCGCACCAGAGATGTGTGCAGAGAGACAGGAGCAACGATTTGAAGGTAAAATGAAAATCATTATTTACTCCAGGGTTGTAAGAAAATTGTAGGTCTCTGATCTGCAAGATCAGGAGGTAATCGGAGGGCCGAGCTTGTGTAACAATTTATAACTGAGTCTCTCCTGAACATTATTTTCCTTTTTTTTTATATAAACAGTATATATTTTGATAATAAAAGTTGTGATTTATTGCTCTGCAAACCTCTCACACAGCCATACTTAGAAGTGAGTGCACAGTTTCCATTAGTGTTCACACAATAGGAAGGTTGTCACATAGCTAGGATAAGCATCCACATGTATTGGTTTTCAGCCTTGCAGCTTCTAAACCAGGATGCCCGAATCCATCAGTTTAATTCCAGTTTGATCTCGAAACTGGCCAGGGAACATGGAAGCACTTTGAGATTGATCTCTTATCACTTTTCCACTCCTTGGCAAAGTTGACATTTCTTTGCCCTCTAGAGTTCAAGCTGATCATCTAATCCGCCTCCAAATGCAAATGCACACACACTGTTTTCAGATGAGCTCAAATGTCTTGAACTCTTGTTCTCTCCCCTCCCCACCAATTCAGCCACCACCCTGCTCCCTTCCTCTCCCCACCCCCCCCCACCCCCCCTCCACCCCCCCACCACCCACCACCACCACACCCACCTTGCAGACTCCTACTACCGACCAATATATCTATTCAGTGATGCAATGAATTTCTAAGGAACGAATGGGCAACAGTAAAATACTGGACATCAGATGCATTCTGGAGTCCTGTAGCTCAGTGGTTAGAGCACTTGCCCCACAAGTGAGAGAGATGTGGCAGAGCGCAATGTTGGGCAAGTTTCCGGAGTCCACATGCCTCTGTTTACAGAGCAGTTGTTAATCTATTGGCGGGTCATTTTGGGGTGTAATAAATTACTTTTAAAAAAATAAATTAGTCGCTTACATCTGTGACTCTCTGTGGGACACTGCTGTGTGCAAATGGCTGCTGTGTTTTGCCCAGAAAATATTCAGTCATTTCACTTTCCATTGCATATTCCGTTTTATATTCTGTGAAGCGCTTTGAGATGTCTCGAAGACGTGACACTACATCAAATGCAAGGATGATTATCAGTATTATCATCATTCTTGCATCGAAAACTGGTCCTTTTGATATCATTGTTCACAGGGCAGGAGGGTAGATGTTGCTACGAAATGTCACACTATATCTTTACATTTTTCTACATAAAAGGTGCATTTGGATGAAAGTAATGTTCGATCAGGTCTTCGGAGAGCATTTTGCTGAGCGCTTCTCACTGGAATGCACACTGATTATTACAGCACCCATGAAAAGCGCATTCAAAGCCGTCTAGTGTGACTGATTTAATTACAGGAGTTGCAAAGTGGAACAAATTAGTTTTTTGTATTCTATATTGGAGATATTTCCCTTTTTAATAAATTGACAGTGTAGTTATTTGTGACATGCCTCTTGGATTTTGTTAATAAAATCAGAATTTTAAATGAAATAAACTCTTGAAAAGAAATAAAGCATGCGTGTCCTTGACATGTTTGCTTCTTTCTTTTATTGACATGGGAGGAGGAAGAGTGAGTCAAGTGAGATGAAATAGCACAGCCTGTTCATAAACACATTATTTGAATGATTTCATTTTAAGAGCTTCCTTGGTTTAAGCACTCAATGAATGCACCCTTTCTGGATGAGAGTATTCCACTCGAACAGAGATACAACCTCATGTTTCAGACGACAAAAAATAAGACGATTGGTGTTATTTCTCCTCTCAATTACTTTCTAAGGTCTCGCCTGTATTCTGTTGTGTTCAACTACTATGTTATGCATGTAGGAATGAACTCATCTAGTTTTGATAAGACCTCGCTTGATAAATTGTTGGCTGTTCAATAAGAGAATTTGGTCTTATCGTGAACACTTTTTGTCCATGACCCTTGTTTAATGAATTTGAGTGCACGATCAAACTACATCATATAAAATTATAGCTGATGAGGAGGAAGTCATTTAGTCACAGTCGGAACGGGCCCAAGCTCATCAACACAGCGACTGCACTCATCCCAGCTCCGATCTCTGTTCCCGCACATTTCAAATAGTTATGCAATTCTTAGAGGTGCAGCGAGTCCAAATCAAATCAACTGTAATTAATGCAGCCTTTGTAGTGTCCATTTGATGTGCCAAGAGCCTGGAATCAACAAAACTGTCATGAACCCGGGGCATGTTGGAGACACTGATGCAATTGGGGGATATTATCAGTTATACTTTGTACTTTCCATTGCAGTGTTGTTACAGATTAGGGGTAGGGGGCATTATCTGCTTTGATATTGGTACCCAACTTGAGAAGCAATCCTGGAGGTGGGTGAAACCGAGAGTATCTCTGTAGGCATAGGAGGGAGAGGAAGTGAAAATGAGTGTTGTAGGAAACACATTTTCCTTCAGTACCAGGCTGGGAAAAGTGCAGGGCTGGCTCCCTATCATATTTGTAAAGCATTTTGAGATATTCAGTCTACATTAAAGATAGAAGTACAATGTGTTGCTTTGAATACTGTATATAGTTTTGCTCAACTCCAACTTACAATTAGTTCCTAGCTCTACAATCAACTGAAACACAATATCAGTATTAATGTAGCTTGGAACGAAAAGCACCTTGGTGATAGTAAAGCCCTTTCTCCACTGAACAGACAAGATCCCAGCCAAGCGAGAGACTTGGGTTCGATTCCAGGCAGGGCGAGTCTCCTTACACCACAAGCCTGTAAATAATCCCTCCAAAACAATTTTCTTTTAATAAATTGGTCATTTCAATCCACGACTGTTTGTGGGACACTGCTGTATGCAATTGGCTAACATTTTTCGCCCATAAATATATATATATATATATATATATATATATACAGTGAAATCACTTGACAGTATATTCTGTGAAGCACTTTGAGACATCTCGAACACGTGAAAAGTGCTATATCAAACGCAAGGATTATAATTATTATTATTATTATTAAGTAAAGTTCCATCCAGCCATATGCAATGCCAACATATGGTAATCAAACATGCTAGATTCACAAGTGTGTTGTCTACCTGAGGGGAGTGCATACCTGCAGCAGTTAAAACTGACTTTTGTGGCAATGTGCACGAAAGAAAAATAAATGCCATGTTGGTGATCTCAACAAGAAAATTGCACCCGTTGATCCTAGCCTGCTCCACGCTCGTTGGCACTGCTCATCGAGCAACTTGAACTGTTATCACACGCTCCCTCTTGGCCATTTGCTCCACAATTTGCCCACGTCAGCCACATCAATACTAAAGTGCAACACATCAATATCTTCAAATCCCTCCACTCCTCTGCACCCCCCTACCTCTCTGAACTCCTCTCTGAAATTATTTATCTTTCGCTGAAGAAGATTTCAGTGCTGTGTCAAATGTCGTGTCATTTACAGACTTCACAAGCAGCTACTTGCCCCTGTTTCTATTGATAAGGAGAGTCAAGGTGTTAAAATAGTGTGAGAACTTCTAACCCACCTTCACTCTAAGGGACACACTTTCTGAATAATATTAGTAATCCTTGCAGTTAATCAGGGGGACATCTGAAAACACAGGACAGGATTCACCGTAAGGTTTAATGACTGTATTTTGCTGTGAGAATGTTAGCAATACGATGTGGTAGAATTGATGGGTGGTGGAGTGAGGGGGAAATGCCGCAAACCCCAAATCCCATCTAATTGAAGCCTGGGGATATAGTTTTTAAAATCTTAAGAAGGCGCAGAATTGTTTTGTTCAAACAAAATTTACATTCACCCTTCAACCGGAAGCCAGTTTCTTCTCAAGTAAAAGCTTCCAAAATCATACTGGGTTGATGAATGATGCACATTATCTGTGGAATGCTAAATGTGAAGACAGGATGGTTCTACAGGTTAAAACTGGGTGTCATTTTTGACCCTATATGTAGAACTCCAAAACATTGGTCCCCCTGCCCACCCCCCCCAATCCCTCCACCCCTCCCCCCCCCCCCCCCCCCCCCCAAAGTAAAAAGTTTGAGAATTATTTTGGGAGTAAAAATGATCTGAATACCGCTTCTTTGAGATGCTACCCCATATGACGGACCCTATATAAATGCAAGTCGTTGTTGCTTTTGAATCTTGTTCAAAAAGTTGTGCGCTTGTGATCGAAGAAGGTTACACCGTTGACTTAGCTTTGAATCTTTGTCCTTCTTCTAACCAGGAAAATCAGGGTGAGAGAGAGACGAAAAGGATCAAACTGAAATGAACTGCAATTGAGTGTCACGGAGAAGCATCGGAGGGTCAGACGGGTAAGTAACTGTGTTGAGCTCTTATGCTTTACACTTGCTTGGACCGAGACGGAAGTGTGCTTGCTTGTTTGTATTTGAACAATAAATGAATTGTAGTGTTCTTCCCCCGAGGGCTTTTATTGTCCGATACGCTGCAAATCCATTCAAATAGGTGAAGATTGCCGTAGCTTTTATTCTGGCCTTTTTACCATCCAAAATCAATTGTGTAAGTAGTAGAGGGAAGGAAGCCTCCAAATATATGTAATAACCTTTGTTAAACGAGCACAAAAGCAAAGCAACTCCCTCAGGCCCACAAGACCGTAAATAAATATCCAGTGTTTATTGATGGCAATAACTGTTTTCAAGTGACGCTCCTGAAAGGGTTAAATCTTTTGCTGATTCTGTTTTCTTTGGACCCAGATCAGTTGTGTTTTTGTTTTGAACTGCGAGGTTAAGCCCCCTGGTTATGTATGTAACCCAGCTGTCGCCTGTTGCAAAGCAGGGGTCATGAAGTAACAGGCTGGGCTGATTAACCCTTCAAAATGTCTTATGAGTGAGCGCACTCTGCAAATTATACAGAGTTCAACATGATACTCTGAGGCAGCGGCGAGGTTTAATGGCCCCTGAGGCATGGTGTGTTCGCCGGTGGAATATTAGACATGAAATGAATGGGGCTCCCGTCCATTCTGTTAAACGCCGCTCACAAACTCCAGCCAGAAAACGATCACGATCTTGAGTTCAGTGAACTGAATTGGCTTGCAATGGAGCGCGAGTTGCCACATAATGACAACCCTAAATGTAAATTTCACCGGCAATTTGCGGGAAGGATGGCAATTAACATAATAATCACTGTAATTTCTGAAATTTTAATTGTTCGGGGTTTAAAGATTCATAATTGTCGTCTATCCTGTTGTGGCTCGCCTTTTGTTCTTCCAGAGAACAAAAGGTTTCAGCTGTTGCTCACCTCAACAGTCTGATTCCGTGTTGAGATGCCTACCTTGTGTCATTTGTGCTGTGTCAATGATCAACCTGCAAATGCTGGCTCCCTTCTGGAAATTAATTATCAGTGGGTGCCGAGATAACATTTGGTGGTTGGAAAACTTTCTTCTGATAACACCAACTTGAACAGTTTCCAAGTTTTTCCTTTGTAACCTTTTAATAGACTGCCAAATCAATTACACTGGAACCTCTGTTCTATTTTGTTTCTTGAGGGTGAGCGAAATGAATTTCTCTCTGGGTAACAAATTAATCGGTTGCTCTAATATTCGAAGCCTTCGGTTGCATTTGTGGATCTCTGTGTCATGCTGATAAATATAATTATATGAGTTTAACCCTTGTGCCAAACACAACACTATTTTTTAACACACTTAGAAGTACCCTAATATGCCACCAATGCTTGGTAATATCCCTGTGTCTGGAACACAGTGCGCATTTTCACTCCCAAGGGGATGTACTCTGCTTGCCTTATCCCTGAAGGTAGTATGTGCAAGTTGGAACCTTTCCCCCAGAGCACTTGATAAGAACTCAGCATTAATCCCCTCTGCGCCTGCTCACAGTTCAATGCTGGTAGAGGAGAAGCAGAAAACGTTTAGAAACTATACTTTGCAACCAACACCAACCTTTCAATTAAAAAACAATCTAGTCCTGTGTATGTTTTTTTTCTGTGTAGCTAGTGTGGTGGCCAATTTGTTTCCAATGCGTTTTTTTCTGACGCTGGGAGGGTGGCGACCACCGGGAGTAAATGGAGTTTTTATCTAAACAACAGTAAGTAAGCATTACTGCCGCTTGGTGACTACCTGACACTGAGACTTTCCACCACTGTTTGCAGAATTTAGCAACACTATCAACAATCATTTCCTTCTCTGCGGCAGAACAAATGGCAACAGATAAGGCTAATGAGGTGGTCTTTGGAGACTTTCCACCTTTAAATCCCTTCCACCTGTAGGGACAACACTGTGCTGTGGACTTATTTGGAAAAGTCACATTTTGGTTCTGTACAGTTTTGAGTTTAACAAGCTTTGGATTTACTGTTTAGAATCCAAAATTGGATTGCTAACGCAGAACAGCAGAGCCCTATTGTCGAACACCAGTGAATAGAATCTATCCAGTCGCTCGTCCGATTTGCAAACAGGGTTGACACCTGAAGCGGTAACAGTGCATCCGTTATCTGATAAGGAAATCTCCTATTCTGTGAAGAGTGACTATCACGTTTTCCATGCCTAAGCATTCTGCAAGTTCTATCAAGCTGGTCAGTGGACATGCCAAACTCTGGTCGAGGAATCCAAAACAAGGGAGATGTCATTTTAACATTAGACCTGGAAGAAGAGTTCGAAACGAGACCAGGCAGAATATCCCTTTGTCGAAGAGGGTTGTGAAACGATGAAATGCAATCCCCTAGAAGTTGACAAGGCAATCAATTGGGATGTTGAAGAGGGAGATTCATGCTTAGGAAGAGAGAGAATAAAGGGGTTATGGAGAACAGCTGACTTGGGGGGGAAGCATCTCCATCTGTGGATCTCCCTCTGCATCTCACGGAGCCAATACGGAATCTCGGCGTCCTGTTCGACCCTCAACTGTCCCTCATACCTCATATCCGTGCTATGACCTGCCCCTACCTCCGTAACGTTGCCAGGCTCAACCACTGCCTCACACCGCAGGCCGCTGAGACCCTCATACACATGTTCATAACATTAAAGTTCAACTATGCAAACTTCTTGCTGGTCAGCCTCCCCAGCCTTCAAAACCCTCCATGGCCTTATCCCCCCTCTACCTCTGCGATCTCCTAACCACCTATCAACCTGCCCGCTCCCACTGCTTAGTGGATTACAGCCTGCTTCATGTCCCCTGCCTCGCCTGCCCCACCATTGGCGGGCGGGCTTTCAGCCGCTCTCTGCCCACACACAGGCATATTGGGATGAATGACCTCATCCTGTTCCTATGTCTCTATTTTGTTTAATGGCAAAGTGATTGGCAGCAAGGCACATAATTTCTTTTTTTGTCGAAATAACCAAATCTCACTGGTTTGGTTGTGGGGCTAAAGATTAGCTAATGTTACTTTTTTTTGGGGGGGGGGGGGTTGCGGGGGGGGGATTTGCTTAAAGAACTCTGCATCAGTTCCACTGTAATGTAGTTGCCGTGGCAACAACGAGCCCCTTAGATGAAACATATGCACCAACGGTACAATGGTTGATTCCAATTTGATTCCCTGCCCATAACACCATAGCTCCCACTGCACACACATCTCGATAAAGAAAGTCTAAACGTTTTCAAAGCAGCTACAGTGCGGATATTAATAGGAGCGGATTTATTTATCAGATTTTTCATGGTGATGGAAATTCAGGGTGTGCTGGATCGAGAAATAGCATTTCTCGGTCTTGTTTGGCATGAAAAGCAGCAGATAGTTTGCCTCCTAAGGGAGCGTTGCACTGTATTTTATCAGCGTTCTTTTCTTCATCTCAAGTGCCATCGCGTTGCACTTTTTTAATCATTAAAAGTAATCGATTTTTTTCTCTTTTTTTTACGGAAAATAATCTCCGCACAGTTGCTCACTTGGCGACAACGCAGGCAGCGGTTTCCAGCGGTTTAATTGTGCAGCTTTGCATCGGGCCGGCCGTGTGTCTTAATAGGTGCGGGAGGGGCAGGTGGCAAGATGAATAGAGAGTCTGCGGCTCCCGTTTTGATAGCTCAAAGCTTAAACCTCGGCAACACGGGAGAGGATGATTTATGGGTCTGCTGTTGTTAATGACTTTCTTTCTGCTGGCATTGGAAGTTTCTCAGAGCCATCCACTGTCAGCTCGCTACGTTAACTCATAAATTTTACAGGCACTTTGCGAGCTACCTCGGGAGACATGTTTATGGTGGACCACGTTCTCCGTTTGCGGGCGAGTGCTGCCTCGCGTCTCGTCACACTGCAAAATGCCCCCTCGGACCACGTGAAGTCGACCTCATTAACTTGCCTTTTTTTTGGGAGGGTTCCATAACATTTCTTTCATTGTATTAAAGTTGTAATTTGGGTCATTGCCAAATCGCACAAAGGAGTAACTGTGTAACTGTACCAACCCTGCAATATTCCATCATCAGTGGCCGCGCTTTCAGCCACTATGCCCCCAAACCTCTGGAACACTCTTCCTCTATCCCTCCGCTATGTCCCTCCCATCCCTATCTGAAGACCTTCCTCTTTGACCGTGCCTATGGTTACCTCCACCTGGCTCGGTGTCGAGCTCCGTCACTGTCAAGTGCTCTGGAACGCTGCCCTGCGTGACGGGCGCTATATGAATGTAAGTTGTTGAGTGGGAGTGGGAGGTGAGGGTCGGGAGAGGGGAGATGGGAGAAAGCAGAAGCTATCCTCGTTCTGTCTGATAACCACAGGATTAGGACTGTTTGTTGCTTTGTGCTGAATTTGAGCAGGATCAATAGCTATCATTTGCTTCAAAAGGAATCCTAACAAGACTTAAATGGTTGTTAGATCAAGCATTGAAATGTAGTTGATGTTCTATGCAAATGAAACCAAAGCTGTGTGAGGCATGTTCAGCCAGCAAGCCTCTAACCGTGAAGGCTCTGATCCTTACCCCCTGCTGTTCAGGGGGCAAATGCAATACAGATTTCAATTGTTGCTGTAAAACTGAGCCTTGGCGCCCGCCCATTGGAATGCTGTTTGTGTGCAGTTGACCTATTGCACGCAGATATTGAATAAAACCAGCCTTGCACATTGCCAAACCGTATCGTTGCTGACTTGCTAAAATGGAACATTGGGATTTAGAAGCAAATAACATCCATCATGTTGGATTCAAACACTTGTGTGTTTGCAGCCGTGGTGTATAAATGTTTGGGTTCTGATGTAACTTTTGAAAACGCACCTCATGTTAAAACGCTTCTAGATTAGTTTTTTTTAAAAAAAGGCATGTTTTTTTTGAACAGGTGAATGTGAACCCCATTTTATGTTTGCAGTAACTTCCCTCAAACACGCAACAATTATTGAACTGAATAGCAATTTTGCAGTTTCACTTTTAAGTCTGTCAGCGCGACCCATTCCGGTACTAATTACAATAAAAAATGCACCAGTTTGACAGCGCATTTAGTCATCCATCCCCTCAGCTCCTTACCCCCCCTCTCCCACCAGCTCAGGTGCCCAGCCGTGTCAAGTTCTTTTGAGACGTCCTTCCGATGTGAAAGGCTTCCGGGGAACTACAAATCGCATTGTGCAGACAGCAGCTGTTGCATTGCATGTGTAACGCTGTAGCGATTGGTATTTTAAAATATTTCACACTTTGGTAATCGGAATATATAACATTGCATTACTAGAAGCATATAACACACATGAGGTTCTTTTGGGACATTTGCAAGCACACAATTCATGCTGGTAGGCGACAGATTGGAGTATTTGAAGGCAAATGCAATAATCAAAGTGCACGATCAGGCATGCTGTTCAAACTGCCTCTCCCTCCTCTCCCAGCTCTCTCTATCCAGGCTATGATTTTTACCCTAGTCTTCCCGAAATTGCAAAAGGCTCTGCACAATAATCCTGTTTGCAATACATAGCCCACAGTTTTTGACCTCTCTCTTGCCTTACAAGTGTCATTTTATTGTTGTTGTTGCTGCCTTGATTCACAACCTCTCTGTTCAGCACAAGCTCTGTTGTGTCGGGGGATTCATCCTTAAATGCGGCTTTGATCTGGATGGCACGGATGGAAGATTAATTTAAAATTGTGTTGAAATCGCTCTCATGTCACACCTGGCTAATGTGCGTGTCAGGCACAGAATCTTAACACAGGTGTGAAATGTTCACTGCAAGAAAAAAAAACGGGAGGCACAGCTATATCA
The DNA here is from genome assembly GCA_035084275.1 of Hydrolagus colliei. Classification (NCBI taxonomy): domain Eukaryota; kingdom Metazoa; phylum Chordata; class Chondrichthyes; order Chimaeriformes; family Chimaeridae; genus Hydrolagus; species Hydrolagus colliei. The sequence goes on from CM068753.1 coordinate 11,237,657, forward strand.
CTGCAAACAGAATTAGGTCACCGCTATCTGGCACATAGCTTGTTGTGATCTATACATAGACTTGTCTGGGAGGCGGGTCAAAGGGGGAGGAGCAGTCTGGAGGGAGTATTTCTGTCCATATGGGAGCGTTCACCGCTGAATCCTGATTTGGCTAAGCTGTCCGGATTTCCTGTACACGGGCTGTTGTGATGGGGATGAGATGTGGACAGGCTGGTGGGGGCAGGGGGCTGGCAAGGGGTGGCAGATCCGGGCATTTCTGCCTCGTGCCCACCTGTCTCAGGGGTGCTCGCCTCCAGAACAGAGGGTTGTGGGTTCAAGTTCCCGGTGCTGGGACTTGACCTCACATTCCAGGCTGCGACGTTGCAGTGCTAACCTGCAGCAGCGCCCGAGGTGTTGTCCTTCAGATGAGATCCGTGTGTAACCATCCGTCTGCTGAGGCGGACATTTTCGATTCTGCGACAGTGTTGTAAAAGACAAAAGGAAGTTTCTCCCCAAAGCCCAGTAGATGATGACTGTTTGTGCGATGTGCAAATTGGCTGCTGCAATTGTCTCTAAAGAAATGGTCTCTGTATGTGATGGCAATTCCATCATGAAACCATTTGTGACATGTCGATGTTTAGATTTCCTGAGTTGAGTCAACTCTTCTGATCATCAGTCCTCCCATAGGAGTCCTACCATTAGTGTAGATAAAGTTGAACTGTCTGTCTGTAGGTCTGTCTGTGTGTAAAAGAGAAAACATTCCACATTCCATGTTGGATCCTTTGAATGCAAGCATAGCTGCAACAGGTACAGCTGGTATTTATATTTGTGCTGTTCTATTATTTAGTGGTTAGAGCCCTTGCCTTACAAATGAGGCGACCTGGATTCAATTCCTGAGCAGGGCAAAACCATTGGCTTTTCCAGGGATAATAATCCCTTCTAAAAAAAAAATTTGGTCATTTAATCCACAACTTTTATGGGACCCTGCTGGTGTGTACATTGGCTGCCGCATTTCACCCACAAATATATAGTCAATTCATTCTATAGTATACCTTGTCAAGTGCTGTGAGCCATCTGAAAGACATGATAAAGTGCTACATTTGATGGTTATTATTGCTATGAATCAGTGTAACTACTGGTGGAGCTTTGCTCCTGACACCATCTGGCAGAGGTGCTCTTAGGACAGATGGCATGATTGGCACAAATTGGCTCCAGTGTAAATACTCAGAGGATTGTGTGTGGGGGTTGGGAAGTGTTGGGGGGCAGCGTTTGCAAGTTGCTGTGGGCTCATTTGAAAGCTGTGAGGGTTGCAAGGTAATGCCCTGTTTCGAAGTGCTGTGTATGAAATTGGTGTGAGATTATAATGACCTCCAATGTAGTTTGAAGAATAAATCAGTCTTACTGCTCTGCATGGTTTTTGCATCTGGGAGCAAACACTGAATTCCTTCTAGTGAGCCGCGCATTGCAAAACAGTAATAACATAAAATAGGCCTCGTCTCTGATTTCTTTCCCGACTTGAAAATTGAAAGGAACAAACCGTGTACTATTTTACTGTTTAATTTGACTGCCCCTCATCCCTGCCTTGAAGTCGTGCCAGCTTGACTCCAATTTGGTTTCTTTTGATGTGTTCTTTTGCATAAATAGTCTGATATTTATTTGAATATTCCCCCCCCCCCCCCCCCCCCCCCCTCCCGCTCCCACTTATTAAGTATCCTGAATCGGAAGGTATTTGGATCTTATGACTTGATTTATTTTATTGCTTTCTGCTTCAATTAAAAGATGAAAAGCTTTGATCCTTAGTTATCCATCCACGGCTTATCCAGTCCCTCACCAGCACTGCTTTCTTCCATCTCGGCCACATTCGCCAATACCTCAACACATCAGCTGCCCCACAGCTGCCGAAACCCTAGTCCGTGTCTTTGTTACCTCTTGGTTGGACTAATCTAACACCCTCCTTGCTGGTCTCCCCTCCTCCGCCACCCACAAAATTCAGCTCATATAACACGCCTGCATTCTCACTCGCATCAAACTTCAAACCCCGATTACCCCAGTCCTTGCCAAAGTACACTGACTCCCTGCCACAGAGTGGTTCGACTTGTGTTTAACTCCCTCTACTCCTCTGCACCCCCCTATCTCTCTAACCTCCTCTCTCCTCACAGCAGTACCAGCTCCTTCCGCTCTACTGGGTCCGGCCTCCTCCTTGTTCCCCGAATCCTCCGCTCCACCATCGGCAACTGTGCATTCAGCCACTACACCCTGAACCTTTGGAACTTCCTTCCTCAATCCCTTCATCTCCCCCTGAAGACCTTTTCAACCCTGCTTACTGTCACCTTCCCTCTTCCACCAGCTCACCTCGGGCTCCGCCATAGTGAAGCACTCTGACAGGCCACCTGAACATCTTCCCTCTGAAATTATTATAGTTTGATGGATTGTGGAGTCCTGTAGCTCAGTGGTTAGAGCACTCGCCTTACAAGCTTGAGACCTGTGTTCGAATCCAGGTCAGGGCGAAACCTTGGACAAGTTTCCTTACTCCACACACATGCCTAATAATAATCCCTCAAAAAAACACAATAATAAAATTGGTCATTTCAATTGCAATTGGCTGCCACGTTTCGCCCACAAATATACAGTCAATTTACTTTATAGTATATTCTGTGAAGTTCTTTGTGACATCGATAAGATGTGAAAAGCGCTATATCAAATGCAAGGATTATTATTATTATGTGGAGGGCGCTATATAAAGGCAAGTTTTTGTTGTTGATGTAACTTGTTCCTTAATTAAATAATAAAGTGGCTATTTCCCTCCCTCTTCCCTCCCACCCTTTCTCTCTTGTAGATCAACCATGTACGTGATCCAAGCTGTTGCCTGATGTGATGATGTTTATATATAAATGCAAGTTGTTGTTGTCATAATACACTCACTACATTTTACAGTAGATCCAGCAAAGAGTTTTGAGACAGCCTCCTCATGTGAGGCAGTGCATCAAATGGAAGATAATATATTCCAGAGCACTACTGAGTTTTCAGCGCTTTGGAACGTCCTTCTGACATGAAAGGCGCTATGCAAGTGTAATTTTGTTGTTGCTGTTGTTCCTCTTCTCCAGGGCACCGATAGACTCGTTCATCAACAACAATAGCAACAACTTGCATGTATATAGCACCACTCACACAGGGTAGAGTCCCAGAAGGCTTAAGGAGGAATCTTGGAAGGGTAAACTTGTCACTAAGGGCAGGGATTCTTCTCATTCAACTGCTACTAGCCAAAGCCCTAATGGGCAGGGTGGTCCTCATTGGACAAGCAGTGTGAAAGCTTGGCAGATAGTGCTTTCACCCTTGGCCCTTATCACCTTAATACTGGAATTAGGTAAGCAGGCATTCCATACCAGTAAATATCTCAGGAATTTCCATAATGGAAGGTGGGATGGATGGAATTCACAATCTGATTTAGTGCTCTGAGATGCCGTCCGGCGTGGAGGGCGCTATATAAATCAAAGTTGTTGTTGTTGTTGTTAGATACTCCAAGGCACGGAGATGGGCTTCCACTTGTGTCATCTGGCTAACAAAAAAAATCAAATACAAGAATTATTATTATTTTTATTATTATATTACTTAATATTATATGCATTTCACCTACAAAATATATGATCAATTCACTTTACAGTATATTCTGTGAAGCGCTTTCAGACGTCTAGAAGACGTGAAAAGTGCCATATCAAATGCAAGGATTATTATTATATTATTATTATTTTGCTTGTTGTTACACCTATGTGTACATTGGAAAGGCAAAAGCTTGTTTTGCTTGTCTCACTGGTCTATTAGCCTGCGGTTGGACAGTGAACCCTGAACAATTCATTAAAATGTATCTGAAGCACTGGTGAAATAACATGTGCACAGGGGGAAATTATTCAACTAACAAAATTTATAATTCAGTATTACCAAATAGATGAAATGGATGGAAACCCAACACTGCAATTACCTTCAATGTCATTCGAATCGAGAAAAAATGGAACAGAATGATTATTTTGGCAGACTTTATTATAGTTCCACGCTTCTGTGATGTATTCAGATCATATTTGAAAGTGGCAGACCTGCTTGAGATCCTAGTTTCTCACATCATTGTTTGCATTTTGCAGCACAAATTATCACAAGAAGGTTTCAAAGTAACCCAATCTCTCCCCTTTGAAAAATTAAAAGAGGGAAACTGCATCTGATCTCCATGAAATGTGCGGTTATTAATACAGAACCAAGTTATTAATTCTTCGGGAGGACATTTCAAAGGCATTGCAAAACTTACCGCAAAGTGTAGTGAGTTTGTAGGTGGGATAGTAAGTTTTTCCTTTGACGCGGAACCTACAGTCACCACAGCAGCTCAAAACAGTAATTGCTATCAAGTGTAGTGACTGCATTTGTAGCATATTGTTGTATACAAATTTAAAGGTACGAGTCTTTTGTGTTTGTGTGGGGGGATTGGTGGCAAGGAGGGAGGAGGTAGAGGAAATAGTGAGGTTAAAGGTGCAGACAGAAAGAGAGAACTTTCATGGTAGGTTGGGATGACGAGGGGTAGGGAGTTTGGTAGAATTTTTTTTTCTTTGTGTGGATAGTGGAACGTGGCTGAAAACTCAACCACTGATGGTGGGACTCAGGTATTGTTTGGTGGAGCGTGGGGGCAGGTGGAATATATGTGCAGGCCAGAGTTGGCAGAGCAAAGGTAGTGGGCAAAATAGTGCCAGCGCCTTGGGACCTCCTTCCGAAAGGCACTTTACAAATGTAATTTCTTGCTGTTGTAGTAAGACAGGTGAGGAGAGTGGGCAGAATTGAAGCAAAAACACCAAACTTCACATTCCAACATACACTGTCGTTTCAAGTTACACATTAACTCAAGTTTTTTGGATCCATAAGCATCCAAGTTACTTCTCCAATGATGCAAAAAACACAGGCAGACTCTATTTCAACAGTAAGATTGGACTGCTCTGTGCCAGTTTGTAGCTGACTTTATCCTTGCATTTGATATAGCGCTTTTCACGTCTTCTAGACGTCTCAAAGCGTTTCACAGAGTACAGTATATGGTAAAGTTAATTCATTGTAAGTTTGTGGGCGAAACGCAGCAGCCAATTGTGCACAGCAGTATCCCACAAACAGTCGTGGATTGAAACGACCAATTTTTATTCTTTTTTTTGGAGGGATTATTGTTAGGCATGTGGAGTAAGGAAACTTGCCCAAGGTTTCGCCCTGACCTGTCTGGATTCGAACACAGGTCTCACACTTGTAAGGCGAGTGCACCAACCACTGAGCTACAGGACTTCACATATAAGCCTGTGACTTAATATCTTTGGACAGACACTGCTTATTCATTTCCCCACAGTCGGCCCTTTGGAATATTACCATGGCTTTGACATAATATTGTTTGTTTGTGTTGGCTCATGGTTAACTCATTCCTCCCCATGTTGAACTATTTGGATGTTTCCAGTTAAAGAGCCGCAGATCACACATTGAATGATGGACGGCCAATTTGTTCCAACTACACAAGATCAATGAGGACTAAATTGTTCACATTAATTTTAATTGCTCTGCCAGTCTCTGTTGAATTGATGGCCGATTTTTGCTCCTATTGAATGCCTCTTGTCTTTCACAGCAAACACTTCTGTTTATTCACCGTATTTAAACCTTTCTTTCGGCGGCTTGGCCGGCTGGTAGTGTTGACTGGCCAACTTCCTGTGAAATTATACTGGAGTCCTGTAGCTTCAGTGGTTAGAGCACTAGCCTTGCAAGTGAGAGACCTGGATTCGATTCCAGGCTAAGTAAAACCTTGGACAAGTTTCCTTACTCTACACGCCTGATAATAATCCCTCTAAATCCCTCTTAATAATAATAATCCTTGCTTTTGATATAGAGCCTTATCACATTGGTGAGACATCTCAAAGCACTTCACAGAATATATTGTTAATTGAATTGACTGTATATTTTGTGGATAAAATTAATGCCACCAATGGGGAAAAGCATTTGATTCATGTACCTTGACAGGCATTACAACATTTACGATTAGTTACTACTATGAGGTAGATTTCAGGTCACTTTACATCACTGGAGTTTTGCAGAAACTCTTTTTTTTCCCCCCTTTCGTAACCGTCAACTTTCAACAGATTCCCCTCATGTAATGTAATTTATTCCTGGTTCCGGGTATTAATGCCAGCCTGAGTTTGAAATCTGCGCTGTGGGATCGTTCAGAAATGATAAATATGCCATCAAACCCCAGGTGTTCTCTGTCAGGATATGACGCTTTAAAACATATGGAATTGCCAACATGAAATGTGGGAGGGAAGGTGGAAATGACCAGCTAGTTTATCAAAATATTTAATTGACTAGATGTTAATTGCAGTTTAATATGATTGCCACCCCCCACCACCACCACCACCCGAGGATCCACTGATAAGCAATGAAGGGGTTAACTAAGATCATAAAATCCTTGAGTATTACAGCACAGAAACAGGCCAGGTAACCAGTACGTAGTCTGCACAGTTGCTTGGTGAAAATCGCCTGCTGTGTTCACCCACAAAGTGCTATCACTCGACAGAACAATAAATTCTGTGAAGTGCTGTCCTCTCAACATGATGTATCAAATGTATGGATTATTATTAACAGTAATGCTGAGGCTCCCGCTGGCTCCCTCACGCGCTTCATGATGTTTGGGTTTGGATTTCACATTCTGCCCTTGTACAAACGTATACCCAAACCCTAATGATTGACAGAACTAATTTCCTACAATTTTTGTAGGTGCTCTGCATCATTCTGCATTCCCTCTTACCTCAGAGTCTTTCGAAATGGGAGGCATTGACTGCCACACTCCACACAGCAGCAATTTGTCGAGTCCTGCGCTTGTCTTACAAGCGAGAGAGACCCCTGTTCAATTCCAGGCAAGGAGAAATCTTGGGCAAGTTGCCTTACTCCACATGCCTAATAATAATTCCTCAAAAAATCAATAATAATTTGGTCACTCAATCCACGACTGTCTGGGGGACACTGCAGTGCGCAATTGGCTGCCACGTTTTACCCACAAATATACAGTCAGTTCACTTTACAGTATATTCTATGAAGTGCTTTGAGACGTCTAGAAAACGTGAAAAGCACTACAACAAATGCAAAGATTATTATATTATTATTTATACAGCGCCCTCCACGCCAGTCGGCGTCTCAGAACACTTCAAAATTGCGAGGATTGATGTTCCAGCGGAGTTGATTTTCCAAACTTCTCTCTTATCATCTCGGGATGTCTGGGGTTAAAGCTGCTGAGTTCAGGTGGCGAGGGACGTCAGCTGATCATTAGAGTGAATGCGGTAGCAATAGGAACTGGAAAGGAGAAGGAATTGAAGGATTGCTTCAAGGCCTCAAGGGGCACTCCTACCAGGTCAAGGCTTTCTGATGCCTTATTCACAGCGTATTTTGGCTGAATAATGCATGATACTGAGTCAGGCCACCCGCTGAATTAGTTTGGTCCTGTTATGATTCTCGTTGAGTTTCCTCCTCTTCCTTGATTAATTCTGAAAGGGCATCTGGATAGCCTGGCCCGACTGCAAGTGAGAGCGAGATTTCTCGATGAAGACTGCCAAAGAGAGTTGTGAATTTTGAACACTGGTCAACTCGAGGTATATTGCACCTCTCTCCCCACCGCCTCACCACCCACCAACTTTCGAGACACTTTGCCCACAAAATGTACAGTTATATTTATCGCTTTACAGTACATTCTGTAAAGGGCTTTGAGGCGTCTAGAAGACGTGGAAAACACTGCATCAAATGCAAAGATTATTATTGTATTCGAGTACATCCTACAATCCCCCCAAATATTAACAAATGACATTTGTGCGGCGCCTTTCACATCGGGAAGACCGTCCAAAGCGCTTGAGTATCTTTCCGTGTGAGCGTGATTTAAATAAATAGGTATCTCCAATTTTACTGGTTAATCTGTAAACAAATGTGGCTTCTTCCCCCAACCGCATGCACACACACACACCACACACACATACACGCGTATGTAATTTTTCGAGGATGCTCAGCATCAAAGACTTTGGTTCCAGTCAGTAATTATCTGCCGCAGATTAGCATATCCCGTCGAAAGTAGATGCAAACTCTGATTTGCTATTCAGCCTGTGCTGTTACTGTATATTTTGCATGTTGGCATCCGTTTTGCAGTAACTTGCCCGAACATTGGAATTGATGACGGTAATTGGCTTCGCTTGCTTTTAATGAAGCCTAATTATGAGATGTTGTGTAAAAGGATGTGAGCAATGGACGTCTCCCCAGGAATAGGTGATGAATAACCAAGTTCTTAACCTCCTACATACTTTAGGTTAATGTCTGGTCTCCAACTTTCCAGCTGTATAACCGACCAGATGTCGCCTGGTATATCTGGCTGTTTACTCCTGGCCCATGTCTGAGGCTCTTTTCCCTTCCTCAGTCGAGCGACAAGAGGGAAACAGGTGCAGGACAGAATGAGGGAAAGAATAAGAATAAGAATAATCCTTGCATTTGATATAGTGCTTTTCACGACTTCTAGACGTCTCAAACCGCTTCACAGAATGTACTGTAAAGTGAATTGACTGTATATTTTGTGGGCGAAATGCAGCAGCCAATTGGGCATAGCAGTGTCCCACAAACAGTCGTGGATTGAAACAACCAATTTTATTATTGTTTGTTTTTTTGGAGGGATTATTAGTAGGCGTGTGGAGTCAGGAAACTTGCCCAAGGTTTCGCCCTGACCTGCCTGGATTCAAACACAAGTCTCACGCTTGTAAGGCGAGTGCTCTAACCACTGAGCTACAGGATTCCACTATTTGCTGCCTCTGCTGGTGGCTCTCTCTGTGAGTGAGATTACCTTTTCAGTACAAATTACATCCTTGCACGTGGATGGTCAGTGTTGCACCATGGGCTGGCTAAGAACCGAACATTAGTGCTTGTCAGACACTATACGCGTGCGACGCTGCTTTTACAAGGTGGTGGCTGAAGTGTAGAGCTTCAGAGTAAGGACAGGACAGAGAGTGATTCCCTGAGAGTGGTTTCGTCCGCAAAATATTTAGTCAATTCGCTTTACAGTGTGATCCGTGAAGCGCATTGATAAGGCGCCGTATGAAATGCAAGGATTATCATCATCATTATTATTAATAACTGTCTTGTGATTCGCTCGAGCTCACGAACAGTTGGTGGATTCAAGCCTGTATCCCAGAGGCCATCGGGCAAGGTCTGACTGACTTATTTAACTTTCCAACTTCAGCGTTTCACTGTCAGTTCCAATTTGACATGGCATAAATCCTGAGGCTAGCTTGCTGGCATTGCTGTGTGTTCGGTACCACAGGGAACCACTTTGTGTCCTGTCCTTGCGCTGAAAGTCTATACTTCAGCCATCTCCTTGTAAAAGCAGCACTGCGCGCGTATCGTTTCTGACAAGTAACCATGTTCGGCTCGGGTTCCAGCCCCTCTTTGTGGCTCTGTTTTTTCCCATTAAATCCTTACCAGCCGATGATTAGCGGAGTCCGCTCGATGCATACTCACCAGGCGACAATAACGTAATAATTATTTTGACAATTGCTTGGTTGCAAAAAGCAGAGTGGAACAGCAACTGGAATGTGGCCCAGCTCAGTATCCCTCCCGAGTTCAACTTCACACCAAATCCCTGTCAATTTGATTCTTCAGTCCCATCAGTATTCGCGAACTATTGCTGGCACACATGGCTGCTGCGTGTTTGTCCGCATATTAAATATACAAGCTTATTTATTTCCAGATCATTAACCTCTGTAGTCAATTATTTTCGCTCTTTCGGATACTTGTGATTCAAGTGTCCTCAAGGAGTCTACCTCACTCCTCACTCCGCCTCCCTCCATTCCGTGAGTTCAATATTGCCCCCAAATATCGTCTTGATTCAAAATCGTCCCCAAAAAATTTGAACGGATTGGCCACTCATTTCACTATAGTTTGAAGGACATTGCTGCTGCACATCAGCTACCATGTTTGCCTCCAGAATAACAACTGCAACTTTGATTTATATAGCGCTCTCCACGCTGGACGGCGTCTCAGAGCGCTTCACAATAGCGGATCCTGGGACCAAGCCAGGGGCAGGGGTAGAAAGATGACCAAAGGCACGGTCAAAGAGAAAGGTCTTTAGCTGTGACCTGAAACTAGGAAGAGAGGGGCTGAGGTGAAGGGAGTGAAGAAGGGAGTTCCAGAGCCTCGGGCGTAGTGAAGGCATGGCCACCGAGGGTGGAGCAGAGCATTTGGGGGACATGGAGGAAGCCAGACCCGGTGGAGCGAAGGCAGCGGGTGCTGGTTTGGGGAGAGAGGAGATCAGAGAGGATCAGAGGAGGGGTGCAGAGGAGTGGAGGCACTTGAAAACAAGGGTGAGGATCTTGAAGTCGATCCTCTCAGAGATAGGGAGCCAGTTACCTTTCGCCTACAAATATACAGTTGGTTTTCCTGCTCTCCTTCCCCCTACCACGACCCCTCCCCTTATCCTCTTTCCCCCCTTTCTGCCCTAACCCCATTTTCAAGACTGTTTATGGGACACTACTGTGCGCAAATTAGCTGCCATGTTTTGTCCACAAATATACAGTCAATTCTCCTACTCTCCTATTTTTCTTGCTCCGACCCCTCCAACCCTGCTCTTGTTCCTGCCTGATTGTACAGCGCCTTGGAACGTCCTCTCGATGTGAAAAGCGCTATATAAATGTACATTTCGATTGAATTTTGATTGAACTATGTTTCTTATTAATTTCATCGTGCAAAGCGCTCCGAGATATTCCTTCTCCATTCCCCGTGCCACCAATCTAGAAAAGTTGCTGCAAGTTTCACAGGTACACGTTGGGTACACGAGCTGGAAAGACAATGCACAATTGCCGAGAGCTGTTTGTGGGAAAGATTTGGTGGCGGCAAAGGATCGTTCGATGGTTTGCTGCAGTTTGACTTTTGCTTTGGTATTTTTATCGTTGAGTGGATTTTATTTTTGGATTGACTTTGCGCTTGTGTGTTTTGTTTCTGTTTAATAATGCAGCATCCATGCCTGGGTATGAATGCTCGTTTTCTCTGTGAGCAGCACAACATGTCTGGTGACAATAAAGAGACACCTCTGAGCTATTTCAATCCGTTTCATTGTAGTAATAATAATAATATTATTTGATATAGCGCTTTTCACGTCTTCTAGACGTCTCAAAGCATTTCACAGAATATATTGTAGATTGAATTTCCTGCATATTTGTGGGCGAAACGCGGCAGCCAATTGCGCACAGCAGTGTCGCACCAACAATCATTGATTGAAATGAGCAATTATTTGGGGGGGGAATGATTATTATTAGATGTGTGGAGTAAGGAAACTTGCCCAAGGTTTCGCCCTGACCTGCCTGGATTTGGAAGAGGTCACGCTTATAAGGCAAGTGCTCTAACCACTGAGCTACAGGCTACATGTGGGAAGTTTTAACGCTGCATTGTCGGAAGTGCTACCCTTCAGATTAGACATGAATACTGAGGCTATGTCTGCCTGTTCAGGTGGATGTTAAAGATCCAAAAGCACGAAATGAGAAGGCAGTTTCTTCCAGTGTCCAACCTAATAAATTCCCCATTAAATTTGGTCACTCACTCCAATAGCTGTTTGTGGAGCATTGCTGGGCGCAAATGGACTGCTGTGTTTGCTAAACAAAATACACTTTGCAATAAATCCTGTGAAGCACTTCAAAACATCCTCCTGATGTGAAAGGCAGGCTCTATATTATTATTTGCAACCACTATGGAAAAAATGAATTCAATATTTAATTTGCATGAGAAACCTTCTGTGTGGGTGCAATAATTCCACTGAAATAAAAAAATAGATATTTCCTTGTAACACCGTTGAATAAAATAAAAACAACCCAGCGGTGATTGTATGTTTTCCAAATAATTACAGTTGTGTGAACAGGCGTCAGAATTATGAATAATGCATTAATAATAATATTATGAATGTACCACCTTTCATTTACTTTTTGTCGTACAATTTACTCAGAAATGTTTTTTTTCAGTAAAGCCTGCTCCACCTTCCTCTGTTACGCTGACTTACTCAACAGAAATGATGAGAATTCCTGGGAAGTGACCCTTTTTAGAGAAGGCAAACATTTCTCAAAATGCACAAGCAGCAGGGGTCTCAGCCCCCTGAACTGACGGACAGTAACCATACATCCTTAACGGTAATGTCGGAAACAATGGTACAGTGTATGGTACAGTGTGCAAGATGCAGTGCCTTTGACAATGCCGTGCTCCCCCAGTAATATGCAGAGAAGGAAACATGACCATATTGTCAGTGCTATACGCTCCTTCATGTTTCATTCTCCGTAATCAATATCCCGCTTTGTGAAAACAAAACTCCATTAATTCCCTAGCGTGAGTGCAATATTGTATATTCAGCAGTTTTGAGTTTTGTCTTTGCTGTGGTTACGTTTGTGCTCAGACTCACATTGATAACCCGATCACGAGCGAGACATATATACTTGTATTATGCAGCTGGTTTGGCTTCATTGATGAGTGAGGAAGAGGGGAGGGAGTGATGCTGTCCTTACGTGAACTTCTTGATCACACTAGACATTCCCTAGTCTAGGATGACACTCCATTGTAGCGATGGGGGACATTGCATTACCAGAGATGTTGCATTTTCAGAGATGCCACCCTTCGGATAATTTGTTAAACTGAGCCCGCTGTCTGCCTCTTTATTTGGATGCATCCCTGGTGCGAGTCGAAAAAAGAACTGAGTTTCTCTCTCACGGTTTCCTGGCCAAGAAACTCACAAATAAAGTTACCCACTCACTTTGTGGCTGATTGTGTGGACGTGGCTGTAGAGGTTATATTGAAGGGTTATTTTTTTAATTTCATGCAAGGGGTATATTTAATTTTAATATTATATGGGTGACTCTGGCAGTACGATCATTTATTGCCTGAACTCTGGCTTCATTGGTAAGGTATTGCGGTTAGGTTTTGGGTGTCTGTCTGTATCACTAAATATGACATTTAGTATAACTTCCACCACCACAGCCCACTTTTGTTTGGAACATTTGAATCTCCCATTTGAATCTCCCATGCTTTAATACACTAATTAGTAGGAGGCTTCTGAATTTCCATTTCACTTAAATGGCTGCAATCTTGACAAGAGGGCTGAGAATATTCAGTGTACAAATGGAATATTTCCTTCAAACCTGTGGTGACTGACTGATTGCTGTCTATGAGGAATTTAGATTTTTCTCTCCATCTCTCCCTCTTTCAATTCTCTCTCTCTCACACACACACTCTCTCTCTCTCTCTGTGATTCGAGATCACCTTTGTTTTGTAAAAATCCTTTAATTAAAATCGAAGAAAGGAGTGAAACCTCTACATTAACCCAACATCAGTGCCATCAGCTCCTGGTGGAATAAAGATTACTCTGTCAAGCCAGTCTTTAGCAAAGAAGCGTCCATCGCAAGGAGTTTCTAAACCACACATCTTCTGGCTTTTGGTAGAGGTTGGAGCAACAAGGAAGAGTATGAAAGAGGAGATGCATAGAATGAGAACTCAAAGTTGCCTAAAAACGTCTTCAGAGTAGATCCTTTAATGTCAATGTGCGTAAACAGGCTTGTATTTTCCTCAAATCTTAGACATTTTTTATCAAATGTGGCAGAACTGTAAAAAATGCTTCTGTCCTGTCTGAATAATAATAATACTCCTTGCATTTTATATAGCACCTTATTGTGTCCTTGAGATGTCTGCAGTTGCTACACAGAATATATTGCAAAGTTAATTGACTGTGTATTTTGTGGGCAAAACAGCACAGCCAATTACCCTCAGAGTCCCACATAGAGTTGTGGGTTGAGTGACCAAATTAGCATTTATTTATTTACTTTTAAAGGGACTATTAGTCCCAGAAAGTGATCCACCAAACGACTGACAACCATTCACGTGGAAGATGTGTTTTCCCCCCTGCAATTCCTAAAAAGAAACGACTTCAAAATTTCCAATTGGATTGAAGAATCCCACACAATGTTAAATTTTAAGATACAAATGTGTTCCCAGCCAAAACGGGATGAAATTTCAGGCCAGATGTTTCAGAGCATGTTGAATTTGGCGCGTTCTGTATCAGTGTCTCTATTTTCAAGCTGTTTCTCTACAGTTTAAGAAACTATAGAGAGCTGGCTACAGAGTTAAAACTGAATACATTACGAATTCAACAATTTGCCAATTTGTTTTCCAATTTATCTTTCTCTAAAATGCCAAAAAATAGAGTAAGCTAAGCCGCAGATGGAATTTCTCCCCCATTGTTCCCTCAGCGACATAAACCTGAAGGTCTTGCTATCGTTGTTTGAGAATCACTCTTACAGCTAAAGCTTCTATGCGTGTTTGTATCTCAAGTGACAGGCCTGTCAGTGGCCGACTGCCTCCAAAGTAGCTTTGAGTGATTTCAGGATAAAGATTTTCAACCGCACCAGTGACATTAGTGGCCATGATGAAGAGTCAGGTTGAGCAATGAAGCCGCGTTGCAGGTGTCTTGAGCTGAGGAATGTGTGATTGAAGATGAGTATGTTTATTGCCAGTGGAAGTAGGGTTGCAACAGTCCCTGTAATGGACACAATTCATCTGGAGCTTGCTGCAGACAGGTAAACCTTTTCAATCCCTGACCTCATTCTCAAAGCCTCCTATTTCCTTCGCTCGCAATCAACCCTTGTGGTTCTCGTACAGCTGCCATTCCCGGCTTTCAGTGTTTCGTTGCTCAACTCGCCTGTTCATTTTCAGCTGAATTCATCTTGTGCAAGCCCTTTGAGACACCCTCCCTACGTGAAAGGTCCAACTGAAAATTGTCATCAGATTACCGCGTTACCAAGTACAAATTGATGCTGTTATTATCTTTCAGCCGCCGATGTTTTTTTTTTCCAGGCAGAATGTTGAAAGATGTATGTCAAAGACCTGAAATTTCTGGAAAGCAAAATATTGTGCTCGTGGTCTGAATGAGTTGAAGTCAGGAAGCTTCAGTTGTGGAATGATAATTCACGTTCAATTTTTTACTTCAAACCCGATCTCGTTTAACTACTGGTTTAGACTTCTTCTTTGGGTGCAGGCTGGATTATGTTGCTCAGCTATCCCCATGTCTTGCATCGTTTGCGTGTGAAAACGCAATGAAAAGCTTTCATAAATGGTGGTGGGTGGGGGGTGGGGTCACATCGCATCCGATGACTTAGATCAGGGTGGTATCAATTATATGTTAATAAATGATATGTGGTTGAATTAACCTTGAATGATTGCAATCGATTTCACTTTAAATGGTTCTCCCCACTCCAGTTTAGCTCCAACAGTACGGCGATTAATAGAGTATCAAAGGATGTTGCTGACAATTCAGTGCCTTGGGACGTCCTCCCGATGTGAAAGGCGCTATACAAGTGTAACTTTGCTGTTGTTGTTGTTGTGGAGTCCTGTAACTCAGTGGTTAGATACACCACCTTGTAAGCAAAAGACCTGGGTTCAATTCCCAGCAGGGTGAAACCTTGGGCGATTTTCCTGACTGCACACGCCTAATAATAGTCCCTCAAAGAAACAATAATAAATTGGTCATTTCCATCCACGACTGTTTGTGGGACAATGTTTGTACGTAATTGACTGCCGCGTTTCGCCCACAAATATACAGTCAATTCATTGCACAGTATATTCTGTGAAAGCGCTTTGAGACGTCCAGAAGATGTGAAAGACGCTCTATCAAATGCAAAGATTATCATTATTATTGTTGTATAACTGGCGGCCCACAGACTTGTTTCATCTGGTCCTGCCCTCCCTCCATTTCATCCTCCCCACCGATACCCTTCCTTATCCTCTAAATGATGTTGTAAATGCCCCATTACTCTACCCCACACGAAGAGCGCTGTATAAGCCCAGGTTGGTGTTGCGGTTGTTGTTGAATTGCACTTGTCACGCGTCAAAATGCTTCACAGGATTTACTGTAAAGGCAAGCAACTGTATTTTGGCCACAGTTACCACAACACCACAATTAAGTGATATTGTGCCAAATTATAGCCGAAATTCCATTCAGTATTGCAAGGCAGCACGTTTGTGGTCGATTTTCCTATTGACCCCGAACGCAATTTTACCCATTAGTTTCCTGAATATTTGATGCTGAAACATCATCTTGATTTACACAGCTCTATCCTAGCCATTGCCTTTGTTCTCTCCTCTCCATCCTCACCCCCCCCCCCCCCCCCACAAGCCCCCCCTCTCCCCAACTCACCCCCATACACACACACATAGACCAGAACAGAATTCAAACTGGTTTGTACATTATAAAACGCCTTAACAATTAAATAAGGTGCCTTTCATAGCATCGCTTTTGATAGGCATACAATAAATGCATTCTACATTAAATGAACTTGGATTGTGGGGTGGAGGGGAGGTGAAATAATTGCTCCCAAAACCATGCAGGTATTAACATTTTAAAACTTAAGTTCCCAAAGTCAATGGACTTTAATTGAACTGTACTTTATTTGGTGAATGAAAAAATGGTATTGTTATGCTTGGATATATTGTTGAATTAACCTTGAATGATTGCAATCTATTTAATGTTTCACTTTAAATGATTCTCCCCGCTCCAGTTTAGCTCGAATAGTACAACGATTAACACAGTATCAAAGGATGTTCCTGACAATTAACTGCACGAACACTGAGAACACACTCAACTTCGTGTGACACTTTCTGAAGCTAACGCTAATCAGTGACCCGATCAACCATACAGCCCAGTAAGAGTTCACAACTGGAATAGGTGCCAAATGTTGGAAGAGTGCTATGCCATCTGCGTTCAGAAGGGAATTGGATAGGACATCAGGGAGTAGCACTAGTGACATTTAAACTCGGAACACAGTGTTTATTTGGCAGCTGAGGCTTAAAATATGTAACCACAAGCACGAAAGGTGTGAAACTATGGCAGATTGTAAAGAAAAATCTGTTTGTGAACGAACCTCCTTCTCGTTCGATGTTGCCTTATGCACGCCTGTGGGTTATGCTAATTGTCGTGTAGGTTATGGAAATTCAGTCTGTATTAAAGTAGATTATGATAATTTGAAAAGGTTTTGTACACGTGAAAACGTTGCAATGGGACACTGCGAGCATTCAATTTCAATTTTCCTTCTTGTAAAATGAGTAGAAAGATTTTCGAGTGTTTGATTATCAGCAGGGCTGTTTTCTGACGTGAAATGACAAAGCCTAGTTGTTCCCATCGCTCTGTACTTAAAGGTTTATTGAAATCAATATAAAGTGCATCATTTCTTGTTTGCGTTTCTCTAATCTCAGCCATAATTTGTGGTTACACGTTGTTGAAGTAACCCATTTGCCAAGTGCTGACTTCTTTTGCTAAATGAATTGAAGCACAAACATTTACTGATTTCCCCCCACCCCCACCAAAAGAAAATCGTTAGTCCTGAAGATCAGTAATAAGCTGTAAGTAACTGCTTTAATACTGCAGCCTATAAAATGCCCTGACATTATATAAGCTACAACAATCACATTCCTCTCTAACTCTCACCCCCCTCTTTATCTGTCTTCCTCAAATCCTGCCTCAAATCATACCTCTTCAAACATGCCTATGAGTCGTATTCTTGTTATATCACCCTAGTTTACATCAGTACTAGTGTATCGTTATTTCACACCTTGACCATATAAAACTGTTCTAACGGTTATGCAATCTCACACAATCCCACTCATGTCTCTCGCGACAGAAGAAATAGCTACTACTGCAGAACATTGGCAGCTTTTTTTTTCTTCCCTTTCCTTTGAGAGAGCAGCCAGGAATAAACTACAGTAGCCCTGTCACATTCATACTGTTCACATCAATACCAGCCTCGTCCCACCACTCTCTAAGTAACTCTGGGGGAAGAAGCCTTCACATCCTCCTACCTGCAGTATAAATAATTCATGGAGATGTCACGCTGATTCATTGAAGTTGGAATATTAGCGCAGATGCAAAAGAACAACAGAAAGCATGGTTTTGTATGCAACAAAAGTAGAGAACACAGAATTATTGTTGTCTTTGAACCGAAGACTGCAAAATGCTTATTTCCAAATCTGTTTTATATTTTTCGACGGGGTCATCTTGTGGGCTGCCCATTTATCCAGAAAATGCAGCGCAGGATCACAGGGAAGTTGGAGGGAAAACTTTATTGATTAAATATTCAACAAAACTTTTTTAATCTCTTTACATCAATTATCAATAGCATATGGGTTAGCACACTCACCTCGCAAGCGAGAGGACCTGGGTTCGATTCGTGGGCAGAGCCCGAAACCGTCAGTAAGTTTCCTGACTCCACAACCTCTGTTCAGCACTCTGTTGGAGTTGTTTATCTGGCAGTAAGTAGGAACCCGGTTGTTAATCGATTGGCGGATCGCTTTCCGGGGGCAATAATCCCAAAATAAATAAATAATTTGGTCACTCTATCCATGACTGTTTATGGGACACTGCTGTGCGCAATTAGCTGCCACATTTCTCTCACAAAATTTACAGTCAACCCCCCACTTGCAGAGAATTCTGTGAAACAATTTGAGACTCCTCAACTAAATATCTATTCATCTCCCTTTTTAGCATCCCAATTAGTTTGTGACTCGACAATCTTCTGGAACACTGCGATGTATGTTCTCCCAACTCTTTGTGTGCAGAATAGTACCTCTCAGATCTTGCTTATCTCCAGCCTGCTCTGATTTCTGAGTTCACCTCCCTCCCTTGACAGTGCTGTCTTTTTCTTAACAAAAAAACATGAGTGTGTGTCACCTTGGTACTCTCGATTTCTACATGGTGCAGGTGTAATGCTGGAGGTGAAATCTTCCACTATACAATTTGCCAACCATTCTGCCCCCAAAACTGATAATTACACATGCCAAAGGGAGCCTGTGGCAAAGTCAATCAATGGTATAAATATTTTAAAAGGTTGAATGCAGCCGAGGTAATTTTTTAGGCGAGATTCAGCACAACTAAGTCTTGTCAACAGCTGCGATTGATTTCCTATCTCTGTTTTCACTAATAATTTGGACTTTTCCTGCATTCGCGAAAGATCAGCCAGCTGCGGCCCTCTGCTGGGAGTGGGCGTCTCACCAGCGATTGATATGAGTGCTGGTGTTCGGGGATAGTAGCTGCAATGTACAAATAGACCTTGCTTCATGTTGCTTCGGTCAACGTTGTTTCGTTAATATGTTGCTGATACATAGGGGGACATATATTCATTTAACATCGCGACATTTGCTATTACGTCTCGTTGGTGCGGTTGGAAATGAACTACTTTGGGTAGCGTAGACACGCATAGATGATGAACATCCTGTATTCTTGCACTTGTTTGTTTACCGTCGTTTTGCTTAAAAGTTGTGTTTGCAAACACAACTGCGACATTAAGTGAGGACTAAGTGAAGAGGTGAAGACCGAGATTGATGCTCATCCACTCTCACTGTCCAGTGAGAGTGGATGAGCCAGAGACCACTCGACTCTGAATCACACGGGCCAAGATCCACCTTTGAAATCACTTTATCTACGCTAACTCTCTAGTGCAATACTGGGGGGGCGGTTAGTCCTGCATTGTCAAAGGTGCTGTCCTTCGCTTGAGAAATTCAACCAAACTCCCTTCTACCTGTGCAGTGTCTTGGACGTTTTCCCGATGTGAAAGGCGCTGTACAAATGTAATTTTGTTTTTGTTGTTTGCACGTGGATGTTGAAGATCCCGCGTAACATTACGTGAAAAGGGAAGGGATTTCCCTCCCAGTTGCCTGGCCAATAATCTTACGGATAGAAGTGGGTCACTTATAACAACGACTACAACTTGAAGCGCTTACTAGACCGGTGGTTAGCAAGGTGTCTCTGTGCGCAAATTGGCTGCTGCCTTTGCCTGTAACACACACAATCCTAGTATTTTACAGGAAAATCTTTCGACAAGCGTGCAGACGTGATAAGACACTGTGTCAAATGCAAACATTACAATGTTATTCAGTCCATCTTTTACTCTGATAATGTTATGAGCACCCCGCTGTTAAAATGACTGTAATAAACAAGGAAAAAAAACACAGTGAGATCGTGAAAGCGAGATCACCATGGAAGCCCTCAGCAGACAAGGCCGAGTTAGAATTTGCTCCAAAGTAAATAGATGGGAATCAGATGGTGTTAATGATAGGATTCACAACTTGGTTAGTTCCCATTATACCCGAAACATAAACACAAGGTCGGGATTTAGTCATCTGAGCGGTATTGAAGCTTACATGCTTGATCAGGCAAAGCCAACTCTGATCTGTTCACAGTTCATCTCAAGATAGGTTTTGATTTCTAGAGCATCGCAGGCAATGAAAGCGCATTGAAACCGTCTCTTAAGACTGTCTCCAGACACACACACACACACACTCACACAGTGCTCAGAGACTGGCTGACCTAATTTTGTTTACCTGCCAATAGCACCCCACTCCATCAAATAGGTTTGGTTACACTTTAGGAGCATGGTTAGTGACAAGCAATGTATAAACAAGTTCATGCTCTTTAGCCAAAGCAAAACATGTGATGAAGGTTTGCAAAGTTCTTTTCAGTAATAATAAAAGGAATCATTTTTATATTTCATATAGTGCCTTTTCACGTCAAGAGGATGTCTCAAAGCACTCCATAGATGCACTATAAAGTATAGCGACTGTATTTTATAGACAAATGCAAAAAGAGTGCCTTTATAACAACAAAGCGTATTTATATCGTGCTTCGAGTGAGCGGTACTTTCACAGAACGCCTGTCAGTGGTGATCTGGGAGAAAGAGGAAGGGACTGTAGACACAGTCGAAAAGGAAGATTTTCAGGTGCAATCTGAAGATGGGTATAGAGCTTGTTTAAGTACAAATGTTGTACTGCCCTTTGAGACATTTCAATAAAATGAAGCTTATATCAAATGTAAGAATTATTATGATAGAATATGCATTCCATATACTGATGTGCTGAACATGTATTTATTTGGCAGAAGGCGTGCTTTAAGATTTAGCTCAAATACAGAAAAAAATCTTCCCTGCACCACTTTGAGCTTTGTGGCATCGAACCCAGAACTGCTGCTGGAGACATAGCCAGAAAGAGAGGAAAGTAGACTTCATCTTCGTTCAGCTAATGTAATTTGCAGCAGAGCGCTACTGCTGATTGACTCATTATAAAATGCCCAATCCTGTGCTGCGTATCATTAATAAGAGATTGTGTCCGAGTGCTTTTAAACGATTGTACTGTTGATCAGAAACGCTAAGAGTAAATGTGTCGCTCAGTAAAATAACAGCAGCTTTAACAAACATCTACGGTCTTGCCAAAGTGATACTTTGGGGGATAATCCATTTAACCAGTGACATTAGAGGCAAACAGACTGTTGACCTCGCGCAATAAAAGCTAAAGGATTTACCTGCACTGTTAAAATGTTTGTTACATTTTAAAAATTTTGACCGTTAGACTCCAGGGAAATCGTTGTCTCACTGATGTTTCAGTGCGGTGTCGGCAGCGCTGTAATTGTCGTGGGCGCTGTCTTCTCAGTGAGATGTTCAGAAGAGGTCCCATCTGCCTGTTTGGGTAGACGTTGACAATCCCATGGCACAACTGGAAAAGAACCAGGGATTTTCTCCCTGTGTCCTGGCTCTTATCTTTCTCCTGTGTGTAAAAAAAATGAGTTGTTGACTTTGTGGCTGTTTGAGGGACACTGTTGGGGGAATTGAGGCTATGCACTCTTGATGTAATTTTGCGCAAGGAAGTAAACAGGACACAACTATTTCTCTTGAGTTGTGCAGTATCAAGTGGAATAAAACAAAGGATACCAGTCAGCTGAGCAACATGATCTACAGTATGTCGCTTTGCTTCATGTCACTTCCCATGCAGATGTAGTCAGTCGGGTTGAATACACAGACGTGACATTTAGCACAGTTTCTCTTGCGGTTCACTCTTTCTCTGGCTTTGAGTGTACAAAAGTCATAAACATTGACCTTCTCGTCTTGGGGATGTAACTTGGAAGCAGTGAAAGCCTTGTAATGTCATAACATTTCACAGCCTAACACAATTATCACAGAAGCCAGAGACAGCAAAGCACTTTATTTCACAATACATCTTGCTTATTAAAATGTTTCTCGATTACACAGAACATTAGTTGTCTGAGCAGGGCCTATGCAAGCCATCAGGATCCCAACACTGGCTCAGGCACTGCCAGGCAGGGTTTTATAATGTATATAATTTACATCAGACCATCTTTGCAAATTAGATTCATTATTTATGATCACCTTTCAAGTTCAATGCAAATCATACCAGTTAGCGCAGTTGCAGAGATTAGGAACCAGCTTTAATAACCTTTTCAAAAGCAATTAAGTGCTTTTAAGTGAAGCTGGAAATGAAAAATAAACTGCATGTTGTTGAGATGAAATTTCACTTGGGTCCAGATTTAATGTTTTCACATCAAACTATCATAGGAATCCTATAGGGTAGAGGTTAACGCATTTGATTCCCAGACAGGGCAAAACCTTAGGCATGTTTCTTTACTCCACACACCTCTGTTTATCCAGCAGTAAGTAGAAATCAGTGGTAAGATGATCGGTAGATGGCTTTCTGGGGAAAAGAATTCCACACAAAAAAATTAATCACTCAATCCTCGAGTGTTTGTTGAACACCGTTGTGTTTCACCCACAAAATACAATTATATTCTGTGAAGTGAAGTGCTTTGAGACGTCTCAATGGCTTGATAAGGCGCTATATCAAATGCAAGGATTATTATGATTATTATTATTCATCATGGGTAGACGTTTCCTTTTTAAATTGTTTTTTGGTAGGGGGAAAAGAAATGGGAGAGAAAAAATAGTTTGTTTTGGAACAGCAGTGTTTCTGCTTTTTAGATGTAGCAAATTACATCAGACTAAATGGTTAGCTCCCAGTAGATTGCAAGGGAAACCTGATTCAAGTACTTCAGATGAAGACATAACAGTACAAACCCTACAAAACTACTGGTTTCTTTTCTTCAGCGATCTGCCAAAATACCTTGGTGTCTAATAACCTTTATGAATACGTCTGTCACTTTTGAAATGAACAACAGTTAGCGCAGCAGGATAACCACTAATTTTATCTGAGCGGTTATTTCTAGGGAATATGTTTCAAGGAGTGTAGGCAGCTCATCTGTATCTTTGCTATGTACAAATTTATTTGATGTGTTCAAATTTGTTACATAAATATTGTGCTCACTTCCGAACGTTGAAGGCTGTTAAATAATAAGCTGAAATCATCTGATTTAGTCAATTATTTTCCCATATGGGGGTAATTTAGGCATAATTGGTTGATGGCTTTGCATTCCTCAAAATATGCGTGGCTTTATCTGTCGCTGTTGCACCTACAATTGCAATGAATATTTAGTTTGCAAGATCGTATTGTCTTAACATTGTAAAATTGCGCAGAATTAGTGGACAATTTGTAAATCCAGTCTTTATTTGAAAGCTGCTTGATTCTGCTTGAGAATGACATCGAAGGTGAGATTCACTGAGATTTATAACCTTGTATCACAGAAAACAATTGCAATGCACTTTTTAATAAATAAATTCCAGCCCCCCAACCCCCACTCCCCACACTTTCTCTTTAACTCATAAAATCACAATGTTAGTTTGGATGAAGCAGCCCGGCATCCCATCTGATCTCATCCCTCCAGGACACACATTCCACCATCGCAGCATCAAGCTGCTTTTTAAATGAGTCCCAGCGTGCTGGCTTCAACTACTCTTCATAGCAACCTGCTCAGGCGTTAATTACCCACTGAGTAAAGATAACTCTCCCGGTATCTATCCTGAAGCTGCCCTTTACACCTCTAAACCTTTGCCGGCCTATTCTGCTGTCTTGGTGAATCTTAAGCTACTGTTCCACATTTACTTTTTCAACCCCATTTATACATGTTTTTACCTCTATCACATTCCATTTGAAACATTTTCCCTTAATACTAAAGAGCCCTACCTTGTTAAATCGTTGCTCATTGGAATAAGTCTGAATTTGGAAGAGTTGACTCCGTGCCACATTCTCTTCACCTTGCTCCTTCTTTCTGTCTCTGTCTCTCTCCCTACCTTCGAAACCCTATTAAAAAGAAACCTTGATCATATCTTTGTTCATTGTCCCTGTTCTATCACCCTGGTCAAGAATTCCTATGAAACTTGTTGAGATGGTCACACAGCCCTCGATAAGTGCTGATACTTTGCTGTTGTGAATCGCAGTCTGTATTTCTCACATGCAGAACATTGGGGCTTTGAAGATTCTATCACAAAACAAAAGATGGAAGGATTTGCAACATGTGAAGTTGCTGCTTCGACGCTCATTTCTGGTGGGCATAGTTTCAATTACAGAGAAATTTGCTTCATTTGCAGAGAAATTTGCTCCGTGTACATTATCTTTACCCTTCATGGCTACTGTTGCCATCATGATTCTCTGCAGACCAGCAAACCTGCCTTGGCCTCCATTGCCATAGAGCTTTGCTCTGGCCTCATCATTTGGTGTCTGTTCAATTTGAATTTGCTGTTCCGTTTCAATGTGGCTGTTGGAGGATCCAGGGTGTTCTCACAAAGCAAATGCTAAATTTTTAATTTCATTCTCTAATTCGGCAGGCATTCAATCTTTTTTTTTAATATGATGCATAAGATATGATTCGTCCCTATAGATGGCCCTCAGCCGTTTCCCAAATAATGGAGTCAGTCGCTTAACGCACATCATTTAAATGAAGAAATGATTCCTGAAGTTGAGTAATACATGTTGAGTCTTATAAAAGAGGCTCATTTAATTTCTATCTGGTGGATTTATGAAGGTTTGAGTGTAATACCAGATCTATATAAACAGGAGCCTGCTCTGATGTACTGATCACATTTTTTTTGAATTGATGGTATCTGTAAACCTGTTTCTCCTGAGATGCAACAATCACATCTCATCTCACGCAATAAGAATGAGCCGAGGATGGAAATGAACATTTTCTGTGTCCTGAAAGAAAAGTACTGTACTGCACAAATCAGCAAAGGAATCGATATCTAGGTGATCCATTCAGAATTAGATCTTTTATTGCGTTCAGCTATGCAATGGTTCATATCAGAATGGGTTTGTAAATTATTCATCTCAGGACAAAGTTGAGATTAATTTACTTCCCCTCAACTATGATGAATTAGGATTTTGGGGGCCACAAGAATGTCTCAAAGTGCTTTACAGGATTTATTGTGAAGCCGAGTGACTGTGTACTGTGACAGCAATTTAATGTCTCAGAAACAGCCATGAAGTGTGTGACCAATTTTATCTGGGGGGATTCTTAGGCAGGACACTGGGAGAGAGAAACTCCCTTGTCTATTCCAATAGTGCCATGGGATCTTTAACGTCCTCCTGAACAGGCAGACGACACCTTGATTGAACGTGCCTTCTGACCCACGATGCAGCAATCCCCGACATTTCCAGGCAGGGCAAAACCTTGGGCAAGTTTTATTACTCCTTACGCCTGATAATAATCCCTCAAATAAAACAATAATGAAAAAATTGGTTGTTTCAATCCATGGCTGTTTATGGGACACTGCTTGGCACAATTGGCTGCCATGTTTTTCCCACAAATAAACAGTCAATTCACTTTACAGTATATTCTGTGAAGCGCTTTGAGATGTCTAGAAGACACGAAAAGCTGTATACCAAAATGCAAGGATTATCATTATTATAATACAATCAACCCTTGCTGCGACTTTCTCGACTGCGAATTCGCCTATACGCGAAGATATAAATATGGCACATTTTTGTGTAACGCGAGTAAAATTTGTTTATCTGCGCTGGCTGGCCCAGCGCGCACACACATTTGAGCAGACGCCGGCAGCTCCCAACTCTAAGTCTGATTATTCCTTGGCTGGTGGGCCCCGCGCGCATGCGCATTCGGGAGGACGCCGACCCCGTGCGCAATGCACACTTGGGAAGACTCTGAGATGCCGTCTGGCATGGAGGGCGCTATATAGATCAAAGTTGTTGTTGTTGTTGAGGACGCCGCCAGCTCCCGCTCCCTCGGAGCAACCTGATGGCATGGCCTGGTAAACAGAAGAGATAGAGAGAGAAAGAGAGAGAGTCTCCTCACACTTCCAGGACCAAAGGTAAAATAATTTAACAAGCTGTAACAATGCAAGGTGCTGTTTTATTGTCTCCAGTGAGTCAGTGAGAGCGGGGAGTGACGAGCGGGCCAGTTGGCTGTAGCCCGCCTCAGTACGTACCTTGTGTTGGTCGAGTGTGGGATGTGCTTGGAGGCTTGAGGTTGGACAGTCTGTGGATGGATTCCCCTAACCCCCTTTTTCCCATTACTTATTAAGCTTATGCAATTTTACCAAGGGCGCTGTTTTCCAGGAACGTAAACTCCCTCGTTCGGCAAGGGTCTACTGTACCTCTTTAGCATCATTACCTAAATAGACACAAAAATAGAATAGAGACATGAATCCCTTTTGTACTTGTTTATGCCTCGAGATGATCCCCTCTGAATCATCTTCTCTCAATACTGAAGCGCCAAGAGCATTTTACAGCAAAGAAAATCTTGTGAGATGTTTTTGTCAATGTGATCAAGAGGTATATAAAACTCACAGATTATTATTACAGTTATAATTGTTCTAAATTCCTCTTGATATTTCCACAGAATTGTGATGTGCACTATAACCTAATTTTCCCTGTTAATTAACGGAATAACACTTTCAGGTGATGTGTTTAGCATGTTTGTGCCAATGGAACACAGAAGGTGAGGTGCTGTTACTTTCTGAATGAAACGGAAAGGTGGAAAGTTGGTCAGGGGAGTATGGGGAGGGGGAAAATAAATACCCACTTTGCGCCCAAGGCTTTGCCCACATCTGCTCCTTGCAGTGTCCTTGGAACTATTTTTAGTTGTTGTAAAAATCTCAGGATGGGGACGGGAATAGAACTCACTCATATGGACCTCAAGGCTTGGACGTGACCTGAATTGTGTGGGCTGGCATGAAGCTGGGAAGGATAACATTAACCCTTAGACTGCTGTATCTGCCGGGAAATCACCAAGATGATTTTCCAAAAGGGTGAGCTCAAACAAGACAAAAGGCTTTCTTCCTCTGAACCTCTGTTGTGCACAACTGTGTTAGTCTGCAAAATTTGTGGTCACTGATTATGCTTCACAGTGTATTCCATGAAGCGCTTTGAGACGTCCTCCTGAACCGAAAGGCGCTGTGTCAAATGTAAGGATTATTACTGGGTCTGGCCTCCTCCTTGTCCCCTGAATCCTCCGTTCCACCGTCAGCAGCCGTGCCTTCAGCCACTATGCCCTGAGGCTCTGGAACTCCCTTTCTCACTCTCTTCACCTAACCCCCTCTTTTCCTATTTTCAGGTCACGCCTAAAGACCCTTGTTTTCGACTGCGCTTTTGGTCATTTTTATCCTCCTCCCCCTGGCTCAGCCCCGGGATCCGTTATTGTGAAGCGCTCTGAGACGCTATCTGGCATGGAGGGCTCTGTATAAATCCAAGTTGTTGTTATTATTATTTTAGATTTAGTGCTAAGTGAAGTGTTAGCTTTGTGGAGTTCACAAGAGAAGTTTGGTCGAAGAATATCCTTGAATCGAATTGATCCCATGCCTCCATACCACCCGCTCTCGCATCAAGTTGTCTCAGCCTCTCGCACTATTCCTCATGTCCAATCTTCTGCGTCAACCTCTGTCTGTTGCTTTAACAGAAGAGGTCTATGCCACAAGTGTTGCAGAAGCAGAAAGCTCCTAAATAGTGTATTTTGGATAGGAATTGAAGGGGAGGTGATTTGGGCTTAAAAAAGAGTTGACCTTCATGCCATTCGGTCGAAAGATATGTGGATTGTGCTCTGAATGAACGGGGGGTGGGGATGGGGAGACGGGAGGAACGGTCTGGTGGTGAGCAATGTTTCAGAATAAAGAAAAGTCAATGGAAGCCAGACACACCATTAAGAGCACAAAATGAATTCTTTACCCACTCAAATTCCATCCTAGCAGTAAGTAATTTCATCAGAAAGAGTCAGCACATAATCGAGTTCATAATGTGACCCACAGCATAAAGTAGCAGAGTTGCATCTGTCATATGAATCAGCCCTATGACTGGAGGCATAAATTTAATTTAAATTGATTGCTAGCATATTTCAGGAGCCTGATTTACTGCCAATGCTTCTCAGAGATTGACCCTCACATAAGGGCAATCGGTTTGCATATTCTGGGACTTGGAATAAAACATGATTGCAGGAAACCTTTAATGTGTTAGAACAATTCAAAAGAATGTAACGCTACTCTTATTCTGGAATTGTCCTAGTCTCGCAATCTAATGCTTATATAAAAATAATCCTTGCACTTGGTATGGCACCTTATCACATCATCGAGACGTCTCAGAGCGCCTCACAGGATACACTGTAAAATGATGTGACTGTGCGTGTATTTTGTGGGCAATTGAGGTGACAAGGGGCTAAATTACACAGTACTTGGTAGATACTAATAGTCTCTGATTTGGCCCATTTGTCCTGACGTCCCAGGTAACAATCCTTCATATAAATTGACTATTCCCCCTTCACTTTGCAGTATATACTGTGAAGCACTTAGATGTGATAAGGTTCTATAACGCAAGGATTATTATTATTATTATTATTATTATTGCTGTATGTAAGACTTCACTGAGTGCAAAATGGCAAACGACATCGAGAGATAGTTTTGACATTGTATCAAATGGCAAGGATTATTTTTTATTACAATAAAAGATTACTATGAAAAGCTGGCTCATGATTGACTATCAATCTATTTAAAAGTGGATAAAGATGATGATTTAGATAAATCTCTGTGGCCTTGAATCAAACTTTGCAATTATTTATCAAAGCAGTCTTACATGTCGGTATTTTGAGTGCAAAGTACTTAATGCCTTGATGTGTTTCACATGCTTATTTCCTTGATTTTCACATCTACTTGCAGCAGAAATCTCTATTTAAAGGGTCAGTCTGTGAAGTTGAAAATTAGGTCTGCCTAGACTTGAGGAACTTGCCAGAATCTGCTCTGTCTCCAGGTTTCAATTTACTGCTAAGTGAACAGAGGCGAGTGGAGTAAGGAAACTTGCTGAAGGTTTCGTCCTTCCTGGTAATTGAACCCAGGGCTCTTGCATGCGAGGCAAGTGCTCTAACC
This sequence comes from Hydrolagus colliei, assembly GCA_035084275.1. Lineage (NCBI taxonomy): Eukaryota > Metazoa > Chordata > Chondrichthyes > Chimaeriformes > Chimaeridae > Hydrolagus > Hydrolagus colliei. The sequence continues at coordinate 11,266,771 of CM068753.1, forward strand.
TTTCCTCTTTCAGGGCTCCAACGTTCTGCCGTGGAGCTGCATGTTTCGCTTGATATCAAACCCGCTTCCCTCTACGTAGCTGAAACTCGATAATAAGCGAAAGCAATCTTTGCATCGGATGCAGAGCCTTTCATTTCCGGAGGCCATTTCAAAAGTGCTTCACAAGATATACTGCAAAGTGTAGTAACTGTAGTGATTTGTAGGCAACATAGAAGACCATTGGTGAGGCTATGGTAGATTCTGATGCCAGGAGATTGTCTATCCCACATGTCTCACACCTGAGCAAGTGTCAGATCTCAAATTAAAACTTCAGGTGCTTCAATGCCCTTGGGTAAAGCTAGATGCACATCCAACATCCAAGAACGAGAATATCAAATATACTTAAAAATGGCTTAGTTTGTCTGATGATCCAACTTGAAGTATGCATCTGTAGCCATGGCGATGTGACATTTGGCTTCTACTTTTCCTCATCTTCTCGGCGTTCGTTAAGTTTCAGGAGCTGATGAGCGCTCGCCCTGTCAAGCAGTAATTCCTCAGAGTTCTGTTGACGCTGGGTGGGATTGCGGGAATCATATCCGAGCCAGTGGAGAGTTACAAGGCAGCTGGCTGTCGAAGGAAACGAAGAAAAAATAACATTGACGTGTCGGAGAGTCTCTCCTTCCAAAAAAAAAGCATTTTGAACAGCCTTCAAGGCAAAGACCTATTCTCTCTCCTCACAGTACACAAACATCACAACAACTGGATGAATGAATACAGCGACTGGTGAAAGATTGCACAGGATGCGGGTTTCTTTCTCTGGAGATGAGATGATTGAGAGGGGACCTGCTTGAGGGGTTTTAAAATTATGGAAGGTTTCGATAAAGAGGATGTTGATGGGCTGTTTCCACTTGTTGGGTAAGTCCAATACTGGAGGCGTAAATATAGTAAAGCCAGCAGCAGATCCCATAGGGAGTTTTGGAGGAGCATCTTCACACAGGGGGTGGTGAGAATGTAGAACTCACTGTCGGAAACTGTGCTTGAAGCAAAATAGCATCAACGTATTTAAGACGAGAATTGATACGCACATGAGGGAGAAGGGAATAGAGGGGAATAATGGTGTCTCATGTGGAGGATAAACACTGACACTAATTTGTTGGGCTGAAAATGGTCTGCTTCTGTGCGTATCACAATATAATTCTATAATGCTCAGCTTCAACTAGCAGCGAGGAGCCAAGTCCCTAGCTGTTCCCAGTCTTATAAATTCAGTTGCTTCGTTAGTTTCTCCATTGAGAGATTGCACTATTTGATTGACACTTGTTTTGGAAGAAGTTGGAGATGAGAAGATTTGTTTTCCGCATTGAACTGAGTAAAGCGCCAGGAATGAGCACTGGGCTAAACATTAAGCTTGCAACTGATCTCAACTCGGTCAGGTTTACATAACTTAATAATCCTTGCATGTGATGTAACGCCTTATCCTGTGTTCAAGACATCTCAAAATGCTTCACTGAATATACTGTAAAGTGAATTGACTACATTTTGTGGGCGAAATGTGGCACCCAATTGCGCACAACTGTGTCCCACAAACAGTTGTGGATTGAGTGACCAATTTCCTTTTATGTAGGAATAATTACCCCCAGAAAAGCGATCCACCAATCTAACAATCGGGTTTCTACTTACTGCTAGGTAAACAAAGGCAGGGGATTTACATAATTTACCAAACGTTTGCCAATTTGACTCAACTCGCTTGCTTTGAGGTTCTGAAATATTTTGCAATAAGGGTATACAGTTAACAGCATCTGAGTAATAAAACTAAAATATCCATCTGTGGATGTGTACTGCCACGTTGTAAATTACCTTGCTGTCTGTCCTGTCAATTTCCTAGGTGCCAACGTGGATTGATGCCAGAGTGTTGGAGCTTCAGACGCTAATTTTAGTCAGCAGTGGATCTGTTGTCTTGTGTACATCCATTTATTTGCAGTCGAGTGACAGAGAGTGCGTCAGTTTATCGACAAGGCAACATACAAAATAAATCTGTGAGAAATTTTTACGAATAAAATATATCACGTCATATCCAGTCTTCACTGTGACATGATAATAACTAGTAATGATAATCCTTGAATTTGATATAGCACCTAATCACCTTGTGGAGGCATCTCAAAGTGCTTCACAGAATATACTATTAAGTCAATTGACTATATTTCATGGGCAAATATTGTATATAATGTATATCGGATATTATATCCGATGTGTATTATATATTATGTGTATTGGCTGCCATATTTCGCCCACAAATATACAGTCAATTGATTTTATAGTATATTCTGTGAAGCGTTTTGAGACATGTACAAGAGTTGAAAAGCGCTATATCAAATGTAAGGATTATTATTATATAATTATCTGTTATACAATGTAAATGTCATTTTTCTTTTACTCTCTGCATCAGGAATAGCCAACTTAAGACCCACAGGTGCCTATTCTATGCTTGCGTAATGTTGCTAGTGGGCTGCAAATTAGCTATTCTCCTTCTAGACAGTGTCGGCTTGGCACAGAAAGGAGACATCACACAGTGCAACCATAGGACAACCCAGTAAAGGTAAGACTACTCTTTGAATTCACATGAAAAGACAGACATGGGTCTGCATAATGGATAGTGAAACATGCCTTCACTCAACTTTTCAGATATCGGCTGCATTTTCAAGCTCCTCGTCCCAATCCTCATAGATTCCCAACTTCTTCTGAAATGTTTTCCTTTGAAACCGACCCAGGTCTGTCTTTTCATGTGAATTCAAATAATATATAAAGAATCCTTAAGTTTATATAGCGCTTTCCACGTCTTATCGACGTCTCAAAGTGCTTCACGGAATACAACAAGGTTGGGACCAGAGCAGGGGGGGGAATAGTCCTTCAGATCAAGTGTCAGCTTTACTGGGTTGTCCTATGGTTGCACTGTGTGATGTCTCCTTTCTATGCCAAGTGGGCATGGTCGAGAAGGAGAATTTTAGAACAGAACATAACAGAAAGGCAGGGATGAGAAACGACAATCCAGCTCTTTGAAGTACATCTCTCTAGGGGCTACATTGAAAGAAGGAACCTGCAAAGGATTTTGAAGCCAGGGAGCACCTCATTCTGAAAAGTAAACCTATGATCCTGAACTACAATGTGGATATTTTCTTGGCATCTAAACACACATTGTGATGGGAAGCGGCTCATTCCCCGCAAACTGAGGTCAAATATAAAGCCTACAAACCAACTGCTCTCCATCACTGAGAAGTTTTACTCAGCAACCAGACCCCTGTTACCTGGATATCCCTCCCTTCACCCCTCTGCTTCATGCTTTTGGTCTGTTTTGAAGTCTAATCTTAAAACCTACCCCTTTAACCATTACTAGGATCACATTCCCCTTCTCTGCCCCTTGTAGCGCTTGCCTCACAAGCGAAAGACCTGTTTTGAATCCCCGACAGGTCGAAACCTTGGGCAACTTTCCTCAGTCCACGGTTGATAATTATCTCTCAAGAAAACAAAACAGTAATAAATTGGTCACTTCAATACACTGTGGGACACTGCTGGCTGCCGTGTTTCGCCCACAAATATATAGTTAATTCAGTTAATTTAGTTAATGTAGTTAATTCACTTTACAATGTACTGTGTGAAGCACCATGAGGCATCTAGAAGATGTGAAAAGCGCAATATCAAATGTAAGAATCATTATTATTATTGTTATGTTGTACATATCTGGCTCTGTGTTGCACCCAACCAAGCTGATTTGGCCCTCAATAATTGCCTTATTGAAAAGCGTGGAACCATTGCTCTCATTGTTCCACCCTGGATCACACTGGCAAGGCACCAACTGGACATAAAATCCATTGCAATCTATTGGGAGTAGTCCTGGGGCGAGCTGACACATGAGCAACACAAATATTGATGACCACAATAGCCATGGCTGTTACAGGATCACAGTGGGGTTGTTTCTACAAAGTCTTTTTGCATTAAAAGTCGTCTCAAGGTAACCTTTTCAATTGAGATGATGTATAGTACCGCCTTACATCCATGACTATTTCGTTTTGATATTTCTTCGATTTTTCATTCTTCTGGAAGCAAAAGCCACTGTCATCATTTCAATAGAAACGTCCTTCTTTGTTCAGTCAAGTAATTTGTGTTACTGCCTAATAAAAAAAAATAAAGTGTCTTCGCTTCAGAAAAGAATTTGACACATCAAGATCTCTACTTCGATATTGAGCTACACAGGGAAGACCTGAGCTAATGCATTTTCCCGCATAATTGTATTTTTCTTGGAGCAGACTGCATTGTCATTTGCGATTCATTTCTAAATATGAATTAATATTTAATGTTTCATTAATTAGTTAATAAGCAACCATAGAGAGCTCCAGGGAGGTACAGCCAACAAGGGGATGGAAGTTAGGACCAGAGTGTGGGGGGGTGGGTGAGGGGGTGGAATCAAAAAGATTTGTTATGCAGCGGCGAAATAATTATTACACAGGTAATTATTTTGTTTGGAGGTGACCTTGATACTGATGAGCAGCGATTGTATAGGACACAGATTTATTTTGAAGTCAGGCGATGCACAGCATGACTCAATGAAGTCCAACACTCATTAGATCTACAGAGACATTCGGAGACAGATAGAGCAGCGGTGGCTAGAGTGTTGTCTAGTCGTGGTTACACTTTTTACTTAGCGGATACCTTGGATTGTGATATCCTCACACTTCTTTCCTGCCAGTGGCCCCTTTTTCCGGCCTGAATCTCTCGTCAAGCACTACCTTGGCGAGATCATTCCACAATTAACTCTGGGTGCTGATCGAAGGCACCAGCGTATCATTTGTCTCCCGATTTTGAATTGTCTCCTTTATCTAAGAGTTACCGTATATGTCAGGTTCAATATCAATTATGTTGACCAATTCACTTTGGGATTGTCATCTTTTTCTTGATAACGTATCCTGTTGTTAATGACTGTATAGTTTCTGCTAAGCTGCATCATAGTTTCAGGGTGTGCTTGGAAAAGGACTATTTTATATGCTGCTCTGCGCCTTCTTTTACAGTACCACAAGCCTCTGACGTTTACACGCGACAGCGAAAAGACTTTTATCTTTTCACTTCTGTTTGCTTCATTGTCTCTTTCTATCGCCGCGAGTCCAATTGCAGTTATCACTGTGTCTTTGTGCTTTCATATCAGTGTAAGGTTGTCTGCAAAACAATGCTCTACATTAGCTCAGGTAGTTGAAGAGTCTCGTGAGCTGAGATAAATCCCTATCTGTTGGTTTGTGATAAAACATCCACGGAATAATGTCTCTGGCTATTGTGAAATCTTTCTAAAGCTGGAGGCATTGTAACACTGCAATAGAGCTGACTGTAGCAATGGTTCTCAGCAATATCTGGGCATTGATCTGTCATTATGTGTTAGCCTTGGTCAGTTCGGCGAGATTGAATGACCGACAATGACATTGTTCAATTTCCATGCGTTTTGTCCTCATCGCTTCGCATAACAGTAAATGATCTGATTGTTTGGACACCACTTGCAACGTGAAAACGTCTCAAACACCTCTCGGATTGTTGCTGTCAAGTTGTGACCGTGCATTACAAGACAAAATGGCAATTTATATAACCAAGGTCCCCAAAAGAAAACCATGAAGTGAAGTAGTCAGTTCAATCGAAATTGGTCACTTTCAATCCCCGACTGTTTGTGGGACACTGCTGTGCGCAATCGGTTGCCACGTTTTGCCCACAAAATACACATTTAATTCACTTGAAGTGCTTTGAGATGTCGAGAAGATGTGAAAGTGCTACATCAAATGCAAGAATTATTATTAGTAGTAGTATTATCTGCAGGAACCCAGGTCAGGGGAAATTCCCTTCTCTTTTCAAATAGTCATGCCATCTTTAGTGTCCAGTTGATCAGGTAGTCAGGGTTTTGTCTTCGCATCTCATCTAAAGGACAACACCTCCGACAATGCATTACACTGGAATGTCAGCCTGTATGTGCTCTGAGCGCAATACTCAATGACCTCAGTTGAGCTTAGTTGACAAATGACTTTGGATGAAACAAACGGGTAAGTTAATGCATGGTTTTGCCCCCTCATTCAACAACAACTTGCATTTAAATAGCTCCCTCCACGTCGGGCGGCGTCCTGGAACGCTTTAAAGTGCGAGTGCAAAGATAGTTAATGCCTTGATAGTGTTAACATTGCAACAATTTGGCAAAGTAATTTCAAATTGCTATCAAAGTTTCACTTTTAGCATTGGCACCATCCGTCTCTGCCTTGTTCCTCAGTGGAATTGAGTGACATGGAATGAAGCGTGAATTAATTCCACTTACTGCACATTGCTTCCTAGGATTTGGCATTGATAGTCTATCTGTGACTCAACCTGACCTGGCAAGGAAATATGATGGCCTTGCTTAGCCTAGATAGTAGTTACAGGGCTTGTGGATTTGAAAGCTCATTGCCAACTCTCGGTACATTAGTTCACACCAGCTTTTGAGCCCATCATTTACACAGAGCTTGGTCATTCACAGAATAAAATCTATTTTTAACGCAGCTTTGTATGCACTCTTTCAGTCTGTCTCTGAGAGCAGAGATATTGTGATAATATTATAATAAAATAACATAATAATAAAGTTAAAGCAGATAGACAATTCTTGCATGTGTTGAAGGCATGCAAATATACTGCAGTGTGAAAGTAACTCACATTACTCTCCTATAAAGGGTATAACAGCAATTCATTCGTAACTCACTGCCCACCACACTCCCAACATCATTCAACATTGCTCCATCACCCTCTTCAATTAAATTGTGCCTTGTTTGAAACAAGTGCTTTTCACATTTGAGCAACGAAAATAGCTTATTCTTCTTATGCTTGACAAAATGAATATAACATTCCAAAGATCTCTTAATGAAGTCTGCTCCTAAGAGTATTCCTAGCCCAAAACGTTTCCTAGAAAATGTACAGCACTGCAACAGACCCAACCAGTCCGATCCAGCATTTAGAACCCACACGAGCCTCCACTCATTCCTTACTCCCTCCCATACTCATATATTCCCCTCCCTTAAGTGAACATCTAGCTTCCTCTTGAAGGCGTCTAGATTGTTCAATTCAACCATTGCTTGATGCACAAATTCCCCAATCTCACTACATTCTGCGTGAAGTAAATTCTCTCCTAAATTCTCTTTCAGATCCGCTGGATGCTATCTTATATTTGTGTCCCCTGACTATCGATTTCCCCCAACCAATGGACACATCAGATCTGTGTTAACCTTATCAAACTCGTTTACAGTTTAAAAACGTACTAAAATTTCTCTTTGTTTTAAGGAGTTAACGAAGTGCTAATTGTTTTTGCTGCACGTGTCCATTACCATTTGAAAAGAGTGAAATCTTCTAACCTCTGTTTCTACTTAAAATATTACGTTTCAACTTGTGTCCTTCAGCTTGTTCTGTCCTTGTGGTTTGGTGTTAAGTAACCAAGTAATGTTTACACAATGTGTAGCATCCCATCCCTTTGAATACCTGGGTTGTGTCCCACTTCAAGAGAGAGCAAATTAAGATTTGTGAGCTTCTCATAATTTAAGAGCTGCAAATCTTAACAATTCACCTTTGCCCCTCGTTAATAATCCCTGCTCTCCACATAGTGACTTTCACGTCCGAATGATGTCTCAAAGCCTTTCAACCGAGTGTTACGGTCAGGCTGCATTGAAAATACTGTATACTTTTCTTGTCACTATGACATAAAGGGGCTGTGCAGAAGCAATGCAGAAGAGAGCGAAGTAATGATCCACATTGTGAGAGGAATGAGCTATAAGCCACAATTGGATCAGCTAGAGCTCTTGTGTCTTGAGAGTAAGTATCTCAGAGGCCATCTGATAGAGGTGTATAAATGAGAATGCGAATGTAAATCCAGAATGATACTTCAGGTTGCATCAAGACAGTGGAACAAGAGGACATAGGTTTAGTGTTGCAAAGAGCAGCGTCAGGACAGACACAAGAGCGTATTTCTTTACCCAGTGAGTAACGAATAGCATGTTGCCAGGAAAGGTGCCTGAAGCCAGGATGCTGGGACTTGTTTAAAATGTTTAAAGTGTGATGGGGGGAGGGTAGGGTGCGTGTTCTGGAAGGATGAGATCAGATGGGCTGATGGGCCTTCAGCCAAACAGCCCGATGTTGCACGTGTACAGACCCCCACCATTTGTCTGAGCCAGAAGCGAGAATGCGCCCGACTGTGTCAGGCTGTCACGTGGAAGAGCCTCAAACAGGCGGGCGCCTGGGAAGCAATCTCCTACAGTAATAGCTGGGAGATACACGTCAGGCTGCTTTGCGAGGCTGAGCTGAATCCCCCCAAACGTCATAGCTCAAGTCTTGACTCTAGCAGGCAGGTAATTTAATCCTTTAGAAACGGTGCCACTTTCACAAATACAGAGTCTCAAGCATTGATTGAAATTGTGGCTTGGACCAGGGTATAATCAAGGTGTAAATAGCTTAAAATAAGGATGCCACAGTTGATTACCATCCGCTAGTGAACTGGTGGAGAGTTGGCCTGCAGCACAAATGAAATTAACTGTTAGATCAACCTGAGGCCTTGGTTATTATACAGTACATACAAATTAAAATGCCATTGTGGATGGGAACCAGGAAAAATCACAGCGCTGTAGATACTATCACAAAACGATTGCCAGTTTTGATAAAGGAACAGGAGCAGGCGTTGGTTTCATTCGTTTGTGAATATGCAACCAGTGAAACACACCAAAGTTTGTGACTTGATTCATCGTGAAGCATCAGACGAAATGGGGATGAAATTCCGACTGGAGATTTACCCCTAATTTGTGCAGCATTTTAGAATTGGCAAATTCAGTGTTGAATCTAGTCTTCCAGCTTCAAAGTTGGTTTTCTGTAGCTCTCAGCAGTATTTACTTGCCTTAAGTAGGGTAAGTCAATTTATGGTGCTTTTGGCAAGATAGTAACTCAATTGGTAAGATTCTCGTCTCTGAATCAGACAGTTGGTGGGATCAAGCCCCACACCAGGACTTTGAGCTCACAGATGAGCCAGACAATCTAGTACAGTACTGTATAATGCTGGGAAAACTGCAATGTTGGAGGTGCTGTCCTTCAGATGAGACGTAAAACTGAGTCCCATGTTCATTAAAAGATCCCGTGAATTTTAATGCCAGTCTACTGTATACTATGTAGACATTCACTTCATTGCTCTGTATATGGGACAATGCAACACATAAATTGGCTGCCATGTTCACCCACAAATGCACAGTCACTACATTTGACAGTAATTCCTATGATGCCCTTTGTAGTGCAGTGTAAAGAACTGCACATATTGCTATTTTGCTATTGCTGTGCGTATGATTTTGGCCATCATCACACAGTAACTTTGATACTGTTGAATAATTGGGATCCTGATCCACAATGGAAACATCACCAGCTGCAGATGTATCGAGATTTGAATCACATTTGGGCAAAAATGATGATTGTGCCTCAAGAATGACCTGGGCTCGTTTCCCTCTGGACATTTGAACCCATAAATGAGCCTCTTCAGAATTAGTTTCCGCGGTGGAAGAAATAGGACTCGCCTGGGAGACTTCCACTCAATCATCTGCACCAATTCCAGGGCTGTACTTGAATTCTCACTTCCCCCACCTTGGGTTATCCAAACAAATGGGCCTTTAACAATTTCTCATTTAATATATTGGCCACTACGCTTGGGTAATCTTCAATCAATTTTTCCACAGGCAACTAAGGACACTGGATTTTTAAAAATGTATAATTTGGGTATTTACGCAAGAAGTCTTTCTTTTTGTGATGGAATTCAGTTCACACTGCTCCAGGTCAGTTGCGGTCAACTCACGATTATGTGTGGGACGTTTACTCAGTGATACGTTCCCTGGTTATTAGATTGCATGAGGCACAGCTGAAAGAGCGAGAGAGCACCATAATTATAACAGTTAATAAGATGAAAGATTGCTATGTCGCTATGGTTACATGTTTCTGTGTCCATATGTGCAAATCTACCAGTGTCAAAAAACACTGCCACTGGCTGGCTGAAGGTTTTCTAGACTAGAATTAATCTTTCATTGCAGCATGACCCGAAACAATACCCAAACAACCACAAGAAAATTACATTTGTATGGCGCCTTTCACGTCGAGAGGACGTCCCAAGGCACTGTACAGTTAGGTAGGGACAAGAGCAGGGGGGGGAGGGGTTGGGGCAGGATGAAGAAGAGTAGGAAAATTGATTGTATATTTGTGGGTGAAACGCGGCAGCCAAATTGCGCCCAGGAGCGTCCCATAAACAGTCATGGAAGTGGGGCCAGGGGAGAAAGGGGGAAAAGAGGGCAAGGGGGGGCGAGGGAGGGAAAGGTGGGGTGGGGTAAAGTCAGGGAGGAAGACAGCAATGTCCCCACAAATGGTATGAAGTCAGTGACACACTTTGTCTGGGGATTGTTGGCCAGGACACCATGAGAAACTCCCTTCTGTTTTTATTTGGTGCTGTGAGATCTCTAACATCTACCTGAGCAGACTTCAGTTTAACATCTCAATGGAAGGACAGCACCTCTTGACAATGACAGCCCTGGCACACTACTGTACTGGAGCTTTGGCGGAAACTGTGAATTTAAACGTTCAGACATGGAGCTCAAATCTGCAACCTTGTGACTCTTGAGACCAGAGCGCTCCCGACTGGGCCAGGCTGACACGCAGAGAATCAAAATCAGTCTAAAATATCAAATAATTGCGGAAGCAGTCAATGCAACTATTGAGTGACACAGTTTGGGAGATTAAACTGTAAAATGGTTCATTCAGAATGTCTCTCTGAAGAGAACTTTATCAAATTTGATGGTGGCACCATACTAATTAACCATAACACCAGCAGAGTCCAACAATCCTATATTTTTTTGAACAAAGTGAGGGAATGATGAAATTGAATGACAATTCCAGGGAATCATTGAATAATAGTCAGTAGATTCACTGTTTCCATATCACAGTAATTGGATATTGTTTGTCATTTTCATGCAGTAGAAATAATAAAGTACACTATCATATATCTTAAAATCAATCATCATTAAAATGCCATTAAAAACCATGATCGGTCGTAGAAAGAAAATCATTTATCACATCGGGGACTCGTTATGGATTCCAGATACAATGTGTCCTAGGATTTCCAAATTGTTAATCAGTGACTGTTAAACCCACAGAGGCTTTTAAAGGGATGCCACATTTACATCTCCACCTTGAGTACTGGAGTTGACGTGAAAACGATCATGAGAAAATAACATTCTGGGAAATATTTTTCAAAAATCATAGAGAAAGCGTAGTGGAACCTGGAGTCCTGTAGCTCAGTGGTTAGAGCACTCGCCTTGCAAGTGAGAGATCTGGTTCGATTCCAGACTGGCGAAACCTTGGGCACGTTTCCTTACTCTACACACCTCTGTTTACCTAGCAGTAAGTAGGAAGCCAGTTGTTAGTCGATTGGTAGATCACTTTTCTGTAGATAAAAATTGACTCAATCCACAATTGTTTGTGAAACACTGCTGTACACAATTGGCTGCCGCGTTTCGCCCACAAAACATGCAGTCTATTCACTTAACATTATATTCCATTTAAGTGTTTTGAGCCATCTCAAAGACTTGATAATGAGCTATATCAAATACAGGATTATTATAGGAAGTACAGTGGCTGGAAGTGTGAAAGCATAGACAGTGTTGATGCAATCCAACCTTTGTGAGGACACCAACAACAACTGGTAGGTATGGAGTGTACTGGTCATTATCTTCCAGAGTAGAAAAGGTTTAATTCTAAATAAATAGCCTATTGAGCTCCTGAAATTTCTCGGTAACTTCCATCCAGTTTTAACAAGTAATAAACTGCTGGATTATTGATTTGAAAAGCAAGATGCCCACCCATGTGTTGAAATAAAATGTGACTTTGTTTGCCCAACTAACGATGGAACGTGTCTTGTCCTAACCTTAAAATCTATTCCTTATCTTTTTCCAGTCTCTGCAATCTCCCCCAGCCCTTTACTACTGTCCATACTTTCTGCTGTATCAGCTCTTGTCCACTGCCCGGTCTAACTGCCTTTGTCCCACCATCAGCAGCTGAACCTTCAGGTACCATATACTTATGCTTGCAATTTGCCTCTTTGCCTAGTATTTCCTCTCCTGACCTTCACAAATTTCATACTGTTTATTCTCTCTGACTGTGCCTTTGGGCAATATCCTCCAATCCACCCTCCTTTACTCCCAGTTTGATGATACTCTTTATCATTGGCCAAGTACTTTAGGATGTTCATCATCTGTGAACAAGCTGCTATATACGTCTTATGTTTGGTGCTATATATACACACATATATATGTATATATATATAATGTGGTTTATGTGACTATGAAATGAAGCAACATATGCATGGTGCTTGATACAGATAGATGAATATTGAAGCATTGTGATTGCCTGTAAATGGCAATGATAATCACCCTTACATTTGATAAAACCTTTCATGTCAAGGGGATGTTTCAATGCGCGTATCCAGGATGTATTGTGAAATGTAGTGACTGTATTTTGTAGGCCAAATTCAGCAGCTAATTTGCACTCAGCAATGGTCAGTCACGTCACAGACTTGGAGTGAAAGCCTGATTTATATGTGGGGGATTGTTGGCCAGGTTCACTTGGAGAGAGAAACTCAATTTTCTTTTCAAATAGAGCCATGGATAGATCCATTTGAACACGACTCAGACGAGACACCATTTTAACATCTCATCCAAAGAATGGTACCATTGAATTCATCTACAGATATGTTTTGCCAACACAGGATAACGGAAATTCTCTCAGGTTCTCTATGACTCGAGGCAGGTGGCTGAGGAGATGTGTGGGAGGAGATGGGGGGACAAAATGGATTTGGATGAAATTACAACCTTCAAACTTAGAATAATGAATATTGACAGAAGGAAAACAACACAATTTGCATAATAATGTAGATTCAGACGACTGGATATGTAAATAAATGCTGAAATAGTGCTCCAGGATGTACAAGAATAACAAGCAGCCTTAATAAACCCCGCAAGGACTTGCCAATCCATCGCAGTGCACTTTGTTCATCTGCCCTTATGTAATTCTACTTATTACAGAGCCCAATAAAAATCATAATCCCTTATTTACATAGTTCCTAGTGTAAAGTAACATAAATTCAGACACGTTTTAATGTCCACTGAATACACAGAAAATAATGATCCTTGCGTCTGATATAGAAACGTCTCGAAAAATGTTGAGATATTTTGACACAGTGTCTCTAATGTTTGCAGTTCCTCCGAGAGTTTCACAGGAGGCAATCGTTGTTAAGTTACTGTGCAGTGGACTTTGAAGACTTGCCATTTGCTACACCATTTTTCCCTCCTGTACACAATGAAGTCTTGTCCTGCGTATACTTTTCATTGTCGCTCAAAGCAGCATCCCCAGGAAGTATTACATTATTAGAAAGAAAAAGATACCAAGCCAGCATCTGTAAGGTTACCTGATGCAGGTCATAAAGTTGTTCCTTTGTCTCTCAAACATTTATCATATCGTCGCAGTAACAGAAGGCAATCCCAGTGGATCAGATCTGAACTGGAATCATCAAACAGTGTTACAGTGGGAATAAAATTACAGACCGCATATGTCGAGCTCTGATATTGCCATATATATACTTTTTTGCAGCATTTGCTGCAGTCCTGTTCATTTCATGACCTGAATTTAATTCGACTAAACCTCTACACAGTACAAATACAGTCGATACACAAAATAGCCATAGCACATCTCTGACAGGCATCTCCCCATCAACCTCCCTACTCTTTTCTCCTTCAAGACCTTTCTCAAGATCATCCTTTTCAATTGTGTCTTTGGTCACGCTCCTACCTCTACTCTCCCCACCCTCCACCCCTCCTGATCCCAACCACCAGCTCGGGTGCAAATCCCTTCATGTCCAGCGCCTTGGGACATCCTCCTGACGCAAAAGGTGCTATACAAATGTAATTTGTTGTTGTTGTTCGCATAGATTATTCTGAGGCAATTGAATGTGACACCTGAGAAAGATAGTCTTCCGTTCATTATCCCACAGTGTGTGTGTGTGTGTGGGAGGGGGTGGGGGGGAGGAGGTGAAGGGTGAATTGCTTTAGAGGAGGCACCAATGGTGTTACAAAGACAGTTTGACCAGAACTGTGCATTCCGTCTAATGACTGCCAACCGAAGTTCAATAGAGTTACATGCAGAGTATTGGATATAGGAAGGAAGTGCCAGCTCGGGTCCGAAACACTGATTGTCCAGCGCCTTGAGAGATTCTCACAAAGTGGAAGTTGCTACACAAATGTCAATGTTGTTGTTGGTGTTGTTGTTTTCATCAAAGTTGGGTGCATTTGCTGGAAGGATGAGATCAACTGGGTCCAAAGCCCTTCTTCATCCAATCTGATCTTGTCATCTTGTGAAACAGTTGAGACCAATTCAGAAAACAAATTTACTTTAAGCCAAAAATATAATTTTGATGATTAGCGATCTGGCAGATGGTAACTTAGTGAGGATATAGGATGGATAATATTTGAGACAATGTAAATGAGAGGTGACGTCAGTGTGTCTTGTCTATTCAAAGAATGATGTTTTGTAATTTCCATACCAGGCCTTCTATAATCTAAGTGGCTTTGTTGCTCTATATTCACAGCCAAAATGGAAGAGGATTCAACTTAAGTTTGTGTTAAATTGAATGTGCTTGTTTGTTGTCTTTGGCAGCAGTACCATGCTATCATTACTATCATCGTGTTCAGATGAACATTAGAAAAATCTCATAGCAATTTACGAAAAGGAGAAGGGAGTTGACCAATTGACCAAATCAACAATGATAAAATTGGCCATTTACCACATGGCTGTTTGCAGGACGTGGCTGTGGGTCAAATCGACTCCTGCATTCACCTACAAAATACACAGCCACTACTCTTCACAATAAACCACCTGATTAGTTTGGTTAAAGAAGGCCCTTCTCATCCTTCCAGAATCCCCACTATTCCATCCTCTCATCACAGCATCAAGATGTTTTTCCTTATACAATTTCCAATGTTTTGACCCAACCACTATTCCTGACAACCAGTTCCAGCCATTAACTATCCTCTAGGTAAGAAATGGTTCCTGGTATGTATCCTGAAATTGAAACACAGGACAAAGCTACTTCTCTCACTTCCAGGCCAACAATTCCCTTGGATTAATTGGTTGCCCACCTTGCTAAAATGCAAATGCTGGGACTAATTTTTATTAATTCCTTGTGGAGCACTTTGAGACGTTTTGATATATAATAATAAGAAGAATCCTTGCATTTGATATAGCGCCTGATCACGTTGTTAAGTGTTATGTCAGTTGCTGTATAAAATGGAAGTTCTTTGTTTGCCTTTCTTTTTTGCACACACCTGTGTACTAGAAATACACTCTATACTAATAAAATAAGCAGATAGGAACGACTACTTTTCTCCTGACCTATCTCAAATTAGTTTGGATTGGGGCTGTCCCTTAACACTACCAAGTGTAACAATGTGGCAGATTTGTTTTTAGAGGAGAGGAAGAGATGAGGAAGGAGAAATTCCTGCCTCAAATCCACAGTACAGCTACCAGATTTGATCCATGGAGTTTAAGATCCATGGTGAGTAAACCACCTGATGTGGATCTCCAGCTGGATGTCACCAAGGAAAACGTCAACAAATGCAGCATTTATTAAGATATTTAATGTCATCAAATCACTCGAGCTGACAGCGAGCCAGCCTTCAGTGTGAAACCTGAGCAATCACTTTCTATTCAGTCCATCTTTCTCTTGATCTGGCTCAACCCTATTCATCAATTTCTGACAAGATGAACTGAGAAGACACGAGTTGTGGTTGAGATTTTTTTTGTTGAATATGGAGGGAGGAGAAACTAGAAGGGAGATGGAACAGTAATAAATAAATCCAGGATCTTTTGATTCACATGTTCTTCGTAACTTTGCTCTAAACCAAAACTAAAACAAAAGTCAATGAACGGCAAAAAAAAACCTGGGTTCAATTCCAGGCAGGGCGAAACCTTGGGTAAGTTTCCTTACTCCACATGCCTAATAATAATCCCTCAAAAAATAATACAATTGGTCAATTTAATCCATGACTCTTTGTGGGATATTTGTGCAATTGGCTGCCGAGTTTGACCACAAGGTTACAGTCAATTCACTTTACAGTATATTCTGTGAGACATCTAGAAAACATGAAAAGCACTATATCAAATGCAAGGATCATTATTATTATTATTTAAAAATGCAAGGAAATTGATTATGTTCAGTACATTGCTACTTGATAATTGAGAAAGTTGGTTGAGGCTTTAGCTCAAGTATTGTTCAGTGTGTGGGTTAGCAACAATATACAAGATTCAATCAGCCAACTGGGAAATGCTTGATACGGTATATTGAAATTGAAGGTACTGTACAGTATATACTTAGGATATCAGTAAGCACAACTTCCAATTCACAATCCCTTAAGGTGGCATTACTACAAGATACTGTAGGTGTCAGCCTGGCTCAATTGGTCATACTCTTACCTCTGAGTCAGAAAGTTGTGGGTTCAAGCCCCATGTTGGGACTTTGAACTCCCAAAGTCTTGGCTGAAACGTATCTTGCAGATAAGCTGTGACTAATATCCTTTGTACAACAGAACCAGCTCCCTTTGCTCTACCGGGTCTGGCCTCCTCCTTGTCCTCCGAATCCTTCACTTCACCAGCAGTGACCTTGCCTTCAGCCACTACACCCTGAGGCTCTGGAACTCCCTTCCTCACTCCCTTTGCCTCGTCCCCTCACCTCTTCCTACTTTCAGGTCCCAGCGAAAGACCTTTCTTTTCGACCGTACTTTCGGTCACTTTTTTCCCCCTCCCCATTGCTCGGCCCCCGGATCTGTTATTGGGAAGTGCTCTGAGATGCCGTCCAGCATGATAACTTTAGTGATAATTAACAGAGACGAGTTATCAGGAATTCACTATGTTTTAAATGGTTTTGAATATGTAACACTTGGCCAAAAATACTTTGTGTTTGGAGGAATGGTGTAGTGTTGGAATTATGATGGCTGGTAAAAGGAGGGCTTGCTTTACTCTTAATAGTTGCTCAATATTGCACACTGCCACAAGAAAACACACTATGTCATGCAGCTGAACAGTAGGAGACTCTATTTCTAACCGTTCACTGTAGACTGAAAGCTGTTGCAATACTTTGTAAGAAAATGGGAAACCGAGAGACCGACAGATGCAACATCAAATATTTCACACCGACATGGCGACGAGGGAACATCTAAATAGTTTATACCAAATCTATCCACAGTCAACACGTCATCCTGACACCCACACATTCAACCCAACTGTCTGCCTGCACTTTATTATATATTCACAATCCCTTCCACTAACCATTCAGCCCGACACTTGTAAATAAATGAAAGCGTTTGAAAGCCAAATGCACTGTCTGAGAGTGTCGCAATGCCTTGCTTCCATTTCTTGTTCTGTGGTCACTTGAATTGTAGAGAACAAATGTAAACAGTGCAGCATCATCCAGTACATTCACAGCGATGTATTTTATTGGAAATTTTCCCCAATAATCTAATACCCCATAAGTAAATTTACAGCTCTACAACTCATTGCCTCTCTGAACTAATAGTATTGAATGCTGTAAGATAACAACATGAAATGCTAACATGTTTGTGTCCTACTCACTATTTTCATATGTTTCTATGGCAGCTTGCTTATTCCTGCCCCAATTTACTGTTTCTCCACAATTGCCATAAGGTCTTGGTAATTACTTGCTCCACTGCCTAAATCATTATCTTATTTTACAGTTGCTTTTTGTAGTAAAAATCCATAAGAATCAGGTTATTTAACATTCTTCTAGGTTACAAGATTGCGAGAAAAAAAACATGCTTTGATGTAAAAAACAAAGGAGCTGTATTTCAATACACCATAAATAATTTTTTTAAAATAATACTTTGGTCACTCAATCCATTACTGTTTGTTGGACACTGCCATGCGTAATTGGTCAATTCCAAATATAGTCAATTCATTTTAAAATGTGCTTTTGTGAAGAACTTTGAGACATCTCGATGTGATGTTATATCAAACACAGGGATTATTTTTATTATTATTATTACATCTCTGTTTGAAGCTGCTCAATTGCGAAAACTGGTGAGTTACCCTTCTATGTGCTCAGGGTAGCTTTCCTTAGACACAGCCAAGCTAATGTTTAATCTGCTTGACTTCATTCCATTGAGTTGTTCCCAAACTCCCATGTAAAATGCAAATCAGTTGCTACAAATCCTATTTTAGCGCTCAGGCTGGTTGAACTCTTGAGAATCATGTCATCATGAATATTTGAATTCATATACCAGTGCGTCCTTCTGCAAAGGCTTTGATCCTTGCATATCAATGTGGCAGTAAACTTGGAACTTTGCCCTTTTGGTCTATCATTGTCACATTTGTCAGTTCACTAGCTCTTGTTCAAGTGGCAACAGCACAGAAGTGTCGGGTGGATTTCAGGGTTTCTGAATTGCACACGAAGTGATTCATTTTCCTTGGCTTTGTGGCCAGTGTGGAGATGAGCACGTTGGCTCAAAGTTACATTTGTTCAAAAGGAGCTTTCAACCACTCTTCCTCCAATTTCTGGATCTCAATCCAACAGTGTCCCCCACTGCCGCCCCCCTACCCCTGACTCCCTCCTTCCCTCCCCACATTCCACGCCCACCTCAAGACATACTCCATTGACTGTGGTCTGGGGTCCTCTTCACCCCCTTCCCCCACCTTCTTCGGCTCCCAACTCCCAATTTGAGTGACCAGCCAGCAGTGTGAGCTGAGTCAGCAATATGAAACGTATAAAAGGAACCCAAGGGCGTGTCTCAGCCAACAATCCTCCAAATAGAATTGGCCATTTACTTCATGGCTGTTTGTAGGACAATTGCTGTCATGTTTGCCTACAACATATGCAGTCATTACACCTTACAGTTAAAAAAAAACCTGTGAAACGTTTTGAGATATCTCAAAGAGATGATAAGGTGCTACATGAATTGCAAGTCTTATTATTAGTGCCTTGATATGAGGTCAGGTCACCTGCTGCACGGTATTCAGATATGCAGCAAACAGCAAACAGTTCTTTATGGGTATTTGTCAGATGGTAAATCTGCTCCCATTGTCTTAAATTTGACACAAATGTTAAAGCATGTATTGCAGACAATACAATGAACTAACCAGGGCAGACTTATGTACAACATTTCGTTTGGGAGGAAGAGGTTTTATAATTTGGAGAATAAAGTAAAATAGTTGCTACATTGCTTTTGACCCTTTGATAATAATCCTTGCATTTGATATGGAGCTTTTCACATCTTCTAATCGTCTCAAAGCTCCTCACAGAAAATACTGGAAAGTGAATTGACTATATATTTGTGGGCGAAATGTGGCAGCCAGTTGCGCACAGTAATATCCCATGAACAGTTGTGAATCGAAATAACCAGTTTAATATTTGTTTGGAGGGATTATTATCCGGCGTGTGGAGTAAGGAAACTTGCCCAAGGTTTCGCTCTGCCTGGAATTGAACTCAGGTCTTTTGTTTTGATGCTTTTCTGGATTGCAACTCAATTTATATTGGTGATGTACAGGCATACACTGTGTTACATTGTTTCCCAGTGCAATATCAAACTATTTTTAGTCAGCAACTTGTGTAACCTAGGTGGAAGAACAGAAGAGAGATGGAGATTCTGGCTTTCATCTTCACCACATCCGAACCTCTGGCAGTTTTATCTTTTGGGAAGCTTTTAACTCCTGTGAGTTCTGTAGATTCAACATGCAACCAAGCTTTTGGTTGTTTTTTTGAGACTGCTTATTGGATATGCTTATTCTGTACACCTGCTCTTCTTCTTCAGATGTGAGAATCACACACTGAAGATGACAGGGTTGAATTTACATCTTTGATCTCTTAACCTTTCGTTGGTTGCAAAATCAGCAACTGAGGTGATGTGCCACAGAGTAGGTGTCAGAAGAAGAAAGTGGAAAGGAAACATGAGGGAAAGTAGAAATAGCTGGCAAAAAAGTGAAATTTATATTAATATCACATGAGATAGAGAACGAAATGCCAGGAAACTGAAAGCAAAGAAAGTGATAACAACAACAAGTTGGATTCATATAGCGCCCTCCATGCTGGACAGCGTCTCAGAGCGCTTCCCAATAACGAATCATGGGGCCGAGCCAGTGGCAAGGGGAAAAAGGTGACCAAAAAGAAAGGTCTTTAGCCAAAACCTGAAAATAGGAAGAGAGGGGGTGAGGCGAAGAGAGTAAAGAAGGGAGTTCCAGAGCCTCGGGGCATAGTGGCTGAAGGCACGGCTGCCATTGGTGGAGCAGAGGATTCGGGGGACCAGGATGAGGCCAGACCCAATAGAGCGAAGGCAACGGGTAAGGAGAGAGGAGGCCAGAGAGGTGAGGGGGTACAGAGGAGTGGAGGGATTTTAAAACAAGAGTGAGGATCTTGAAATCGATAACGAGGGTAATACAAACTGACAAGAGGAATGCTGCGGAAGCCAGAAATCTGAAATAGAAACAGAATTCACTGGGAACACTCAGCAGGTCAGGCAGCATCTATGGAGAGAGGAAAGTGAGTCAACGTTTCGATGAGCTTTTGTCAGAACATTTTTATGCAGTGTTCTAATGTTCCTACTTGTATTTGGGGAATTTCACCCTGGTCTCGATTGACCCTGTTTACTTAGCAATTCAGAGTGTCACAGCACTTGGCAAACTCTTAAATGCAACCATAAATTTTGCAGTCTGCTTTTTCTGTAAGATTTCTTTTAAAATCAATAGAAAAAGCACAACGTCAAAGACCGGACTGAATTTGCAAATTCTGAATGATCTGAAATGTTACGAAACCTGGTAGAAGAGAAGTATGACTGTAAAATTCAAAAAACCGTGCAGCCTCCAGAAGCAGAATTCGCCATGGCTGTCTGGCAGCCTAAGAGTTAACGTGAAAATATTTAAGAACATTAGTCGAATGCTCTGTTCGTCAGAACTCTTTGTCAAATCCTCAATTCCAGCTTTCAGTTGTGTCACACATCCCCCTTTTTATCTGCGCAAAATCTACCGTATTGTCTCTTGAGCCCACTTATTTTGTCTGGTTCAGTGGTCTTCTCTGGTAAGCTATTCCGCGAGGCTTATCACCTATTTGTGTCAAAACTTTCCACCTGATGCTCCTACTTATGTCTAAGTTCTTCCTTTTAAAGTTGCATTTCCTGCTATTTAAATCCTGCACAGACTTGATCAAATCCCCTCTGGATCTTGAGAACTTCAATTATGTCACCTCAAACTCTCTCCTATCTCAAAATGTATCCTCTCCTCCTGGCTTAAGTCTCTTACGGATGGCAGCATCTCGTTCGGTTTACTTCGATGTACTCTCGAGGGCAAAATAAATCCCCCCAAAGATTGTCTCACTTTAAGACCGTTTGGGTTCCTACCTTTGCAGCACAATTCCATGGCTTTTTATTCTTTAGCTATTGATTGCCTAGCTGGTCAAAAATCTCTCTGAAATCACAAGTCTATAAAACAATCAAATGATCCTTGTGTTTGATGCAGCACCTTTTGTGTCAGGACAACATCTCCGGCCTTTGACGTGGAGAGAAGCATATGTGTTGGTGAACTGAACTGTTTTGTGGAGGCCTGCAGCTCAGTGGTTGGAGCACTCGCCTTACAAGCATGAGACTTGTGTTCGAATCCAGACAGGTCAGGGAGAAACCTTGGGCAAGTTTCCTTACTCCACTCGCCTAATAATAATCCCTCCAAAAACACAAACAATAATAAAATTGGTCATTTCGATCCACGACTGTTTGTGGGACACAGCTGTGCGCAATTGGCTGCCATGTTTCGCCTACAAATATACAGTCAATTCACTTTACAGTACTGTATATTCTGTGAAGTGCTTTGAGACATCTAGAAGACATGAAAAGCACTGTATCAAATGCAAGGATTATTATTATAACAGCAGCAGATTTGTGTTCATCAATTTCGAACAAACAGCTGTGAAATGAATAATCAATTTTATTTGGGGGAATGTTGGCCAGGATACAAGAAGATATTCATGCAAAGCCTTTAATGTCCTTTTGAACAGGCATAGGGAAACTTGTAGCTTTCTTGTAAGAAATTTGTTGCTTCATCCTCCATAGACTATGTGGACAACTTGTTGTGGAGCACTGGAAACACCGACTGCCAGCCTCACTCACTGGCTACGGCAAGGAGACACACATGATAATACCTTTCATAGGGGAATAGGCCTGGATAAGAAGCTACTCAGTGCATTCCTAAGCAGAATTTTTAATTGCAAACTAATTGAAGGAGCCTGATGAAACATTCAAAGAAGCTGCCTAATTGCATTCATTTGAAGAAGCTGTTAGTTTCATCGTTTGAACCGATATAATGTGAAATGACATGAATTGCTAATCATTGCCAATGTGCTGTATTTAAGAATTGTTACAGTTTAGCAAAACAACTGCACCCGGCAAAGAATCCGACGGGTTGAAAGTGCAGGAAGGTGATTTCATTTCTGTGCCCGACGATTGTAGCTGCGTTCAAATCAGGATGAGCCACTTCAGTTTTATTCCCAACAATCCATCCAGGAGCCTCCTCTCCTGAGACCCAATGTCTCAAGGCTTCCCAATATCTTAATATATTGTCTTAATATCTCAATATTTTAATCCTGGAATAATTGTTGCATTATGATATAGCACTTCATTTGTGGAGTCCTGTAGCTCAGTGCTTAGAGCACTCGCCTTACAAGCATGAGACCTGTGTTTCGAATCCAGGCAGGTCAGGGTGAAACCTTGGGCAACAGAAGAACAATAATAACACTGAATCCATGACTGTTTGTGTGGGATACTGCTGTGTGTGATTGATTGGTGCATTTGGCCACAAAATATACAGTTAATTCAAAGTCTTCTTTTTTGGCTTGGTCTTGGATCAAGCTCTGTTATAAGGTGAATCCCCGGTTTCAAAATCCTATTCTGGAAAGAGAGGCTGAAAGAGACACTTTGTTTTGAGAGTGATAGAAAGAGAGAGAGAGAGAGAGAGAAAAAGAGAGTGTTCAGTTTCTCTGAAGGTAATAAGTTCACCTGGTTTATGCTATAACTAATGTTGCTGCCATATGTAGTATTTGTGTTGGCAGCATCATTGAAGGGTAAGTATGCTGTGAGCCATTACAATGTAATGACTATGGACACAGTTGCTTCCCCACATGATACTGATACGTGCAGCAAACAAAGGGCACAGAAACAAACTTGTCCTCGGAAGGACTTGTCAGGACAGTGTGGTCAGATAAATAAATGGTCTGCCATTTAAACGATAGATTAAGAACAACATCTAAGATTATATCCTTATTTGAGACTTAATCTGACACGAAAGGTTGTATTACAAGTGACAGCAGCAAAAGAGTGGGTTCGAGTGAGGGAGATGTTGGTGCAAAGGGATTTATAGATATGGGTGAGCATCCTGAAGTCAATCTATAGTAGTCAGTGGAGCCTGGTAAGGCCCGGGGGTGATGCGAGTCTGGAGTTTGATGCTGGTGAGGATGCAGACGGTGGAGTTTTGGATGAACTGAAGCATATACACGCTGCAACTATGGAATATATCAAGGAAAAACAAAGCTAAATGCAACTACATAATCAGGAAAGATTGTTCTTGGCCTGGGTTGAATATTTTGAGGGCATTTTACTTCATAACACAACATTTGCTGTTGAACGGAATGTGTTTTAGCGATAAGCTTGTTGCACATACACATTGAGGGGGAATTTTCATCTTTAACTGAGAGCCAGACTAGGTTTCTCACTCTAAACGCGACATAAAACACATCTACCTAAAACTGGTGCAACATGGTTTTACTGCAATTAATAAGTGACTGAATTCCCCCTGCAATTTAATACACCGAATGTAATGACCTTGGTGCAGGCTGTAAATTTGTCAGTCCTGCATGTAATCAGCACTAAAAGATTCTACATAGTTAACTAAACCATACTCTGCAGCTACAGGCACATAAGGCAGTTACCAAACCATGACCACAGAAGGATTTGGAAGAAAGTCCTATTAAGGCTTCAGCTACATTGCGGGTGGCATTTTTCCATCCACTACTAATGGGCGGTGGAAGACGGGTGGGGGAATTCTATCCCTGACATGGGAAAATTCGTAGCAATCATTGCCACTGTGTTTTTTATAGTCCATAGTTTACACCCATGTTGAGACCGATGGGGTTTAAATCAGCCAGGCTTGACGCTCAAGCTTAGAAAGTTGCACTGGTGCAGACAAAATTTATGTCAATTTAGGTTACATCATAATAAATAAATAAGAAGACGCGAAAGTTAGGGAAAGCACATTATGTCCGTGTGAATCAGCTGGTAGCACTCACACATGTGGGTCAGGAGGTTATAGGTTCGAGCCCCGCTTAGCCTCACTCGGGCTCATAATCTATGATGACAATGTCACTGATCCAGCGAGCTGCAAAGCCACTTTGGATGAGAAGTTGAACCAAAGTCCCACCTTCCCAGTTATGATGGTTCAGAAGGATGCATATATTTTTTCCACTGCACAAGAGCTGGGGTTTGCCTCATTGCACAGGCGATCTACCATTAAACACAACTCACATCAGGCGAACCGGTCACTCACTTTCCTGCCGTTTGTCGGTTGCTTCTAGCACAGATTCACTGCTGGGGGTTTTTTGGCGAGCATATTAATCATTCCACTTGGAAGCAACTCACCACTTTGTGAAGCATCAACAAAATCATTTTGAATTATCATTATCATTCTGCACAAACGACTATTAAATGTAGGCACAGAATGATTTCCTTTCTTCTGAACTTAATCCACAATCAGGCTCGAGGAATAAATGCGCTATGTTTGTGGCTCGCTTTAAAGCATGAGAGGTTTGCATTGAGGGTTTGCGATGCTGAAAGGCAGCGTATGATTTTTCAATTGTGAAGCTTTTTTCCTTGAAGAGGTGAACTTACCTCTCTCTGCTGAATTGAAAACATACGCAGAGTTGCTCAAAGCGATCGCCAATTAAGGCAGCGATTAAACTCACAAATCCAAACTATTGGAAAAAGACGGTTCAAAAGGAACCAAAGTGGGGAGGGAAAAGGGAAAATGGGGATTAAGAGGATTATTTGAAAGATCAAATGAAATAAATCACTAATTGACTTATAATTGATGCAAGGCACACCAGGTTAAATATGGTGGTAGCTGCAGGGCCCTGTGGACAAGTGTAAGAATAACAAGTAACTCACGCTGCAGAGTGGAAAGGAACGAGAGAAACTTACACAGAAATGTTCCTTGCGGGGGCAAAATGGTCACTTTCGAAAGAAATTTGCTCTGGCATTTTGTCACAATTCACTGTAAGGATACCGGAAAGTCTTCAGCACTCAGTGTGTTTGAAACATTGCAGTTCAGTGGCGTTATTCAGTGTACTATAGTGTGCAAATCACTTTGGAGTCACTGAACCATGCAATCTGCTGCAAACCCACGTCATTTCGAGCCTGCATCAATTTCAAGAACCTCACTCTCGCCTTCAAATCTCTTCACGCTCTGGCACTTCCCTGCCTCTCCAATCTGCTCATACCCGACTCCTCTCCTGCCTTCGCTCGCCTGGGACAGGTTTACTGCACATCCCTCAATCCCCTCGCAGCACAGTCATTGACCAGCACTACACTCCAACCCGCTGCCTCTGCTTAACTGGCTCCAGCCTCCTCCTTGTCCCCCGAACCTTCTGCCCCACCATCGGCGAATGTGCTTTCAGCCACTATGCCCAAAAGCTCAGCATCTCTCTCACTCAATCCCTCTCTCCACATTTTCAGGTCACGCTTGAACCTGTGCCTGAATCTGCCATTGCTAAACACTCTGAGATGCCGTCTGGCGTGAATGCTGCTAAATAAATGCAAGTTATTGTTGTTCCTGGCCGTGCTTTAAGCCACTCTGGAGCATCTCACCTCAATCCTTCTGGCTTGCCTCCTCTCTGCCTGCCTTCAAATCACACCTGAAGACATTCCTCTTCGAACATCGTTTCGGTCACCTCTCTCCACCACCCCTTTTCCCTCGAACTCAAGTTCCCATATGCCAAAGGTGCCATTGATTGCACAATCGCTAATTGGGAAAATGTGGAAAGCACATTTGTTACTAGTAAGGGAGCTCCAGCCGCTGAATTCACTACTGTTTATTGTGTATGTGTGTGTGTACGTGGTTGGATTTTAATTTATAAACTGCCTGCTGACCTCCCTTGCAATGCGCAGGGTTGTTTAAAGGAAATTGGTGCCAGGCTGTGAATGCTAAGCTGTATCAGCTCAGGAAATGGGCAAATTCGTCACACTCTGGTCCCTGCAATTTTACTACGTGGAAAAGTTACCAGCTCCTTATGACCGTGTAGCTCTGTACTTATCAAATAGTTCACAGTTGGAAAACCAATTTGCAACTAAGCAGCAGGTTACAAATACTATTGGGCCATCGTTTTTTTCTATATATATATATATGTTATATAGAAAAACCTTTGCAAAATCAGGCCTGGAGAGTAATTCATATGATCGTCTTATAGCACCATGAGAAATCTCTGGCGTTTGCCTAGAAAATATACAGTCGCCACACATCACAGTGAATCATGTGAAGCACGTTGAGACGTCCTTCCAACATGAAAAGCACCATATCAAACACAAGGATTCTATTTATTGCACCCATTTCTATTGCCAGCCACAGTTCTGTGGAAAAGAAAGGCATATACACAGAGCACCACATTCAGAGAAACCACCTTCCTTCGTCAGTCACTGGAATTAATGGGTCAAAAGGTTGGTATTTTTCGAGCCAGTCAAAGCATTGGCATTTCAGCCTGGACTTCTTTCGCTTGACAGAGAGCATATTTCCTTGCACTTTGAACAGATCGGCACAACATAACGTAGTTACAGCCAATCAAACACCCCAACTTCATAATTGGATACAAATCCTCTTCAATTGCAAGTCTTTCTGCTTTTTGAAGGAGCAACGGTTCAAGAGAGCTTAAAGTGCTGAGAATCCTCCCAATACTTAAATCCTTGCAGATATTGGCAAGGAGGAAAAAAAGATTAAGAGTTCTTGCAGAATGGAATTGAAATGTCCATCGTGAAGATTTAGTACTGAAGCGTTGAGTGATATGCATAAAACACATTTGGTTTCACTGTCCGATGTTTAGCCATGTTATACAAAACCCAGTAAATCTACAAAAGCACTGCATAATTTCTGATGGGCTTTGATTTGAGCTCAAAACAGCACCGATAAGGCGCTCGAGGAAACAAAAAAATAGTGGGGTTATTCGTACTTGAGATAAGATGAGATGAGATGTGAGTCAGAGGTCAGTGGGGATAGGGAAGGATTTGTTGGAATGGAAAGAAAATGCACTTAAGTCTGTGTCGACTCGAATTGCCTCCTCTGTGTTTTTCCCCCTTGTGTTTCATTTTAAAAATCAGATATTTCCGTCCATCAAGAAAGAAAATTGCAGCCGATATCAAACGCTCAAATTTATTCTTTATCCCCATCAAAAAAAAATGATGTTTTTGACATGTCACTGCACTGGAGATGAAATGTTTATTGAACGTCTCTGGGGGTGCTAATTATATTGGGAGCAAGCAACCAAATGGCACTTACAAATGAAGTGCGATAAGTTAGCACAGTAATGTGTAAACAGCTTACGTTTGACTCAGCAGGTAGTCTACTTGGGTGCATTAATTGTGCTACCCAGCCAATTGCAACAGTGCGAGATTTCACTGTCGGAGTTGTATTGCGAATCTCCCATTGAAAGGGATTGACTCGAGGCAATCCTGGGCCCTGTTTTCCAAGCGTTGATGTTCTTCTCATGCTTTGTAGAGAACTGAGGGCCTGTCTAAGTAGATGCTAAAATTTCTGAGGGGGAGAAAAAGGGAATTGTTCCTGGTGTCCTGACCAATTAAATTTATATGATTGGGGATTGATGATACGGTGGCTAACCTCACAGGATTTTGTCTGTTTCTCATTAAAGGCATTGGGGGGCTAAAATACAGTATTTGCAACAGGTTTCAAAAAGGATGCATGCATGTTTAATTACAGTAATAAGTGTAAGTCAAACCAACTGTCACTGGAAGTTCCTGTGGAGTATAAATGAGCCAAACGGCCTGTTTATGTGCTATAAAGTTCTGTGTGATTCAGCGCAACTTTGCTCTCTGAAATTCCCACAAGTAGATTGTATTTAACGCAGGATGAAATCTAGCAGCTTAATAGTTGTACTAAAATAAATATTAAAACAGAAGTGGAAAGTTCAGACGTGTATTATCTTAATCTACAGAATGTGACATTTAATTAGATGCTACATTTTATCATCCACTTAATATTCCACCCTTAGGGGTTTTAAATAAAGATTGATTTTTGATGTCACATTCGATGAGATGTTCATCCTGAAATTGTAATGCAATATTTTTTCTTCCCCTAAAATCCAGGTTATAAATGCAGAGCTCTAAAGAGTCGTAACTTGTTACAGGATTATCAGATTAAAATGACTGCGCATGGGGCCAAATACAAAAAGGATTGACATTTCCTTTCAATATTTTTACCCATTAGAATGACTCATGTCATCGCAGGTTTTGTTGTTTCGCTTTAGTTTGTCACAAAAATGATGGGGAGGGTCATGGGGCAAAAAAGGAAGATTGAGGGTTGATTAAAAGCATGGGTATAAGCGTTTCACAATGTTATGAAGGTGGTATGGGGCGAAGTTGTAAGATGAAGAGATTTCACAGGAAAGTTCGACAGTACGGGAGACTTAATGTTTATGGGGTGGATTTTCTTCAAGGGCTCACTTGTTTAGCCATTGCTCTCCCAAGTTGATGAACAGAAAGGGAGTACTGCCCTGCAGTGAACAGTGAACCACAAGTTCCAATGACTCGCTGTCAAGTGGAATGATATCAATTCCAATCTGTTCATTGTCCATTGTTTTTTCTATCAGAGTAATGTGGTTGGCAGAGGGCAATGACATGGAAGGAGAGAAAGGAATAGTTTACTGCAGGAATGGATTTGAGTAGCTGAGCTAAGGGACAATTGAGAAACAGAAAGGGAATTGGCGTAAAGCAATTGAGTAGAAATTGGTAAGTGGAGAAACAAAATAGAATTAGCATCAAACGTCAGCTCCAGACCAATGGAGAGAGCAGTTACAGAGAAGTGTGAGGTAACCACAGTAGGGAAAAGCAGAGCGCTTGGATAGATTGGACCAGCAGGCATTAAAGTATTATTAATAATCCTTGCATTTGATAGAATGCCTTATCATGTCATTGTGGAGTCAGGTAGCTCAGTGGTTAGAGCACTCGCCTCACGAGCAAGAGACCTGAGGTCGATGTCCAGCAGGGCAAAAATTTGGGCTAGCTTCCTTCCTCCACATGTCTCTGTTTGCTTCGCAGTAAGTAGGAGCATGGTTGTTAGTCGATTGGCAGATTGCTTTTTTGGGAGTAATGATTCCTTAACTGGACCTAAAATTGGTCAGTCCAATCTATGACTCTTTGTGGGATACTGCAGTGTGCAATTGGCTGCTGCGTTTCGCCCACAAAATATACAATCAATACAGTTTACAGTATATTCTGTGAAGTGCTTTCAGACATCCTGGAGATGTGACAAGACACAGTATCGAATGCGAGGAGTATTATTATTGTCAAGATGTCGCAAAGCGCTTCGCAGTTGCAAGTTCACGGATTTAACTATGTATTTTCCTGAGCATAATTTGCCAGAGAGAATCAATCAATCAATCCAAACTTACATTGATATAGTGCCTTTCACATCGAGAGGACGTCCCAAGGCACTGAATACGTAGGTTGGGACAAGAGCAGGGGGATAAGGTAGGGACAAGAGCAGGGGGATAGGGGTCGGGGCAACATGAAGAAGAGTAGGGAAATTGACTGCGTGTTTGTGGGCGAATATATGCTTCTTGCCTTGAGACGTGAAGCAAGCACAGATACAGAACAAATCCTGCATTACGTTTATTTTTCACTGGTCTGGAAGAACTGGTTAATACCCTGGTCGTGACTCCTGGTAGGTTCGGTATGCCCACGGATAAAATGGAAATCTCAGGTCATCTGCATTGGCTACACACAAGTTGGCCAGATGAGCGAAACCCTCCAGCAGATTGATGCTAATTGAAGCCTGTTCATTCCCCTATTGACATTCCATACAACCTTCACAATTCATCATTGATTCAGTGCAGTAGTTCGTGTGTCAACTGTGGATGTTTTTGTACATTGTGGTGGGGGCGAGAGGCAGGGAGGAGCAGGGGAGAAGATTGTGTGGAATCTCAGAACACAAGTCGCACAATTTGCAGGGAAAGCATTGATCGGTTTCACGACTTTATGGAAGGAACAGAGTTTGATCACTTTGGGACATCCTCCAGACACCTACGGCGTTTCACAGATATAATTTGTTGTGGTTGTTTTTGAACAGTATCTTGCCAATCCACTAGAAGTGTCTCGCGGTTTTGTCTAAAGACTGAAGTGAGCATAGAATTGCGGAATATTCTCAAATTCAAACCTGATTTGGAAGAGACAACCCACGGGGAGAAATTGCTAAGAAATCCTTGCCCGCAACATATGAAGACGGCAAAAAGGCTGTGGTTTTATTTTCCAGCTAAGATAGAGGCATCCACAATATCAACAAAATTACATTAATAGAGCGCCTATTATGTTGGGAGGACGTCCCAAGGAGCTGTAGAGCGAAGTCGTGGGCGTACAATGTCAAAGCAGAGCACAAGTGCACGGGCAACAACAAGATACTACACAACATGGATTTGAAACATGGCCAAACATCTTCAGCTTCACATACTATGGTTAAAACATTGTGTTGAATTTCCTCCCCCGGCTCTATGCCATCTGGGCGGAAGGGTGAGTAGAGAATTAACCTCGACTGGTGCACTGAATGACATTCAGGAAGTTGAGATTCTCCCTACGCTTCGTGGCTGGCAGTGTGAAGTTTTATTGATGGACTTTAAAGTCCATTTGGCTCTCCACTCAACGGAAACAAGTGTCCATTGTAAATGAAGTGGCAGAGAGGGGAGGGAGGACCGGGAGAGGAAACAATTGTGAAATTTTAAATGAACAAAGTACTTAGCTCAAGGACACCAACACGTAGGATGTTTTGCATTTAGGGGAATAAATTGAGATATTACCCAAAAAGTGACAGTTGAAGAATAAGTATGAAAAGCACATTTGCTCAGTATAATTATTGTGTCAAACATGCACTTAGCCTGAAATTGTTTCCTGATCCCTTTGGAAAGGCTGTGATTAGGCTCTATCAAAGGCCCAGTGGATAAAGACATTGGCCAATGCAGCTCTAACCTTTTTACATCGGATGCGAAGCAGAGGAAAAACTACACCTGAATCTGAATTCAGGCTATTTTCTTGGCAAATCTGATGATTAAGAATTCTGATAAATTCTTCAACACTGTCTTAAAATAAAGCCAGTTCATTTTGTTTAAAAGACTGTGTTCAAGAATCTTACAGATTCTTTGCTTTCTGACACCCTGAGTTAAGTCTAAGTATAGGCCAAGATGGAATTTCAATCACTAGGTTCGGATTTTGGACTTAGCTCAATGCAAAGCGGCATTCCAACATGAAGGGTGCTAAATAAATGCAAGTTTTTGTTGGCTGATCTCAACCCAGACAGCAGTGAAGACAGGGCAAATGGTGATTTAGTGCCTCTGTGCTGAGGTGGTCAAAATGAGACAGACTTCCCATACCTAGCTGTTGATTCCTGTTCAAAGTGCACCTAGGTACTGTACACCTGATGACAGGCCGGTAGGACAGAAGGCAAGGACAGATTAAGAGTTGGCTGAGATGAAAATTGTTGTCCAAGCTCACAAATGAAGAATGGCCAGTTGAGTAATAATATGAATAATAATCCTTGCATTTGATACAACAGCTTATCACATCTTTAAGACATCTCAAAGCACTTCACAGAATATACTGTGAAGTGAATTGATTGTCCAGTGCCTTGGGACACCCTCCCGACATGAGAGGCGCTAATTTTACATTTTACATGTAATTTTAGTGTTGTTGTACATTTTGTTGACTCATCAGTAAAATGTGGGTTAGTGCACAATGAGTATTCAGGATGAACATAATGGGGAAGGGGTGGGGACGGGGGTGGGGGGTGGGGGTGGGGGAGAGAGCGGGGATTGGGAGGAAGGGACCCGAATAACTGATAACGCTGGAAGTGCCAAGTGTCAAATTGCTATCGACTGCTTTTGCTTTATCTCATTCAGGAACACAGTGAATAAGGCATTAAATGTTATCATTGACTGACCCGCACCCATAGCTGAAATCCATTATTTTAAACTCGGAAATCAAACAACACTTTTAGTCCAATATAAATGTTAATAACAGAGAAAGACATCTCCACCACTTTCTCTCTTCCCCACCCCCACCACCCACCATGTCAAAACAAATTCCCAAAGGCTTCTTTAAAATAAACCTAACTTATTAAGGTTCTGACTATGTCAAAGTTTGAGCGTTTATTTTGCCCGAGGCTTTATAAATATTATGTCCTCTTAACCCTTTTATTGACAAGCATTTGGTGATCAATATTGTTATCCAATATCCCTGACATGTGTCACTACATTGAAATGAAAAATATTGTTAAAACCGTTAGCAGAATAATGACAGTGGAAGAAATATATGTGGAGCCATTTGAGATATCTTAAATTATTGATATGCTTTCACTGATGAGATACGCAAGACAATATCCTTCTCTATTGGCATGAGTCATCTATACAATTGGGAAGAGCAATCGCAGTTCACACTCTCAATGTTCCAATATCCTATACTTTAATAAGGGACCAAACTTCATTTGAAACGTATCAAAGGTCTACATTTTGAGCACTGCTATCAGTCAATGCCACGCTCTATATCTGTGAACGTTACTATATTGTACAGAGCGGATGATTTTCTTAAAGCATTGGTGTCTTATTTATTTCCATTAACAGCCAGTCCAGGAGGGAAATTGGTGTAGTTCCCCTGAATAATCACTAGATGTCTTCAGCATGTGATGACATTTATTTACTGTAAACTGTTTTGCTCAGTCACCTTGTAACGTGGTAATGGTACAAAACAAAGCTATGCGTTAATGTTTTAGTCATTCAATTTAAAAGCAAAAAGGTGTTTAGTATTCTTTTGCTGATGGGAATCCCTGTCTGTGCATTGGGGAACAGTGGCAATGATCCATGCATGAGGAAAGTGAATAAGCTGGGCGATGGGATCATAGATATTTGCAGCAGAGAAGAAGGCCATTCAGCCTATTGGGTCTGTGATGGGTCTTTTCAAGAGAAATCCTTTCAGTTCCATTTAACTGCCATTCGTCCCAGTCATTCAGTCCTCTGGATAGAAGTCCAGAGATCTGAAATTCCTCATGGAGTTAGCCTCTGACACTAAGATTTGAGATCACACAAGATTGTTGAAAATTCTGAACTTTGGGCTTTAATAACACGTTAATCTGTAATAGAATTTTCAACAATCTTGTGTGATCTTGAATTGTTCTACTGAGTATTGATTGTTTTGCGTCCTGGCTGTTTGTGGGATATTTCAGTGGCCAAATTGGCTGCTGCTATCACCCCCAAAATACGGTCAGCACAATTTACTGAAACTTTGTGAAGTGCTTTGAGGCACTCTTGTTGTTACAGATGCTACATCAAATGCAAAGGTTATTCTCAATATTATTAATGTTGTTTTATTATTGTTCATAGGCACAGTTGAAATGTCTTAGTTCCTTTCCATACGTCTCAT
This sequence comes from Hydrolagus colliei, assembly GCA_035084275.1. NCBI lineage: Eukaryota > Metazoa > Chordata > Chondrichthyes > Chimaeriformes > Chimaeridae > Hydrolagus > Hydrolagus colliei. The sequence goes on from CM068753.1 coordinate 11,300,568, forward strand.
TCTTGACAAGTTTTTTTTATATATACTGTTTAGGAACATACTGTATGACCCTTTTCTACTTCCACCAATTCCCCATGGCTTATTTCCACCGTTGCAGGCAAACAAATTAAATAAATCCAAGAGCATCAAAGAAATGCAGGAACAAGAGTGAATTACAGGAAAACATCTTTTTGATCTGGCACATGGCATCAAATGAGAAAACTAAGATCCGCATCCCATTTACAATCAATTTTCTCTTAAGGGAATGAAGGTTTAATCTGAAAATTCTGTTAAACACAAGAATTGGTTGCCATGCAATTGTTCTCAATAGAAGCTTTGTTGGAATGTTCCCCCTGTTTCTCCTTTCACCAATGACTATTTGCATTTGTAACTTGCTCAGTGGCACTTAAAAACAAGGTTAGCATCCACAGGTGAATTCACGCGAACAATTATTTGGTTGCTGAGTACACTGCTTTTGACCACTGCTGATGGCAAACCAATGGGTGATAGGTAGGAATTGGAAGGTAATAGCTTGAAGGTCACTGGACACTCACACTCCTTTTAACTCTGCAAGCCAAAGCCTGAAGGATAGAGTGATTCTAGTTGGACAATCTTACCAGAAACATTTTTCGAATTCAAGATCCTCATCCTCATTTTCAAGGCCATTCACAGCCTTGCAATCCCCCCCCATCTCTCTGACCTGCTGTCCCCCTATGAACCTGCCCGCTCCCTCCATTCAGCGAGCTCCAGCTTGCTCCATGTCCCCCGCCCGACTCGCCCTACCATCGGTGGACAGGGCTTTCAGTCTCTCTGCCCCCACACTCTGGAATTCCATCTCACAGATCCTTCACCTCGCTCCCTCCCTTGCCTCCTTCAAGGCCAGTCTCAAGATCCTCGTCTTCGATCGTGCCTTCTGCTGCCCTCCCAAATCTCTCCCACCCCTTACCCTGTCCCTCTCCCTTGCTCGGGTCCCGACCTGATTGTTTACTGTCTTGGGACATCCTCCCGATGTGACATGCGCTCTATAAATGTAATTTTATTGTTGTTGTTTCAATAGCAAGACTTCAACACACATTCTGACCCCCTCAAGCCTTGGCTCTTGCCAAACTGTGCCTTATACTTCTCTGAATTCAGGAAACAAGGTGCGTAACACGCAGTGAGAGAATACACACACCATTCTAGATGCGGAAATTTCCACATTAAGGTGGTATATCTGGAATACTCAGTCCATCTTAGAGACCCTTAAGCACAGTGATGGGTTTCCACGTGTGCCAGATGCCTAGCTGACCAAACACAAAGATCGTCCCTAGCAGTTTTAACAATGGAACATAGACTTGTATTTATTGCTGTAGTTGTAACTGCAGTTGTATATCCAACTCGAATCTTACTGTTAATCACCGTTAGTATGTAAAATGCATACTCCCTTCCTCTAAAATCAGCATGACTAACAAGATGTGTCATTATATTGCTGTTGGGTATTTTTCATTATATACAGTGAGCCTTAGATGTGCAGTTTTGAGGTAGTTAATGAGAATGAATTGAAAATGTATCGACTTTGATGTGTTCCAGAAATAAAAGTAAAACTAAAACAGATAATTGGGGAGTATTTAACTTTACACTTCTCTAAAAGAACCAACACAAGTTTAAACTCACTCAATTATAATACCCACTGCTAGGTTAAGACTGCTTCCCTTCTCTAACCTATCAATATCAGAACAATAAATAGTAAGTAACAACATGTCAAATCTAAATGCTCTGAGACATTAACCTGAGTTATTTAATCCACGACTATTTGTGAGACACTGCTGTGTCAAATTGGCTGCCGCGTTTTGCCCACAAAATGTACAGTCAATCCACTTTCCAGTATATTCTGTGAAGCACTTTGAGATGTTTCGAAGACATCATAAGACACTACATTAAATTCAAGGATTATTATTATTATTCCCTATCAGCCTGCTCGCCCCCTCCGCTCAGCAAACTCTGGCCTGCTCCGCGTCCACCGCCCTAACTGCCAAACCATCGGTGGCTAGGCTTCCAGCCTCTTTGCCCTCACACTCTGGAAATCCATCCCGCAATCCCTTCGCCTCGCCTCCTTCAAGGTCGGTCTCAAGACCTTCCTCTTTGACCGCGCCTTTGGTCTCCTTTCTAACTCTTCCCCCTCTCCTGCTCTCCTTCCCCCTATCTCGACCGTCCCGTCCGTTCACCCGTCCCCCCCCCGCTCGGGTCTTGACCTGATTGTTCAGTGCCTTGGGACGTCCTCCTGACGTGGAAGGCGCTCTATAAATGTTATTCTGTTGTTGTTGTTTTGTTGTTATTATTCTTGCTGTTATTATCATCAAATCAATGCTATCCTAGCCTTTCTCATGATCCAGTGGATCCACAAGTTGCTGTACAAAAGCAACAATGGATTGCATTTATACTACGCCGTTCATATTGGAAGGACAGCTCAAAGAGCTTCACGCAAATGAGCTAAGTTATTTCAAAATTTGAGCTCTCTGGGGTGATATCTTCCATGTGGGGGGTGCCATATAAATGTAAGTTGATGTGCCCTGGGGCGTCGTTTGACGCGAAGGACGCTACACAAGTGTAATTTGTTGTTGTTGACCGTAGCTGGGAGGGAGAGCAGACTCCAAAGCCCAATTCATTACAACTGGTTTCTGCTTTTAAACCTTGAAATAATAATTCACAAAATGTCTTCAAAGTAGAATTGGGAGAGGAATGTTGAAGCTGTAAATAGATGCTTTCTTTTAACACGCGAGGGATGACACATAGCTACAGAGGGTGGTTCAATTTTCAATCTGTAAATATCCTTGACATTTATCATGAGACTTGCAACAAAGCTGCAAATCAAAATGCAATATTATGTGGCAATTGTCTATGTTTTTGAAGGACTCTTCGGTTCGGGATTTGTATTCTCTGGACTTTTATGACAGGGCCCTCTAGTGACTCCAGCAAGGAAGAATTGCAGAAAATTAATATAAGAATTGCACACAACAATTAAATGAACTGGAACCAAAGGAGCAAATGGCAGCTGTTTACGAGAGACACAGAAAGACACAATACAAACATTTTTCTAAAACACAAGGTTGGTTCATCGATCTTGTCCTTCCATAATCCCCACCCTCTACCCATGTCCTAACACACCATCGTAGTCCTGTGGCTTTGAGGTCAGAGGATTTGCCTCGCAACCAAGAGGAACTGGGTTTGATTCCCAGCTGAGCGAAATGTTGGGCAGATTTGCCAACTGTGTGTCATTGTTGTTGTTACCTAGCTAGCAGTAAGCAGGAATCCAGTGTCAATTGGCAGATCGTTTTTCAGTGGGTAATAATTCTCCCCAAAAAAATGTGATGACTCAATCCACGACTGTTTGTGGTACACTGCTATGCGCAATTGGCTACCGCGTTTCAATTGCGTCATTTCACTTTACAGTACTGTATATTCTTTGAGACGTCTCAACAATGTGATAAGAAGCTATATCAAATGCAAAGGATTATTACTATTATTGTCTCAGTGACTCAAGTACCAGCTTCCTCAGCGTTAAATGATTGACAATGTTTGCAATGCAGGTCGTTCAATTTTGTTCTCTCTCATCGCACGGTGACGTCCCCACTGTGCCTCAAATTGAACTGCCTAACTTTAACCTTTTACACGAACCATTTCTCTCGCACATTTTAAACAGAGGTGATTTAAGCAGCTACTGGCCCTGTACTAGAATGACAAGACAAATTGCCTTGGGATTGTCAGCAGTGTAAAGCATCACACTCTCTATACATTTGAATGCAAGATAGGTGATTTCGTTTTCCACGAGGGGTTAATATTTAATGCATTACTCCGACACCAATCCATTTGGACATTTTATCGATTTATTTTGGGTGGCAGCAACGTGCATTGTTAGAACGTACAAAAAAAGTTACCTTTCATCTCCCCTGTTTGCTTCTGATTATGGGTTAGCGAACACAATACATCAACTTGAGGAGAGCAGGATTTCTGCCAATTCTATTGTTGATTGTTGTTCCAAAGTTTCTTCCCAACACTTGCTGTCTTCTCAACTCAAGCAAGTGCCTGACTTTTGCGTTCAGTGTAGGCGTTTGGCAGTTAGGCTAATATTGAGAACTTCCAGTGAATTGCCTGCTAATAGTCATTAAACTTATCAGTGAAGCACTCGCGAAGCACTTTTGAGACATTTTGACCATCCAATAAGGGGATGCGTCAAATGGAAAGATTTTTTATTTGTTCCTATTGTTAAACCACTGTAGCAAACTCTAATCTCATCACACGGGCATAGCTGATAGCTGTTTCCTGTATCAAGTTGCCTTCTGATGGACCTCAATGAAAAATAATCAACTTGGTGTCTGTAAACATTTTTAAAGGATCACTTGCATTATAGTGTGTTTCCAAGCTATTACACTCCTGATATACAAGTTATATTATTCCTTTTTGGGTATGAGCTGCAGAGCAGGTGCAATCATGCCTTCTGAGCCCAGGAACTAAATTGTTTGTCATTTTGCACTGATGCCAAGTTTTAACGATGCTTAAATGAAGATGCAGCAAAGAAGTGAAGATTGAGTCTCGGGAGGATCGAGTGTGGAATGTTTGCAAGATTTTAATAGTTGCTTCTTAATCGTTAATATTATTTTGAAACAGCCTTTTTGTTCTTGCCCAACCTTGAGAGTGTTTTTCTCAAGTTGGGTTTAACTTTGCACATAATGGAGTCCATAAACAAGGAGTCCTGTAGCTCAGTGGTTAGAGCAATGGTTAGACCTGTGTTTCAAATCCAGGTAGGTCAGCACGAAATCTTAGGCAAGTTTCCTTACTCCACACGCCTAATAATAATCCCTCCAAAAAAACCTAGAATAATTTGGTTGCTCAATCCATGACTGTTTGTGGGACACTGCTGTGTGCAATTGGCTACCGCATTTCGCCCACAAATATACAGTCAATTCACTTTATAGTATATTCTGTGAAGCACTTTGAGACATCTAGAAGATGTGAAAAGCGTTATATCGAATGCACATAAATATTATTATAATACTTAAGCAAGAACATTCAGACGTCCATATCAGAATGTTTTTCTTTCAGATCTTGTGCCAAGTTTCTCCATTAAGTTTTCTTGTGTCCTTCATTTTTTTTTCATCCCTCTCAAAAATTCTCAACCAAAGCCTCCTCATATCCTCGCCTCAGAACGGCTAATGGAATGAAAATGACAGACCCATTAATGATTTATTTTGGCTTACAATGAGTGTATGGGCATGCATCCTGTTGATGTTATTCCAGTAAAATGGTCACGTGAAATCCCACATCTGAGACCAACATTGGACCAAGTGTGAGACTGGCTCCTTTCTGGTTTCTTTAGGAAGTTTCCCAGGCATCCACCACACAACAACAATCATAACAAAATTATATTTATAGAGTGCCTTTCATGTCGGGAGGACGTCCCAAGGCGCTGAACAATCAGGGATTGGGACCCGGTGGGGAAGGGGGAGAGACAGAGTGGTGGGGAGGGGAGGGAGAGAGTTAGGAGAGTGGCAGAAGGCACAATCGAAGAGGAGGATCTTGAGACCAGCCTTGAAGGAGGCAAGGGCGGAAGCGAGGTGAAGGGATGGAGTTCCAGACCTCACCTGCAGTAAAATTCAGTGGCTTCATTCATCTCATGGTATCACAAAACTTGTCATGTAACTAAGCTTTAGAAACTTTGGAGCATGTAGACAATTGCCTTTTTTACTTCATGTTAGACAAGTTTCCTTACTACTACTACTACTACACACACACACACACACATACACACGCTGTGCGCTATTGACTGCCGCATTTCACCCGCAAAATACACAGTCGCAAAATACACTTTCCACTAGATTACGACGTGAGAGGGCGTTGTAAGAAATGCAAAGATTTTTATTATTAACCTCACGAATGGTGCACAGTTGTACATCAGCCTAGCTCACTTGGTACCTCTCTCACCTCTTAAGTCATAAGGTTGTTGGCTCAAGCACCCATGTCAGGACTTTGAACTCAGAGATTTAGCCTGACATTCCTTTGCAGTGCTGGAGGAGTGTTATATCTGCAGAAGTACCGATCTTCGGTTGAAATGTCCGCTTAATCCAGTAGCACTATTTAAATAGAGCAGTTTTTCCCAATGTCCTTCCCAACAATCCTCCAGATGAAATTGGTCATTGACTTAATAACTGTAGAACTTTTCTGTGTGCAAATTGGCTGGTGAATTTGTCGAGAATGCACAGTCACTGCACTTAAAATAATTCCTGTGAAGATTTTTGAGATGTTTCGACGATGTGATAAGGCTGTGCATCAAATACAAGGATTATTATTATTGTTTATTGTTAATGTGTTCCTATTAAAGTAATAGGCTAAGTATATGGTAATTTGGCTCCTGAGCTTCAGTGTTTTATTGAAGGTATGTTTGGGGGAGAGATCGAGATGAAAAAAAACATTTAAAACCACAAATGAATTGCTATTTGTTTGGGTGATGTGAATATACTGGGATTTTGTACTTCGCTGGAGGGTTGGTCTTATTCTGATGTTTGCAAATATATAAAGAATGAAGAATATGCTAAGCCTTACTATCAACCTATGTTTGCAAAATCACGTACTCACCGCTATGTCACATGAATAATATGGATGCCTCTGAACCCTTTCCTGGAATGAGGTGGTTTTCTATCACTATTTGTACTATTTGCTTAGAAGAATCCCATTAAAAGCTGTTGCCCTTTGCTCCAAGGAGCAGAAATTCCACCTCAATCTAGATTTGCTCTATTTATTTATGTGGCATTTCAAAGTGTGCGAAGTGTTGCGCTCACTCTGCTTGATGTAGAAGCACGTTTTCAGCAGTTCTTCTCGGCTGTTTGAGGGACAGGTCTGGTCGTGTACCAGAACGGGTTTTAATAATCAGAATCCTTTCATGTGATGCAGATCAGGAGGCATCTCAGAGTGCTTTACAGGATTCACTATAGAGCAGGGCAACTGGAATTGAAGCTGCAAGGAATGGTGGTTGAGTTTTGGAAACTGGACTAGTGTGTGTTAAAAAAAAGTCCGATGATGTAAGGCGAGGTTGGCACCCTTCCTTGCGGCTTCAGTGGGTGTTTTTGATGGATGAGATCAGATAGACCGAAGAAGGAGCGTTTTCATCCAACGACCCATAGAAATATACAACAACAACAAAATGACATTTGTACAGTGCCTTTCACATCGGGAGGACATCCCAAGTTGCTAGTCGATCAGTGTTTCTGACCCGATCAGTGTTTCTGGAGAGGTCTGGATCGGAGAGGGTGGAGGGTGGAGGGCACGGGGGAAGGAGGGTGACCAAAGGCATGGTTGAAGAGGAAAATCTTCAGATGGGTCTTGACGGAGGCACAGCACAGAATAATGCGTCTGACCCATTCAACCATGTCCATGTCAAAAACGGATGTCAGAACCTATCTTGGGATCTATTTGGGAATTGATAACTATTTGGAGAGGATAGCATTAAAGGGAACAGGGCGAGAGCAGGGACACACAGAAAAATCTTTTGGTTGTGACATTAGCTCTTTTAAACCCATTCGAAGAATGTTCGCAAGGTTCTGAAACGACAGCACACAAGCCGGAAAATGCATTTGTCTTAATCATGATGCAAAATTTTAAAACCCAAGAGCTCCATCTTTTCTCGTGTAATTGGCTGCGTGCAGAAAGTAGCCTATATGTCTGTCTTTGCCAACAGGAACCCTTGACCTCCCTTATGAATAATGCATTTTGCCTGGTCGATCTTGGCATATTGTTACAGACCGCAGAGCAGGATTTATACAGTGGCTAATTGAATTGCCTTCTGGAAAAGATAAATGTTGAATGAGGTGAAACTCCCTTTGTAATTTTGTTCGGTACAGAACCAGAGGTTGAGATTTGGAAACTGTGAATTCAGAAAGGACTCTTTATTTTTTCCCTACCCCTGCCCTCCCTGACCTCCCCCCCTCCTCTTGATCCCAACCCCCAGCTCTGATCGAAATCCCTGATTGTCCAGTGCCTTGGATCGCCCTCTCAACTTGAAAGGCAGTATACAAATATAATTGTTCTCCCCCTGAAGTCGTTAACACAAATTCAACACATCAGTTAAACACACTCTTTTTTCCTTTTCCTTTGTCTTCTTTGTCTCCTTTGCCTCCCCATGTCCTGCCTCTCCATCTTTAATGTCTTTAAGAAACCTCTACCTCCAAACAAGCCCCAGTCCTGACGAAGGGTTGTGGACCCGAAACGTTGACTCTTTTTCCGTTCTCCATGGATGCTGTTTGACCTGCTGAGTTTCCCCAGCAACTTTTGTTTCTGTTTCAGATTCCCAGCATCTGTAGTATTTTGTATTTTGTATATAAATGTAATTTGTTGTTGGTGTCCTCCCGCTCTTTACATTTTCAATGTTGTCAGTGGCTAGATTTCTAGGGTAACCCAAAAAATAATTCCCGGCACTTGTAAATGGTTTGAAATCTTAATCATTCCAGTATAGATATTTTAGACTTCTTTTTGAATGGAGTTAAGTCGAGTAACTTAAGGGAAAAAGTTTCCAGTTCTATTTCCTTGTAGATGATCGTAGAGAAGAGAGAGAGAGTAGGTCGGAGAAAAAGAGGGTTCATTTTTAATTTTGTGCCCACATTATCAAAACGTCTGGTATCTCTCCACTTGGAGAGATTTGGTCTCAAAACAGCCATTAGATGAAAAGGTCACAGGATTTATTCAGAAGCAGAAAACTGTCACTCTTTTGATCTCAAAAATGAATACCCACCCATTTATCATCCCACCATAGCAATTTTCCTACTGACCACGACCCCTCTCCCCCTGCTCTGGTCCCTACCTTGGGATGTTGTTGTATTCTGTGAAGTGCTTTGAGATGTCAATAAGATGTGGAAAGCGCTATATAAATGTAAATGTAAATGCTGCTAACCCATTCCAGTTTTGAATTGCCTTCAGGGTAAAGAAAAGATCAACAACAATTTGCATTGATATAATGTTGCTTCCAAGTCCATACACTGCTCTCTGAAGCTCTGCCTTGTGACATAGTTTTCTGCCTTGATGCACAGACACAGTTAACACAGATTCATTGCTTGAGCATACAGTTGTATAGTGTTTTCACGGTTCATTCTGGTGAGGCCAGTTTTGTCCACGAGCGTGAAGGATTAAACTTATCAAGCACAAAGAGGCAGAGCTGTTTGTCATAAAGCAATATCTCCCCCCTCCACATTGAGAGGCTGGGGTCGTTATTACCTGCACATGTTTTATTGCCGCGGTGTTTATTATCAGGGAAGCTTTCTGTGCAGACACAGATAAGTGCTAAATGCGTCAGTCAATATTTCCAATAATTTATTAAGGGCGCCTTTCTAAATTCTTCACACACTTTTCAGCAGTGTATTCGGTATCTTCAGCAGTGAAGTGTACTTGCTATCTCCAGGATTTGTGTTGCCTTCCAATCGCCCTGGATAATGGATGATAATGAAGGGATTTTATTTTTCTCCCGCCGTCATCCTCTCTCGGATCAAAGAGCCTTACTCCTCCTTGAGCAGGATTGTGATTAAGGAGCCAGCATAGCCAGTGGATAGCCTTCAGGGCTCCTATATGAAGCTATCCCCTAAGGTAGGGGCAGACTGCGAACTGTTTTGTGAGGAAGAGCTCGCTCAGCCAACCTTGTGGTGTTTGCCACCTCTGAAGACATTGGTTCGGCTAATAGTACATTCTGTGAAGTGCCTTGAGATGTCTTGAAGACACGACAAGGCACTATATCAAATGCAAGGATTATTATTATTATTTTTATTATAATATCCGTGGCTTATCTCTCGCAAGCGTCAAAATTGCAATGCGAATCATATATCTTTTGAACAGAGATGAATTTGTAACTAGAATGCATCCAAAACAATGCTAATAATCCTTTGATATTTCATATACTGCCTTTCACTCTGGGAGGACGTCTCAAAGTGTTTCACAGGAGTTACTGTGAAGTGTAGTGACTGCATGTTTGTAGATGAAAGCAGCAGTAGTGACCCTGCAAATAACTGAGATCGATTTAATTGAGGGGGTAGGTGGTAGAGAAGTGTGGAGTTGTTGGCCATGACATCAGGAGAGAATCTCTTTAAATCTTAAAGCTGAAACATCCCGCTTGATTATCATACAGTGGGTTAGGGGTGCTGAAGGCTGTGTAAAAAAATACAATTGCTATATATATTTCAGGCCGAAGGAGTCTGTTTATTCACGGCACTGAGAATCACAAAGCAAGGAACCAAAGGCATACTATCGAGGTCAACACTATGAGGATAAAGGTTGAGTGCTTTGAATTCCCAATACTCTCTAGAAAACAAAATAGAAGCTGGTGGGCAAAGAAGTTTTGGGTTCATTGAGGAGTGGAGAGGAATCACATAAGTTCTTGTTAAGAATAGGTTGTTGGAGGCCACTATTGAAAGTTGGAAGACAACATGTTAGTCAATTAGGGGCTTGGTCAGGGGTGAGGTGAGTGCAGGAAATGGTATCAAGTGAAAAGGAAGTGGAGAGATAGCAGGCGATTAGTTTACAAACAGGAGGCATCAACATTTGTGGTCCTTGTTAACTGAAAGAAAGAAAATGTAATGATTATAGGGGCTCACGTTCAGTGAGCTCAGTTCACTGCCTTCTCTGTCTTTCTGTAGCTGGTAAGCCAACGTCTTGCAACTCAGTCTGTCGAGTACAACATCCCAAAAGGCTTAACACTGTGTCCCGGCTCAATGCGTGTGCATCAGAGAAGTTGCTTTTCAAATGATTAGACAAGTTGGAGCTCTTGGGTCTTGAAAGGAGACCTCTCAGAGGAGACCTCGCAGAATCTTTGAAGATTTTAAATGGGATTGAGAAGATGAACACAAAACATTCTGTATGGTTGCACCAAGACAGTGGAACAAAAAGATACAGGTACAGGGTTACAAACAGTCATTTCAGGGCAGACTTTGTGAAGATATTTTTCATTGACTTTTTTATCCACAGGGTAATTAACGACTGGAACTGATTAGCAAGAAAGTGGGGGTTGAAGTCATGACACTGGGGTTCGTTTAAAAAACAACTTGATGCTGCGATGGTAGACTGTGTAGACTTGGAAGGATGAGGTCAAATGGGCCAAAGATATCTTCTTCAGCCGAACCAGTCTTGTGATCTTCTGAGAAATGAACACAGCCAAAGTTTGCAAGAGTCACTGTGAAGTGTAGTGACTGCATATTTTGCCAGCATACGCGGCAGCCAATTTGTAGCCAGCAGTGTTCCACGTAAGAAAGTGAATGATCGATTTGTTTTGTATCAACTGAGCTTTGTACATGTTTGCTGAAGTAGCTGGATGCATGACTTAATTGTCAGAGGAGCGAGGTTGCATCTCTAGCAGCCTGGTTCTTTGTCTAAAAGAACATATACAGAAAAGTGAGAGTGGAGTGTGATCACATATTATTTTGTAAACAAATAAGATAAGTTTCCCTTTGTAACTGTGCTAACCATTCCTTATTAACTTGGTGCTTACTCTTTATTTGTAATGCAAGTTGAATCTTTGCTGTTTAATGCAACAAAAAAAACTTTCAAGAGACATATCCTCAATTTGGGCAATTGAGATTCAAGAATGTAATTTGCTGCTGTGTTGAGTATGATTTAGAGGAAGTGGATTTTGTCTCTTCGGAAATTGCACAATGATGTTTTTTAAAAGAAGACATATTGCTCAAATGGCCTGTACTGACTGCAAGACGCAAATCAAATTGGTTTCAAGAGGTAAGTAGATAGGTATGCGAACAATAGCAGCTTTTCTAACAAAATATACAGTCGATACAAAATGTATCGCCGCCCGCATACTCACCCGCACCCCCATTACCCCAGTCCTTGCCAGACTTCACTGGCTCCCTATCCCCGAGAGGATCGCCTTCAAGATCCTCACCCTTGTTTTCAAATCCCTCCACTCCTCTGCACTCCCTTACCTCTCTGACCTCCTCTCTCCTCAAACCAGCTCCCGTTGCCTTCGCTCCACCGGGTGTGGCCTCCTCCATGTCTCCCGTATCCTCCGCTTCACCCTCGGCAGCCGGGCCTTCAGACACTCTGCCCCGAGGCTCTGGAATTGCCTTCCTCACTTCCTTCGTCTTGCCCCCTATTTTCTCAGTTTCAGGTCACAGCTGAAGACCTTTCTCTTTGACCGCGCCTTTGATCACCTTTCTACCCCTGCCCCTGGCTCGGTCCCGGGATCCGCTATTGTGAAGAGCTCTGAGACGCCGTCCAGTGTGGAGGGCGCTATATAAATCAAAATTGTTGTTGTTGTTACAGCATATTCTGCGTGGCGCTTTGAGGTAATTTGAGACTTAATCCTTCACCTGTTTTCCCACCCGCAAACATTGGCTAAAGAAAGCCTATAACTCTGATTTTTTTTACTGGGCATTTTCATGGCCTGTTTATGTTTGCGCTTTTTTTTTGCTTTTAATCCTGGTTCAGATTGTCATGTCACCATTCATTGGATCGATAGGGATGTTCCCAGCCTTGACTGTCCTCCATTCCCGGTCAATATTTTAAAAAAATATCTGTGGCATAGAGCCCGGCAGCTCATTCAGGTGACTGATGGTACAGTAAGTGAAGCCATGATGTAAAATTGCTGTGGAAAAAAAATTAGCACGGGATGTAAGTGACTCAAAGCACTCGAGGTACAGCCAGCAAATTGACTCCAAGAAATGTAAATAGTATGTGCAAAATGCAGAGGACTGAGGAATTCAATCAATCAGTTGAAAAAGGGTTTTGTTTTTTCCATTTTGTTGGCACTCATTTTCGCACACATCTAAAATGAAATTGGTGTGAAGTGTCCAATGAGGTTAAGATTAAATACGGTGATCAAGCTATTGGCATTATTGTCACACCCAGCCTCGATTGAGTGAATCAAAAAACCCAAAGCCTTTGAGTGTATTCATATTAGGCTATACATTACAGTTATAATCATGTTCTGCCTATAATGCATTGGCGGGATCAGTAAGCTTTTTTGTTTAGCACCTTCATGCAAACATTCTACTAAATAGGGACACAGAAACAGAAGTAAGCCTTCAGTACCTCCCTCTCCCCTTGGGCCTGTTCTTCCATTCTATTAGATCAGGGCTGATCTGTACCTCAACTCCAATTACCCATCTTTGCCCCATATCCCTTGATACACACATATCTGTGGAATTTCCATGTATAGGTCAGGTACCATTGAACTCTTGTGTGGTTTGGATACTCAGATGCACAGCTCCATGTATCAGACACCCAACTGACCAAAACAAAACATAAACGGAGCACACAGTTACCTTCTGTTCTGCTGCTTTTTATCTAACTTTCTCCCCTTTGGTACCCAACCCAAATGGTCATTGTTTATGTGTGAGCCTTGGCATTGACTGTCAACCGGTGATTTGATTGCAGAGGGCATCACAACTGAGCCTGACCCAGCCCCACACTTGACAACCAGTTGAATGGAACAGGAACCCTGCCTGTTTTCAGTCCCACCGCCTTCAGGAAGACTTGAAGCCCACTTAGCTGCTCCATGCCAATTGAGCAGACCCAGCTGAAACCAACATCTCAGTTTGGATTCTCCCATTAACTTCCATTTCTCTTTCTATATTTCTTTTTTTTGTTTCTTAGCTCTGTTATTCAGTCTGTTTATGAAGCATTAGTTAGTTACTCCTTCATTGTCCAGGCGAAGCCTAGCTCCTGGTTTATCAAACTGTTCTGAATATTTATTCAGTTGGTGATGGCAAGTTAGCTGAAGGCTAAGAGTGTACGTATAGTACATCAGGGTCACAGATTTGCAATGTCCTTAACTGGTACAATTGGACATTATTGTCTCCATGCTGCTTTGCCTCAATTCTGCTCTGGTAGAATTCTGAAGCCAATAGTGCAATGGTGGCATTACATGAAATTACATTTTAGTACAATTTAGGGTGATCAATATCAACAACAACAAAATTACATTTACAGAGCGCCTTTCACGTTGGGAGGATGTCCCAAGGTGCTGGGAATGTCAGGGAAAGTGGATAGCATTGGCTTTGTAATTTACAGTGCTGTGATCTGTAGACTACATGAGTCTAGCCATGAGAGGAATCTGCAGTCCTAATGAGTCACTTGAGTATATATTAGCAGTGGCTGTGTAATGCATGCCAGCTTCTGTGTTGAGGTGACGAGGTACATACAGTGCAGCTTGAACGGAATTTGCAGGTGTCAGGCTTGCGCTCAATCGATAGCTTGCGCTTGCGCTCTCTCACCTCCGAGTCAGAAAAGGTTTGGGTTCCAGCCCGCGCCCCCCCCCCTCCCCACCCAAGACCAGAGTCTGAACTCACAGTACGTGATGTTCATTTGAAATGTGGGGGAAATAAGTGTTTGGTTTCTGTCAACACACCGGGCGTGGTGTTCCAGTTTGTTGAGCTACTCAAGACTTGATTGAGTCTTTACCAGGGTGTTGCCCATCGCTGCCCGAGCTGCCACTGAGGGTAAATTTGTGCTAAAATCCATTTGTCACCTAAGGAGGAAGGGGCAAGTTTTGCAATTTATTTTATCCTCAGCGCCGTTACATTCATAGCTTGCTAACATCCAACAGCCTCCGTCAAGGTGCTCTAACGAGCCTTTGATCCATAGCTGTGCTGGCGATACGCAGCTCTGAGCAATGGCTGACAAGTGACAATCAGTATCAGCAACTCCATGTACATTAGAGCTCTCAGAATACACACAGAGCCCCTATGCTGAGCCTAAATGGCTGCATATAACAATAATCCTTGCATTTGAGAGAGTGCCTTATCAAGTCTTTGAGGGGCATCAAGGCTCTTCACCCTATATACCCTATATTTGACTGTATTGGAATTGACTGTATAATTAAGTCGCAAGTGACAGGCACTAGGTTCGATTCATAGCAGGGCGATATGTTTAGCACGTTTCCTTAATCCATACACCTCTGTTTACCCAGCAACAAGTAGGAACTCAGATGTTTCCTGGCAGGGCAAAACCTTCCTTTGCTCCACACCCCTGATAATAATCCCTCAAGAACACAACAAAACAATTACATTTATATGTAGTATATAAATATTATATAATAAAACACTAACAATTAAAAAAATTGTAGACTGAATCCATGACTGTTAGTGGGACAATGCTGTGAGCCATCGGCTGTTGCGTTTCGCCCACAAAATAGACAGTCGATTCACTTTACAGTATATTCTGTGAACTGCTTTGAGTTGTCTCAAAGACGTGAATAAGGCACTCTCTCAAATGCAAGGGTTATCACTGTAGCTCAGTGGTTAGAGCACTCGTCTTACAAGCGTAAGTTCTGTGTTCGAACCCAGGCAGATCAGGGAAAACCTTGGGCAAGTTTCCTTACTCCACACACACGCCTAATAATAATCCCTCAAAAAAAACATAATAATAAAAATTGGTCATTAAAGTCCATGACTGTTTGTGGGAAACTGCTGTGCGGAATTGGCTGTGGCGTTTCTCCCACAAATATAGTCAATTCATTTTACACTATATTCTGTAAAGGGCTTTGAGACGTCGATAAGATGTGAAAAGCGCCATATCAAATGCAAGGATTATTATTTATTATTATTATTTTTCGGGCAAAACAAGGCTATTAATACAACACAACGGACACAGATTTAAGCATGGGTATACTGTACACAGATTAACTTACCACCTGTGGGTGTGTGACACCTCCTGCACAATGTTGATTTATGTTTTTAGGGTGGATTTGTGGCAATTGGTACAATATATCCCCAGTTTTTTGCTCCCTGTTACTCACCAGCAGGTTGTCACCACTTATCAAACATTATTCTCCAGCGCACCAAATACTGTAGCAGGTTTCAGCTTGCACATCGCATTGGGGTGAATTGTTTATAATATGTAATAATCCTTGCATTTGATTTAGCACCTGATCATGTCATTGAGGCTCGCAAAGAGGGTTCACAGAATACACTGCAAAGTGGATTGACGTGGTAGCCAATTGGCATGGCAATAATCTTTAAAAAAAATCTTAACAGCAGAATCAAAAGGACAGTTGGAATAAGCCCCTCATTTCATCTGCACTGGGCCTGAGTGTGTCTGGTAGCTTCCCAGGTCAGGGATAATGTAGCATCAGTAAGGGAAATTATTAAAAAGGCTTGCTTCAACAGTTACTGTTGTTACGTCAATAAGATGGGTATTGTGTTGATGTGGGGGCTGGACAGATTGGAGTTTGATGAAACTGATCATGAATTGAGTTTGCATTCAGTTGAAGAAGGGAGGGAATTTCAAGGTTTGAGTAATAAAACAATAATAAATAATAATAATCTTTGTGGTTGATATAGTTAATCACATTTTCTAGGTGTTCCAAAGCGCTTCACAGTGCATACCGTAAAGTGAATTGACAGTATATTTTGTGAGCAAAATGCGCCAAGCAATTGTGCATAGCAGTGTCCCACAAACAGTCGTGGTTTGAATGACCAAATTATTATTACTTTATAATTATTACCCTGCAACGAGATGCACTTGCTCTAGCCACTGAGTTACAGGACCGGCTCTGTAACTCAGTACAGAGCGGGAATCGAACCTGGAAAAATCCGCTCTAATGTTTTAGCACTTCGCCAGATGGTGCCTTTGGCCAATAGTCCATCACAAAGGCCAGATGGATATTTTAAAGTGAATGACTGGCTTTGATTCCTGGTCTACTGGAAATTAATTTGAATGATGAACATCAATTTGGCAGCACTAATCTCCATTTCCTTTTGCAATGTCGAACTCTTTAACGGGAGCAAATAAAACATAGCCTATATTATCTTAATGTAATGAATATGGCTTTCAATTAGCCCCTGCTAATTCATTCATCTGAAATGGATGGGCCTTGGGGTTTTTACGAGCAGGGGAATTTTGTGGCTTGTTTAAGCCTTTCCTGTTGAAAACACAATATGAATTTTGTCCCCCAAAAAAGGGACAGAAATCGTCATTTTAAAAGAACCATGACTTGAATGAATATTTCTAGGCTGTGATTGCAATTCAGTGCTGTGCTGGGGTGATGGGGGCGTTGGAGCCCATGTGTGAGAGAAACACACTGCTTTGTTGGAGCTGCCATCCTTCACAGAAGATGTTAAACTCATGTCCCGGCCGTGCCTGTTCAAGTTGACGTTAAATAGCACATGGCACTGTTTGAAAAGAGAAGGGAGTTTCTCCCGACGTCCTGGCCATCAATCTACCAGATGCAATTGGTCACTCACTTCATACCTGTTTCCAGGACATTGCTCCATTCAAATTGTCTATTCCATTTGCCTACAATACAAAACACACATTTACACTTGAATCCTGTGAGGAGCTTTGCAACATCCTCCCAATGTGAAAGGCGCTGTATCAAATGCAAGGGTTGTTATTTTTATCTAAGGATTATCAGGTCTCAGTGATTCCGAGAGCATTGAGAGAGCACGGCTGGAAGAAGCAGAGAACTGTAATGGAAGAAGAGCAGTCGGCTGACAATGTGTTACAAGACTGTAATTAAATTGAGCGGTACAGATAGATCCTATCGGGAGAACTGCACAAACGAACAAAAGTCCTTAAACATATTTATTCTTTCTGTATCTCTGGGTTGATTAGTTTGGTGTCCTCTCCTATTTATTCTGCCCGTACACGGATCATAGCAGCGGGTGATAAACCATTGGCAAAAATGTAATAAAGATGGTGACAAGGAGCTCAAAGGAATGAGGTGATAACTATTCCAGACTCGAATTCTGTTTCATGGAAAATGTCCTTTATATTATAAAAATAATAACCCTTACCTTTGATACGGTGCTTTTCACGTCTTCTAGACGTCTCAAAGCGTTGCACAGAATATACTGTAAAGTGAATTGACTCTATACTCTATGGGTGAGTTACAACATGCAACCTCATGCAAAGACAATCCTTCCATGTTTTGGTATTAAAAAAAAGGCACACAGCAAATAGGAATTTATAAGGAAGGAACTCCGTATCAACAACAACAACAAAATTACATTTGTATAGATTCTGTCACGTAAGGAAAGATATCCCAAGGCGTTGGACCATCAATGTTTTGGACCTGAGCTGGGGGTCAAAACATCAACAAAATTCCACTTATCGGCAGGGTGGGAAGGAAAGTGATCGAAAGCACGTTTGAAGAGGAAGGTGTTGAGATGGGTCTTGAAGGAGGCAGGTTGATAGGGGGTTATGAGGTCACAGAGGTAGGGGGGAACATGGCCATGGAGGGGTTTGAAAGTGAGGAACAGGATCTTGAATAGTATCCTCTGTGTGATGGGAAGCCAGTGGAATCGGGCGAGGATGGGGGTGAAAAGATCACAGAGCCTGTTGCTGAAGAGGACACGGGCTGCAGAATTCTGGATGCTCTGCAGCCTGTGGAGGCAGGTGTTGGGGAGCCCAACAATCAGTCATGTTATGAATGTGTGTATGAAAATTTCGGCGGCCCATGGTGTGAGACAGTGGTAGAGCAATATCATTAAGCAATACTTTGTTTTAAGTTCCTGGGCAGTGGTGGATTGTCAGTCATGCAGGCTTTAATAAGGTATGAGGGAAGAGTAAGGGACCAATGATAAAGACAGCCTGTGGCTTTGTAAGTATTTTCTTTTAAGAAATACAAGCCCTCCAGTAGACAAGAACCTAATTTGTTTCGCAGTCTTAAGGGCACGATATATATTTCATAAAGAATCTATACTTTCTTGCATGTTGCATGTTATCAACCCTATAATTCTCAACATTGACAGGCCCACGACACACCTCTTTACTCTATTACTCATCGCGGTCGCCTACATGTGGGAACTTATTAGTTTCCAAACACCTAGGGGACAATTTCATCATCCCAAAATATCATCCAGTACCAGAAAGCAACTCAAGCCTTTCCAAAGGAGAATTATTTACTATTTGGTGCATATAATACATATTCCATCCCTGCCCTCTGGCTTCCCACAACTCAGGCATTCCGAGATATCCTTTTGACATGAAAGGGAGCTGTATAAACGCAAATTGCATTGTAAATTGTATTGCATATTTTGTGTTCCTGAGTGAATTAAGCGCAGGACATATTGCCGTGAGCAAGACGAGGCAGACATTTAATTTAGAAAGGCTATTTGGTGATGTCAAGGCATCCTTTTATTGCTTATTTGTGAGATCAGAACAGCAACACATTTGCATTGATATGGAGCTTTTCACATCAGGAGGATATCCCAAGTCACTGGATAGTCTTAGCTTGGTAGGCTTCCAATTGCGTTTCGCTTGTGTATATCAGGAACTAGTCATATGTTGTCTTATCAACTTAAGCTTCAAGAACTCCGGTACTCTAGCCCAAGAGCTCTAGTTCTTGTTGTAACCTAAGATCGCAAAGATCGCAAATGTCACACCACTATTTAAAAAGGGTGGAAAGGAAAAGATGGGGAACTATAGGCCAGTTAGTCTGACATCGGTGATCGGAAAAATTTTAGAATCCTTGATTAAGGAGTTTTAGTGGGGTATTTAGGGGAGCACGATATAATCACCCGTATATCTCCGCGTATAAGGCACACTTTTTTTCAGGTTGGAAGATCTCGAAAGTAGGGGGTGCGCCCTATACGCAGGTACAAGAGATTTTGAGCCTCGGAGATACAGTAAACAGGAGGGGCGGCCGGCGCGCTGTCAGCCGGGGTTTGGTCAGTGTCCGGCGGGGGTTGGGAGGAGCGGGTGACGGGACTTCGGCCTCGGCCGCCCGGGCAGCAGCAGCAGCAGCGGACTTCAGTGCTGTGCTTACCTTCTGCCGAACCCAGTCTGCCTGCCTCCCTCCCTGCCGCTCTCTCTCCCTCCCTGCCTGCCTGCCTGCGTGCCGGCCTGCCTCTCTCTCTCTCCCAGGCTGCCGGCCTGCCTCTCTCTCTCTCCCAGGCTGTCGGCCTGCCGCTCTCCCTCCCTCCCTCCCTGCCTGCGTGCCTGCCTGCCTCTCTCCCTCTCTCTCTCTCCCAGGCTGCCGGCACTGAAAAACATACATAGGAAATCTAACGCGAGCATAAAGACACAGACACACAGAGACAGAGACAATCACTCACACGAAAACACACAGAACAAAAAACACACTCAGACAAATACAGATGTAATCACACGCAGGCACAAAACACACACACACACACACACACACACACACACAGAGTGAAAACAGACACACAGAGAAACACAGACAGACACCCACACAGTAAAGCACACACTCACAGAAAAACATACTCCCGAAGAAAAATACAGACACAAACACACACACACACACACACACACACACACACACAAAGTAACCTAACAACAATTCAAATAATCTGGAGTGAAATCTCAAACTCACACACCGCGACCCTGGTGTGTGTGAGTGTGTTTTTAACAAATCAGTGCAAATTGATCAGAAACAAGAGAGAAATATGGAATATACAAATCGCCAGTCCCACCCCCTCCCCTCATACACTTCAAATGTTCGTTAAAACAAAAAAAACTCAGCGATCGACTGACTTTAAAAACTCTTTTCGATTGGAAATCCGATCTGATTAACCACGATTTTAGACCAGAGAGTGAGTGAGGGAGGGGAGGGGGTGAGTTGACTTTTAAGGGAACATCCATTTTTATCAGAAGAATAATGCTAAGGTAGGATCCTGTCAGGTTTCAAATGTTGTTCAGACTTTTAAGGCAGATTATTGCTCTGTGTTTGAGTAGTTTGTATTTATATACATTATATATATGTTAAAAAAAACACACATGATGAATTGGGGTTTAAAGTCGGATTCCAGGAACTTGTAACGAGGAAAAGGAGAGACAGAGAGAGAGAGAGAAAGACTTGGAAAAGTCGCCTTAAACTCCTATCCAGATTTGTACTCGACTGATAACGGTAAGGGTACAGATATACCTGCCTCTCTCTCTCTCTCTCTCTCTCCCTCCCTGGCTGCCGGCCTGCCTCTCTCTCTCTCTCTCCCTCCCTCCCGGGCTGCCGGCCTGCCTCTCTCCCTTTCTCTCTCCCTGGCTGCCGGCCTGTCTCTCTCCCTCTCTCTCTCCCTGCCTCTCTCTCTCCCTCCCTGGCTGCCTGCCTGCCTGCCTCTCTCTCTCCCTACCTACCTGTCTCTCCTGTCTCTCCTCCCTTCTGCCGGCAATATCATTGAAAATGCTTCCGTTTTTTTTCACCAAGAAAAGGTCAAAAACTGGGGGTGCGCCTTATACGCGGAGATATACGGCAGGCCAAGTCAACATGGCTTTGCAAAAGGGAAGTCATGTTTGACAAATCTCATAGAATTTTTTGAGGATACTTTGAGTTAACTAGATAGGGGTGAATCAGTGGATACAGTCTATTTGGACTTCCAGAAGGCATTCGATAAGGTGCCGCATAAAAGGTTGATACAAAAGATAGGGGCTTACGGAATTGGGGGAACATATCAACATGGATTAGGGAATGGTTAACGGGTAGGAAACAAAGAGTAGGGATAAACAGGTATTTTTCAGATTGACGGGATGTGACTAATGGAGTGCCACAAGAATCAGTCCTCAGCAATTTACCATCTACATCAATGATCTAGATAAGGACATCAAGCTTAATATATCTAAATTTGCTGATGATACAAAACCAGGAGGAAGCGTTAATACCAAGGATGACATTAAAAAAAATGCAGCGCGATATAGATAGATTAGGTGAGTGGGCAGGTAGGTGGCAGATGAAGTATAACGTAGGGAAGTGCGAAGTCATCCACTTAGGTCGCAAACATCAGAGCAGGTTATTTTTTAGAGGGGGAGAGATTGGAAAGTGTTAGCGTGCAGAGGGACTTGGGTGTCCTTGTACACTAAACACAAAAAGTTAGTATGCAGGTGCAGTAGGCAATTAGGAAGGCTAACGGTATGTTAGCTTTCAATATGAAAGGGTTAGAGTATAAGAGCAGGGACCACACCTGGAATACTGTGTGCAGTTTTGGTCTCCTTATTTAAGAAAGGATGCACTTGCCTTGGGGGTAGTACAGCGTAGGTTTACTAGGTTAGTACCTGGAATGAGGGGGATGAGTTATGACGATAGGTTGAGTAATTTGTGCCTGGAATATAGAAGAATTAGAGGGGATTTTATAGAAACCTATAAGGTTATTAAGGGGCACGACAAAGTAGATAGTGGGAGATTGTTTCCCCTGGTTGGAGAATCTAAAACCAGGGGTCACAGTCTGAAAGTTAGGGGTCAGCCCTTTCACACTGAGTTGAGAAAAAACTTCTTTACTCAGAGGGTGGTAAATGTATGGAATTCTTTATCCAAAGGGCTGTTGATGCTCAGTCCTTGAACATATTCAAGACTGAGTTAGATAGATTTCTCATTCATAAAGGGATTAAGGGGTATGGGGATAAGGCAGGTTGCTGGATTTAGAGTAGAATATCAGCCATGATTGAATGTCGGGGCAGGCTCGATGGGCCGAATGGCCTACTCCTGCTCCTATTTCTTATGTTCTTATATGTTCTTATGTTCTAACTTGTCTTGCAACAAGGACAATTCCTTGTTTGTTTACTTGTTTCAAGCCCACGAATATGCAGTCAACTCAGTTTACACTACATGCTGTGAAATGTCTCTTCCAGTGCCTCGAGCAAGCCAGTTCCAGAATGCTAGAATAAGGCACATCAATGCATGGCTGGAGAAGTGGTGTAGGAAGGAGGGTTTCTGGTTCCTAGACCATTGGGACCAATTCTGGGGTAGGTGGAACCTGTACAAAATGGATGGGTTACACCTGAACAGGGCTGGAACCAATCTCCTTGCAGGGAGGTTGTCGAGTTTTGTGGGGGGGGCTTTAAACTAATCCCGGGGGGTGAGGGTGGGAAACTGATCAGTAGTTCAAATACAGGAGGGGTAATAAGGAGGACAGGGGAAAAGGGAAGACGGGAGAAAAATGCAGAGGAAGTAATTTGTGCCTTAGAGTGCATGTATGTAAATGCACGAAGTTTGAGAAATAAAATTGGTGAGCTGCAGGCTCAGGTTGCTGCGAGGCGATATGATGTTATAGCAGTAACAGAGACTTGGCTCCAGCATGGGCAGGAATGGGAGTTGAACATTCCTGGTTATAATGTATTCAGGAGGGATAGAGAAGGGAGAAAAGGGGGCGGGGTGGCAATTTTAGTTAAGGACTCAGTGACTGCCTTAGAAAGGAACGAGGTGGAAGAAGGACTAAAAACCGAATCTATCTGGTTAGAATTGAGGAATAAAAAAGGTGCAGTTACACTGTTAGGGGTATACTATAGACCACCAAATAGTGGGGAGGAGATAGACAAGCAGATCTGCAAGCGTATCACGGAGAAATGCAGAGCTAATAGAGTAGTGATAATGGGTGACTTCAACTATCCCAACATAGACTGGCAGAATAGTAGAGTAAAGGGCAAGGAGGGAGAAGAATTCCTGAAGTGTGTGCAGGACAACTTTCTTGATCAGTATGTTTCCAGTCCAACGAGGAAAGAAGCATTGCTGGATCTAGTTTTGGGAAATGAGGTAGGGCAAGTTCAACAGGTTTCTGTAGGTGAGCATCTAGGGAATAGTGACCACAATATCGTTAGATTCAGAATAATTATGGAAAGGGATAAGGAACGATCACAGGTGAGGACACTCAACTGGAAAAGGGCTAATTTCAATGAGTTGAGGTGGGACCTAGCCAAGGTGGATTGGAAAGAAAAATTGGCAGGTAAGACAACTAACGAGCAGTGGGCAGCGTTCAAAGAGGAGATAGTTCAGGCACAGGTCAAAAGCATTCCCACAAAGGTGAAATGTAAGGCATCCAAACCTCCCTGGATGACTAAGGAAATCGGGGCCAAAATCAAACAAAAAAAAGAGGCTTATGATACGTGTCAGGCTCAAAATTCAGAAGGGAACCAAGCAGAATATAGGAAGTGTAGGATAGAACTAAAAAAGGAAGTTAGAGGGGCAAAGAGACTGCATGAAAAACAATTAGCGAGTAAGATTAAGGGGAACCCTAAGGTTTTTTACCAACATATTAAGAGTAAAAGGTTGGTCAAGGAGAGGGTGGGGCCAATTAGGGACCTAGGAGGAAATCTCATTGTGGAGGCAGAGGGCATGGCTGATGTACTGAATGAGTACTTCGCCTCTGTCTTCACAAAAGAAAATGATACAGCCAATGCCATGGTATTAGAGGAGAGGGTAGGAGAAATGGATAGAATAATTATAACCAGAGAGGAAGTTCTAAAAAGGTTGACGTCGCTCAAGGTGGATAAGTCACCTGGTCCGGATGGAATGCACCCTAGGTTACTAAGTGAGGCACGGGAGCAAATAGCAGGGACTCTGGCCACGATCTTTCAATCTTCCTTGGACACAGGGGTCGTGCCAGAGGACTGGAGGATAGCTAATGTTACTCCCTTGTATAAAAAGGGGCAGAAGGACAAGCCTGGTAACTACAGACCAGTCAGTCTAACGTCGGTAGTGGGCAAAATTCTAGAGTCCATAATCAGGGACAAGGTAGATCTTCACTTAGAAAGATATAGGCTAATAAAGGACAGTCAACATGGATTTGTTAAAGGCAAATCTTGCCTTACAAATCTGATAGAATTTTTTGATGAGGTAACGGAATGGGTGGATAATGGTAGCGCAGTTGATGTAGTTTACATGGACTTTCAAAAGGCATTTGACAAAGTGCCACATGAGAGACTTATTAAGAAATTAAAGGCCCATGGCGTAAAAGGGACAGTGGCAGCTTGGATCCACAACTGGCTGCGAGACAGAAAGCAGAGAGTTGTAGTGAGCGGCTGTTTTTCAGATTGGAGGGAAGTGAGCAGTGGTGTGCCACAGGGATCGGTTTTGGGACCATTGCTGTTTGTAATCTACATCAATGATCTGGACTTGGGTGTACGGAGTACAGTTTCCAAGTTTGCAGATGACACTAAGTTAGGGAGAATAGTAAACAGTGAGGAGGATAGTAGCCATCTGCAAGAGGATATAGACAAATTGGTAAAGTGGGCAGACACATGGCAGATGAAGTTTAATGCAGAGAAGTGTGAGGTGATGCATTTTGGGAGAAGAAATGAAGGGAGGCAATATAGGCTAGATAGTACAATTTTAAATGGTGTGAAGGAACAGAGAGACCTGGGGATTTGTGTTAGTGACTCGTTGAAGGTGGCAGGACAGGTAGACAAGGCTGTTAAGAAGGCATATGGGATACTAGGCTTTATAAATAGGGGTATAGAGTACAAAAGTCAGGAAGTGCTGACTAACCTCTATAGGACTTTGGTGAGGCCTCAGCTGGAATACTGTGTTCAATTCTGGTCACCACACTACAGAAAGGATGTGAAGGCATTGGAAAGGGTACAACGAAGATTTACTAGGATGGTGCCAGGATTGAGGGACTTCAGCTATGAGGAGAGGCTAGATAGGCTAGGGTTATTCTCTCTGGAGCAGAGAAGATTGAGGGGAGACCTAATAGAGGTTTATAAGATCATGAGGGGTTTCGACAGGGCAAATAGAGAAAAACTATTTCCACTCGTGGGTGAATCTGTGACTCGTGGTCACAGATTTAAAATAGTTTCAAGGCGCAGTAGAGGGGAGCTGAGGAGAAATTTTTTCACTCAGCGAGTTGTTCGAATCTGGAATGCATTGCCTGAAAAGGTGGTGGAGGCTGATTCGATAACAACTTTTAAAAGGGAATTAGATCTTTATTTAGGAAGAACGGGTCTATTAGGCTATGGGGAGCGGGCAGGGCAATGGGATTGAATCGCTCTTTTCAAAGAGCCGGCACAGACTAGATGGGCCGAATGGCCTCCTTTTGTGCCGTAAAATTCTATGATTCTATGATTCTATGATTCTATGAAATGTTTGGAGACGTCTCGAAGACGTGAAAAGCGCTGCATCAAATGCAAGGATTATGATTATTACGATCGAGGTTTCTCTAATGTCGCTGGACTTTTTTTTTCTCTGTTTGCCGAGCGCCGTGTGGAAGCACGATTACCGGCACTTCAGAGCATTTCTTCTTTTGATTCACTTATTTTCAGCCTCCAGTGGCAGCCAACTATGAAATGTTAGGTGGCGGAGGGAATACGCTTTTATGTTTCCAATTGCAAAATTGGATTCCTGTGGAAAGGTGTGAATGGATCAGTTGATTGATAGCCTGGCTCGTCATCTGTGCCATAGCCTTTCGTGGGATGATTATGAACTGTCACAGGTTTGTTCTTTGTGGCTGCACCTTTTGTTGTGGAGACACTTTCTCTGTTGCGTTGCATTGACGGCAATGCTACTATGGCGTTGGCTCTGTGCTTTGTTTGACTTTTGGCTCTGTCCCAGGACGACATTATTGCCCACAATGTGATTGCAGAAAGCCGAGCTCTCCTTCCTCACCTTTTGCGAGCCAGCAAATGAAAAACTAAACTTCCCTTCTGCAAAATGCTCCCCTCTTTCACCCCCTGTCGACTTTCTACCTTTTCAAATTCATATTAAATCCTTTTAATACAAAGTGCATCTAACAGTATTCTCATTGGTTGTCTGTGCACTACTCCAGAAAGGGTTCCAGTGTTCAGCGGTTTAATTACGAGTTGCCTCTCCACTGTGCTAAGCAAGGGTTCCAGTTATTATCAACTAGGGTCCGGCGATATATCGATATATCGCTGAAACCCGATATAATTTCCATATCGATACGCCGATATAGGCATTTAAAAAATATCGATATATCGAAAAGTCGATATATCGAAGGAAACCATCGAAATGCACGCACACTGAACTACAAGACCCAGAATGCTCATCTCTATACACAATGCACAGACCGAGGTGCAAAGCCGCCATATTGTATTCATAGTCCTAGAATACAATATACAGGTATGCAAGGGGTGAGGGGAAGGAGACGGTTGGGGGTGGGGGGGAGGGAGAGAGAGACGGCGGGGTGGTGGGAGAGAGATAAGGCTGGGGGGGGGGGGGGGGGTGGGGGGGGGAGAGAGAGAAGGCTGGGGAGGGATGGGGGGGAGAGAGAGACGGCGGAGGGGGGTTGGGGGGGAGAGAGAGACGGTGGAGGGGGGTTGGGGGGGAGAGAGAGAAGGTGGTGGGTGGGTATGAGAGAGAGACAGTGGGGGTGGGGGTAGTGGGGGGAGAGAGAGACAGCTGGTGGGGGGAGAGAGACGGCAGGGGTGGGGGGGGGGAGAGAGAGATGGCGGGAGGGGTGGGGGAGGGAGAGAGAGATTGCGGGGAGGTGTGGGGGAGAGAGAGATGGCGGGGGGGTGGGTGGGGGGAGAGAGACATGGCGGTGGGGGGGAGTGAGAGAGAGACGGCGGAGGTGGGGTGGGAGAGAGAGACGGAGGGGGGGTGGGGGGGGAGAGAGAGACGACGGGGGTGGGTGGGAGAGACGAGGGTGAGAGATGGGGGGATGTGATAAGATACAGACAGACAGACAGACAGACAGACAGACAGACAGACAGACAGACAGACAGACAGACAGACAGACAGACAGATATGGGAGGGGGGTGAGAGAGGACAGAGACACAAACAGAAAAACACAGACATGGAGGGAGTGAGTGTGAGAGACAAACAGAGAGAGAGAGATATTTACCTCCTGAGGAGATAGGCCCCGAATGCGCGCGCACCTCAGAATATGCGTGCACCTCGCAACACGCGCGCATGCGCAGTACAAAAGACCCGAAAATATCGATATTTCGGCATATCTTGATGTGAGCCCATCGATAT
This sequence comes from Hydrolagus colliei, assembly GCA_035084275.1. Taxonomy (NCBI): domain Eukaryota; kingdom Metazoa; phylum Chordata; class Chondrichthyes; order Chimaeriformes; family Chimaeridae; genus Hydrolagus; species Hydrolagus colliei. The sequence continues at coordinate 11,328,166 of CM068753.1, forward strand.
ATCTAAATCGGAAAATGTCCATATCGACGAACCCTATTATCAACATTTAAAAAAATAACACACACTAATAAGCCAGCCTTGGGTGAAACGACAACCTTAATTTGTGCTCCCACTAAACTAACTGATGAAATGAATGGATTTTACAGAGAGCCAAACTAAGGTCAAGTCAGATTTCTTGTTTCGTCGTGACACTTTGCCTCGCTGTTGGCTACCCTTGCTTGCAAAGAGGAATAATAATGGCTCCCTCCCTCGCACGGTTGTCTCAGACATGTTATTGTCCAGCGCATGTCCTTCTGATGGGACAGGCTGACCTGTGGCTCTCTAGGTGTTTGTCTGTGTTGGGAATTTGGTGATCAGTCTTGTACAGCCTTCCAATAAAGATCAGCATCAGATGTGCCCTCAACTGTTGACTGGCAGCTCGTAAACTCGCCTACTTGATCTTTGAGCGCAGCGAGTGCTTTTGAGTTCCCAGCTCATGGATGGCTGGGCGGGATACAAGTGTTCCGATCCTTTGAGCTGCCATTCAATCACAATGAAATACTTGTGGAATTCCATCCTTATTAATCACCTTGCAGTTCAAAGGCATGTTATCATTGATGCAGCAAGTCTATGATCTGCGATATTTATGAAAGGAACTCGGCAGCACAGTGCAGCACAGAGTGTTTGCAATTTCCCCATTGCTGAGTGGGTGGATAAGGTGTGCTTTAGCGCTGTTGAAGTGTGCTCAACACCTTGGACTTGAAGTCAGTTGACACAAGAGGTATCTAGTACCTGTCCTCAATCAATAACGAATTCGAGAGGATATTTGCGACACGTGAGATGCCTAAAGAAGAGGATTTAAAGTGGTCTTAATTTAAGAGTCGTTTTGTTTTCTTTCCAGAGGTGTTTCGACGCGGAGGATGTTGGAACTCTCTTTGGGCAGACACGAAAGGGGTGGGGCTGATGTGTTCTTTAACACTGTGCGGAGGTGGTTGAGCTCAGTGATGTATAGTACTGTGTGTGTGTGTGTGTGCGTGTATATGTATGTGTGACATCCTCCCAATGTGAAAGGTGCTCTACAAATGTGATTTTGTTGTGTGTGTGTGGGTGTGTGTGTGTGAGGCCACTATTTGGGGCAAGGGCATTGGTTGGCGGCGAGGGAGTGTGCTGAGTGTGCAAGCTCTTCATTACTAAACTTTTCCGCGCTGCGAAAACTAAACGACAAATAATCCTTGAAGCGGGACGGTAACCAGGGAAGGTAAACATTCAGAGTCACTGTAGGCTTTAACCTATAATTGCACGGGGAGAAACTGATGGCGACAGACTGCACTTCTAAAATTGGAACATGTGCAGTTTGATTAATATTCTGCTCAAATGTATTCCGGATTAACATTATCCTGGGCAAACGTGTAACCAATACTCTCCAGCGTATCTTGAAAAGCGTCTTGAAAGTGGAAGACAGAGGCATCCGTAATCATTTTATTTTGCACAATGTGGGACGTAACGCATTGTTCTTAAGATTGCCGAGCGCAGCACAGACATTTTCGAGCTTGTCCCAGTTGGTTTGTTTGACCGCAGAGCAGTCTGTCACTAGACTTGACAGCAAAAATCCCATAAAGCGCTTTGAGACGTCCGTCCCCCTGAGCTGAAAGGCGCTGCACCAAATGCGAGTTTCATTCATTACTTTTTCCATCTCTGCTGCGATTTGATTGGAATCGGTTCTTACCAGGTGCTTTGTGCCAGCTTTAGAAAGCGTTTGGTGTCTTGACACTGTCACTGTGTGCCAATCAGGTGTGTCTGCAAACTAAAGATTTATCATATTTCAGGAAGAGATATATTCCTACTACATTTCTCTTGATGCCATAATTTACTCTCTTCCCAGACGTTTCTTTTGTGGTCCCTGATAAGTTAATTTTGCCCTTGTAGTGTAGTTATCGAGAACAATGTCTGACAGTCTCTGAGTCTGACTCACAAAATTATATGACAACTGAGCTAAAACTCAGCCTTTCACCAGAATAGCAGCAGGGAATCCACTTCCTAACACACATTGAGAGAGCCTCGGGAGAAAACACAGCCACGGAGATAGAATTTTTTTTCCCAACATTTTGCGCAAATCTGATTGTCGTTAAATTGGATTATTTAAATGTGATTTATAACATTTAGGATCCCAGCATCTAGCAGCGCGCACACGTCACAATTCATTGATGAGCAAATGGTCTATGCAGAGCGAGACTGACAGGGAAGGAGCCTAACTGCTCAAAACATTGCTTTAGGTAACCAACGCCCCGCGGTCATATTGTGACTGTCAACTGTCATTTTCCAAACTCTTTTTGCAAACAATTGCGCGATTTCTGTTAGCTGTTGGCATTCACTGATCAAAGGAGATCTTGCTCAAGTTCATCATCTTTATTGCTGGCGGGGAAAAAGTGCACATGCCAGCGAGTGGATTCCTAAAAGCAATGCAACAAAGAACTTCCACAGAACAGCAGGGACAGAATGCCATTGTTATTTTCTGCCATGTAATAATGACCTTTTGCTCTTAATAGAATGTCTTTATCACGTCGGAAGGATGTGTCAAAGCCAATTTTATTTTGACACAGTAGTGACTGTGTATTTTGTAGTGAACTGGGCAGCTAACTTGCGTACAGTCACATTCCCCCCCCACCTCCATGAAGCAAATGATCTGTTGTTCTGAGGGCTTTGTTGGCGCTCTGGGACGCTACACAGTGTGAAGGATGCTATATAAATGCAAGTTATTGTTTTTGTTGATAGGGAGACTGCGTAGAAACCCCCTTCTGTTTTCCAATTGCGCCTTTAATGTCCCCCTGAACAGGCCAGACCTTCGTTTAACGTCTCATCTGAAGGGTGGCACCTCCGACAATGCAGTGCTCCCCCAGCTATGTATGGGTAGACAATGTCAGCTTAATATCTAGACATTTGGGCTTGAACCCACAACCTTCTGACTTGGAGGCGAGGGTGCTACTAACTGAGCCAGACTGACGCCTTGCACTCTTCGTAAGTATGCTTTGTACATTAGGCATGGGAGGAACATTTTCTAACATTGGTGTTCTTGTAAGACAAGCGTGTTGTGCAGTGCAAAGTATTTCCTCACGCTACCTTTCTCTCTCTCAGATGGAGTGTTTGATGGAATCAGAGGATTTTTGGATGCAATTTATTTCTGTTTTTCCCGAGTTTAGCAGGCTCCCGGTCTACGATCCCGAGTGATTGATTGGCGAGTGATTTCAGATGATGGCATGGTTGAAGCCTCACCCTCGGTGAAGCACAAGTTGTAGCACAAAACTGTTTGTCTGGTGACTGAGCGAAACAATTTGCTGCTTGTACACAAAAATGGCAGTTGTCTGTCCGAACAAAATAACCACAGAGATGCTGGTAACTTTCCCCCAGGAGAGATCCTGCCTTCCATTACTTGTAACAGCTGGTGTTAGAAACTCTAGCTGTTGCAAATATTGTCGTTTGTTAATAAGGATAATAATATTATTAATCAATCCTTGAATTTGATATATTGTCTCATACAAGTTTTAAGAGTGGATTTACTGTGACGTGTGGTGCCTGTGTACTTGCAGGTGAATGGAGCAGACAGTCTGCGCGCATCAATGCCCCACGAAGCGAGTGACCAATTTGATCTGGGTAGTAAGGGTATTACAACAACAACAAAATTACACTTGTATAGCGCCTTCACATCAGGAGGACGTCCCAAGGCACTGGGAGCAAAGACAAGGGAATGGGATTAACTGATCTGTTATGATGTAGTAAATTAGCACAAGAGGTTGGATGGAATGACCTTGTGTTTGTTCCTATGTTTCGAGCGTGCCTGAATAATTGTATCTTTTAAAATATTTCTATTTGCCCTGGGTTTTTTTTGGTGTGTGGGGCGGATGTGGGTGGTTGTTACGTAAGCCACTTGGCTTCCTTATTCCTCTATTTTGGGTTCTTTAAGCTGCAAGCAATTCTAAAAATCGTGTAAGAAGTAAAAAGTGAAATTAATACTAATAACTGTGCACCTATTTGTCATTGCCTGAGTGCTTTACGGCAGAGCCGTGGATTGGTTTAGACGTGCTAAGATTGGACATAAATTGTTACAACCTCAGCCATTTAGATGAGTAAGCATCAATCCTACCTTTGCCACGTAGCTTTATTACATTTCAGATAACACAAGGGTTGGTTCTGAAAACAAATCCCGTGCTTGCCAAGGACATATATATCACAATAATGGTTTTTCTGCTCACCATATGGACAAGTGATTGATGGGTCCAGGGCTGAACACTGAGAGATTGATAACTTTGCTTCAGAATTAACATACACCAAAGTATCTCATTTTTTAATCAGTTTCTTGGCTTGTTACAATATAAAAAAAAAGGTACTGCCAACGAATCCTCTTAGACACTGCAAGAACGACAAAAATAAATGCCGAGTTTACGTATATTGTATAATAATACAAATAATCCTTGCATTTGATATAGCGCCTTATCACTTATGGTTAAGAAGTCTCAAAGCAATTCACAAATATGTTGTAAAGTTTAGTGACTGTGTATTTTGTGGGCATCCAGCCAATTGGACACAGTAGTGTCTTAGAAACAGTCACGGAATGAATGACTAAATTATTATTTTTTTGAAGGGGTTGATACCCTTGCAATCTGCCAATTGACTAACAACTGGGTTCCTTCTGCTCGGTAAACCGAGGTGTGTGGAACAAGAAACGTGCCTCCGGTTTTGCCGAGCTCAGGAATCGAACCCAGCTCCTCTCATTGTGAAGGCGAGTGCTATAACTAATAAGCTACAGGACTTTTTTTATGTTATATATTTATATAGTATATAATTATACACAACATATATTGGAAAGCTGGAAGTTCACTGAAAATATTGGGGCAGGAACCCTGGCTGAACAATACACTGCCTCAGTTCATATGCGCTTATGATAAAAGCTTTGGGAACATTTTAATACACAATGGCAAGGGCAAGTTTTTTATTTGCTGCTGGAGATTAGCCACCCATAAATAATATATGGAATATTAAATGACTAGACATGTGCAACAAGACAGTGTCACATAAAGTGGTCTGGTGGATACAAGGAGCAACACAGTGACTCGAATGGTTTATATAGTCTCTGAGCTCTGGAGTGTGTTGGCTTGTAACATACGATGTACCTGCATATTTATCACATGTTCTAAAATATTAAACAGCATTGCACGATGCTGCTTGTTTAAGGGGAATGGATATTATTTCAGCAGGAGTGGGAGGCATCAGTGGGATGAGCTTTAATAAATCTGTGTACACATTGAGAATTGAAATGGGGTGAAACATCACTTCCCTGTTGGATACTAAGTCAGTCATACACACATGTATATATATTTCATTAACACCAACAAAATTACATATCGATAGCATCGGGAGGATGTCTTATATCAATAGCCAAGAAAGCATCATTCCTCCCCCCACTGCCCACCCACCCATGAGCACACCACACACAAGCAAAATTAGCCTTTTTCGATCACAGCAAAACTGCAGTCTAGTTGACCAAAGGTGTATTCCAGAGGAGATTTGAGATATTTGTAGGCAAATCACACTTTGAGACAAGTGGTTGTGCAAACAACTCAAGAACAACCATGCGGTTTTCAAATTAAATCTACTTCCAAGGTAACCAACGCTGTTTGTAAATTGTTAACCAGTCAAGATCAACTATTCTCTAACAGATCCCAAGGTATCGCACAGCCTTCAGCAGATGAACGAGTGCAAGACTAAAACTTTAATAAAACAGTTACTTGCTGCCCGTTAAGATGAAGTTATCACCTCCCACTGCTGAGCTGTGTTGTTGAAGTCAACATCCCAGGTAGCAAGCCCACGTGGGGGCCTTATGGGTCCCATTTGGGCCAAAATATGGGTCCTATATGGGGTGGCCCATATGGACCCCACAGGATTCTGCACCCAAGATTCATATGGGACCCATATGGGCCAGCCCAGATAACCCATATGGGTTAGATCTGGGGCCCATCTGGGCAAATATGGGTAAAATATGGGTGAAATATGGGCTATCCCATATGGGCATTACATGGGGAAAATATGGGCCAAATATGGGCCATCCCATATGGGCATTACATGTGGTTCACCTGGGGCCCATGTGCGCCAGAAGTATATAGTAGGGAACGGCGATATGGGATTTTTCCGGATATGGATATATCGGTTTGCTCATACCTGCTTAAACCGATCTATCGCGTTTTTATACTGCGCATGTGCGTGCATTCGAAGTGCGGGTGCATTGATGGCGCGTGCGCATTGATGGTGCGCGCTCAGTCGTGGGGCGCGCGCATTGACGGTGCGTCCGCATTGACGATGCGCGCGCAGTCGCGGTGCACGCACATTTCGAAATGCGTGCTCTAGGTCCAGAAAGTTTGTAATGTTGGTGTCAAGGTCTGTTGAATTATACGATGTTGTTTGCTCCCTACCTCCCCCTCCCCTTCTCTCCCTCCTCTCCTCTCTCCTTCTCTCCCTCCCCTCTCTCCTTCCCTCCCTCCCTCCCCTCTCTCCTTCTCTCCCTCCTTTCCCCTCTCCTTCTCTCCCTCCCCCTCCTCTCTCCCTCTCTCCTCTCCCTCCTCCCTGTCTCCTCTCCCTCCTTTCCCCCTCTCCTTCTCTCCCTCCCCTCTCTCCTTCTCTCCCTCCCTCCCTTCTCTCCCTCCCCTCTCTCCTTCTGTCCCTCCCTCCCTCCCTCCCCTCTCTCCTTCTCTCCCTCCTTTCCCCCTCTCCTTCTCTCCCTCCCTCTCCTCTCTTCCTCTCTCCTGCTCTCCCAACTTTCCCCCTCTCCCTCCCTCCCCTCTCTACTTCTCTCCCTCCTTTCCCCTCTCTCCTTCTCTCCCTCCTTTCCCCTCTCCTTCTCTCCCTCCCCCTCCTCTCTCCCTCTCTCCTCTCCCTCCTCCCTGTCTCCTCTCCCTCCTTTCCCCCTCTCCTTCTCTCCCTCCCCTCTCTCCTTCTCTCCCTCCCTCCCTTCTCTCCCTCCCCTCTCTCCTTCTGTCCCTCCCTCCCTCCCTCCCCTCTCTCCTTCTCTCCCTCCTTTCCCCCTCTCCTTCTCTCCCTCCCTCTCCTCTCTTCCTCTCTCCTGCTCTCCCAACTTTCCCCCTCTCCCTCCCTCCCCTCTCTACTTCTCTCCCTCCTTTCCCCTCACTCCTTCTCTCCCTCCTTTCCCCCTCTCCTTCTCTCCCTCCCTCTCCTCTCTTCCTCTCTCCTTCTCTCCCTCCTTTCCCCTCGCTCCTTCTCTCCCTCCTTTCACCCTCTCCTTCTCTCCCTCCCTTTTCTCTCTTCCTCTCTCCTTCTCTCCCAACTTTCCCCCTCTCCTTCTCTCCCTCCCTCCCTCGCCTCTCTCCTTCTCTCCCTCCTTTCCCCTCGCTCCTTCTCTCCCTCCTTTCGCCCTCTCCTTCTCTCCCTCCATCTCTAAACACAAAATAGAACACACACACACCAAAAACAAAATCTGGAGATTTATTCTCCTCCATTTCTTGCTTGAAAGTAGCATGTAATGTCCACGTGTAAATGAGATCTATTACAATAGAAAAGAGAGAGACAGACAGTCTGACTGTTAGAGTTAGAAGCCAGATTATCACTGCTGCGTGTGTCTGACTAGACACACACATAGAAGCAGTGATAATCTGGCTTCTAATTCTCTCACACACAAAAATAACACTTACAGCCACAAAATGCCACTAATGTTTATGTAGTCTGAAGTCTGAATTAATGTCCTTCGCCATTGGCAAGCTCTCCTTTGCTATGCAAAAAGTGACAGCGTTCGTGATACTTTGCCACTTTTTGTCCCCTCTCTGGTACAATGTTCTCCTCTTAAATAAAGCAGGAATTGTTTGAGCTGCACTGGCCCCACTACCTGTCGCTTTCTCCGAAGCGCTGGTTCGACTTCGTTCTGTTGTCGACAATGATTTCCCTCTGAGGGCAGCGTGCTGGGCGGGGTGGTGCTGCTTAATGTGATGTCGCAGGTTGCTCGTGCTCGAATCAGATGTCTTAACCAAGACCTTGCAAACTGTACATCTATACACACCATTACTGACTGCATTGTTTTCAAAGTGTCCCATACGGGGCTTCTTTTCCCCATGATGAGAAAGGTAAATTTTCAAACTACAATTTTCAGCGATGCGACTTTGTTAAGACGCCACGACTCACGTCGAGTATATACACAGTAAAGTGTGCGTGCGCATCGGATGTGCGCGCCCGTTAATTGTGCGCGCGCACCGAATGTACGCGCATTCCATGCTCTAGATCTAGGAGGTTGCAATGCCGGCGACAAGGTAAGCTGGAAAAGATCGCATTACACTGATAATACCTACAATATTGATATATTGCCAGGAACGATATTAAAAATATATCGATGTATATTTTTTAAATCGAATCTCTCGATATAACAGTTTTTTTAGAATCACCATATCGGCATACCGATCTGAAAATCATATCGGGTTTAATCGAAAAACCGATTAATCGCCGTTCCCTACCATATGGGCTTGCCCAGGTTTTTCCCATATGATTCCTATATGGGCCAGCCCATAGTCTGCCCACATGGGCTTGCCCAGGTTTTCCTCATATGATACTCCCGTGGGCCAGCCCATATTCTGCCCATATGGGCTTGCCCAGGTTTTCCCCATATGATACCCATATGGGCTAGCCCAAGTAGATGCCCATATGGACTAACCTATATGGGCCCCATATGGGATACATATGGGTTGATCCATGCCCATATGGTCTGGGTCATGCCCATATGGGCCCCAAATGGGCTTGCTACCTGGGATTGCATACAGATTCGGTAGTGAAGGCACACAAAAGGATGTTTATTGCTGATTTGGAGGTTCTTCTGTGCAGTGAACGCCAACACTGATGTTTTATGGTGTAGAAACTTTGCTCTCTTGCAATTTACAATAACAATTTCCAGTCTTGATGACTTGTGGCCTTTAGACCACGTTTACATTGGCCTCGGGGGGAGGCAGGCAGCCATAAACATGCTCAGGAGCACATGCTTTATGTGGGTTGTTCTGTATTGTTCGTTTCTGATACACCAGATGGCAATCACCAACCTGGAACATAGAATGAACCAGACTAGGCCGTTAATCAATGTTCTCTGGGGGTGCTTTTATTAGCCTAAGAAGACGTTTAACCCAATATCAGATGAATGCTGAATGGTGCTTCTCATCTCGGATGGCATCCCAAAACAAGTACCCCTTTTGCTTCCTCTCTGAAGGTTACTGGAGTTGATTTCTGTTCACTCATGCTGGAAACGCCTAAATCCAATCCATTGTTTGAGGTGTTGTCCTTGAAGTAGTATTTCGTTTTGCCTTCAGCGCAGACTCAGCAGTCATGTAAGGACAGTGTGCTCAGGCATTGCACCTTCAGGAATTCAATCAATCTCTGCGTCAGCATCAAACTGCCACCGACTCAGTTTGGCTTTAGAGACAAGAGTACGTTTCTGAAAGAGTTCTTCTGCCATTCCTGAAAGTCGATGTGTGCCTCTCAATGTGCGTGATGTTCCAGACATTTTAAATAATGATCATAATCCTGAATAAAAACAGAAGGCTCTGGGGACACTCAGCAGGTCAGGAACCATCTATGGAGAGAGGAAAGTGACTGAACATTTCAGGACGTTGACGTTTCGTCAGAACGCATCGATCTGAAATGTTAACGCCAGCAATTTCGGTTCTCATCAAGGATTTCTAGCATCTGCGGTATTTTGCCTTTTGTTTAACATAAATCTTGCATTTGGTTACAGTGATATTCACACTGGGAAGACGTCTTAAAGCTCGCTATTTTGAACTCGCAATCCAATATAGTGCCGGTGTGTGTGTGTGCTGTATTATTAGTGTTGGTGTTGTCCTTCAAGTGAAACGTTAAACCGAGGTCCAGTCCACCTGTTCACATCGACATTAAAGATCCTGTGCCATTGTTTGAGAAGGGAATTTACTCCAGTGGCCTGGCCAACATTTCCGCAGATAAAAGTTTTCATTCACTCATGGCTGTTTCTGGGACATTGCTATGTGCAAATTGGCTGCTGCATTCGCCCACGAGAACATAGTTATTGTAGTTCGCAATAAAATCCTGTGAGACATCTCGTTGAAGTAATAAGGCGCTTTGCGAAAGGCAAGGATTATTATGATTATACCTGTAAGCTCTCCTCTGGGTTGCGTATCAAATCTGCTTCAGCTTTGGCAGTCGATTTTATTTTTCTTATTATTCCTTAAGGTGCAGTCAAAGTTTTCTCGTAGCCCAACCACTCTATTTTGGAAACAAAAGCAGCAATCACTGGGAACACTCAGCAGGTCTGGCAGCATCTATGGAGAAAGGAAAAGTGAGTCAACGTTTCGGGTCCACGATCCTTCGTCGGGACACTCTTTTGGTGTGTTTCGGGACTTCACTTTTATAACTGGCTAGTGTTATACAACGGGATGGGGCGATGTTTAGGAGACGTGGACTGAGTCTCTATTGTCTTGCCGATTTTTTTGGAGGAAAAAAAATGCTGTTTCTTTACAAAAAGTCCTTTTATACTGTCAGTTGTCCCTCAGGCTTTGTGAAGCAAATTTCTGCACTCGTAACCCCCCACGGACACAAGGCAGAGACTTGTTCACAAAGGTTAAGTGGCTCATTTGAAGGGATATAAAAGCTGATTAATTTTCAACATATCAACTTGTATGAAATTGGACAAATAAATTTACTGCTAGACTGAGCTGCCTGGATGCCGGTAGCTGTGTGCTCCCAGTGGATTTCTGTCTTTTCATTCAGCGAGTATGAAATGTCATGATCTGAAGCGGGTACATTTTGACCCTCATACAGATTTTATTACTTAATAAAGCTGAATTTTAATTAGAGCATTCCCATTAAGGGGAGATAGAATGAGTTGCTCAAACAACCAGCTTCCAGTGAGATGTGTGTGCGCAGGCGGGTGTGTGCGCCCTGTAAGAAGACAAATGCGGTAACCTGTTTGCAGCACAGCAATGGCCCACAAAACAGCCATCGTAACAAACGAGCAATTTCTATTTGGGGGCATTGTTCGTGGAGCAACTTCCTTCTTCTTTCAAGTAATGCCAAGGCATCTTTAAAGTCTGCCTAAACAGGCAGTTGGTTTAATATCTCGCCTGAAGAGTTTCCGTCAACATAGGCGCTCACAGCATTGCATTGGGGCGAGATCCAAATCCCAATGCGGGGGCTCGAATCCCACGACCGTCTGACTTAGAGGTGAGAGGACTACCATTTGAGACAGGCTGACACCTGGCAGTAATTTGATGGTGATTAAGTGTGAACAATTCGAATGACTATTGTACTATTAAAAATGCACGTCCTTCCTTTGGTCAAATGGGGGAGAGTTTTAATATGTTTAGTTGACATCCTTCTCAACACAGAATAAACTCAGCAAACGCATTGACGGCGAGACAAATTTGAAATCAATTACAAGCTAAAGTTTCTGGATTCTCCTCTCTTAATCCACCACCAATATGTTGGGTGCTTTAAACCGTTTCCACTAGACTTATTAATCTTTGTCAGCATTTTAACCAGCGCTTTAAAAGCAACTCAAAGCCCACGTAACTTTGATCTCTGTTTGTTACTGCTAGTGCAGCCCCGCAGACAGTTTTGTCATAAAATATTCATCCAACATTATTAAACACATGCAGTCGAGCAGTCTGGTTTAGGTAAAATGTTTAATTTTGGATAGAAATTAGATGGACAGGCTTACGGATAGGAAACAGAAGCACTTTCGGGGAAGAGGTTAAAATAATGTTAAAAGCCTCGAGCTCATTAACTGACACTCGTGAACACTCTCTATCCGGGTAAATTGTCTTTTAAATTCACGTCTTAGATAAAGCTCAACAATAGCAAGCTCCTGGAACATGCAATGTAGAAATAGAGAGAGGGATGGTGGGGGTGCCAGAGGTGGGGAGAAAGAACTCTGGGACGCTACCCTGTATGGAGGGCGCTTTGTAAAGTGCCAAGTTGTTGTTGTTATTGAGGCAAGAGGTCCAAGTTATAACTCAAGGCTGTGACCCGCCAATGCAGAGCTGCACTGATCAGGTGCCATTCTGTGAATGAGACATTAAAGGTCTTGTCAGTGCCAGATCAGTGGACTTTAAACATGCAGTGGGTCCTTGGAAATAAAAATGTTGTTTCTCACAGTGACATGCCCGGCAATTTAATTTCCTTCCCCCGCACACACACCCACCCACAGTAAAACTGATCCTTCACTTCACACCTGCTTGTGGAATGTTACCGCGCACAAATTTAGTTCGGACCACAAAATACGCAGTCACTACTCTTTCTCGTGAATCCTGTGAAGCACTTGGAGACATCCTCCTGACGTGAAAGGCGCAGCATCAAATACAACAACAATGACAATTTAGATTTGTATGAGCGCCTGTCACTTCTGGAGGGCGTCCCCAGGTGCCAGACAGGCAGGGATCCGCACCCGAGCTGGTGACTGGGATCAGGATGGATGGAGGGTTGGGAGGGTAGGGATATGAGGGATATGGCATATGAAGGATATGGCACGGTCAAAGTGGAAGGTGTTGAGAAGGGTCTTGACGGAGACAGAGGAGGAAGAGGGACTGTGGGATGGAGTTCTAGAGAGTGGGGGGGCTGAATGACTGAAGGCCCGACTGCTTGCCAATGGTGGGACCATGGAAGGTAGGGGATGTGAAGCAGGCCGGAGCCCACTGAGTGAAGGGAGCGGACAGGTTGCTAGGGTGTTAGGAGGTCACAGAGGTGGGGAGGAGCAAGGCCATAGAGAACTTCCAAGTTCAGGATCAGGATCTCGAACTGTATCCTCTGACCGATGGGGATCAAGTGGAGCCGGGCAAGGATGGGGTTACCGGGCTGATGATTTAAAAAAAAAACTTTCTCCTAGTTCTCCGGGCAACAGAGTGCTCTAAATTCCAAAACAATTCCGGTTATACTGTATTGTAAAGGAAAGTTATTCATCAGTGTCAAAATATTGGCATACGCAAAGCTAAGGAAGCTCCCGGCTTTTCTTTTCCGCGCTCTTGAACAAATTCATCACTCTTGATGCCTCCTCTCATCTGCGCGTTCCTGCGTTCGTTTGGGAGAAACGGATTTGAAAAATCACCCGGGTGCACAGAGTGCAAAGTGAAGTACGGCTATTGATTCGGGTTATTCTCAGTCATTTTTAACATCACATAAAAGATTTAAAATCTGTGTCGAACAGCAATGCTTCACTGTGAAACACGGAAACGGTGGCAATTGCCGCAGTAAACTAATTCAGAATTGCGAAAACAGGGAGGGGACGTGGTGGGTTTGATTAAGCTGAATGGTGGTTTGGTGAAGAATGAATAGACCGTAAGTGACTGTTGTAACTGGTGAGGAAAGCCTATGAAAAGGAAATAGAGGAAAGAGGGTTATTTAAATAATAATAATAATCCTTGCATTAGATATAGTGCCTTATTACGTCTTGGAAATGCCTGCAAGCGCTTCGCTGTAAAGATTATTCCTGATTATCAGTGATATTATTTTTAATAGTGAAACAATATGCAACAATGTCTTGCATTTGAATCTTTCATATGAGGGCACAATATAAATGCAAATTTTCGTTGCTGAACTTACACAGCAGGGTAGCATTTCGGAGCACTTAGCAATAACGTAGTCTAACGCTGAGCAGGGGAGAGCGAGGAGGTAAGCATGGTCAAAGAGAAAAGTATTCAAGTGCAATCTGAAAACAGGAATCAGTACTAACTGTAAGCACGTAATAATAATAATCCTTGCATTTGATATAGCGCTTTTCACATCTTATCGATGTCTCAAAGCGTTTCACAGAATATACTGTGAAGTGAATTGACTGTATATTTGTGGGCGAAATGCAGCAGCCAATTGTGCAAAGCAGTGTCCCACAAACAGTTGTTGATTAACAATAACCAATTTTTATTATTGTATTTTTTGGGGATGGATTATTAATAGGCGTGTGAAGTAAGGAAACTTGCCCAAGGTTTCACCCTGATCTGCATGGATTTGAACACAGGTCTCCTGCTTGTAATGCGAGTGCTCTAACCATTGAGCCAAAGGAGCTCCACAGAGGGTACAAATAACTGCGAGTGCAGCTCAATTGACTTGTAGTTGCATGTAACCTATTGTCATCACCCCCTCACCACTGTTGTGCACTTATATAGAGTATCCTGAACAATATCCTATTCAACAGCAAGTCACACATTTAAACATTGTTGTGGTTTACAGATGATTGGAACATTGTGTGATTCATTTTTTTAGGTTTGACTTGAAACTGAGATGTGTAAATTGAATGCAATCCTTCCCCCATCTATAAACAAATTGGATTTATCAAGTTCTTTTGCACGCAATTATCTAATCAACAGTGCGGCGTATGAGGAGAGCGGGTGACAGAAAGGGTTTGGAAAAGGCTCTGTTTACCTCTGAGGCCAGGGTTCAAATCGAGCAGAGATTAATCTGAGTGAAATTCTCCGTCTCCCCACTGGCTTTTCAGGATCCCAAGTCAAATGGGATTTAAGCAGTTTTGCCTCAATACCCAGTGGACACAGCGCAGAAATGCTCACAATTCAACATCAATTGCAGCTCAACTATACACCAAGCCTTTCACATCAGGAGGACACCTTAAATCATCACTGCCCTAACTGGCCACTTGACAGGGGTGGGATGTGGTGGCGGAGTTAGTTTATGGGGGACAAGAAGATGACCAAAAACATTTTCTAATCCACGTCATTTGGGTGTTAAATCTGACTCGAAGGAGATTCATAAAGTGTGAGCGTATCAATAAGATAATAATAATCCTGGCATTTGATATAGCGCCTGATCACGTTGTCGAGCCATCTCAAAACGTGTCACGGAACCTATTGTAAAGTGAATTGACCGTTCCTTTTGTGGGAGGAACACGGCTGTCCCTCACACAGGTGTTGATTGAGTGATCGGATCCTTCTTATTTTAATTAGTGAATTCATTTTGTTGGAAGGGATTATCAACCCCGGAAAATCGAACCGAAAATCGACCAACAACCGGGTTCCAAATTACTGCTAACGACTGCAACTCTGAACTGACTCACAGCCTCACAGCCGGGGTTAACGAGGTCAGTTCGGAACGCCTGCCCCCCTGGAAATATATGCACTCACACTAACACGGCTCCTTCAGGCTCTCCCAATAACACAGTGCAGAGCTCAAGAGCAGAGGACACTTTGCAATCTAATAGGCAGGTAACCGCACGAGCAAGAAGTCTCCCCCGGGCCATGGAATAAAAGGTTTTCTGTGAACACGGTGGACAAGGTAACCAGGAATTGCTGACACAATCGTCATGTATACATACATACCTGCAGGTGGAAGCAGTTCTGTGTTGTGCTTTTAATCTGCTGGGGCAAAAGCAACAGAATGACTAAAAAGCAAATGCCATGACTGAAGGTCAGTCTGATTGCGATGGTGTCGACCACTATTTCTTTTTTATGACCAAATCCAGCCTCTCACCTTCAGTTCAGCATGCAAACTTGCAGTTATGTGCGTAAAGTTGCTGAATTTATAGGGCTGTCATGAGCTCCTCAGGAAGGCAATTTACCTGTCCGCTGACACGTTTAGCTGTCCTCAAACATTCAATACCACTAACCTCCTTCACCGCTTTGTAATGGCGATTTGCCCATACTATATACGGTCAACTCACTTAACAGTATGTTCTGTGACGCACTTTGAGACGTCTCAAGGACGTGGTAAAGCACGATATCAATTGCGCGCATTATTATTACTGTTATTAATATTATTATTATGTGGCCAGGCTTCTGTTGTAAGTGATGTTGAACACTTAAAAGCTAATGTATGCACATATTAGATTTTAAATAAAGAGCGCAGCTGAGCGTGTGCTAACTGTATGCATCCCCTGACACTACGCTGCTGCTACCCGTTCCACTTTGTTGAACAAATATACCACATATTATGAATTCGACAAAGCCAAACGGTCCCAATGAACCACTTGCAGCTCTGTACTTTAACTTTATTTTAAGAATTGCTCACGAGTTGTCATTGCAAGAAGATTTCTTCTTTGTCCACAGACCCATAGATATTTGTGGCACGGAGTGTCTGAGCTGGATTTTTTTTTATAAACAGCGTTCCTTTCAGTCCACTTATCCATCCTTTACTCTTATCCCTGAAGTTTACTCCTTTCTTAGTATTTTTTTCACATATTTCCGTTTCAATACAATAGCATAATTAGATAGATTTTTTTTCAACAAGTTATATATTTATTTTGAATTAACGCAACAATATTGAACGCAGAGCGGTTTTTGAAGTGAAATTTATGTTAATCAGTGTAGCTTTGTTTTGCAACGAGGGATTACGTTTATGTTAGCGAAACACGCAGCCGATTTGTATGCAGCAATGTCCCACGAACAGCCACAAAGCGAATGGCCAATATTATTTGGAGGATTGTTGGCCAAGACACTAAGAGAAACTCCCTTCCATGTTTAAATATAGAGCAGTGAGATCTCTAGATCCCACCTGAACAGGCAGATGGGATCTGGATGGAGTGCTGAAGCTCAGTGGTTAGAGCACTCGTCTTACAACTGTGAGACCTGTGGTCGAATCCAGGCAGGTCAGGGCAAAATCTTAGGTAAGTTTACTTACTCCACACGCCTAATAATAATCCCTCCGAAAAAACCACAATAGTAAAATTGGTCATTTCAATCCACGAATGTTTGTGGGACACTGCTTTGCGCAATTGGCTGCCACATTTTGCCCACAAATATCATCAATTCACTTTGCAATATATTCTGTAAAGCACTTTGAGACGTTTAGAAGATGTGAAAAGCGCTATATCAAATTCAAGGATTATTATTATTGTTATTAAGGTCTCATTCAAAGCATGGCACTTTGAATCACGCAGTGCTCCTCACAGTACTAGACTATAGCATCAGCCCAGATGAGTTCAAAGTCATTGTGGGGGAGGTGTAGAGGGGAAAAGGCTTGAACCCTTAATCTTCTGACTCAGAGGGTGAGATTGCTACCGACTGAGCCAGGCTGACCGTACCATTATTAATTATTTAAGTTTAAAAATTCACCGGTGATGGGAGTCGTATCTCAGGAAACGCTAATGTGTCCTTTTGTATTCATTCTTGATAAAATAAATTGATACATGAACAGGGTGGCAGGGATTGATTCCAAGGGATATATTTATCAGGGTGTGAATTCTAAAAATATGCCGACTACTGTAGAGATGAGTGGTGTTAATGCGTTTCAAATTCCTAATGCCCGTCCTGTCTAAATGCCATTAATTTGTACGTGATATATTGTATTTAGCAGGTGTTCTGAGATTGGTACAAACGTGAAGGATCTTGATTGCAGTGAGGATTTAACTCTTCATTTATTCCTTTTTCACTTTGCCAAAGCAAACACCAGTGGGGTTGAAAATTCGACCCAGCCTTTGGTCTGCGAGGTTTTTTTTCCCATCAATATATTTTGCCATTTTGCCAGAATGCCAGTGGTCCTGGAATCGAGTGTTGACACGGATAGGTAGAGTTGGATGTCATCCGTGTACATGTGGAAATTACCCCATGTCTCAGACTCAGAACCAGTGTGCAATCTAGGCATCCAGTTCAACTGCCTCCCCCCATCCAGTTGTCCTTCCTCCCTCACATCCGAGCCCTGACCAGGACTATCTTCTTCCACCTCCGCCACATTGCAGTCCTCTGACCGCACCTTACTCCATACACAGCCGAAACTCTCATGCAGGCGTTTGTCACCTCCCTGTTGGATTACTCCAATATGCAATTTGTGCGCAATTTGGCTGCCGCATTTTGCCCACAAATATACAGTCGGTTTTCCTGCTCTCCTTCCCCCTAACCCTCCCACTCCTGCTGTGGTCCCTACCTCTTTTCCCCTCTTCCTTGCCTTTTTTCCTTCTCCCTACCTCGACCCCTCCCACCCTGCTCTGGTCCCAACCTTGGAACATTGTTGTATTCTGTGAAGCGCTATGAGACGTTGATAAGATGTGGAAAGCGCTACATAAACGTAAGGATGATTATTATTATTAATACACTCCTCGCCGGTCTCCCCAGCTCCACCATTCATGAGATCCTGCTTATTCAAAACTCTGTGGTCCACACACTGACCCAGGCTGACCCGCATACTGACTGTGTACCATATCTCACCAGTTCTGGCCAGACCCCGAACGGATCGACTTCGACTCAACTTGCTCTGGTCTCTTGCTCGTCTTTCACACCCCCCCGCCCCACCGTTGGAGGTCACGCTTTCAGCTACTGCGATCCAAAACTCTGGAACACTCTTCTTCAATCCCTCCGTCTTGCCCCTTTTTTCCCTCTTTCAAGTCCCACTTGAAAAATGTCCTCTTTGACCTTGCTAACCACTTCCCCCATCCCTCCAGCTCGGAGTCAGACGCCGCCAGTGCTCTGAGCCGCGGCCCTGCATTGGAGAGCATTATATAATTGCAGTCTGTTGTTGATGTTGAGTATTGAGAATATACTTAAGAATCTCTGGACGAGGGAAATTGTTCAATTCAGTGTGTTGGTTTGAAGGCGGTTTTATTTTGGTTTCGTCAGGAGAACTAACTTGCGTGAGAAACAGCTTCGAAACTGAAGCTGAACACTTGCCGAATTCTGCACGTCCTGGAAATGCTGCAAAAAATGGAGTAAATCTATGTTCAGAAGTTTCATTGCTAAATAAATCATTCCAGAACGCTTCAGAAATTCAATAATTCTTCAGCATGGACAGTGTTTTAGAAATTGAAAGATTACATATTTACATACTGAGAAGTTGGATAAAGGAAAAGCGCAAAATTGCAGCCATTCAAACATTGGAGCAAAATAGCCAAAGACATCAGCCATCACCGATGGGATGGTGATGAGATCTTTAAATACTTGAGGTGGTATTTCTTCAGAAGATTGTATTTTCCCATTTCCCTGCCACAGTCGATCTCATGTGCGAGGACACATGAGAGGAAATACCTTATGTGTTATGAACCCGTAGAGCATGACAAGTCTTGTTTAACGTGCATCAGTGTTATTGATGAGGTTAGCACTGCTCAAGGGTGCTCATTATGAGGTGTTATCTGTGACAATTGGCACTGAGTAGGAAGAATGTGTTTTTTTCCCCTCTGTTTCTAGTAGGTAGAATGTAAATAAAGTGACAATTGCAAATGATGTGCAGTGTTTTTGTTTCTCCTGAAGTCCGAGCCATTGCACCGCTGAAGGGCTCTATGTAGATGAATGACCCACTTGTCAAAACCTTGCTCGCTGAATGGAAAGCCTCTCTTCATTCACAGGAGATCAAACAAGCTACTATGTTCAGTCTCGAGAGACAATAATAATAATAATAATCCTTGTATTTGATTTAGCGCTAATCAAGACTTCTAGATGTCTCAAAGAGCTTCAAAGAATATACTGTAAAGTGAATTGATTGTATATTTGAGGGCGAAACACGGCAGCCAATTGCGCACAGCAGTGTCCCACGAGCAGTCATGGATTGAAATGGCCAATCTTTTTTGGGAGGGATTATTATCAGGTGTGTGGAGTAAGGAAACTTGCTGAATGGAAGGCCTTGCTTCATTCACAGGAGGTCACACAGGCAGCTATTATCAGTCTTGAGAAATGGTGATGTTTCTGAGGGAATCTTATCAGCGATGACGAACACAGTTAGTGGGATTGATAAAAAGGGAACCTAAGACAATTATTTAGGTGCACCAAGACAGCAGACTAAGAGGACAATAGTCACTACACTACAGCAGACCAAGAGGACGATTTCGGAACAGACTGAATGGTACCGGAAAAGAGGGACTTCAGATATGAGGAAAGGCTGGAGAGGCTAGGATTATTCTCATTGGAGCAGAGAAGGTTACGAAGAGACCTAACAGAGGTTTTCAAAATCATGAAGGCATTCAATAGGGTAAACAGGGAAAAACTGTTTCCACTGGTGGGTGTGTCAGTGACTCCAGATTTAAAATAGTTTCTAAAAGAAGCGGAGGGGAGGTGAGGAGAAATTTTTTTCACGCAGCGAGTTGTTCGAATCTGGAATGCATTGCCTGAAAGGGTGGTGGAGGCCGACTCGAATGGGTTTGCCAGGATGGCTGGTTCAGGTAAAAATATTGGGACTATAATAATAATAATCCTTCCGTTTGATATCGCACATCTTCTTGATGTCTCAAAGCGTTTCACAGAATATACTGTGAAGTGAATTGACTGTATATTTGTGGGTGAAACGCGGCAGCCAATTGTGCACAGCAGCGTCCCACAAACCATCGTGGATTGAAGTGACCAATTTTTTTTTGAGGGATTACTATCAGGCGTGTGGAGTAAGGAATCTTCCACAAGGTTTCGTCCGGCCTGGTTAGTTTCAAAAGCAGCTTGGTGGTGGGTTGTTTGATGGTAGGGTGGGCCCTCTGGAAGGATGAGATCAGATTGACTGAATGAAGAGCCTTTTCCATCTGAAACTAATCTTTCGATTTGTATCGGAGGGAAGGCATCTGGTTTTCAGACTTGATTTCCCGCATCCCGGTAATATCGTGCAACTGTGAGGACTGGGTTGTGGCAATGGTCCCATTATACCTGTCTGAACGAGAGCTAAATTTGATGTGAGCTTAATGGTTACAAAATTCATAATTTATGATTTGTTTAGAATAAGTGGAGCTGGTATCATTTTCCATTCTATCACTGGAAAGCAATTCCTAGCATTGCTGACACTTCCTGTCATCTGGTCATCCAGGCAAAAGGCTTTTAGCCATGGCTCTTGTTCTGTCTGCTCTCCTTTTTACACGGCTCAGAGAAAATACCACTAACTTCGAGGATCACTTAGTTGCTCCTTCGGACATCATTTCTTCTCGTGTTTTGTTTTTAAAAAACTGTTTTGAAATGAATAAGTACATTAGAAATTCTAGACAAAAAAAAGCCCACGGTCCATCTATGTTGCTTTCCAACTTCCTGACAGTCCCTTGAACATGTGTCATGAACTACATAATAATAATAACATCAACAATAACTCCTTTCATTGATATAATGCCTTTCACGTTGGGAGGCTGTCACAGAGTGCCTCGCAGGATTTTTACCGCACTAAACAATAATAATGAATAATGCTTACATTTCATATAGCGCTTTTCACGTATTCTAGCAGTCTCAATGTTTTTCACAGAATATACTGAAAGTGAATTGACTGTATATTTGTGGGCGAAATGCGGTAGGCAATCGCCGTATGGCGCTGTGTGCTCCACAAATAGTCGTGGATTGAGTGACCAAATTATTTCTATTCCATTTGTTTTAGAGGGGTTATTATCAGGCATAAGGAAGTAAGGAAACTTCCCCAGGGTTTCGCCCAGCCGAGAATTGAACCCAGCTCTCTAGCTTGTTGCAGGACTCCACGATACAGTGGTTGTGTATTTTGTAGGCGAACGCAGCAGCCAATTTAGCCACAGCAATGAGCCACAACCTAAATTGCAACAGTGATCATAAAACTCATAATTACTACTGAGCAAATGTTATGAGTTTGAAATGTGAACCAACGCAAGTTTCATTCTAATATGTTGTGTATATCATGGCAAACAAACAGATGGCTTTGAGAGAGTTATGAGCTGTAATGCAATATCTAAATAGTAATAGCACAAACACTACTCAAGCATTAGTCACACGTTTCATGATATTCTCTGAACCTTTGGATGTCTTGCAAGCTTGCAGCTTATTCCAACTTTGCCCATCTATAATTCATGACTGTACGTTGCAGAGTTTGCCACTGCAATAAAGTAATGTGCTTCCAATATCCCTCCTCTTTATTGCACTCAATGTTTATAAGTAAAACTCTGATTGCCTCATCTTGCTGACTCACTCTTGTCCTATACCTAATGTCCTAGACTGTCGATCTTGTGAAGTTGTCACACAGAATGTATTCAACTGGAACATTTTTGCCATTCCAGCACAGTAATGATAACAATCCTTGATATAGTGCCATATCATCTCATAGAGACGTCTCAAACAACTTTGCAGAATATAGTAGAGTGGATTCCTGTAGTTCAGTGGTTAGCCTCCTCTTCGCCACCACCAACCAGCTCCTCCGCGCCCCCCGCCTCACTTCGCAGATCCTCTCCTCTAACGATCGTTGTGAGGAGATGCTGGACTTCCTCGAGTCCAAAATAGAGAGTATCCGCTCTGCGGTTTCCTCCCCCCAGCACTCCTCCACCTCCGCGCCCTCATCAGTTACCTCAACCCCTACTCACCCCCCATTTCACACTTTCAACCCCACCACCCCGTTTTCAGTCACAAAAATAATTACCTCCATGAAACCCACCACGTGCTCATTGGACCCCACCCCCACCCCCCTCCTCCGCATCCAGCTAAATTTTTTGGCCCCGCTCATTTCTGACACCATCAATCTTTCCCTCTCCTCAGGCACCGTCCCTACCTCCCTTAAAACAGCCACCATCACCCCTATCCTGAAGAAACCCTCCCTTGATGCGTCGCAACCATCAAACTATCGACCCATCTCCAACCTCCCGTTTTTATCCAAGGTCCTTGAAAGAGTGGTTGCCTCCCAGCTCCGCTCTTTCCTTTCAACTCACTCACTCTTTGAACCCCTCCAATCAGGTTTCCGCCCAATTCACAGCACAGAAACTGCCCTGGTTAAGGTCACAAATGGCATCCTAACCGCCTGTGACCAGGGCTCCCTTTGCCTCATCATCCTCCTTGACCTGTCTGCTGCGTTCGACACAGTCGATCACACCATCCTCCTTCAACGTCTTTCCTCCCACCTCAACCTTCAAGGCACAGTCCTTGATTGGTTCCATTTCTACCTGACCCACCGTTTACACTTTGTTTCTTCCAACGGTTTTTCTTCAAACCCCCGCACAGTTTCTCACGGCGTCCCTCAGGGCTCTGTCCTCGGGCCCCCTCCTTTTCACCCTTTACACGCTCCCTCTGGGCAATGTCATCCGCAAACATGGGGTACATTTCCACATGTATGCGGACGACACCCAGCTGTACCTTTCTGCCTCATCCCTCAACCCCCAGATCATCGATGTTCTGACAGCATGTCTGTCCGACATCGAGTCCTGGACGAGGGACAACTTCCTGCAATTGAACGTGAGTAAGACCGAGGCTCTCCTGATTGGCTCAAGCCAGCGCCTTCGCACATCGGGCGCTGCCAGCCTCAACATCCAAGGCTGTACTCTCCACCTCACAAAGCCAGTCAGGAACCTCGGCATCACGTCCGACCATAAACTCTCCTTCCTCCCCCACATCCGTGCCTTGACCGGCACCGCTTATTTCCATCTGCGCAATATTGCCAGGCTCCGCAACTACCTCACCCCCCCAAAACACTCGTGCACGCGTACATCACCTCACGGCAGGACTATGGAAACTCTCTCCTCGTCGGCCTCCCCAGTTCCTCCATTCACAGGCTGCAGTTCATCCAAAACTCTGCAGCCCGTGTACTATCCCGCACCCGCCTCCGCGACCATATAACCCCCACCCTCACCCGTCTCCACTGGCTCCCCATTCTCCAGAGGATTGAGTTCAAGATCCTCGTCCTCACCTTCAAGTCCTTACATGGTCTTGCCCCGCCCTATTTAACCACTCTACTTTCCCCCTACAAGCCCACCTGGACCCTCCGTTCAACAGGACTTGGCCTGCTCCAAGCCCCCCGCCCGAACCGCCCCACCATCGGAGGTCGGGCCTTCAGTTTCTCCGCTCCCACCCTATGGAATGCCATCCCTCAATCCCTCCGTCTCGTTTCTTCCCTTTCCTCTTTCAAGGCCGGTTTGAAGACTTTCCTCTTTGACCGTGCCTTTTGTTCCACCCCGAATTTTCGACCTCCCCTTCGTGTCTCACCCCTTCCCAAACACTCCCCTCTCAGCTCGGGTCACACGCCTCCTGTGCAGCACCTTGGGACGTCCTCCCGACGTGAAAGGCGCTCTAAAATTTAATTTGTTGTTGTTGTTGTAGAGCACTTGCCTTGCAAGTGAGAGACCTGGGTTCAATACCCAGCAGGGCAAAACCATGGGCAAGTTTTCTTTCTCCACACACCTGATCATAATACCTCAAAAACAATGATAACAAATTGGTCATCTGAATCCACAACTGTTTGTGGGACACTGTTGTTCGCAATTGGCTGCTGCATTTCATCCACAAAATATAGTCAATTCACTTTACAATACTGTATATTCTGTCTAGAAGACTAGAAAAGTGCTATATCAAAGGATAAAGCAAGGATTATTTTATTATTAAACTGTAAAGTGAATTGACTTCAGATCTTGTTGGCAAAATGGTACAGCCACTTGCAAAATGTAATTTTCTAAAAGCATCCTTTGCAGTTACTGGCAGCTTCTTTAATGTGGTCACAGCCATGCATTGTTGGCCTCAATTTAGCAGTTTTTCTTGCACTCTCTCAACAAGTTGCATTTGCATAGCTGCCCTTCCTGCAGGGCAGTTTCCCGAAGCACTTAAATCCCAGTCAAGCACTGCAGTAATGACTATGTTCCAGGAATTAACATCGCCAAATTCGACTTAATGGGGAAGAAGGAAATGCTTTAAATAGTCGTGTATTGTAAAAAAAATTAGAGTCCACTTTAGTACTTTGAAGTTTTAACAGAGAGAAGAAATGAGAGAGAAGACAAGGATTTTCTCCCCTGAAGTCCTGCTGACAATCCACCAGATTAAATTGGTCACGCACTTCACGGAGGTTTTTGGGGACATTGCTGTGTTCATATGTTGTGTTCACCTATATATATTGTTAGTACACTTCTTAGTAAATCCTGTGAAGAGTTTTGAGATGTTTTTATGACATGATAAGGCACTATAGCAACCACAAGGATTCAGATTGTTAAAAAGGTCTAGCCCAATATTAGCTTCATTCTATGTGTATTTCTTTTATCTCAGGCTTCATCCCAATTAATTGGGAGTCCTGTAGCTCAGTGGTTAGAGCACTCGCCTTGCAAGTGAGAGACCTGGATTCAATTCCAGGCAGGGCGAAACCTTGGCCACGTTTCCTTACTCTCTACGCCTAATAATAATCCCTCAAAAAAAACAATAATAACTTGTCACTTCAATCCACAACTGTTTGTGGGACGCTGCTGTGCACAGTTGACTGCCACGTTTCGCCCGCAATATATAGTCAATTCACTTTACAATGTACCCTGTGAAGCGCTTTGAGATTTCTTGAAGACATTGGAAGCCCTGTATCAAATGCAAGGATTATTATTATTATTGCAACAGCGACTTGCAGCCTGATCCTGATTGTATAATTGTGATAAAATGCAAGACCATATCATGTTGATTTGTGTGTCCTTTTCTTTCCCATTTTGACCTCTGTTCCTATTCCGTATCCTTTTGGCATGTTTCGTTCATTGCCAACATTTTTGTTTAAAAAAAAATTCTCCGATCAGTCCCCAAATAGTGACTTTGTCTCTTTGTGCTCTGTGGTTATGGAGGGGGGGGGGGGTAAATTTTCAACCCACATTTAAAAAAAAAAATTTGAAACGTCCTTTAACCTCAAAAGGCCTCTTCCACTTTTTTTTGTTTCTCTTTGTAACGTTGAGAACTTTGGAAAAGGTCGCTTTGGCACCGTGAACCTGAAATCATACCTTAATAATAATTTCATTTAGCTCTGACTGAATTTTCTGAGCCACCAAATAAATGTGCTAATCTCTGTCTCTAACCTGCACGTACCTGACTTACCACATTTGTGTCATTCTTTTCTATTTTGTAATTTGCAGTTGCCTATCTATAATTTAGCGACATTCCCGGAATCTGCTTCTCTCTCTCTTATCTCCTAACTTGACGTGGTGCACTTTTCTTTGCTTAATTGCTTTTTTTTTGTGTTCACTTTTCATTTGATTTCGAACTCTTTGGCTTCTTTGCTGCACTCTCGTCGAACTCCTATTGCTGTCTGTCAGACATACTGATTGAGCGTAGCTTGTCGAGCTGACCGAGCAGGATAGGTTTCTGTGGTTAAAGACCTATAATGAGCATACACATAATTAATAATAATAATAATCCTTGCATTTGATACAGCATATTATCATGCCTTTGAGATGTCTCAAAGTACTTCACAGGATACTCAGTATAGTACAGTGTCTGTGTATTTTGTGGTGAAACAAGGCAGCCAATTGCCTAAAGCCACGTCCTTCTAACAGTCGTGGATTGAATGTCTAAATCAAATTTAAAAAAATGTATATAGGATTATTACCCACGGAAGCAGTCCACCAATCGACGAACAACCGGGTTCCTACTTACTGCTTGATAAACAGAGGCGTGTGAAGTGGGGTAAGGAAACTTGGGAATCAAACCCAGGTCCTCTCTCTTGTGTTATTCCTTATTTAAATGAGGAATAATGCCTTTCTCGGAGTGAAATATTGATTAATAATCTAATGAAAGATTTTTGCGGACATCCCAATCAATGAGAGAGCTTGGACTCCCACTTTACTGTCTGCCTTGGATTTATGGAGAAGGCCATTCGCAGGCTGGTACATCATTTCTGCCACTGAGTTGATGATTTGAGTTGTCCTCACATTTGATATGATGGCTTTCCCTTCAGGAGGATGTATCAAAGTATTTTGCAGGATTTTACTGGACAGTGTAGCATCTGTGTATTTTGTTGATGAACTTGGAAGCCAATGTAATGGGCAGTCAATACGTTTTCTTCAAAATAGTTTGATGTGATGTGATTCCTGATGTGAACGACTCTGTAAGGCATTGAATTATTTGGTTCTATGCAGCCCCTGTTGTAATCATTGCGAAATACAGAGAATTTACAATTCAGCATTGCAGGAACTCAGCCCTGAACTCAAAGCAAAATTCCATTAATCAATGTTCAGTTTCCATTTGACCAGTTTTTATTTGTGTTTAACTAGGAAACGCGTTTTTCTCGCAGCTGAATTTTGAAGGTATTTGCCAGATTAAACTCCGGTCAGATTGCCCTTGAGGTTAGTCAGACGTTCAGACCTACAATTACTGCCATCGGAACTGATCGCAAAGCCAAAACTCACATGATTGTCACGTCATTTGGCCTGGCGGACATCTGGCATGAGTAAGTCTGCACAGCTGCCTCGGAATCAAAGCTGATTACTACAGGCAATGTTCCGTCAGCTCGCCCATTAATATAATTAAACTGGAGTTCCTTTCATATTTTTAATGATGGGCATCAGCACAGTATTGGGAAAATAGTAAGAGATAACTTGGAAATGGCGACAAGTGTCTCTCTGAATGCTGTTAGCCATTGGGGAGATGGGGCGAATTCTGAACTCATCATTGCTAAGGAGCTGTGTCAACCAGAATTTGTCCTGTGGTTGGTCCATTGTTGATTGAGAGTGGTTTGGGCCTTCAATGGATAGCTAGCGCTGTTGTGTAAATCCAACTCAGCCATGTGGATTCATAACAGAGCAATGCAGTTAACCAGTTGTTTTTTTTACACTTAAAAGTAACTGCATTTGAAAGGCATTAGTGACCTTGCGCTAATAGCAATGCACTGTGGGGGCATTTAGCCCGTTCAACTCACTCCTCCACTTCCCTGATTCAAGAAAGCTTCTGAAGAATCATAGAATTTACAACAGAAGGAGGCCATTCAGTCCATCGGGCCTGTGCTGAGTGGAACTAGTAAGTAGCTCTTTGAAAGAGTGGGATTAGTTGGAAACCATTTGAAAGCACTACCAACTAGTCACACTCCCCCGCTCTTAAACCATAGTCTTGCAATTTTTTTCCCCTTTCAAAGTACAGTACCTGTCTAATTTTGAAAGCTATTATCGAATCTGCTTCCACCACCCTATCAGGCAATGCATTCCAGATCATAACAACTCTCAGAACTCTCAATCTCTTTGGTCAGGCTTTCAGTCATCTTCCCCCACCATTCCCCATCTCCTCCCTTCCCCTCGGCTCCCATTCCCTAACTTAATTGTCCAGCCAACATTGTCAGCTTGGGCACCTCAGTCACCTGTTGTCACCTTGAAACATCCTCCCAGTGTGAAAGACGCTGAGTAAAGGTATTGTACATGGCAAATTATTTCACTGATGATGAGCAGGCATTAGGATTACTGTACACAATGTTTGAGACACTTTGGTGTTTGTTTCAATTTCCGAAGGAATCTAACACTAATCTGTGTGTTAATGAATGGCTGTTTTGGTTCTCTGCCATGTTCCAGCTTGGCTTGAACGGTTATTGGGTATTGAGTGTCATATAATGCAATTTTGTTTGAAATTAACAAACCGTTGCGGCAAAGGAAGCAGCGTTCAATAAAGCCAGGACAGCATATTGATCAGTTTCCGTTTGCTATCAATTAATTAGGCCGCTAATGAACGAGATGTAAAAAGTTTCCATTTTCTGTAGTCGACCAAATGCAATCTCCTACTGATGGCAGGATGTCGGATTCTGGAAGGTGGCAGGTTCAAATCCTCATCTGCACTGACGTTCTGGGTGATTTGCTGGGTGATGGCCATTCACACTTATTCAAGCTCAGTCAGATCACAGCAATATCGCAAAATCATGTCCCTGAAATTAGATGTTGAAACTTGAGGCAAATTGAACAAATGGGGCGTGGGTGGAGAGAGAAAGTGGTTTGTGATCGAGGGGGAATTCTTTGAGACGCAGAAAACTACCTGTGAGGAAATGAGTTAGTTGCATGATATTATTGTTAACGGAGGCTGAGGGTGGCAAGATGGGAAGAGGGCTGAGCCAAAAGAGAAGGATTTGTGGAAAGTCACCATCCAACAATGTAAAGTTAAATGACGTAACATGGAAATAAATGTGATCTGCTAAAAGTTAATGAAATGTAGCCATGTTCTCAAACCAGAACGGCTGACGTTTCGTGCAGATAACAGTTAGATTTTAAAAAACATGGGATCTGAAAACTTAATGGCAGAAATTAAGAAGAAAATGAGCGTTAGCCAATAACTCGTAACAAGTGGCCAACACATATGGAGGCTGGTAATATGAAATATTAGATTTGATATAAAATGTATATATTTTTAATCGGCACTGGAATGCGGCCAATTGCAGTTGATTTGACTCAATTGATCCTTTATAAAAGTTCTGTTCTTACAATTGACACACAATTTGAGTTGAGAATAATACCAAGTGGAAATATGTTGTGAATTGCTCATCTCTTAAGGGTCCCGATTAATGTGAATCTGCATCGAACAAAACTGTGCAAATACAAGGTTGGCTTATGGAATGAATTAGACGATACATTGTTAGGATGATGATGATAATAATACGAATACTACTAGTACTAATGCAGTAATAATAATCTTTCTAGATGTGAGTGAGCTATAGAACTATGTGAACAGATTTGGACAGCGGTTCAGTGAGGACACCATATTAAAATCAAAATGGCCACTTACACTTTACAGTGTATTCTGTGAAGTGCTTTGAAACGTCTAGAAGACGTGAAAAGCGCTACATCAAATGCAAAGATTATTATTATTATTGAACTGGGCTTTGAGAGATTGTGTTTTTTTTCCAAATTCATAAGTGGGTGAAATAGGAAACAAAAGGAGTTCACCCAGACCATTACTTCATGTCTCGGTTTCTCTTCAAGAAAGAAGATAGAAATGGAGTAGACGACAAGAGTAAGCGCACAGTGCTGTTTGGAATGAACTCCTTTGATAAGTCAAATAGCCTTTTCCCTTTCCATGTGTTCGCCTACAAAATACACAGTCACTGCACTTTCCAGTAAATTCTGTGGAATGCTTTGAGACACCCTCCCAATGTGAAAGGCGCTTTATCAAATGCAAGGATTATTTTCATGACAGCTATTTTACCACGTATTTTGGATATTCCCAATTGACTGCGACTTGTGATAATTCAAAGTAGCTCGCTGTTGACAAAGGACACCTGAGTAAATATCTGAAATGTTACAGTTAATAACAATATAATTGAGTTCTCACATGAAAATATTAACGTTCTTACATTTTATTTATTTACATGGCGGGGAACAGGTATTGGTTTTGAGTAGCGCATCAATAAGATGGAGACGCACTGGTTTGGCAACAGAAAATATGAAAAGGGCAAAATCTAATTTTATTTGATTAGCAAATACAACGAGGATGGGTATATTAAAAAAATCACAAAAAATCTGATTAACATCGGGCAGCAGAAAGAGTAAGACGGGGAGCGATCAATTTCAAATTATATCTGTTTATGGCTTTGAAGGCTATGAAAGAATATAATTTGTGTTAATTGACACATTTTGAGGCATTGCAATTTGCAATTTTCCAATTGAACCTTGCTATTTATTTTAATGCGTCCTTTTTGTTCTGCCCAAGCTTGGCAGTGCAGGTTTTAATTCTGGTCATTTGCTTAGAATTAGCTTGCAAACTATTTTAGCTGGATTGCCATTGAAAAAAAGCATATTTTCACTCTGATTTTGTACCTATGTGCTTCTCCTGAGCCAAACTACATTAGGATTGAATAGAGAGTGAGACCCATTTTATCCAGTTAATAGACGAGGGATTGAATCCTACCTCACTTGTTGAATATGCTCAGACTATCTTCGAAGTAGCAGCTGTTGGCAATGCATAGCCACGGTCAATCTGTTGATATTGTCATGCATTCAGCTTCAATAGCAGTTATCTTAAGAACCACTGTCTCCCTGATGGCTTTTGCTTGATACTCAAGCACTGTTTGGCTCATTCACTGTTAGAGAATGAGAGACGTTTACACTGCTATGCGCAATTCGCTGCTGCATTTTGCCCACAAATATCCAGTCAATTCACTTTACAGTAGATTATATTTGCGACGTCTAGAAGACATGAAAAGCACTATGTCAAATGCAAGGATCATTATTTTTTATTATTTCTATTATTATTAAGGGAGGGAGAGGGGAGGAGAAAGTCACCAAACATGACAACAGTGATTGCGAAACATTCGTTATTAATTTATCGGCTGTCAAATAAAATGTTTTTTTTTCACCCTCGTAGTGGAAAAGAAGACTCCCATCATCTGTTAGCGCTAATTCCTGTCCTGATGGTGAAATCTTAACCTGTGTAACAGTGCAACACTGTGTGATGATACCCAATTGAATAATATATTCAAACTTGCACCTCGTTTCATGCAAGATGTGGGCGAAACGGACCAATTTGGTACAACAGTGTCCCACAAACAGTCCCACCAACAGTGTAAGACTGGAATTGAAACCGTGCTGATATTGAAGATAAGTTCTTCTTCAGAGACCCTGATTTCTTCAGCACATTGATGAATATCCGTCTCTTGTTGCTCTGCCATGTTACACTTTGTCTGAACATACATGTACTAAAGGGCATGGAGTCAAACCGCAAAAAGAGATGCTTTATATCTTGTTGTCCCAAAAGAGAAATTGAATCAACAACAACAACAAAATTACATTTATACAACAACAAAAAATTAGAGCGCCTTTTATATCGGGAGGACATCCCAAAGCGCTGGGTGGGATGCAAAATGTATGTGATGTGATAATTATTACTATTGAAGAATGATATGTCACACAACTTCCCCCCACCCAACCCCACTCCACCCCCCACCCCCACACCACCCCCTTCATATGACAGACTGCAACCACTGAAGCAAAATCACTGCCAAACCTGTTGGGTTATTTTAGCTGTTCATCACACAATCAGTTTTATTCATCTTTTTATTCATTATATGTCTCCCTTTCCGACACTCCAGCCCCAGCATTGGTGGACAAGCTTTTAGCCATTCTCTCGCTCTATGAGAATCAAAAGCCTTTGAGTCTCTCTGCCTCTGCTCCTTCTCACCCCTTCCCTCCCCACATTTAAAGCTCATGTGAAGAATGTTAAGACTTTTCTTTTTTGCCTCACTATCGGTCACTATTGCCACTGCAACAGTCCTTAGCCACCTTCAGCAAGTTCGGCTTATGATTGAAAGAAAAATTGCTTCTTCACAATAAAAAAATAAATCTGCTGAAGGAAACTGAAAGGTTGTGATTAAATCACTCGGTTCTATTGAACTCATCGGGCTGCTCAAAGTCTTGCTTTATGATTTTTGACACGATCAAACCCTTCAGTTAGATTAGACAGTCAATAAGCACATCTATCATTCTCGATCCCACTTCTAATGAACTGCAATGCGGTGAAACAGTGCGGTTGGTGAGAATATTTGGATCCCAATTCACTCAGCATGCGACTTAATGGAATGTGATTCCCACTGTAATGACATTCCTATCCACTTACTGCCAGAAACCTGTTGAAAGGATATCACTGCCCTCTTTACAGTAAAGCTTGGTGCACTTAAGATCTTCTGAGATGTCTCGAAGACGTGATAAGGCTCTATATCAAATGCTGCATCAAAAATGCAGGGACTATTATTACTGTTAGGACCATAAGGAGTCATTGAATTCTCTCCACAAACAAAGCATTTGCCTTTTGCACCAAGAATCAAAGTTTGGCTTTGAATGCACTTTCACTGTTGTTTTGACCTACTTGCCACTGCTGTGAAATGTATAGTTTTGGGCGTTGGTAGTCGTGGCTTCAAAAACTCTTTGCTCTCAGACCATGGTTCTAGCCAAGAGTCAATTCCTTCTGATGTGTGAGTGGGTCATTGTGGTTGAACGGTTTGAACAACTGCAACAGCAATAACCAAATGATCACCACATCTCTGTTGATGCAAAGTGACAATGAAGCGATTTTGTTTCGCTTCAGTTCCAGTATCCTGTAGCAAGGATTTTATTGCCAGCAAACAGCACAAGGTCCTTCCATCCCTACCGACTGCTGGAGAAAGCACAAGCCCAATGGAAGCAAAATAAATCATCAAAGGGAACTGGAAGGTTTTCAGAGCCTTAGATATGCTGAAGAAGAGTTGGAGAGTTAGAGGGACTTGTTGTATATAAGCAGTCTTTTAAAGCAGTCTGCCTATCTGTAGATTTTGTAATGTTACCTTCCTGTTTCCAACCTAGATCTAGGCAGGTCACACTTATGCCTCTGAGTCACATCAGGGCTTTCAACTCATAGTCCAGCCTGACATTCAACCTCAAGATCCCATTGCACTTCATGAAAAGAAAAAAAAGAGTTTCTCTCGGTGTCATGGCCAGCAATCCCCCAGATAGAATTGGTCGTTCACTTCACAGCTATTTATTTGCAGGCTGTTGATGTGAGCAAATTATCTGCCACATTGGCCTGCAAAAGAAAAAAACACAGTCACTCCACTTGACAGTAAACGCCTTGATACACTTTGAGACATACTGTTGACATGAAAGGCTCAAAATCAAATGCAAGGATTACTTTTCCCATTATTATACGAATACGACAAATCAGATTCCCCAGTGCATTTACAAAGAAAGACACTTTGACGGGGATTCTATTGTCATTGTAACCTAATAATGATTCTGATGATATTATAAACCCAAGAAATAAAGCGAAAGTGGTTTATAAATGTCAACGTAACTGCATGGTGTGCATTACTTAATATAATTTATTCTGTATATGTGATTTCAGACGAATTGTTTTCATATTCCTACCGCTGTCTCTTGACAACAAGAGTCATTCAGTGCTTCAGTTTACAATGTCATCAAATGACAGGTTGACTGATTCACCAAGCCATCACATGGGGGTGGGGGGAACAAATGCTTAGTACATTGTAGTGATGAGGGCCATAATAACCTTTTGTCAGGAGTGCTTTGTGCAATAAATAATTCCTGCAGCTCAATTAAATGCTTCAGCTTGCCATCTGCCATTTGATCAACCCAAGTTTTTTATTCCTGTCGTTCACTGCCATTTTCAGTGCCTTGGGATTTCCTCCCAACGTGAAC
The DNA here is from genome assembly GCA_035084275.1 of Hydrolagus colliei. NCBI lineage: Eukaryota > Metazoa > Chordata > Chondrichthyes > Chimaeriformes > Chimaeridae > Hydrolagus > Hydrolagus colliei. The sequence goes on from CM068753.1 coordinate 11,361,866, forward strand.
GGTGCTGTACACATGTAATGCTTAGTATTTGGTTACATTTACAAAGTTTAAGAGAAATGTCTCTTAACATCATTTCACAAAGCGCGAGGCCAGTCATTACAGCTAAATCGTTCCTGAAGTTATTTAAATGTTTGTGACAATCTCAAGACCCTCTTCTTCGACAGCATCTTCGGTCTGCGTCCTCCCACTACCCAGCTGGCCTCCACCCCTCCTGATCCCAATCACCAGCCCAGGTCCAAATCCTTGACTGTCCAGCGCCTTGGGACGTCCTCTTGATGTGAAAGACGCTACTTTATACAAATGTAATTTGCTGTTGCCGTTGCTGATGATTTGTCGCTTGTCAGCAAATATTAGTCATCATTCAAACAGTCAAAACTGCTTGAAAAAAAAATTTGATTTTCACTTTTCCAGGACCCAATTCGGATGGAGCTCGACTGATTGAACAAGCCAAAGTGCAATTATTACAGATCAACATTTTTATAATCATTATCCTTGCATTTTGATAGTGGATTTTAATGCTCCGGTTTAAGCATAATCTTGATGTAAGCGTATGTTGTCTTTGCAAAGGGTTTATATGTGTGTGTGAATCTTTGTGCGTGTGTCTCAGTGTGTTAAGGGTTCAGATAGATTAGTTCACCAGTTGCATATCCAGTTATATTTAGGCTTTAAAGCTATTACAGTAAGTGTAGTGTGTTAAATCCTATGTCATTGGCATTTTCTGGTTCCTGTGATTGCATTGTAAATTTAAAAACCAAACCTATGAATTATGCAAACGCACCAACCTATAACTGCAACAGTGCAAATAATTAAGTTAGGTTACGGAATGAATACTGTCACTTAATGCTTGCCGTGCTATTCCTAACTTGGATTTACACTGACATGATAATACAAATGCAGAAAGGAATTCAAGCACATAAATTTTAAGCACAATAGCATCAGCGTTTCACACCTTGTAATTTGTCATTTCTTTCATATCAGAGAAGACTGTTTTAAATAATCCTTCTGGAGAAATTTTGACTTGCAAACAAAATGGAGTTTAAAAAGTGATTCAATGGAGATAATAATAATAATCTGATACAACGCATTTCACCTCTTCTAGATGCGATGTAGGTATAGGTATATATATAGCGGATATAGTTGTTGTTTTGGATCAGTTGAGGATGACACATCATATATCACCAATCTTATTCATTGTGAATGAGGCATGAATGGACCTCTGTCATTTTACAAGCATTTTGCTTCGCAATAAAGTAGCTCGTGGGACTGAATAATATAGAGGTGGTGTTTTAACAATAATAAACCTTGCATTTGCTATAGCGACTTATCACGTCTTTGTGATGTCTCATAGCACTTCACAGAATAGGCTGTAAATTGAATTGTCTGTATATTTTGAGGGTGAAATGGGAGATTTGGGCATTAAATTAATAACTGCCATTCGACTAAACAATTTACATTTATTTAACATCTTTCACGCACAGGAGGATGTTGCAAAGTGTTTCACAGTTCAATCCTATTCAAGACTCCCAAATCTTTTATCTTCGGTATTTGTGACAAACTGTTAGTTTGCGTTGTCCCCTCCATTTGTTCATCGCACTTTTACTTGCTTTCTCCCTATTCATGACCCTCAGGCTCTCTGGTGATGAAACAAAATGAACAGCAGTCAACCTACAGCAAATTGCACTTGGCAGGGACCGATGCTTAATTGTATGGCACAAATAATAACCGTCAGGCTAAGGGAGGAAATCAATGTAAATTTTCATCGCGATATTCTGAAATAAATAGGTCTCGCAATACTCAGATCCTAAGGGGACTGAACTGCATAATGAGGCTGTTAACAAGACAGAACCTTGATTGACCCCTGCAACAGATTTAATAAGAACACAGTACTGACTGAGTCTCAGCTGACAAGATACTATAAAAGAAAGGTTACACCTGTAAATTGTATTCCTTGATGAGTAACCATTGAATGAAAAATTGTAGGACAGTCTGAAATAATAATCTTATCACGCTGCTTAATTATTTGACAAAAGGTCAGGTTGAAATCCGTGGCAACAAAATGAACTGCAGGAAACGGTAGAAATTCGAGGACTCGAGTCCGTGTTGATCATTCTTTCAATTAACTCTGGTCAACATTTTCGTCTTGATCCTGAAAGAAAACCCTTTCTGTTCTCTCAACCTTTCAAGGGCAGACATTTTTCGGCAGGCATTTTTTGCGGGGAAAGTTGCAACGTTTCAGAATGCTTTCGATAATTTGATAACTTTGCTGATAGCTGATACAGCGCCTTTCACATCGGAAGGAGGCTTTCAATCTCATCACGGAATTCATTGTAAACTGTAGTGACTGCCTTTTAAATCTAATATGTGCACCACAATATCCCACAAGTGGCTATGAAAGCGAATGAGTCATTTTATCGCGGCAGACGGACTTTTATTTGGTGTCTCATCTGAACGGCCAATATTACAGGGCTCGCCAATTTAATTGTCCTCCCATTAAAGAAACTTCCTGGTCTCTGCCTGAAATTGCTCTTTGCAATTGCTAAACCTATGTTTGCTTGCTCTTATCTTGGGGCATCCTAAACTACCCTTCTGGGTTCACTTTTTCAATCAATTTAGAATATTGTACTCCTCTGAAGGGTCTGCTTTGAGTCAATTTCTCTCCAGACCGAAGAGCCGTAGCTCGGGTAGTAATTGCTTACAGCTCATTCCTCTATCGCTGTAGATGATCTACCTAGCTCTCCCCTGCACGCATGTGGCAGACGTCTGTTTGGAGATTCATGAGGTTTAATGATGGTCTCATAAATAAGTTGAATCTATTCTAATAGCGCTATAATTTGTTTGCCCTTTCTTATGCAAACGCTTAGCATTTTTGCCATCTGTCGCTCTCACTAAACCGATACCCATTTACCTTGTGTTAGCACTGTATATGCCGCTAGTCAGCGGACTTTAACTACAACATTAAGGAACCACCAAGTTCCTTTGGAATCCCTTTGGACCCATGTAAACTGAATTTGAAGGTCAGATATTGCATTCTGAAATGTGTTTGGGATAATTATTTGGGAATTATGAAGTAATCAGCCTCTGAGTACAATTCCATAGTGACTAATGATTTTGTTGCTGCAGGGAAAAAAAACACACACACCGATCACATACAGCAAAGCAATAAGCATCAATGGATTTAAGAGGAAACTTGATAATTGCATGAGCGAGAAGGGGATAAAGGGGTGGAGGGTAGCATGGAGTATAAATACTGGCAGGAATAGTTGGACTGAACGGCCTGATTCTATGCTTCAGCGTTCTATGTAATCAGGGCTCGGTGAGTTCTGATTCAACGTATATTTTGTGGTCTCCCATTTATAAACGGGCTGCTAGTTTATAACAGACAGTCACCACATTTTTGTTTCTCCAAAAGCACAATGGAGCACAATTGCGCTTAAATTCCATCTTAATTTGGAAACCGGTTTCCCTAACCCTAAGTTCCTAATAAGAACCCTGCTTCCAAAATATTAAGACTGCGTTAACACCAATAACAATAATAATAAAACCCTGCATTTAAAAGCGTCTTCAAAATGTCTTAAAGCACTTTACAGAATACAATGAAAAGTGAATTAACAGTATATTTTGTGGGTGAAATGCGGCAGACAATTCTGCACAGCAATTTTCCACAAACAGTTGTGGATTGAGTGACCACATTTTAAAACTTTTTAAAATATTTTGAAAGGATTATTACCCCCAGAAAGCGATCCGCCAATCGACTTACTGTTAGGCAAATAGTGGCATGTGGAGTAAAGAAACTTGCTGCACGTTTTGCCCTGCCTGAGAATCAAACCCAGGTCCTTTCGCCTGCGAGGCGAGTGCTCTAACCAATGCAGGATTCTGATTTCAACAATTTAGCGCAGTTTGGCACAATGTTGAATATTAAAGACAAAATGGGCTTCTAAGCTAAGGCTAGAATGTTTGATCTTTTTGAACGCGAGTGTGTGTTTACACCGGTAAGATCGAGCTCTGGTTTATATTTTGCTCATTCTGAATTTCTGAGTCTGATAACGATCCACTTTGTTCTCTTCTGCAGAGCTCCCCCCAATTATTTAGTCATCGTTTTATTGTTAATTGTTAACTATAGATGTTTGTGGTTTAAAGTATTGATTTGTTAATTGCTTGCTCTCTTTCTGCATTTGTTAAAGGCTTAAACCTAAATATTAAATTGAAGTCAATGAAATATAATATGTACTTATTCCTGCGCGGTCTCTCCTCCCAGCTCAACCTTCAAGGACCTGCCCTCGCCTAGTTTGACTCTTACCTTTCTCACCGTCTCCACTTTGTCGTCAACAATGCCTTCTCCTCCAGCCCCTGAACTGTCACCTGTGGCATCCCCCAGGGCTCTGTCCTTGGCCCCCAGTTCAGTATCTACATGCTGCCCCATGGCTAACATCTTTCGCAGATATGGGGTCAACTTCCACATGTATGTGGATGACACCCAACTCTATATTTCTGCATCTACGATCGATTCTAGGACTTGATGTCTGACAGGCAATCTAACTTTTTGCAGTTGAATGTCAACAAGACCGAGGCCCTCCTGATGGGCTTGCGCCAGTACCTTCACACATCAGGCACTGGCAGCATCAAACTCCATGGTTGCACACTCAACCTCACCAAGCCAGTAACTTAGACGTCTTATTCGATTCTCAATTGTGTTTCCTCCCCCCACATCTGATCCTTGACCCACACTGCCTTCCCTCACCTCCGCAACATTGCTCAGTAGTTAGAGCATTTGTCTTGCGAGCAAGAGACCTGGGTGAAACCTAGGCAAGTTTTCCGGCAGGGTGAAACCTTTGGCAAGTTTCCTTACTCCACATGCCTAATAATAATCCCTCAAATAAAGCAATAATAAATTCGTCATTTCAATCCACAATTGTTTGTGGGACATCGCAGTGTGTAATTGGCTGCCGCATTTCGCCCACAAGTATACAGTCAATTCACTTTACAGTATATTCTGTGAAGCACTTTGAGACGTCTAGAACAGTGGTTCTCAAGCTTTTTCAGTAATGTACGCCGTGTTAATTTTCAACATTATCGTGTACCCCCACCCAACCACATACACACACTACCCACCTCATTCCATTTGCACTTTATGACCAAGCTTTTCTTACACAGTGTAACAAAATAACTAGCACATACAAAACGAGGGGAACAATTAAATATACAATTTGGAAAGCTATAAAATGCTAAATAAGAGAGCTAAGTAAATCAATGTACCACTATCTATACCCCCTGGAAGTAATTTTGTACCTCCTGGGATACGTATACCCCTGGTTGAAAACCGCTGGTCTAGAAGACGTGAAAAGCGCTTTTATCAAATGGAAGGATTATTATTATTTTCATTATACAATCTGGCTAAGACTCGATTATAATTTTGATTGCATTGAAGCGGGAGACTGGTCAGTGGCACTTGCTGTCCAATTTGCTGTCAGAGCAGCTTCTCAGCAAGTCGTTTCCAAGTGCGCTTGGATAATAATACAGTAAAAGCCCATTTATCTGGCACCTTTAGGACCTGGCCAATGCTGGTTAAAGCATGTGCCGGATATTCGGCCGAAAACACACATTAAAAAAATGCATTTTTCCAGATATATTCCGGTTAATCGAATGCGGCCCTTTTTTGAGGTGCCAGTTGAACGGAAGTTACAGTTGATCGGGTCACGGATACTGTAGTATATTTTACTGTAGTAAGGTTTCGTCTGCATGGTGACTTGGGTGGCCTTAGATTGACATATAAATATCTGATTTACATAGCTTTGCTGAGCAACATCTCACTGATTCATCACTTTGATCGTTCGGTCTCTCACGTCTTAAATATTTCCGTTTCATGACATTTGAAGGAATATTAAGCTCGGGTTACAGTACTTCATTCGGAACAGTATTAGATGCAATGAACTCCTGAGAACTTGATCCTGGTTTAACTTGTGACTGACGCTAAATCAGTCAATATGCTGTCAATATCCCAGCCTCATTTATTCGTGCATTTATACATATGCTTAACTCGCCACTCCTGATAACTCTTTTCCTTTGCAATGATGAGTAATCAGGAGTTTACTGTATGTTCCTAGATTTCTCTCCAATTTCCCATTTCCTATTTTACTATTGAGATTAGGATTACGGAGAAAAGTAATAGTAATACTGTACAGCAGTATTATGTTCATATAGTAATCCTTGCATTTGATATAGTGCCTTATCACATCTTTGAGACATCTCAAAGCGCTTCACTGAATCTACTGTAACACTAATTGACAGTAACACAATTTAAAAAGGAATAATCTGGCATCATCAGTGGAAAGAGACTGAATGGTTTGCTTGCATTTCAAAGTGAGGAGAACGTGGAATGAATGTAGCAATTTGCTGATATATCAATGAGCCTTCCTTCTCCCCTCTCCACCCCCACAACTGCCTCATGCTGAGCTGTACCTAATAGTCCCCAGAATTTGGTCAAAAAGTAGTGAGGAATTTCCATATGTAGGTGACATGCGTATGTAGGACAATTCCGTCTAAATTGGATGCTCTTAAGCAAAGCGATTAGCTTCGAACTGTGTGAGACACTCGGCTGAGCCAAATAAAAATTAAATTCTGAGTTAATTTTACTATCATTCTCATTGAAAATGACAATGCATTTTCCGTGCATCTCAGCACTGGGTCTTGCTCTCTGAGACTCAGCCCCAGATTGTCACATCGGGGACATTAAGGCAAAGCACTTGGAACGCAGTAGCCACCTGGAAGAATAGAGAATAAGCTCTCAGGATGGATTGCCATCATTTAGGAAATAATGCAGGGACGCTTAGGATGGATTGGAATCATCAGGGGAATGAAGAAATGTCGCAAAGGATGAAGTGGAGCTGACAGGGAATAAATGAAGGCAAGAGCCAGGCGGAAACAAGTCAATAGTGGAACTTTCAAAGAGACTGATTGAGGCGAACCGTAGCAGCTGCCGAGGAATAGAAAAGGATGTAAATGAAAAAGGGAAAATAAATGGGAAAATAAGGATGGGAATATCTGCCAAGTGATTAAGGGAGTGGGGGAGGAAACGTACTGCAAATGATTTAGAATTCTTTTTGGTAGTTGGTTTGCTTTAGCTCTCCGAGGTGCAACCACGCAGGGTAAAGCACGCTATCAACATAGTGGGGAAGAAATTGGTCACTCGATCCACCACCGTGTGTGGGACACCACCTTGGGATATGCAAGAACACAGGACCATTGTACTGAGAGATTGCTTTTGCATTTGCCCTCAGATATGATATAATATGCCTTGCATTTGATATAGCACCTTATCAAGTCGTTAAGGCACCTCAAAGCTCTTCACAGACTACACTGTAGAGTGAATTGACTGTATCCCGTGGGTGAAACGCACAGCATTTGCTGACGTGTGACTCACTCATTTCCAAAATATTCTGCAACGTGAACGTGAGACAAAATGTAACCAGGTACAAAGAATTCCTAAATAGTTCAATTAATTCAGGCAGAACATTTTATTCTGTTCACTTACGTATATCACCTTGCATGTTTTTCAAATCACCCAACGGTGGGTCAGAAGTCAGACCCAGATCCCGCACACAGACAGACTGAAGAAGTCAGATACTCCATTGTGAATCAGATTCCCATTTAGATTTACCAGCTTTAATTTATTTTTAACTCCAGGGGTTTTATTTTTTTTAAAATCTTGAAGTTGATGAGCGGAAGGTTGTCAGAAAATGCTGCATTGTGCTTTCCTGATAACCCTGTAGATACCCGCCTCTCTCATTAGCCTCTGACAAGTGTTCGGGAGGGGTTGGAAGAACAAATAATTCTCGATGTTTAATGCATACATGATAATTGGGAGAAAAATTCTTGACATAGATGTTTAATGCATGTTCTTCCTCACAATATTATTAGGCAGCAGGAGTGCAGTGAAGGGAGCACGGTTTGTGAAATCCTCTCATCTAAATGTATGCGGAAAGGGGATGATCACTAACTTGTAGTCTTAAATTTGGCTCATTATGGATATTTGCTATGAGACACGGTGACATTCACACAATAGGATTGATATTCTGTGATGCCATTGCTGGGTGTGTTTATCGAGAGGTGAGCTCAAGTTGTGCCTCTCTCGCATTACGGTTACTAAGGTTATTTGGTACTGCAGATTACGCGTTTGTTTTAGGAGCAGAGATAAGGAGGTGAGGAACCCAGGATAAAAAAACAGCATTGCACTGGACTTGTATCTTTTGCAAATAGCCTTCCACACTTGGCGAGCAAGTGGATTTGATTGCACTGTACTTATCACAAACTCAGTAGTGAGTTCTGGAGAACCGAAAACACATGAGACCCATGTACCTAAAGGGAAAGTCATTTGGTTTGAATTCCTTACAGCAGACATGCTGTGAAAAGCGAAAAGGCTTTCTTTCCGACGAGAGATGTTCCCATTTGTTCTCGTTCTCGATGAGACTGGTTACACTGAATATTACCACCCAGAACAGATCTGGCCACCAATTTGGTGATGCCTCTGACAGATTTGTGTACTGCCAGCTGCTAGCCACTTAAACAGAGATTGTCCGTGTTGATCACAGTGCTGACAATGAAATAAAAATCTTACCAATACAGCATCCCGAAGATTAGACTTTCATTAGAATAGTTGGAGAAGTGGATGAATAGATACTTGGCGGGATGCCCCAATTTAAAACAACAACAAAATTACATCTGTAGAGTGCTTTTCATGTCTGGATGACATCCCGAGGCACTGAACAGTCAGGGTTCAGGACCCGGGCAAGTGGGGTGGGTGGGAGGGCAGGGTTGGGATGAGGGAAGGGCAGAGAGGTGAAGCAGTGAAGGCTGGGCAGTGGGAGGTTGCTGTGGAAGAAAGTAACACTCGGTATAGTGGTCTTCACACAGTTTGGTGCCTCTGAGCACTAAAATCCAACATCAAACAAAAAACAACCACAAATTACATTTGTACGGCGCTTTTCAAATCGAGAGTATGTCCCAAAGCATTGGTTGAAGAGTTCAATTGTTGAGACAAATGAATAATCTGGAGCCATGGCTTGATTGCTTTTGTGGAACGAGATCACATTGAGACTGAACTTCCCCTCTCTCTAAGGCTAACACAACCAGCAGTAAAGAACAAATGAATTTGCAAGCGAGCACTTAATACACATGGTAGGTTTCTCAACTGGTGACTCATTCGGTTGATTCCCAAAGTGTGTCAGAATCCTCAAAGTGGTTTGGGCTGAGCGCTCCATGAAAGATGATGTCAGTTTGGTTGGACAGCTGCAAAAGTGCGAGTGTTCGCAAATGGCAGCATTGGAAAGCGGGGAAGGAGTTGCTAAGACTTTGTACTTCTCTCTAACCAGCACTGTTCTGTGCTTTGGAAACCACAGATCTTTGGTTCTCATAGTGGGAATTTGGTGACACTTCCACCACAAAGCCTCTTTCGTCAATCCAGCAGCTAAAATGAGAAAGGTTTGTGGCTTCCTCCAGTGCTGGAGCTTTGAAATCTCTTTACAACAGCCTCTTTCCATGAAACCCAGAACTTCATCTTTATTCCACATCAGTTTAGCTGCAGCACCCTTCTGATCACCCTTCTGGCAGATGTATTCTGTTTTTTATCCAATCTTCTCTCGTGCAGATATCTCACTGCATGAAGCATTCCCCACACTCGCTTCCTCATAAACCAGTCAAGCATTGCCGTTCCAATGGTTTAATTTGTCGAAGCTCAGCGGGTGTCTAGAAGACTAGGTTTGTGCGCTTGGGTTTATTGTACCTTTCCTGACATTATTAATGCCAATAATCCTTGCACCTTACATAGCACTTTCATGCTGGGAGGGTGTCTCAACACACTTTGCAGGATTTTACTGTGATGTACAGTGCGGCTGTGTATTTTGCAGGCGAATACAGAGGCACATTTGATGTGTTTAATTTATCTGGGCAATGGGCAGCTGGGAAACGAGGAGAAACTCCCACCTCTGTTCGCATAGTGCCGTGAGATCTTTAATGTCCGCATATGGGGCACCGTTTTATTGTCTCATCGAAAACACAAATAAAGAGATTTAATCAGTTCATGTCAGGCTTTTTTGCTGACTGTCACGGCAAAGTTTTATTCGTATTTCAATTACTGACTCTTCCAAACAATCCTGTAATTAATTGAGCTCCTGTATTTACCCCCAACCTCCCACCCAATAAATAAATAAATACATATATGTTCCTCATATCATATATACCTATGCACGGAAATTTCCACGTCTGTATTGGAGTGCTTATTCTCTCCCCAGAGTGTGCACCCATCTTACCTCAACCCGGAGAGCGTTAGGTGCAGGTTCATGAGAGGCAGAAGAAAGAAGCTGAGGTTACAGAAGGAGGGAGATGTGGCGTGTTCTATCAACTGTATGCGTTTTGTAGTTTCAAAAAGCTCACAGGAGGGGTGAATTATAAGTGACACAAAACTGGCTACCTCCATTGGGCTGAAACCAAAGGCTGCCAGATCAGTAATGTTCAATAAATGAGGCTCTTTGTACAGTTAGCACGTGTAGTGTAGGTCAAGCCAGCTGTTCCCATTTCAGATCACTTGGCCGCACGGCTATCGCAGGATCGTTGACATACAGGGGTAAAATAGAGGCAAAATCATAGAGACAGAGAGCGCACCGAGGAAGTGCTGGCTTCTTGAAGGGCTCGGAATATTGCAACCCACTGTAGAAACCTTTGGAGATTGAATGACTGTGACACCTAAATATCAGATTGGAGTGGAATCCTATACATTGAGAAGTGGCTTTTATTGAGTCTTTTGTTTCTTGCAGTTTCATCGAACAAAACAATATATTTGATTTAGCAACTGCACAGTCAAGTCTGACGCGCCAGGCAATAGAGTCCCTCTGTGTCACCTTGTCTTTGAAAAGCCTCAAATTGCCTTTATAATCTCGGGCTTTTCGGGCGCGCTGCCGACTTTATTTATGCATTGTGTTGCTAAACGTTCCGAGGAGCTGCTGATTCCACTCTGCTTCAGCTTTGCAAAGGAAAACCGCTCGTACAACTTCACGGTTTGTTTGCAGGACGACAACAACGACAGCTCGCACTTATATAGCGGCCTCCACGCATGCTCGACAGTGGTCGAGCTTGACTCCATTGTTGTTCGGGTGCAAATTGTGTTTCCCCGTTCTCCCACAAAATACACAGGTACTACACTTTACTGTATATTCTGTGAAGCACTTTGGAGACGCGAAAAGGCGCTATATGATATGCAAGGATTATTATTAAAACACGCAATCAATACACTTCAGCACAATCCTGCGAAGCGTTTTGTGGTGTCTCGATGTTTGTAACAACAAGAACAAGTTATTACAATTGTTTAGCGCATTTCACGTCGGGAGGACGTCCGAAGGTGCTGAAGTGTTGCATCAAGCCTCATATTAAATGCAATGTTATATAAAAAGTGGCCAGGGTCCAGTGGAGCAAGTCTCAGACATGGCAATCTCGGAGGTGAGACAAAGTCTTTGGTATGCCTTCGGCTGACTGCTGCATTGAATCTCTTGTGTCTATTTTCCACTGGTCCCATTTAAAGCAAGCCTTGAATGATGCATGAAAGCAGTGAGAATTGTTGTGGTTTTTCACGGTGGGGTGGTGGGGAAAGGAAAGGGAGACTGGTGTTGCAAGATTAATTCAATTTGGGTCAAGCGCAAATAATTGCAACTCACTTTCCTTGACTGAGACCTGATAAACTCCTCAATCTTTAATTACATAGCAGATTGTCACTCTCAAGTGATACAATTCAATAGCTGCAGGTTAGGATTATTAATTCATAAAGAAGGCTAATAAGATCGAGGTATAATCACAGCAGGTAATCCTGCCCAGGCTAGATGATGAGCTTCGGAAATGACTGAAACAGTCATCCGAATGCTCGGTGAAGGCTCCCAATGTTTTGCATAAGTTGCAGGTTTCAAGCAGCAAAGAAATCAACAGCCACAAGAAAAACAACATGATAGAAGCCCTAGGAGTTGGTGCCTTTTGATCTATTTTGCTGCCTTCGATCGGAAGCCGTGCCGAGCTCCATTTTTGAAGGAGTTTTTAGTCCATCGCGTCATTTAATTTGCCAGTGTTCGGGCAAAAATCAGCTTTCTATTAAATTTGTTCCCCTCATTTTAAAAAAAATAATGTAAGAATAAATTCCCTTTAGGCCAATGTATCATTCCAGCAGATCATCAAAGTCAATCTGAAGGCTGGATCGACCCTGTTATATCAGTGGTGCTCATGTGTCTCAGTGCCACATATGCAGTGGGTTATTGACCCACTAGGCGTCTTATCTGATGGGTTCATTCGGAGGCTGTGTGTGTGCATATGAAGAAATTCACTTAACAGGGAGAGAGGGTTGCATTGTCTGAGCTCCTATACTTTGGACGAGATATTAAACCAAGCCCGTCTGCTTGTTTTCTTTGAAAGCGAGCAGTAAAGGAATCCGTGATGGTGTTTAAAAAATAAGAGGATTATCTATTCAGTATCCGACCCCCACAAAAACTCCCAAGTAAATCAGTATTCTACCTGTTTCAGAACCCTGTTGAGCAAATGGCTGGCTTATAACCAGCATCTAACATCACTCAACGATAATTAAATGCTTTCGAGATATCTCGATACGGTGAGGACTGTGAAAATGAAAACTCTTTCTTGCAATCTGATTTTGGCAGCTCTTTGCAGATATAGTGACGGGACAAAGGGACCTAATGCGCGCATTCCTGTAACAAGCGGAGAAGGGAAGCCCTACGTGGGATCGCAAGGCCAGCCAATGGCTTTTGATGCCACAGATCCAACAGGGCACTGAAATGGCACCGGTCCATTTTTAAACGGGTTTTTGTTTCCGCAAAATCTGCCATCCATCATTTTGCTGTTTGTGCCAGAATCGTTACGTTTCCAATTTCCCCAGATAACGTCGTGGCTTCTCCCTGATAACCCTGTTGAAATATTTATGCCGCCAGAGTCCAAACTGCTAGAAAAAAAAACACTTTCTCTCTCAGCAGTGACATTGGGTTAGCACGGAAACCTCAGATCTTGTTAACACACACTCCCCTTGTAGCATGAAACAACCGTCATTACTTCAAGAGAAGTTAATGTGTTTCCACTGTAGGAATGGCCGAGCAGGACGCTATCAAGTTGGCCACTTTGACTTCATACTGACTTGCAAATGACACTAAGTTAGGGAGAATAGTAAACAGTGAGGAGGATAGTAGCCATCTGCAAGAGGATATAGACAAATTGGTAAAGTGGGCAGACACATGGCAGATGAAGTTTAATGCAGAGAAGTGTGAGGTGATGCATTTTGGGAGAAGAAATGAAGGGAGGCAATATAGGCTAGATAGTACAATTTTAAATGGTGTGAAGGAACAGAGAGACCTGGGGATTTGTGTTAGTGACTCGTTGAAGGTGGCAGGACAGGTAGACAAGGCTGTTAAGAAGGCATATGGGATACTAGGCTTTATAAATAGGGGTATAGAGTACAAAAGTCAGGAAGTGCTGACTAACCTCTATAGGACTTTGGTGAGGCCTCAGCTGGAATACTGTGTTCAATTCTGGTCACCACACTACAGAAAGGATGTGAAGGCATTGGAAAGGGTACAACGAAGATTTACTAGGATGGTGCCAGGATTGAGGGACTTCAGCTATGAGGAGAGGCTAGATAGGCTAGGGTTATTTTCTCTGGAGCAGAGAAGATTGAGGGGAGACCTAATAGAGGTTTATAAGATCATGAGGGGTTTCGACAGGGCAAATAGAGAAAAACTATTTCCACTCGTGGGTGAATCTGTGACTCGTGGTCACAGATTTAAAATAGTTTCAAGGCGCAGTAGAGGGGAGCTGAGGAGAAATTTTTTCACTCAGCGAGTTGTTCGAATCTGGAATGCATTGCCTGAAAAGGTGGTGGAGGCTGATTCGATAACAACTTTTAAAAGGGAATTAGATCTTTATTTAGGGAGAACGGGTCTATTAGGCTATGGGGAGCGGGCAGGGCAATGGGATTGAATCGCTCTTTTCAAAGAGCCGGCACAGACTAGATGGGCCGAATGGCCTCCTTTTGTGCCGTAAAATTCTATGATTCTATGATTCTAAATGAAGTTGTCCTGAAAGGCAACGCTTTGCACACAAGCTAATTGTAAATGAGAGATGTTAAGTAAAGCAGAGCTTCGTAACTACTTGTTATCAGGTAACAGAACCCAGATTGCCTGCTCACCAGGCCCTTCTCTCTCCCTTCCCTCCCTTGCTCCCACCGCAATATTGTTTCTCTTCTGTCTCTTGTTATCACTTGTAACTCGCTGACGCTGGGAAATAATTAAGGTGATGGATTTTGGGACCTGCTCGTGACTTTGGGGGAATATGTCACTTGTAACAGAGAAATGTGATTTGCAAACAAAGAGAGAAGTCAATATCCAGTAGCTCTGGCTATGTATGGATCTGCAATTGAATGAGGAAATATATGAGGTTCAAGCCTTTGCTTAGTCATTCATCGTGCCCTGTGCTTTCTCCAGCAATTATAGAAGGCCCATTCTTTGTTAAGAGTCTGGCATGTTCTACACCGTCCTTATTTCCAAGTCCTTGCATTCGATGCGTTGCCGTGATGACTCCTCAAAGCGCTTTGCGGGTTCACTGGAATAAATGCACACCTGAGAGTAATTCCTGCAAATAAGGAGGTGTGATGTATTGTCGCAATTGAGAAAGCAAATGCCAAAGGGCAGGGTTAGAAATTGTTTAGATCATATTAATAATAATGCTTGCATTTGATATAGAGCTTTTCACGTTTTCTCGACATCTCACAGCGCTTCACAGAATATACTGTAAAGTGAATTGACTGTATATTTGTGGGCGAAACGCAGCAGCCAATTGCGCATCGTAGTGTCCCACAAACAGTCGCAGATTGAAATGAACAATTTATTATTGTGTTTGTTTTGAGGGATGATTATTTCTGCAAGACTGAAACGTAATTAACTGGAAAGGAAAGATGACTTTAAAATCCCTTTTCTCAGCAGTGAAGTGCAGCACTCAGCAGTGCTGATTTCTGTCACAAGCGTCTTTTGTTCTTCTGGGTTGCGGCGCAAACTACAAAACAATATTAAATAATAATCGTTGCATTTGGTATACAGGGCCTTATCGTTATCTCTGAGACATCTCAAAGAGCTTGACAGAATATACTGTCAAGTGAATTGACTGTATATTTTGTCGGCCCAATGTGGCAACCAATTGCGCACCCAGATCAAATAGGGCTGTGCTCTTCATGGCTATTTGTGGGATGATGTTATGCGGAAAACGACTGCCACATTGGCCTAGAAAATATACAGGCACCACATTTCACAAAAAAGGGACGTGAAAGGCACTGTACAAATGCCATTTTATTTTGGATTGGATTGAGATGTCCGCCTGATGTGAAATCAAATGCAAGGATTGTTACTATTTATTTAAATATCTGCAATTACCTAAATATAAACGTTAAATTGCTTTTGATCAAAAGGAAACAAAATGCACAGCTGTACGAGAACTCTATATAAATTAGTTGCGCTGGGAAATGACAGCTCTTTACGGTGGCAGATGGTGATTTTCATTTCGCGAGACGAATCTACATTCGCTGATGTCTGCGTGAGAAGTGAGTGTTTGCCAACTATATTCCAATAGTGTTCAATTACTGTATTAGCTAATTGGGCAAATATTAATATAGCCTTGTAAAATGATTTTCAAATATTGAACTTGCCCCAGCAGAGCCAATTGCTGCACACTTAATTGAAATAAATCAGGAAAGAGACACTTAAAATAGGTTAGTGCCAAATTACTCTCAGTTGCACAACAGGTTAGTGTTTTTAGTGCAATCGGTGTGTGCTTTGCAAATCCTTTTGCTTGACTGATAATATCGTACTCTGTGCCCTGGTCTCATCATTTTCTCCACTCTGGCAAGCGTCGGCTATAAATAATAATTACCCTAACATTTGATTAAAGCGCCTTCCATGGCAGGTAGATGTCCCAAACTGCTGCACAGGATTTTTTTTCCTATCAATTGTAGTGACTGTGTACTCGCAGATAATAACAACAATAATAATCCTTGCATTTGATATAACGCTTTCCACGTCTTCTGGACGTCTCAAAGTGCTTCACAGAACATAGTGTAAAGTGAATTGAGTGTATATTTGCGGGCGAAACGTGAAGGCTGTGTGTTTTTGTCCAGGTGTGATTGGCACACTTCCTCGGGCCACTGTCGACTGTGCTATAACCCAGAACAACAACAACTTGCATGTTTACAGCTCCCTAGCATCCGGGAGAGCTTGGCAAGAAGGCTGAAATTGCCTTCAGACCACGCATGGAAACTGCATCTCCCACCGCTTGCTTGCGAATCAGTTCGTATTTTGTCGGATGACTGTATCAAAAAGGAGCAAAAGATGGATTATTGATGAGTCGTCGGTTGTCCTAGGCTCCAGTAAATGGAAGGTGTGACCAGCATGTCATTACAGAGCTGTAACAGACACAATGTCTCTCGTAGATTCCGTTGTTCCCCCCAGAGGGCTGTGACATTTTAGACGATGCATCTAATGCAGCAATCACCAATTCTGGGCTAATGAATTTGGGAGGTTTTATTGGTCTGATTGAATGACTTGTTGATATTCCATCTGCACAATCTCAGGAAAACAAATTAAAGATTTTCAGGGCAAATGAGGATCAATAAATTAGAGGCACTTTCCTGCAATACAGAGTATTACATTTGCATTTATAGCAGTTGATTTGTCCTCTCTCTCTCTCTCTCTTACATTTGCGGGTCTATTTTTTTTTGGGTTGGCGTTCCTTTTTAACAGGTTTGCACGTGTGACAGCTTAGGTGAAACGGATGCGATGTACCTTTGCGCGGGAGAAGTTTTATTCTCCAAGGGAAGGGTGATTATAGGAGTGAAGTCGCACTTACGATTCAAAATAATCGGCGTGGAAGATTTTGGAGCTTGGTCGCTTTGCAATTCACTGTGCGCCTGTGAGCTTTTCTGTGCGTCCAACTCCCCGTGATTGATTGCCACTTACATGAAATTAAACCAGCCAAACAGGAGCCCTCCACTGTCACAGTTTCTCAGAAGGCTACGGACATATCCCTGGGGAAGTAGAGCAAGTGCTTTGAATTGCATTGCACTTGTACCTGCTTAGTTTATCCAAATTGGAGTCCCGTAGCCTAGTGGTTACCCTCGCAAGCGAGAGGTCCCTGGTTCAATCCCAGGACCGGGCACAAACCCTCGGCAAGCTTCCTTACTTCACACGCCTCTGTTTTACCCAGCAGTTAGGGGGAAACCCAGTTGTTAACTGATTGATGGATCGCTTTCCAGGGATAATAACCCCCTCCCCAAATCCATGACTACACTGTTGTGTGCAATTGGCTGCTGTGTTTGGCCCACAAAGTATATCATGTGCACTTCACAATATATTCTGTGAAGCATTTTGTAACATCTCAACAATGTGATAAAGTATCAGATCAAATGCAAGGATTCTTATTCTTATTCTGATCGTTTACTGACCGTTGGTTGGAATGGGGGTGGGAGGTGGTATAAACTAAGCAATATCTCTGTGTGACTGCTATTGCACATCGCATTGAAGCCCCCCTCCCTACTGCCTGCCCACCTCCTCCCTCCAGGATTGCACGGTAAGGTGAGGAGATTGTGAGTGAATTTAACTCAGCACGACAGTAGTTCTTACAAAGTGGCAGATAGTATTGAAATGACATTGTTTCATTCAGGCTATATTCAGCCGAACAACAGTACCTGAGGAGCTATAACAGCGGCAATGTCATTATCTTCTGCCCAGACTGTTGTGAGTTGTAATGACTTTTACAAAGTCATTGCATTAGAAAATAGGACAGTTTGACTGCAAACTACATTTTCACAGTGTGCAGTAAATAGAAACACCAGCATAGTCTCGCAGTGGGTTTTATATTCCGAGGAGCGAGTCGTCGAATAATTGCTGTGGTATTACTTTCTCCTTTATATACACAGTATTTATATTTTGAACTTCTATAAAAGGCCCACAAGATAACAAATTTGTGCTTAATTAAATATCTCTTAAGGACGTAGAGCAATCCTTGGCAGTGATCCTGTCAATACATTCTTGTACAGAGAGATACTTTGTCCTGAAATGGATGATATTTGAAGCCCTGCACCTTAAAAACCTACCACGCCTCATAAATTGATTAGTTGCACTGTATTCTAGTCAATTTACTGAGCAGAGTTGGGTGAGATTGTTCTTGGTGCAAAAGACAGAGGGGGGGGGGGGGGGGGGGGAGGATTGAAGAGGTGTGAAAGAGAGGGGCAGAGACAGAGAGAAAGAGAGAAAGAGAGGGGAGGAGCGGTACAAATAATGGTTTAAGTCTCAGTTGTCTTGCATTTTTAAAAAGCCGGCCACACTCAATTCGGAAGAGGGAAATTAGACGTTTGAAATATGGAGCCTGATTTTGCAGGTTTCTGATGGTTATGAAATCAACATATAAAATCAAGAACAAATGGATTCCGAAGCTATAAACTGCCTAATTGGCTTGAAAATTATCGCTACAGTCAGACACGACAGAGCCTTATTGAGAGCTATTTGGATACAGAAGTAAATCTTTTTGTCATTTCCATTACGTTTTATTGGGGGAAATGTATCAAAGTCGAAATTGTTGACAGACATTATGGCATTATATACAATAGCTGGTTAGCAACTAATGCTCTGACAATGAAGCAAACAGCTGGCTGGCTCTCATTTCAGCCATAATCTCTTCACTGTGTCCATCTCCTACTTAATTCCCAGACTAATTAAACGTCAATTTATGTTTTTGTTACAAAAGGTGTTCTCCCTCACGTTTTATCTCAGGTGACGTTTGGCACTAAATGCCTTAATAATAATAATAATTGAATTTGATATGGCGCCTTATTTGATATGGGACGACTCAAAGCGCTTCACAGAATACACTGTGAAGTGAAATGACTATATGTTTTGTGGGGGAAACATGCCAGCCAATTGATCACTAGACAAAATTACTTTTATTTCACAATAACACAAAGGTCAGCTCGGATGAAGAAAGCTGTTCTGTCCATTTTGTCTCATCCGTCCAACATGCCAACGTAACATCCGCCCATCACAATACTGAGCTGTGTTTAAATTAAGTCCAGCATCCTGGTCTCAACCACCCTTTCTGGCAATCTGTTTCCATCATTGGTTACCCTCTCGGTAAAGATCTCTCCTGGTACCTGTCCCGAAATATCTTTTTTTTAATTACGTTCAGGTAAACCACTTCAATAACAGATGTGTTTACTGCAGGTACATCTAGTATACCTCTAGATGTGTCTCGAGACGTCTCGGAGACCCGATAAGGTGCTGTACCAAGTGCAAGGATTATTATGTTATTACGCTGAAATTAGTCATTCACTGTCATGAAGTGAATTTCAAGTTTGGAATTTGGTTTTCATATTTCAAGAGTCTGTTTTACATATATATATATATATACAGTATATATATACGTGCGCCATTTTGTCACTACCTTTTTCTAACTTAGTCAAGGCTGTACCCATACAACAGTTCCAAAGCAGGAAGACATTGGAAGCTATAAATCTAACAGTAAAAGTCTCAGCTGTGCCTCCAACAATTTATGCCTTTTCATCTACTGTAGCTACATTGGAACATTAAGACATAGACTTGTCATAAAGAGTCTCTCCAACCCCAAATTTATGAGTATCTGCGCTGTGCAGTATTGCACAGTTTAATACAGTATTCCTTGTGTAAGCTGTTTAATTTTTTAAAGCTTCTGCTGCTATCTCAGGAATTGGTTTGCACAGCTAACAAGTTTTGTGAAGTATGTTTTCACTGAATAATGTGAAATTGCAGCGTGAAACCTTCTTGACATACTTTGGGGTCTTCTGTTCTTTGTGTGCATAACTGGATTTTTATTGTATTAATTATCTGCTTGCTAATTACGTTTGCAATTGCTGTTCTGGCTCCACTCTAAGGGCGCCTTATTGCTTCTGATACACTGTTAGTGCACTGAAGAACTAATTTCCCGTTAGAGTGCTTAAAATTATGATATTAAATCGTACCTCAGTGGTAAATTAACAGCAGATAAGCTTCTCTCCTTCAGTGCTTTATTTTGTTGATGGGTTTTAGGGACGCAGCATGAATTGCATCTGATGCAGGTTGTATTTCACTGGAGATGAGAAATCCGCTTTCATTAGTCGGCAAAGGGCATACAAATATCCTTTACCCACCCCAAGCTTTATGCAAAACGCTTTAATTTGAACACTGGCTAGCTCATAGTTAATCTCCCACGAGCGGGGAGGCTCATTAGGCTGGAAGGAGTCATAGACAAGCAGTATATTGTCGCTCGCAATTGACTGAATTCTTTGGGGAAAGTCGTTGGCTTGAATTTCCAGAAGGCATTGGGTTAGGTTACACATGTGAGCACGTCAGAAGATGGTTATGACTCGCAAGGATTTCACCTTCTAAAATAATAAATAATAATGATAATTCTTCCTTTGATATAGCACTTTTCACATCTTATTGATGTCTCAAAGCACTTCACAGAATATATTGTAAAGTGAATTGACTGTGGATTTGTGAGCGAAACACGGGAGCCAATTGCACACAGCAGAGTCCCACAAACATTCATGGATTGAAATGATCAATTTTATTATTGTGGTTTTTTGGATGGATTATTATTAAGCGTGTGGAGTAAGGAAACTTGCCCAAGGTTTCATCCTGATCTACAAAACACAAAATACTGCAGATGCTGGGAATCTAAAACATAAACAGAAGTTGCTGGGGAAACTCAGCAGGTCAGGCAGCATCCATGGAGAAAGGAAAAGGAGTCAACGTTTCGGGTCTACAACCTTTCGTCAGAACAGAACAGGTTCTGACTAAGGGTTGTAGACCCAAAACGTTGACTCCTTTTCCTTTCTTTATGGATGCTGCGTGATCTGCTGAGTTTCCCCAGCAACTTCTGTTTTTGCTTCGTTCCAATCTACCTGGATTCAAACACATGTCTCATGCTTGTAATGCGAGAGCTCCAACTACTGAGCTACAGGAGCTCCACAGGAGCTTGCAGTTGGTTTGGGTAGAAAACCAATTTTGTAAAGGGAAACAGAATATTATGGATAAACGAGGGCTAGTTCACCTTCTAAGAAAAACGCACGCAGTCACTAGGCTTCACAGTGAATCCTGCGAAGCATTTTGAGGCATCCTCCCTACATTTTGCCCACAAAACACACAGTCAATTCACTCTACAGTATATTCAGTGAAGTGCTTTGAGTCGCCTCGAATATTGATAAGGTGCTATATCAAAGGCAAGAATTGTTGTTATTACATGCAAGGCATAATATCAAACACAAGTATTAATATAGTGACGACTGGAGTTTCTTAGTTCAGTCAGCCCCACGCCTGAATCATGCGGAAACCCATTAATAATAATGAGAAGAATAATCCTTGCTTTTGATATAGCGCTTTTCACATCTTATTACCAAACTTAAGAGATCCAAACTCCAAATCACAAAGAGTTCCACACTTGCATAGAAATTTCTGTGTTCACTGGTATCTCTACTGCTGTATTGACACCTGTGGGACTTGAGGGGCAATATACAAATGCGAGTGGTTTGTTGTGCTGTTTATGCTGCTCGTAAATGACTTAAAATATCTATTATATTTTGCTGGTGATCAACAGCAGTACCGTACAGTTAGTTGGTGCCATTTGCATTCATATTTTGTGCGTAGTGTCAGGGGGCCAATCCGAAGTGCTTCACGTGGTTTACTGTAAAGTGAAGCGACTGTGTATTTTGTGGGCAAACGCAGCAGCCAATTTGAGTACAGCAAACCTGGCAAACAGACATGAAATGATAGGACGGATTTCATCCTGGGAATTGTTCTGTTTCTTCCGAGCACAATAGGATGGCAAAAAGACTTCTGGCTAAGGTGGTTTGATCCTTTTTTAGGTTAACTGCTTGAGACAGGAACTGGATGGATATTTGAATTGAAGGTTAAAGGGATGGATATCGATTGAGTTACTCAGAAGCTTTTTATTGGACAAGATGTTTTTGTGTACCATTGTATCGATGGGAAACGTTAGCAGGTGAGGGTTGATCAGAGCGGTCACGGGTGGCTGATAATTCGGGAGGTTTGCCAGATTATCTTTGGGGAACGAAAGAGAAATCTTATAGATCTTTCCCTCCAGAGATAGATTTGTTTTATCTGATGCATGGAAAATGTGTTGCATAAGATTTGTTATTTGTTCCATGCTTATCCGTTTTCTTAAAAGACCGAACGTTTCAGAAATTTTAGTGTGCAAAACTGTGGGAGCTAAAACAAATTTACTCCAAGAAATAATAGCAGTTATATTTATTTTTAATTTTTTTATTCTAGCAGATCCATTTTATAATTTCCATTTTAGTATCTCTCTCTCTATTTGCCCCTTTCTAATAATAGTCCTTGCATTTTGATATAGCACCTTAATGCGTCATTGAGACGGCTGAAAGTGTTCAGCGCCTTGGGACGTCCTCCCGACGTGAAAGGCGCTCTATAAATGTAAATTGTTGTTATTGTTGTTGCTTCATAGGATACACTGTAAAGTATAGTCACCGTTAAACTGGAATTCCAACTCAGTATTAGATAATAATAATAATAACATTTGCATTTGATAAAGCGCTCATCACGTCTTCTGGACAGAATTTGCTGGAAAGTGAATTGACTGTATATTTTACTGTATATGGGCGAAAAGCAGCAGCCAAACGCGCACTGCAGTGTCCCCACAAACAGTCGTGGATTGAATCGAAGAAGCTCCATTATCAGAGGTGGCTTTCTTCGGTGAAAGGTTAATCCTATGGTCCTGTCTGCTCAGACAGATTTTAAAGATCCCTTGATACTAATTGGAAAGAGAAGGGAGTTTCTTTCCTGCAGTGTCCTGGTCCACATTCCCCCAGATAATATTAGCCTCTCACCTCCTTCACGAACAAATTGGCTGCTGTGTACTCCTACAAAAAACACACACAATCGCTACACTTAACAATAATTATTGTGAAGCACTTTGGGATCATTTCATTCTTCTCAATGCTACATCAAATGCAGATTATTATTATTATCTACACCATGTCAGGAACTGTGAGAAGTAAAGTGGCCTGGCTCAATCATTCAATAGTACAGTGGATCAGCGAGCTGGCAGGATTCATCACTGAATGCATTTGAAATAGCTTTGTTCCATTTCTCTCGTCTCCAGAGACGGGCGTTTTACTGAATAGTTTGTCAATTTTGTAATTCAATTTTTTGTTAATGTGTTCCCATGTTTCTAATGCATTTCGCCTCCAATATCTGCTCATATTAACAGGCGTTTTGCATTTACCGCTATTAGCACACACACTAACATACACACACACACACTCCTATATGGGAGTTGAGGGGAGGTGGTGCAAGTGGCTGGGGTGGCTTTCCGTTTACAGGACTGTGAGACCCAATGAGCCGAAATGGTGAGGAGCTCGGAACCCTTGAAGCCAGATGATAAGCAGCCTTCAAGCTGGAGAGACTCGACCAGAACAGATGTCCACATAATTGAGGTGTGGAGATCAGGGTCCTTTGTGGGCAAGAGGCGATAAGGAATAGGCTACAGATGGTTTGCAAATAAAAGATCCAAAGATGTGAAGGCATACGGTTGCCTGCACGTCAGCTGTTTGTTTGGATGTCATGTGCAATCGCTTCCTTAATCTGATTTCTGTAAGTCATAGCTATCGATGAGACAAGTGCTGAAAAGTGTTGGTTATCTTACCAGCTGCTTTCACAACTCAGTTTCAACAGAATCAAAAGCGCAGTAAAACTATTCCCTCTTCTGCCTCTCAGCCCCGCTCCTTTGTGACTGGATTTTTTTTCTCTCTCTCTCTGTCACATTTAGCACTTGTTAATTTCAATTTTATTTTAAAAAAACGAATAATGTCTAGTTTCCTATTAGCTGTTTTTCTCACTGATTAAACTACCAGTTTATTAGCATTGTCTCATAATCCTTTCACTACGAACTGTGGACGAACCAATGTATTGCACCTCCTGAGATTTTATTCCTCATCAAAGCCTCATCAAACCCGTTTTGCATTTATTTTGTTCTGCTAATACATTGCATGTTTTTTTTGCAGTTTGGGAGGAAAACTTAAAGCTCATTCATTGCAGTTGAAGGGAGGTTGTCTCTGTCACGAGCTTTGATAATTGATAAGGTATCTGAAAAAATATGGCAACTAGTCAATCACTTATTCCTACATGGAGAAGTCACACATCACATGCTGCATTGTTAACCAGCTCTCCAAGATTAGGATCTAACCTTGTTTGAACCTGAGTAAACTTTCCAACTCTGTCTCCGGAACAGTAACCTCCTCCACTCTTGTGTCTCACCCAAAGAAGCTGAAACCTACAACATTGTGGAGTCCTGTAGCTCAATGGTTAGAGCACTCTCCTCACAAGTGAGGAGCTCAATTCCTGGCAGGGCAAAACATTGGACAGGTTTCCTTACTTTACACTCTTCTGTCAGCCTGGACTGGGAGCTCAGAGGCCTTTGTGCATAATCCAAACTTGATTCTCTCCTAAAATGGCTAACTTTCCCCGGCAGCTCATGGAGGTGAGGCCAAAACAGCATTTAAAAAAGAATTGGATGAAATCCTGAGGAAAATATATCAAACAATATGGGTAACGAAGGAGAATTGTATTAGAATAGATAGTTCCAGTGAGTGAGTTAGCACCAGCAGAGCATGTTCATACACATCCAAACAGAATTATAGTTTAATGTGTTTAAAATCTGAAATCTGCCTTAGTGGCTTGAACTGACTCTAAACGTATCTGCTATGGATGATTTCCAGTTTACAGGGATCTTGTTTTTATTAAACATTAATAACTTAGCACTTAAAATGTCCCATGCAGTAAACTTGCGATGACATTGATAAACTGTTTGTTGGGTTGCTTCTTGTGCAATAGAGTGGGTGCAAAGTGTTAATGCGCTGAATCTTGCGAGACACATTGCTTACTCTGGTGAAAAAAGCGACTGAATTGGTCGATTTCCCAGTGGAGAGGCCAGAAAGTGCCTCAACCTGACGTAACATGTAGTTTATCTGACATCTTCTGAATGCGAAGATCGAATGAGCGCTTGCAAAGTCTGATGTTACATCCCCCAAAAACACATTACCCCGAATTGACGCGTTGAATTGGTTGAAAATAGATTGATAGTAAGTGAATGAGCTGGTCTTACCCACTCCAGAACTGACAGCACTGATTGTGGTGGGGGATGGATGGATGGACATGTTTCTTTGATGTGCCAACAGTGTCCAAGTAACTTGATGTCTTCCGATCCTTGCACTGGCTGAAAATCCTACCTGTGACCTCTGGTAATCCAATATCATGCAGTGAAAGGTTCAGCAAAAGCTGATCCAGCAGATCCCATTACCTGGGAGACCGAGTTATTGTGTGCGTCAGCTTGGCTCGGGTTGGTGAGCAGTCTTACCGCCGGGTCAGAAGATTGTGACATCTTTTTGTGGAACAAGTACGAGTTGTCGCCAGTTGCTAAACTCAATTCCTTGCATTTCTCACTCCCCCAATTCCCCTCCCTCCTGCTTCCAATAACTAGCCCTCCTGCAAAATAAAGATAGTTTATCTGGACTTGACCAGGAAATATAGACATTAGTAAGAAGTTCAGAAATCTTCAGCTGGGCAGCCACTCTGCTATCTGTGGGACACTGTTGTTAGTCCAGGCAAGTCAGGGTGAAACCTTGGGCAAGTTTCCTTACTCCTCACGCCTAATAATAATCCTTCCAAAAAAAATAGTAAAAATAAATTGGTCATCTCAATCCATGACTGTTTATGGGGACACTGCTGTGCACAATTGGCTGCCACATTTTGCCCACAAATATACAGTCAATTCACTTTATAGTAGATTCTGTGAAGCGCTTTGAAACACAGTTTAGAAGACGTGAAAAGTTCTACATCAAAATGCAAGGATTCTTCTTCTTATTATTATCATGGGTCCACATCACACGTCACCACTTGAGCTCACAATCAACTGCAGATACTTTTTGGGGAAATTGCTGCAATGTTAGAGATGCCTTCCTCAGGGTGGGATGTTAAACTGAGCTCTCATCCACTTGTTTAGGTGGATGTTAAAAATTAACCAGAGCTGGCTGTTCGATAAACAGACGCGATTCTCTCAGTGTTCTTACCAGTAATCGTTCCACTTTATCGGGTCTTTGTGCCTGTTTGTAGGACTTTTCCGACCACCAAAGTCCACACCAATGGATCAGTTAATGTCTTCGCTTACCTCAGCGTGTTGGCTGCCCTTTTTAAATAAGACACTAATTGACACCGGTGTTAATTGACACATCACAGATCGCATGTTTTCACCCCAGCGCATGGAGCCAAGTAGTTCCTCAAGAAATTGTAGGACTTTCTGTATTGGTGAATCCATATTGAAATTGGAGTGCTCATGTGGAAGCCCAGATACATATATTGCCCTAATCCATGAGGATTTCCCTCCCTCCCTCCCTCCCTCCCTCCCTCCCTCCCTCCCTCCCCCCCCCCCCCCCCCCCCCCCCCCCTTGTTCAAGGTGTCTCAAAATCTCCCTCCTTTCTGTGTTTCCCAGACACCTTTACCCTCCCTTGCTCTTGCGCTTTGTCGAGGGCTTTGAGATGTCCCCCAAGGCTTGAAAGGCGCTGCATTAACGTAAATTATATTGTATTTGCTTGCAATGCAACCTTGAGGCAGCAGCGTGTTGCAGATAAGACACCAGCAGTAATAACAGGGATGCAATGTTTATCTCCAGGATCAAAACCAGAGAAAATCCCTCATCGGACGGGTTTTCATGCCTATATTCTGTGAAGAACTTTGAGAGTTAATTTTGACTTTCGATCCTGATTAACGCCAGTCAAAATTTTAAACGCTTTCATTCTCCAGAGTTAATCATCTTCACTTTCAATGCTGTGTATTGAACACAGACGCGTCCACCTAGCTTGGCATATTGTGTTGAAGCATGTGGCTGCTGCAGATATCACCGCACTTGACCTGTTCTGTACAGTGGGTCCAGTTCTTTCACATGAAAGGACAGGAAAGGGCACTTGAGACAAAGAGATCAGTTCAATGGCCTCAATCTGTATTATGACATAAAGTTTCTACGGGCTATTTTCTGTGGGACTTTTCCAGTAATGTTACAAAAAAGGCTTTCAAATGAAGACTTAATTTAACAATTTGCCAAATTTGGTGGCATGCAACATAGCATGATAATACTAATAATACTAAGAAGAAGAGTTCTTACCTTTGATATAGCGCTTTTCACGTCTTCTAGACATCTCAAAGCGCTTCACTGTATACATGTGGGCGAAATGCAGCAGCTAATTGCGCACAGGAGTGTCCCACAAACAGTCATGGTTTGAAATGACCAGTTTATTATTTTTATGATGGATTATTACCAGGTGTGTGGAGTAAGGAAACTTGCCCAAGGTTTCACGTGTTCAGTGAGTTTTTGGATGATGAGTTTCTGCTTTTCCTCATGAATGTGCTGCGCCAATCATTCTTTGCAGTTTCGATCTCTCGGTTCAAAGTGATAACTGTTCAACTCTGTTCATCTACTGAGAATAACGGTCTGTCTTGGTTGAATGTGTGTCCATGCACAATAAATGTCAATATCACATTGATCAAGCACCAATTACGTGCAACACAATTTTGGTTAACGCACACCTTTGTACAGTTTGTTGCTGCAAATATCAATATTGTTTCTAATGACATACAGGGATGAATATTCCTCTGAGGGACACTGGCAGTCAATTTTGCAATGTGAAAGGCAATATGAAAGAACTTGTGTAAATGTAAATTGTGTTGCTGTTAATTCTTTAAAGTGGGATCTCCATACAGTTCAAACTGGCTCCAATCTGACATGTTCGGCAACGGAACGTCGGAATCGAGCCAGATCTGGGGGCGATCTGGCTTCACAGCCAGGTGGGTTCACAGTATACCAGGGCACTGGTGACTTATAGTTCAGCCAGCCTGGCTCATCGGCAAGACTTGGAAGGGCAGCCCAGTCACTGAGGATAGGGAATCATTTCCACTCAGTTTCCTTCATTATTCAAGACAACAACAACAATAAAATTACATTTATAGAGCGCCTTTCACGTCGGGAGGATGTCCTGAGGCGCTGAACAACTAGGTCGGGACCCGAGCGGTGAGTGGGGGGAGGGTGGTCGGAGTAGGGGTAGGAGAATGGGAGAGGGGGAAGAGTTAGGAGGGGAGTAGACGGCACGTCGAAAAGGAAGGTCTTAAGACTGGCCTTGAAGCAGGAAAGAGAGGAAGTGAGGCGAAGGGATTGTGGGATGGAGTTCCATAGTGTGGGAGCAGAGAGGCTGAAAGCCCGGCCACTGATGTTAGGGCGGTGGGCACAAAGCAGGCCAGAGCCTGCTGAACGGAGGGGACGGGCAGGCTGATAGGGAGACAGCAGGTCGGAGAGATAGGTGGGGGCAAGACCGTGAATGGCCTTGAAGGTGAGGACGAGGATCTTGAATTCGATCCTCAGGGGGAATTGGGAGCCAGTGGAGACGGGCGAGGGTGGGAGTGATGTGGTCGTGGAGCCTAATGTGGGAGAGAACACGTGAGCCTAGTGCAGGAGAAAAGAAAGCCTTATGGATAGGATGATCTTAGCTGAACAGGAAGCTTAAAGCTTACGCTTACTAAATTGATGACCTGTGCAGGTAGGTATTAATTAATGCTTCACAATATTCAGCCAAAGACCGTAAATCTTTTCAGATGAATTTGCTGGAACAATGATTCTTTTTCCCTGCAGATCCTTATTGAAGCAACGGTGGACAAGGTAACAAACCACAATCAGAACAGTTCAGTCACTGATCAATCGATTCATTTTCTTCCAAACCATTGTCTCCCTTAATTATATTTCACATATTTCAGATGAAATCAGTCTCTCACTTTTCCTGGCTGTTTGTGGGGGACATTGTTGTGCGCAGATTTCCCACAGTGATCGCCGACAAAATGCACAACGGCAGTCACTACACTTTACAGTGAAGCGGAGCATTGCGTGGTTTCAGTTCCTCTCTTAACTAAGCACTGAAACTGCGTTCCGAGCTCCTATATGTCTCCCAGGCGTTTCATTTATTAAGAATTAATTTATTCATGTACTTATCGATGTGCGTCACTGTGCCTGGTAGATGTAAACTTGTATCGATCGGTCAAACAAAAAAGCGGAAGATAGGATTGCTAATATGAAGCTAAAATTAGGCTAATAATGCTGCGCTGGAGGCATTTTATACAGTCCCTTGTACTGTATAGGTTAAGGTTAGTTGGAGGGTTAAGTGGAAGGAACATTAAGTTTATTCAGTAACTCATTCAAATGGCTGTGAAGGAAAATCAATCTGATCAGCAGACGAGTCAGTCGGCCGACGGAGAGTTTCCTGACTGTCCTTGCATGCTCCTTGCATTATCGAGACCTTGTTGGAGGGACAGGTAGAGGTTGGCCTCAGTGTCATTAAAATACCGCTGTGTCTCACATTGTACTGAACTCAACCTGACGTGAAACAAACACCGTCAAGTTTCATCCTAACATTTTTTTTAGGATCTGGACCTCTGGAACTGCCTGCCTCAATCCCTCTGCCGTTCCCCCCTCTTTGCCCATCTTGAGACATTAAACCAAGCTTCCTGTCTGCCTGTTCAGGTGGGCGTTAAACATCCCACGACATTATTCGAAAACAGGAGGGCGTTTATCTCGCCCAGTATCCTGGCCAAAATAAAATCGCTTGGTCGGTCACTCGGTCACTCGGTCACTCGGTCACTCGGTCACTCGGTCACTCACTCACTCACTCACTCACTCACTCACTCACTCACTCACTCACTCACTCACTCACTCACTCACTCACTCACTCACTCACTCACTCACTCACTCACTCACTCACTCCATGGCTGTTTGTGAAACATTGCCGCGTG
Organism: Hydrolagus colliei; assembly: GCA_035084275.1. Lineage (NCBI taxonomy): Eukaryota > Metazoa > Chordata > Chondrichthyes > Chimaeriformes > Chimaeridae > Hydrolagus > Hydrolagus colliei. The sequence continues at coordinate 11,391,815 of CM068753.1, forward strand.
CAACTGGCCGCAAAATATACAGTCACTGCACTTCCACCTGTTCTTTAAGCATTTGGAGTCCGGTAGCGCAGTGGTAAGAGCACTCGCCTTACAAGAGTGAGACCTGTGTTTTGAATCCAGGCAGGTTAGGGCGAAACCTTCGGCATGTTTCCATACTCCACACTCCTAATAATAATCCGTCCAAAAAACCCCCGATAATAAATCGGTCATTTCAATCCACGACTGTTTTGTAGGACACTGCTGTGCGCAATTGGCTGCCGCGTTTCACCCACAAATATACAGTCAATTCACTTTACAGTATATTTTGTGAAGCGCTTTCAGACGTCTAGAAGACGTGAAGAGCGCTATATCAAATGCAAGGATTATTATTATTTTGGGATAATCCGAGACACCACCGTGAGTAAAGGGCGCTGTGCAAATACAATTAGCTGTTCTTGTGAGATAGCAGAGAACATTGATGCACCCAGCCTGTCCAACCAACTTCCCCCAAAATCCTCTCAACGCATTTCTGAGACAGGAATAAGTTGATGGCTCAAATTGCTGTGTTTAAATAAATGTAATGATACCTGCGTTATTGTGACTGGCGTACCCTGAAATCCCAGCTACAAGTCTTCGCGTACATAATTTGTCATCGTAATGGGAAACTGCAGGCTCGAAATCAATCACCAATTGCCCTTGTGATCCTTCAAGCGGAGTATTATGTGTTGTGTGGCGTTTTGAGTGAGCTATCCGCTGTCTGTCATGTATAGCCTCCCAATGGCACGTGGATCGCAGGGCAATAATCTAGTAATAATATTTCTAATTATACTTATCCAACCAATTGATATAACGGCTCGTCACACCTTCAACATCTCAAACATTACCAATAACATTTTACAATTATGTAGCACCTATCATGTCAGGAGAGAGTCTCAAAGCGCTTTAGAAGAGTTTAGCTATGTAATTGAAGGCAGGCGCCCGTGTTGTGTATCCACATGTACAGTTTTTTCTCGGCGGGCATTGTTTTAAAGTAAATCTGCCACATCGAATGACAGATGACATGTTTTGTGTGTTTGATAGTAAATTGCTCAGTACATTTTAATTGTCTTCACACGTGCGATGAAGTGTGAGTTGTGATTTGCAACCAAGGTGTGGGTGGTTGAATGGAAATATATATCATGCTGTAACATCCAGAGTTTTTGGCTCAGTGTTTGCTCCAAGCATTTCACTGCTGTGCAAATGAGAACTTCAATCTATCTCATTGTCCTCACCTGAAGGAGAAATTGTATTGAGGTTAATAGCTGGGAGACTTAGCGACTGGGCAGATATATTGCAACTGATGACATTTAGAACTGAGAAATGTCAGGTAATCTATATTAGCAGCAAAATTATAATTATGATTAGCAAAGGAAGATCGTGTAATTAAGCAAGTTCACCTAACTACGGGGAGAAAGTTAGGCAGCAGCTTTTCCAAAGGCAAACAAAATGTTGCCTTGTGTAATTAGATCCATAGAATGCATTAAAGAGCTAGTGAGCTGAGTCTATGTGTAGTTAAGAGGAAATGTGGAGGTATTGGGAAGGAATCAGAGCTCCCGGATAGGTTGTAGATCATTGAGCAGCTAAAGACGCTAAAATTATTGTCATTAGGCCCAAAAGAAGATTAAGGAGGTAAGATTGAAACTGTAATCAATGAAGGGTTACAGAAAAAGGGATGTGCAGAAGTATATAAGAACCAGAATTATAAATTGAGCAAACCACATATTAACAGAGAAATGGATACCTTCGTTGATGCGTTGAGTTGACTGCCTGTTGAACCATATTGCAGCCTTTATGCAACGTACAAGAACATCCTGTAGACAACAGAGAGAGTGGCATGTGAGCTTTCAGTTCCTCCCGATAACAACAACAACGTGCATTCAAACCCCACCTCTCCACCCGGGACAGTGTCTCGGAGCGCTGCACAGTGAGTGGCGGGGTTGAACACCTATCGAGGGATGAGCGGGAGGGGGATGGCGACCGTAGGTATGGTCGGTAGAAGAGGTAGCTCTTCAAGGGCGGATTTAAAGACGGATAAAAGAGAGAGTGATTATTGCACCTGGATTCATTGGACTTGAGATAGAGATCAGCTGTGATCTTACAGACTGGCGGAACAGGCACGAGAGGCTGAAGAGCCTTCTCCTGTTTCTATATTCCGGTATTCCACCTGAACTCTTTTGTCCAGATGACGTGTAGGAGCAGTTGTGACATCGACCCGGTTGGAATTACCTCTTAAAACGCCCAACGGAAACAACTCCTAGATAATTCCCCAAATACCAGTTGATTGGTGGTGGGTGGGTGGGTGGGTGAGGGAGATTTTGGGGGTATTTCCCATCCATTTTACTAGACTGTACTGGTTGTGAGGTGTGATTTTGCCAGTGGCGATATCTTTTAGATCGATAGAACTAACTATTGTCAGGTTGACTACCAGTCATATTTGTTGAAGTAAATGGTTTCCGATTTGCTACTATTCCTACAGTGATCTGTATAAATATTTCTTTTTTCTGTTGTACACCTTTCGATTATACAGTACTATACACTGTTCACCTTTTACAAGCTGCTCTCTCTCCCTCTCTCTCTTTTTTTATCTTGGTGTGCGTTGACCTGTCATTTCCAATCAAGGCACTAGGATAAGATTCACCATCCTATGTGGAAATCTCAAAGCTTTATTAATAACCTGGTCTTGACCTATTGCATCTAACCAGTCTGCTAAGTGTCTGAACACTTGTACTTTTCCCTGCTAAAGTTTGATATTAATATGTATGTTCTAAGATTTGATGGGAGATGTAAGTAGCAATTAATTATTAATTGTCCTGGGTTTGACAGTGAGCTCAATGGCTAGATGTAGGACTTGATCCCAGAACCTTCTGCTCTGAGCCAACCTGATACGTAAACTACAATGCAATTTACATTTACGCAACACCTTTCGCATTGGGAAGATATCTCAAAGCCCTTAATGCCAAGGGCTGGCATTTGAGACTTGGCGGGAGCTAAGGAGGGTGGTGACTGTAAGGGGGAGAGATGATTCGAAAGTACAGTCAAAGAGACATGATTTGAGACGGACTTAAATAATAATAATAATCATAATCCTTGGGTTTGATAAAGCTCCCTTATCTCGTCTTCTGGACGTCTCAAAATGCTTCACCTGTAGTGAATTAACTGAATATTTTGTGGGCGAAACACAGCAGCCAATAGCTCAGTGCCATGTCTCACAAACAATTGTGGATTGAGTGACCAAATTATTATTCTATTTTTGAAGGGATTATTACCCCCGGAAAAGCATTCCGCTAATCGACTAACAACCTGGATTCATACTATCTGCTAGGTAAACAGAGGCATGTGGAAACTTTCCCAACGTTTCGTCCTCCGGAATTCCAACCCATGTCCTCTTGCTTCTGAGGCGAGTGTTCTAACCCCTAAATTACACGTCTCCTTGAGTGAGGGAGCGAGCGAGGCGGTGGGTTCCAGAGAGAGAGGGTGTGGGGGAGGAACAGAATGCCTGAAAATCCGCTGGCAATATGTGGGGCAAATCAGGGAGGGGTTAAAACATGAAGCAGCCAGGTGTTTGCTATGCAAAGAGAGCTGTGTTAACTTGCAAAACCATTGTGCCAGACAGAGACTGCACAAGGCTAATTCAAACGTGGCAACAGATCACGAAAGCTCCTTTCAATTTCATTCTGAGGACAACGCACTGCGGGAGCCAGTCTACATCTTAGCAAATTTTCGCAGTCAGTCGTTCAGTGTGAAAATGGTGGCAGATTCCAAATGCTGTTTGTGTTTTGTTTGCAAACCGTTCAGGTGTTTTGCTTTATGGGAATATAGAAGAGTTGGGCATTATTTGCCCAAGCTTATTCATTGTATTTTTGGTTTGTCCAATGGTTCAGAAAAAGAAGAAAGGACAAAAGTTTTCGGGGGCTGATTTTTATTGAAGATAATACGCACTTAGTTACACAGTCAGCGGTCTTTCATAGGACGATACGGTGTTTGTTTTTCCTGAGCAGTGGTGGATTTTTTTGGGGTGTAGTTTTGTATTATTTCTTTGGGATTTTATAAATAATAATAAAGTTTTATGGCTCTGGACAGAATTCTAGAGGCAAATCGAATCCCAAGAGCTTTTTGATACTGAACCAAATGATGACAAGGTAACTGGGGGTGGGGAAGGAGACTGGTGTGCGTGTATGTGTGTGGTTGCTGTGTTATATAATAGAAGGGAATAATAATAAGATAGCCAGGCATTTGATATGAAAAACAATTGTTATGCTAATGGGATTCTGGTACCTTTGTAAAGGGAACACAAACCTTTTTTCTATTACCTAAAAAAACTAAATAATTCACCTAAAAGGTCCTGTTAATGTCTTATATTAAATGCGTTATACTCCATAATCAATAGAGTGTGGGAGAGCTGATAAAACATGCCCACTGTATCTTACTAGGATTGTACTTTGGCACCATAAATTATTCATGAGCAAACTGATACAGCATCAGCTGCTAAGAACCTAATATGAAAGCAAAAGACTTGCACTATCATTCATAATCTCCGAAGAGGTAGAGTGAAATTCTAACCACTGGCACTTGCTGCCGCTGTCTTTGAGTAATACGATAGCGGAGCATTTGAACGGACTGAGTCACAGCTTATAAAGGAGCCTTGATTTTCTGTGGATCCTTAGCACACCAGCTAGCACCTAAGAAGGCAGTGGCTATTGATCTCTGTGCTGCTTTATGCCCCCAATGTTTAGAGGTGACTGCAATCTTTATCTTACATGTGGTAAGTAACTTGCAACTGTTGTGTTTTATGATCGCTGTTTTTAAATGCAAGGATTATTATTCGTAGAGTAGTATTATTGTATTAGTATCGGATGTCCTCCTGACGTGAAAGGCTCTATATTGTTTCACTGCAAGGATTATTATTAGTAGTAGTACTTATTAATCAATGTGCTTTTGCTACCTGCCAAGTCTTATTTTGTTTTACAAAAAGTATAGCAGAAATCTCCTTTTTCCCTGGGAATACCTGATTTCCATAAACTTGTTGAACAAATAAAATGAGGAAAATGCAATGAAAAGATTTTGGACCACATCTGTGTAATGTAACAGAGGAATTTGTTTTTAATAATAATAATTCTTGCATTGGATATAGCGCCTTATCACCCCTTCCAGATGTCTCAACCCAAGTTAGATTGAATGGTGAGCCCTTAACATAACCTTAGGAACCTTCCTCAGTAAGTAGGTGAAGAAGATTTCTATCCATTCCAGATAAAACTGATTATACTTACTTACTGATGTCTGTTAGTGGGACAGGTAATGCAACTGGCTGCCACATCTCCCTGCAGTCTCGACACTTTGCAGTAAAATCCCGTCCAGCGCTTTGAGCCGTCTCGACGATGTGATAAGGCGTTAAATCAAACGCGAACATTAATATCATTATCCAGCTGTATCATGGACCCTGACAGAAAAGAGCGAGGAACATTTTTTTTAAAATTGCAACTTTTGTTGAGATTGCCTTATAAACTTTCCAGGGAATAAAACTGATGATTTAGTAGCTACATTAATCACAGTCATTACACTTTACAGTATATTCTGTGAAGCACTTTGATACGTCTCAAAGACATGGTGAGGCATTATATCAAATGCAAGAATTATTATTAATATAGCTAACGACACTTGTATTTTCTAATCCTGACAAATCAAGCGATTGAACTGCGGGGCTTTTTGGTGTTCTGCAGTGCTATGTCTCATATTATATTCTGCGGATTTTGGAAGTAACTACATTGGTAAAGCATTCTTCTATGTATATAAAATAGTCAGCCAGCCATTATTCGTATATAAAATAACAGGTGATCGCAATAGGAAATCTTGGGTTTGGAACTTTTGGTTCCAAACTGTGGGGCAAAGAGGGTGGGGGCGCAATATAACCAATAATAATAATCCTTACATTACATTCGGTACAGCACCTTTCACATCGAGAGGACGTCCCAAAGCGCTTTGCTGGATTTGCTGTGAAGCGCAGTGACTGTGGGCGAATGCTACAGCCAGCTTGTGCACAGCAAAGGCCCACAAAAGCCCTTTTTGCCCAGCTGAGAGATGGCACCTGAAATTCTGAGGGCATCTCGATGAGAACAGGCACTGAATTTCAAACACCTTCTGAGGCCTCTGAGAATGAAGCACATCTGGTTGCTGGTAATCTAATAAACTGGCAACAGCTGAAACAGGCCTATTCTGACAGACTCGTTGATGTGGCTCGCGAGTGAAGAAATTCACATCTTCAAGTGAGAATCGAGTGGGGGTGGATGGCGTAGAGAATAATTGGCTTAAGTTTACTGAAAACGATTCCCGTTTTGTTCAGAAAATCGTTGGCGGTGAAGTGAAGTGTGCAGGTTGCTCTGCGTTTGCTGCTTTGATGTGTTTGCAGGTTATTTATGCTTGCAATCGTGATTTTAATTTTAATTTTAAAAGTAAAATAAGGATGTCTTCACTGGTGTTGTTGGATTTAATATTACTGGTTAACGGAGGATTAGGGAAATCACAACCAATTAATAGTGAGCTGCCCCTGTTTTATATTCAGTGCTTATGAACCTTTCTCTTGACAAAACCTGATAAATAGTACGTGCAGTGTAATGTAATATATTATAGTTGATGGTAAGCAAAACGAAATATCACAAGGCGCCAATAAAATAGATCTTTTTTTGCTTAAGACAATGGGACAGTGCCCCGTAAACTCTCCCCCACTTCATCTCCTCTCACTCTCCACTGTATATTTAAATGCTCCCATAGAGTGGAATTGCGACGACTTTCTGGAAACTGGTGAACAAAAGAAACGAAGAGGGAGAAATCTTTGCTTAATTTTACGTTACGCACAGTGGGCAAGGATGTTTCTGCACTGTTAGGCTCAGTGCTTAGCTTCCCCAGAGACCAATTATGAAGGTTGACAAGGTTGGGTTTTTTTTAAGCCTTGATGCGTTTTTAATGACCATTTGTGATGAAGAGCTCGAAAAAAATGAACTTTTTTTTTGCAATTAATGTTTCAGTCGAATGTCTATTACCATCTTCTTTGCCAGATATTTTATAAGTAACCTTTTAATCTAAGGGTATCTGGACAGAACGGTATTATATAATGGAGTTTGTTTTGAACAATTGATACTTGGTTTAAATAAAGAGATTCAGATTATCAGTGTGGTGTGATCATCATCGAGTGATTTTGCATGTTCGGAAATGCACAGAGTAAATCGAAAGCCCCAGATTTTGAAATTCTCCCCAGCAGTTATGGAAAGGACTTAATTGAAAACTGGCTTCAATGTTAAAACCCGATTTACCAAATTGCCAAATCCTGTACGATGTGAAATTCAAAGAGACCAGAGGAAATCTACAACAACAACCATAACAACTTGCATTGATACGGTGCCCTCCAAGCTCTGACTCTGAGCCAGGGGGAGGAGGAAGCTGGGAGGTGGCCGTAAGCACGATGAAGAGGAAAGTTTTCAGGTGGGACATGAAAGGGGGAAAAAGGGGACCAAGTGGCGGGGTTGACGGGAAGTGTTCCAGAGTTTTGGGGGGTAATGGCCCGAAGCACGACCTCCGATGGTGGGGTGGAGGGTGCGAGGGATGAGCAGGAAGCCAGTGCCAGCTGAGTGGAGGCACCAGGTGGTGGATTGGGGAGTCAGGAGGTCGGAGAGGTAGGGACGTGCCAGGGAGTGAATGGATTTGAACACCTGTGTGAGGATCTTTGAAGTTGAGACCTAGGTGGATGGAATTTTGCCCTCTGACATGCTCCGGTTTGCACTGAACTAAAGGCCAAGGCCAAGGCCCGTCATGTTGGTTCATCAGTGTTTAAAAAAATTCCTTCTGTAAAAAAAGTATTTTGTCCCAGCCAGAAAAATTGGGCTTCCCATGGTCACCGAGAGGCTGGACTGCGATCAGTCACAGACAAAGTGTGACAGGTCTGGGCCAGCCAGTTGTTCTCTCTGCAACTGATGGTTTGCAGCTATGTAGCACACCATCTGGTGTTTTGGCCTCAGAACTTGCGCATTGATGGAAGAGGAGAGGTATGAAAGGCTACGGGGAAAGGGCAGGGTATTGGGATCAGGGTAGCAAGTTCCAGTGGAGGAGCGAGCACCAGCAGAGGGAGATTTGGGCCTCAGTGCTCCCGTTTTCCCATGCCACCTGAAATCAAAGAGATGACCTATTTAATATTTCAGTGCTCCAGAAACCTCACTTAGCACTGACCAGGAGTCAAAGGTACATTTCAGAGCTTTTCGGAATTTGGGAAGTTACTGAATTCAGGCACAACTTTGAAGCTGGATTCTTTTTAATAATAATAATAATAATAATAATAATAATCCTTGCATTTGATGTAGCGCTTTTCACGTCTTATCGACGTCTCAAAGCGCTTCACGGAATATACTGCAAAGTGAATTGACTGTATACAGTATTTTGTGGGCGAAACGCGGCAGCCAATTGCGCACAGCAGCGTCCCCACAAACAGTTTGGATTGAAATGACCAATTTTTATTATTGTGTGTTGTTTGGACGGATTATTATTCAGCGTGTGGAGTAAGGTAACATGCCCAAGGTTTCGCCCTGATCTGCCTGGATTCAATACAGGTCTCACGCTTGTAAGGCGAGTACTCTAACCACAGAGCTACAGGAACCTTTGCTAAGTTCCATAAGGGAATTCCACCTGTGCCTGGATTTCGTCTATTAACATAGTGTTTTTGAGCATGCAGAATTGATCAGATTGCTGAGTTCAGTCTCAGTTTTGAAGTTGTTCCCTTTAAAGGAAACTAAGAGAAATCCGGATTCAAAATAAAGACGGGTTTAACAAGTTGTCTACTCACTGCAAAATGTAAGTCTTCACCCAGGCGAAGAGAAAGGGCTTTCTTTAGTACATTGATTCAGAGTAGAGAGAGATGTCCTCATGACATGATGCGAAAGCTGCTACAGTATATTGAATGCAAAGTTAATTTTATGATTACGATTATTATTATTACTGCATTATTCTTCCTGAGTGTTTGCTGTCACGGATAAATTGAAATCTAAAGATTCACTGAACAACTTGTCACTTCCATTGTGTTTTCAAAGTGTAGGAACATTTCAATAGCAACGCAAAAATTATGGAAATGAGCAGGAAGTTTGTTCAGCTGCTTGGCAGAATAATGTTGAATATCACACGTTTGCGCCGAGTTTGCTAACACAAGCAGCTTGTAAATGGAAGCTCATCTGTGAACTGCCATTGCAAAGAAGGGAAGCGCACAGAGCAAGCAAAGGAGAGCTTGACTGCAATCCACTCAATGCAGTGTGGCTATGGCTGGGCGCCAAAAGCACTGTGCCAATGTGCTGTCAATTTCAATCAATCGCGTGTGTGAATAATTGCCAGAGCCCCCGAGATTATGAAGCCCACAAGCTTTGACAGCCCTGAGCAATCTGCTGTTGGCCGGCTGGGAGAGTGAAGAGCTCATCTCCTTTTCTGTACATGCCCCTTTAAAGAGCAGTTAAACATCTGAAACAGTGCACATTACACGGCTGGCGTTGCCGGACTGCCCACTATAGGGAGTTTCTCCCTGTGTCCTGGTCGACAACCTTCCCTCCCTCCAACCCCAGCCCCCACAACCCCCGTCAAATAAAATCATGCATTCGCTTTGTGGTTGCTTGTGGGAGATCACTGTGCGCAGATTGGCTGTCGCGTCCGCCACCAAAAAAACAACGGTCACTAGACTTCTGTAGCGAAAATCCTGTCAAATGCTTTGAGATATCATCATAACTTGAACTTATACAATAAGGCCTGTAGACCAGAGCAGTAATAACTCGCTGATCCAACGAGTCTGGACTGTCTCGCCCAGGTTCCTGTTGGACACGTTACCCAAGCACCAAAATGGCCATAATTCAACAATGATAACCCACACTAAATTGGCAATGAGACCAAAGGTGCAATGTGAGCGAATCTCACTGCTGCAGGAGGTGAACGACCCAGTTGTGATGTGCTATAAAATTACTTTGCTGGACAAGAAGCGTCAGAATCATTGGCGGATTATCTAACAAAGTAGCGGTCATGAAGTCGATGCAGAGTTTTATAATAATGTTTCGGAGCAGCTGTAACGGCTTCAGAAATCTAATTATTTGTAAGTCTGCAGGGCTCCGCGTTTGTATCCCCAGAGCTCGTCTTCCTTGAGGACTTAGCTGACATAAGCTCCTTTTGCCCAGAAGATCCGTCTCTCTCTGTGTGCGCTGTACACCGACCTGGCTTATTGCCACCCACACAATGAAATACGTTATCTCGGCTACAAACTCTGTCGCCTGCTGGCCCGCTTCATCGCGGTCAATACAGGGAACAATTCCACCCAGCTCAAGACTTGTAGGATCCCCTAGCATTGTGGTTAGCTCGCTCGCCTCGTCAGTGAAAGGACCCGGGTTCGATTCCCGCCAGGACAAAACTGTTGGCAAGTTTCCTTACTCCACACACACGCCTCTGTTTACCTAGCAGTAAATTGGAACCAGGTGGTTAGTTAATTGGCAAATTGCTTTTGAGGTGGAAATAATCCCTCCAAAGAGAAAAATGTGGTCATGATGCTTTGTGGGACATTGCTGTACACAATTGGCTGGAGTGGAAAGGGAGATGGAGCAGGGTTACATTGAATTGAAGGACCAGAGGGAGTTAACAGGGGCACAGGACTGCAGGAGATCAGAGATAAGTTGGGGCAAGGCAGGGCAGTTAATTGCAGGTAAGACTCATTCCCAGTATTAGGCAGCCTCAGGCAAAACAGTTGTGACTGAATTTAGGTAGCAGAGCGGGGGATGGGGGTAGAGGGGAGGGCGTGGATGAGGAAGAATGTCATTAGTTATTGACTGAATCATTAGTCCCATTTTTCAACGGTGTGATAATTAACACATTTCCCAGATCGCAGTATTGGCCCCGCTGTCTGCTGCCTGTGCATTGATTTAAAGGCTTGTGCATAATCCCAACGATAGAACGGTTGAAAATAGAGAGATTAATCATCAGTTTGTGGGGACCGCAGGAGAATTGTGTAATTATTTGAGGTGACGGCACCTTGCTTAAATCATCCAATTACCGCTCCCAATGTCTGGCAGGAAATGTCACTACAAGGCAACCGATGGATTGGTGATCCGCTGTGATCTGATTTCACATTTCACTTTCTGTCGCCTTTGAAAGTAAAACAAACATAGATATTGGTGTCCTATTTGTGTAATGACTGAAAGTACAATTACCAGTCAAACTTCTCGTACATTTTGAAATCATTTTAGGATTAGAAAGTTTGGGCAGCTACAAAACGACACACTTTACAGTAAATCCCGTGAAGCTCTTTCAGATCCTCGTCCAACATGAAAGGCAATGTATTGGTTGCAAAAAAAGCTATTTCTCTTGAATCATATACTATTTCCGATTATTTTCTGCAATGGGGCTTACTTCATGCCTTGACACTCCCTTACCTCTCTGATCCACTCACACTCTTACTCCACTACCTACCGCCTTCGCTCAGATGGCTCGGGTTGGCTCTCTTCTGTAAATCCTGTTTCCCCTCCACTCCACCATTGACGGCCGTGCTTTCAGCCACTATGCCCCAAATCTCTGGAGCTCCCTGTCTTTTCATCCCTCCATCTTGCTCTCTCTTTGCCTGTCTTCAAAGCTGAAGACATTCCTTTTTGACTGTCATTTCCCTTCTCTTTCCAGCTCAGTGTCAACACAATAGTAATAATAATAATCCTTGTGTTTGATAAAGCACTTTTCAAGTCTTCTAGACATCTCAAAGCGCTTCGCAGAATATACCATCAAGTGAATTGAATGTATATATGTCGGTGAAACGCGGCAGCCAATTGCGCACAGCAGCATTCCACAAACAGTCATGGATTGAAATGACCAATTTTTGATTATTTTTTTGAGGGATTATCATTACGTGTGTGGTGTAAGGAAATTTTCCCAAGGTTTCACCCTGCCTGGAATTGAACCCAGGACTCTCGCTTGTATGGCAAGTGCTGTAACCACTGAGCTGCAGGACTTCAGCTACAGGACAACACAAGCCACTGTTAAGGAAGTGCACTATATAAATGCAAGTTGTTGCTGTTGCCGTAGTAAACCAGCGGCGTGTAAATTGTGTAACTTTATTTTCAAGAGTCCAATTATGTACATCCATCTTCATTTCCACTGCACTGTTGCAATGCTCCAAGCTATGCTGTATTTTTACCGTAATCCACATGTTGTGAAATCATTCCTGGCTTTGAAGAAGGGGAGAATGACAAGACTTGATCGGAGTCTTTGGATGAAGTAATAGCAAGTTTCTGATCTTCTCTGTTCAGCCTCATCATGAAAATGCACTGCAGTGCTCTTGATTGTAAATGCGTGGATCCTCAGATGGGACAACCGTGAACCCTAGCACTTCCTAATAGACGTGGTAGACGGATGATTAATAAAAACAAACGAGCAAGCTGCACAATCTGTGTCGGAGTCTGCATTCTTAGGGGGTAATTTGTTTTTTAAAAAGCAATATTGGTTGGTTCTTGCTGCTAACGTGGCGGTTAGACGGCTTGTGGGTTCACATGGAGACTGGAACCCACATTCTGAACTGACACTCCTATGCAGTGGTACGAATGGTAATATAATTGGTATTGTGCTTAGCACATCACGAGAATGTCTCAAAGCTCTTCAACAGGATATATTGGCAAGTGCAGTGACTGTGTATTTTGTAGACTAACATTTCAGCCAATTTGCGCACAGTAGTGTCTCCACAAACAGCCATGAAGTGAATGATTAATTTTATTTGGGGGATTGTTGGCCAGGACAATGGGAGAGAGCAACTTCCTTCTCTTTTCGAACAGAGAATGCAATCAATCAATTGCAAGGATTACTATTATTATTATTACTAGTATTATTATTATAGTGGATCTTGAACAGGGACCTTAACAGGCAGAGTAGAGTTCGGTTTATTGTCTAATCTGATAGGTGGATGCACGAGAGAAAAAGGAACACAGGGCTGTGGGTGAAGAGAATAGGAAAGGAATGGGTGGCTCATGTGGAGTATAAGCACACCCACAAAGTATACAGTCAAAGTCACTTTAAAGTATATTCTGTGAAAGGCTTTGAGATGCCTCGACGACGTGATAAGGCACTATATCAAATGCAAGGATTATTATTATTATAACATAAGCGCTAACATGGATTGGTTTGGCCAAAAGGCCTGTCCCCTTGATGTAACACTTAAAATCCCACATAAAAGTCCTTGTTATTTTGCCAGTCAATTCACGGTGATGACAAACATTGTAATCTAGATAAAGATCATTATTGGATGGCATCTGGAGAGCTGGCTGATAAAGGGTGCCCAGTGATGAAAGGTTGTGTTGTGTTGTCTTCTGCCTGGTTTGCTCCTGTTTGAGGCTGCCGCTGGTAAGGAGATTACAGATGAGGGAGCATTGGAGTGGAGGCATGATTGTCCAGCTGTGACAGGCCATTATGGAACCAATGAGGGGAAAAAATAGTGTCAAGTACTCATATATTCACTCTACAGAAATGCCTTGTAATTCCCAGGACAGTGTTGCCGTGCTCTCACAAATCCCAGTGAAAAATAAAAGCATTTCTGCCCTGATATTTCTTGCTATCATCTATACTTTATACGGTGATGTCTTGGGAACAAAATAAGCTTCCTTATATGGAAAGAAGAAGAGTTGGCCAACTGTACATGACCTGCCACAAATTATCAGTGAAGTTTTCACTTGCTAACATATTGCTTGTGCTCCAGCTAAGAATGGCCCTTCCTTCTTCACATCTCCTAAACTCTCTGTGTGGTGGCCGCACCTTTAACCACAACACCTCCAGAATTCCCTGGCTCAATCCCTCTGCCTCACTCGCTCTTTCTTTCTCTCTAAATCTCATCTGAAGACGTTTCCCATTGACAGGTGCCATTTGTCATCGGGCCGCCTCTCCTTTTTCCCTCACTCTATCCCGCGTGAAGAGTACCGTATAAATTTGTGCCATTAGTGTAATAAATAATAAAAATAATAAACCTTGCATTTGATGTAACACGCTGTGAAGTCGTTGAAATGTCTCAACAGCTTCACATGTAAAGTGGATCGATCCCCTGTATTATGTGGGTGAAACGGTTCATGATGCAGAGCAAATGATGTCTGACATTTCAGCCTTCCCGCTGTATTCCCGCATTGCATTTCCGGAAGTGGGACAGTGTTCCTCGCACGTTCGTGTGAAATCAGTCGTTCACTGCGTGGCTGTTTTATGAGGCATGCAATTAAATATAAAAAATGATTTGCGATCAATCAGTTCATTTTTAGCATCGAATAAAGCAATCTGTCCCGTTGTCTCCTAAATCACTGAATTATTATTCTCATTGCCTTAGCCCAAATCCCTGAATGATCTGCTGCTCATGTCGTGGGCTTATCCAGCTAGTGAACTGGCCTCAATATCCTCTTGTGGTAATGGATTCCAAGCCCTGACAACTTTCTTGAGTGAAGAATTTCCTCCTACTTGTTTTTCTCTCTGCTAGAAGAATCAAGGCTAGTTTTCTTACTGCTGTCTGACAGGTCGGACTGTACCTCACCTTATTCCTATCCAAGTCCTGCAGCTCAGTGGTTGGAGAACTCATCTCGCAAGTGAGAAACCTGGGTTCAATTCCCGTGCAGGGCGAAACCTTAAGCAAGTTTCCTTACTCCACACACCTCTGTTTACCTAGCAGTTAGCAGGAACCCAGCTGTTAGTCGATTGGTGAAGAATTCCTTGAAACAAATAGCAAGAATAAAGTTTATCACTTCAATCCATGACTGTTTGTGGGACACTGCTGTGAGCAGTTGTCTCCCACAAAATATAGTCATTACACTTTGCAGGATGTTCTGCAAAGCGCTTTGCAACATTTCAAAGATGTGATAAGGTGCTATTATCAAAGGATTATTGTAATCAAAGTACAGTATGTATCAAGTGGGTGAGTTGTGCTGACAGTCGCTGACCATGGTGCTGACTGAAGCAGTGAAATAATTCAATAGTTTGTGGTGTATTATCCGATTGATTGAAAGATTTGGAGGAAGAACTGGAAAGTAGAGTTAATAAGGCTGCCTTAAGTACCTGGTGGAGGTGACATTCTGGGCCAAGTGGCTGTGCTGGGAATCGCTGTGTGCAAATCAATTGCCCTACAGATACTGCTACATGGAAGAAAGCAGTCGTGGGTGGATGCTATGAATCTCCCAAGTTGACAACTACTTCTCAGGATAGCTCCGAGCTTTGCTGCCTATACAGTTGTATTTTGATAATCTGCTATCTCTCGACAGAAGGTGGACTGGCAAGGCTCTGTGGAATTCGAGTTAAAGCTTTTTTTTTTACCAGTCGAGCGTTAAATACCAGCAAAACAAAATGCTTCCAGGGATGATTCCACACACACCAGACCTTTCCAACCTAAATGTATCTCGATCACATAAGAAACCCTCCCGGCGTGAGAGGCAGGATAGATATAAAATAAACGTAAGGATTATTTTTTCAAGATCATGAAAGACCCGCTGTCAAAATCCTTTTCTTTGTGAAAGCTGCTCTCTTCTGGCCTTGTCAAGTAAATATTTACCAGACAGGCCTCCAACATGCAATGGATGGAGTATGAGAAAAACACAGGAATAATGTTTGAGATACTCCACAGCACCAATGACTGGTGTATATGGCCTTGGAGAGTTAAACAGACAGGGTTGGGGCAGACACCATGGCACAGTTGCTCTGCACAGAAGGTATCCAAAAGCTGCATAGGGTCACCAAGTGGAATATAGAAACATCAGTGGAAGATAGAAACATGGAAACAGGAGTAGGCTATTCAGCTATTCAAGCCTGTGCCATCATTTTATAAGATCATGGCTGATCTGTACCTCAGGGAGTCTATGAGCCATACTTTGGATATTCATCAGATATATCCAAGGCAACAATTTGTATACCCCTCACTCCCCACCCATAGCATGTATTTGAACTTCCAGCTCACTTCTTTTGAATGCAGCGTTTGACTGATTAATATCTGGCCAACGGCCAAATGTACGTAAATCAACAGTCCACAAAATGAGTGACCAAGTTATAGAATATGCTTAGAAATGGCAGCCATACTTTGGGTTTTTCACTGGTTAAACTCCAGTAGTAATCTCGGACACACCCTCTGGGGTCCCCCTAAGCATTGCTTCTCATTTCTGCGGCAAATATTTTCCAGTGGGATATTAAAGGCAATATTTTAGCAAAAAAAAGACAGTGCAGTCATTGTCTGGCAGACTTCTGGTATTAATAAATGAGTGAGACAATCCCTTGGCTTTAAAAACTAGGGATGATTGCCATCTTTATGTTGGTCACTGGAGGACACGGAGTGAGCAATTTGCTAATGACGATTTCAAAAACTAATTTGTTCTGGTGAGACGCCACCTATAAAAATGAGCACTTTCTTCCCCCAGGAGACAGATGCAGGCTTAATTTCCTCTTAGTCTTAATTACCTACGGCAAGCTTCTTTGTAGTACTCTCATTGCCTTATATCTTCTCCAACACCAATAATAAAAGCTCTTTACACACGTTATCTGTGCAAACTCAAGGTTATATCTGCCTGTTCAGGTGGCAGTTAAAGATCCTGTTCAAAAAGCAAAGGAAGTTTCTCTCTCCTGGTGCCCTGGTCAACTGTCCCCTGAAATAAATTGGGTTATTTACTTGATGGCCTCTTGTGGGACCGGCCTTTCTGTCTGTGAATTGCCTGCTGTGTTTGATACCAATACAGTTCAAAGTGCCCTTCAAGTTGGGAGAACATTCCAAGGCGCTGAACAGTCGGGGATAATGACCTGAACAGGTGGGGGGGGGGGGGGGGGGGGTGAAGGGGGAGGGGAACAGTGGGGAGGGATCAGAGAGGGTGGCGGGTGGCCAAAGGCATGGTCAAAGAGGAGGGTCTTAATAATAATAATAATCAGAATCAGAATCCATTCATTTGATATAGCGCTTTTCATATCTTCTAGGCGTCTCAAAGAATATACTTTAAAGTGAATTGACTGTATATTTGTGGGCAAAATGCCAATTGTGTCCCACAAACAATCGTGGATTGAAATGACCAATGTATTATTGTGTTTTTTTTAAGGATTATTATTAGGTGTGTAGAGTAAAGAAATTTGAGCAAGGTATCACCCTGCCTGGATTTGAACCCAGGTCTCTCTAACTACAGGACTTCACAGTCTTGAGGCATTCCTTGAAGGAAGCAAAGGAGGGGGCAAGGTGAAGGGAATGTGCTGCTGAGCAGAGGTTGATGACAAGTTGATAAGGGGTTAGCAAATACACAGTCATTGCACTTGCCAGCATCTCTTTGTGAAGCTAATCCTCCAAAGGCAAGGGGGCCGATGAACTCTTTTCATACAGCCTCAGCTGAGACCAGAAATTTGATGCTGTGAGCTCCTGATTTGTCCCACGACACCATCTGGCCTGCCCTTTCCAATAACTCTTATTAAGCACCACACAATTCCAGGTGCCTTCAAGTAGTTCCCTGTAGATATAAGCCGGTAGCACCGAATTGCTCTGGGTTGAGCAATGATTTAGCAGTCTTGCTGTGAAAGACCCACTCGATAGCTTTAGGAGGGAATAGGCAAATCACTTCTCCAAGGTTAAGATTTGGGGTATCAACACAGTCTGCAGTTAGTCCTTGTCGTATGTATCTTCTCCCTGTTAGTTGCTCATTTTGCCCATTTGATTGTGACACCCCCTGGGTTGCATAAGTCACTCAAGAGTGTGTTAAATGCCCAGAGTGCCATCACACAGATTAGAGGATGTTTCAGCAACACGGCGGCTAATTGTATCCTGCCAGCTGTGGTCACTAGATGTGCTGTCAAAACTGCAATTTATTTTAAAAATAGGATCAGTTTTCACTCATTCCGTGCAAGCTCTAACCTGCTGCGCCTTGCTCTGTCAATCGGTGGTGACCTTATTCTGCTACCTTTCACTACTATCGCCAATTAAGAATCGATTATGAATCTTCACGCACAGATGCTTCTCTGTTAATCACACTCAGCATGTCAGCACAGCGTTATTAGAGAAGCAATGAATTTCCTCTGGTCCCAGTCTGATTTCACAGCCCAGTGTTTGCTTGGCTCAAAACCGCCAAGTAAAATACCTCTGCCCAACACACGTACCACTCCTGTAATGTTGGGTAGTCGCAACAAGCATCAGTCCTAACCATAGAGCTCTCGGACACAGTAAGAGCCCATTTGACCCATTTATTTAGTAGTAATAATATTAATTAATAATAATCCTTGTATTTTATTCAGTGGCCGTTCACTTCAGGACGACGTCTCAAAGCGCTTCACTGGATTCACTGTAAAGCATAGTAACAGTGTATTTTGTCGTTGAGCAACTTGTCTTTCCCTTTTCTCTCCTGCCCCCTCATCCCCACCCAGGTCGTGTCCCTAGCCAACATTATAAAGTGTTTGAGACATCCTCTTGGTGTCGTACCAATAATGTAAACTGTAGTGGGGCATGTCAGCTCACAACCTATTATGCCCTCACGTCTACAGCTTCCAACCAGCAGCTACATTGAGATTAATCCATGAGCACATTAACCCACAAGAATATCAGCACGTGACGGTATGCTCACCTTGAGTTGTGTCCCTGTGATCGGTAGTTAAACCTCCCACACAGCCAAAATATTAAAATCTGCTTCACAACGTCAACTGGGCAGAATAACTCACATTGGCAGAATGACTCAGCGACCATTTAATCACTGTGGAGTGGAGTCTCTGTGTGTGTGTGTGTTGGGTGGGGGGGGATGACGGGGGAATTTCCTCCGCAAAGAATAAAACAAGTCTCCCAGATAACGAGCGGTTGTGAAATCATGGTTGTGTCTCTCAGCCACATGACTGACCCTCAGTGTGAAATACCATTCGCATCTCCCATTCGCTGGGTTTGCAGCTTTGACAGATCAACGCCTTTGCCGGCTGCAAAGCCAACGCTGTTTTCCTTCAATAAACATGATTGTTCTCAGCCGAAGCAACGTTGCCACTGATCCGAGGTGACTGCTTTCCCCCATCTTTTTTGCTCTGTTCTCAGCTCTGTTAATCGCCCATTACATTCACAGCGGAAGCTCACCGCAAGAGATTTCAAAAGTACGTTGAGGTTAGTCCGATCGGCTGATTTTTCTCAGCAAAGTGGATTGTTGTGTTGCATTGTCATCTCCTTGATTTATCCACCTTCCCTGCTGCTTCGTGTCTGCACATCGTAGACGGACAGAACCATAGCAATCGAAGACACCGTAGGAGACGAGGCAGCCCATTGTATCGGTGTTGGTGTTTGTTCCTCCATAAAGCTGTCTGTCCTAATCTCAATTCTCACTGAAGGGTTTGTGTGTGTGTGTGTGTGATGTGTGAATCGTGCTTTATAATTGCAAGTGCTTCCTTGGCTCCTGTACTGCAATGGTAATGATATGAATACAGTCTTTAAGATTTGGACGAGAATAGACAAAGTGGACCATGTTTTTGATCTCGTACTGAACAGCAGAACCAGAGGACAAGTGAGGGGCTGGTGGGAGGGGGCTAAATTCAGGACAAATCTGCAGAAACACTACTTCAGTGAGCGATTGGGAAATTGATGGAACAGGCTCCCATGGGAGCTGGTGGAGGCAAAAAATGTTATTTATTTCAGGAACAAATTCGATGGATTTCTGCAAGAAAATAATATCTCGGGATACAGTGTATAGATTGGGACACGACAGCCGAAGTGACTGCCAGGAAGGCAAACTAGGTGGACCTTCACCTAGAAAGTTCATTATGGTAGATGGGCACACGACAAAGGCAAGTAAACAAACCAGCTCACACCCACACGACAAGCAGTACTGGTTTAAGATTAAGGCTGGAACACAGAGAAGGAGTCTGTACATTCGTGACTAATACTGTAACTGAGGGCAGAGAATCCATTTGTAAGGCAATCAGCTGTGCACACGTCACCATTGAAAATGTGAAAGATCAAAAGGCGGCTGTCTTACAGAAGGCATGATTTCACAAATCCTGGTATGGGAGACTTAGGTTATTCTTTAACCCTAGTTTCCCTACATCCATTGCCTTTGTTTGCCTTTAGTTGTACAAAGTCATGCAAGACTCCTGAGGGAGTTGTATTGTCTAGTGGCGAACTCTTTAACAGGTAACCGACTGTGACAAAGGAATGTTTCCTGAGGGCTGTTTGGAAATCCACCTGTATAGAGAAATCGTGAATTTCCCTTTCACCCATCCATTCCCTCACTCTCACCCACTCCCATCCCCTCGATCACACACCAACAAGCAAAGTTAGATGTCCTTCGGACAAGACGTTAAACCGAGGTCTCGTCTGCCAGATCAGGTGGATGTTGGAAAATGGTAACAACAATCCTTGCATTTGATACAGCGACTAATGACACAGGAACATAAGAAATGCTAGACAAAAAAAGACTGCGGTCCATCTAGTTCGCCTTCCACCTTCCTGGCAGTCATATGCACATAAGTCCCGAACTACCTATGTATTACATCCCATAATGTTATTTCCTAAAATAAATCTATCTAATCTGCGTTTGAAAGAATCAACACTTCCTGCTTCAACCATCTCCCTCAGGAGCCTGTGCCACAGGTTCACTGTTCGCTTACTGAAGCAGCGTTTGTCGCAGTCATTGTCAGATCACGTTATCAAGATGTCTCAAAGTGCACCACAGGATTTTACCTTGAAGTGAAGTGACTTTGTATTGGTAGGCGAACATGGCAGCCAGTTTGCAGTTTTTGTTTCGATTTGGTGGGGCTGTTTTGTAAGGTCGCTATTCTCTTTTCGAATAGCTCCACAGCAACTTTAACAACCACCCGGGCAGGGCACAGACAGGATCTATGAGGACAATGAGGACACTAGCTTAATCATGAGAGAATAGTGATGTGCTTGCCTGGGGAAGATTTTAAAGATGAGCAGGAAACAAAAAATACATTAAAGTTGTCCTATGGATAATCTCTGTTTGTGCCGTGCCATTTAATCTGCTTCAAATCTGACTGTGAGCCCTGCTATCTCTTAGATACCCTTTAACATTTTCCACGAATGAGATACAAAATATGATGTCTGCAGCCTGTTTCTAATCAGCTTAGGGCTTGTGGACAGCAGAGAATCTTTAAGAGAAATTACATTCGCCGGACTGCACTAAACTAACCAGCGCAACGTGAAATCAATGACAAATAAGGGATTTACACAACAGCACACAATTCAAAACGTGTGTCGGTGAAATACCGACGATTCCTGTCTACTTGAGTAATAATTAGAGCCGTCTATTTTGCTTTTTGTCGCAGAACTATGAGTGAATCGATTGGAGTAATTCTAATAATAAACCTCGCATTCGGTGCTGCACGACCGCGAAGAAATTGCTGTCAGGTGTAGTGACTGTGGATTTGGCAGGCAAATGCAACAGCCAAGATAGCTCAGCTCGCTGAATGTATTCTTGCTGCTCTCCTCAGATTATAAGTTACCCCCAAGGGGGCAAGAGGGATGACTCATTCTAAATCTCCACCAGTGAAATTGATCCCAAGTGGCACATATTTTTGTGTTTTTTTCCCTCGGGCTTGTGAGCCCCAAACATCTGTAACCTCAAAGTCAAACATTGTTCGTCCCATCACTCTAACCTAAACCAGAAGAGACAAAAAATAACCACCACGTAGAAAACAGGAGATTCACCTTGGCTGTCTTTATCGACCGACAGACTTACGAACAAAGTTTTAAACACACACACTCGCCTTGCTTTGCAACTCACTCACTCACTCACTCACTCACTCACTCACTCACTCACTCACTCACTCACTCTCTCTCTCCTCGCTCTCTCTGTCTCTCTCTCACTCTCTTTCTCTCTCTCTCTCTCTCTCTCAGAGCTTTCACTTGTACTTCTCTCCATCTTAAGCACAGTTGACCATTCCCTATTAAGTCGAACGAAATTGGAGCACTTGCTAACAGATTGTAAGGTGACACCCCAAAAAACATTGTGGTTCTGTTCTGTCCCGGCAGCCACCAGTCAGTTTTGTGAGACATCTGTTGTGTACACAGTTTTCCTAACTGTTCCCTCTTGTTGTGCCACCTGCTCTAAAAAAAAGTAATTAAACTACAGTGGAAATATTCCTAGGCATTGATCATGAAACGACACTACCCAGCTGTGTGTACCTCCTCTGCCCTCGGCTTTACAAAATCTCAACTAATGATTCAGATCTTGTCAGAGGTGTTGGGCACATGACGCAATTACTGTGTGAGCCCTCACAAAGAAAAATAATTCATGGAATAGTTTGGTCACTCGATGCACGACTGTTTTCTGGGGCACTGCTGTGCGCAGTTAGCTGTCGCACTTCGCCCACACCACATGTAGTCAATTCACTTTACAGTGTATTTTGAGATGCCTTGAAGATGTGATAAGGCGCGAGATCAAATGCAAAGATTCTGATTATTATTATCACATGGATCATGTTACGGTTCTAATAATAAAAATAATTATAATCCTTGCATTTTGATAGAGCGCTTTTCACATCTTATCGACGTCTCAAAGCGCTTCACAGAATATACTGTGAAGTGAATTGACTGTGTATTGGTGGGCAAAATGCGGCAGCCAATTGCGCACAGCAGCGTCCCACAAACAGTCGTGGATTGAAATGACCAATTTTATCATTGTGGTTTTTTTGGGGACAGATTATCATTAGGCGTGTGGAGAGGAAACGTGCTCAAGGTTTCGCCCTGACTTGTCTGGATTCAAACACAGGTCTCACGCTTGTGAGGCGAGTGCTCTAACCACTGAGCTACAGGAGCTCCATAACGAGATGATACCCCAAATGATTCTTCAATTCCTTTCCCTTTGCTGCTGCTGAAGTGATAGTGACCAGTGATTGTTTCAGCCAGCAGAGGGCTCAGATGCTAACAGGAAAGGAAGGAGGTTGAGAATTATTGTGTGTGGAGCTGGAGAACAGATGAGGAAAGCTGAGCTGAGGTTAACTGGGGCGATTGTGAATTTTCCAGCTCGCTTAACCAAAAAGGAGCAAAACAAAAGGTGCTTTTCTTGCTTGAACAAAACACGCAGTCAATCCACTTTATAGTATATTCTGTGAAGCACTTTGAGACGTCTCAGTGACGTGATTAAGGCGCTACATCAAACAGAAGGATTTTTACCATTATTATTATTGTTGTTGAACTCTAGCAGAGTAAACATACCTATCAAAATGATTTGTGCTGAGAAATTTGATTGTGGTTTTATGACCACTTTACACAGCAGGAGCTGTTGGAATGTAGAGATTCCGACAGTTCAGCAATCAAATCATTTGATAGATTGTGTTTCTGATGCAGAGTGGGAATAATAATTATAATAATCCTAATAAACCTTGCATTTAACACCGCGCCTTATTTCATGGTTTGGACATCTCAAAAGATATTTTTTGCGTATTTTGTGGGCAAACCACGAGAGTCAATTTGCACATAGCTGTGACCTGCAAAATGCCTTTTGGTTTTGACTCAAAGCCTTCAAGCCCCGAAATTCTACCAAGTCTTCACGCGTAAGGCTATTCTGACTTTGTCATTTGTCAGATAAGACCTTGTGAGAAATGGTTCCATTCAGCCTTAACTTAGACGCAAAAGGGAAACAAATTTAGGCTGAAATTAGGATGTTTTCATTATCGTGAGTGATGATAGTAATGATAATAATAATACTTGTATTTGATGTAGCGCCTTATCACATCTTCGAGACATTTCAAAGCACTTCACAGAATATGCTGTAAGTGAGAGACTTGTATATTTTGCGGGCGAAACATGGTGGTCAATTGCATATAGCCAGTGTCCCACAAACAGTCATGGATTGAGTGACCAAATAATAATTTTCAAAACATTTTAATTTTTGTGATTGCAAGTTTGAAGACAAAATAGTCGCGCAGGCATAGAGTGGTTGACACTTCAGGCTTCCAAAGTCATTCATCCTAAGACTAGGTGGAATTTCACGCTCAATCTTCTGTTACCAGTAAAATAGAGTTATGCCTTTGGTGCTTATTTAACTAGGAATGTTTCAACGGTCCCCTTTTAAACAAACTTAGCAGGGAGCGTGCGAGGAATACAAGCGACTGAAAATTAGGCCATCAAAGTGGCTTTACGGCCCAGCTGTTGCAAATTATGTTGTGCAAATGCGAGTCATTTTTCATGCAAACGTTTATTTCTCCGCTGTGCATTTCCCGTTGCACAACACTCCAGAACATTTCACTTTGGGGGGGAGGACCTCCACTCGTTTTAAAAATAAATGCAGTTGGGGGAGTTAATTGGCGATGCAATTCCTCATTCCTGCTCACACGTGTGCATCGCATGATGCTTGACTTGTCTTGGAAAGAGGGAAATGGAGCTCGGTAGTATTGTTGAGAAGACAGATAGCAGCAGCAGTAGCAGTAGCAGCACTGAATGGCTTCTTCTACGATAAGTAGGTGTATGTGGTAGTGTCAGCCTGGCTCAGTTGGTAGTGCTCTTGGCCTCTTGAATCGGAGTATTGGGGGTTGAATGCCCCTACATCAAAGACTTTGAACACAGGCCTTTTCCCTCTTCCCTAGCAAATCTTCTGAAGGGTCTCAGACTCAGAATATGCCACTGATGGACACAAGGACTCAGAATTGCCAACTTGAGCCAAACCGGATTCAACTCCCATTGTGTTGTGCATAAAAACACTTTCCGAACATTGCCTCGGCAAGAATAAATCACCTTGTCCCAGTGAAACAGTTCATTTCCTCACTCTGATTAATATTAAAGCTGAGGCGGGTGGGGGAGGGGGGGGTGGGGTGGGTGGTGAGTGGGGGGGGGGGGGGGGGGTTGTTGCAGCAATCTCTCTTTCTAATAACTAAAGGGAGGGAGAGAGAGCCACAGAGAGAGAGACAGAGAAAGGGAAATGCTTTAGTGGATGTTAGATTGATGTGCTTTGGATGTAATTGATAAATCACTGGGAATAGAGTGGCGTGGGACCAACCATTGCGGAAATTTAATCAAATCACAGCTCGGAGGTGGGGAGGAGAGGCGGGTGGAAAATAGGCTGAAATAACTTAGCGGAGGCCTTCCAGGCTTGCTGTGGGAGTTGGTGCACGACCCTGTCGTGTATTTTGTCACAGAGGCTTGACTCATAACCTGTTGGCTAAAGCCTCCGTCGGTCAGCCTCTGCCTTTGGAATGCCCATCCTCGGATACACTGTACGTTAGTTATCCCAAAATCCAGATGAAGGCACTTTGTCAACATCATCTTTGCCCTAGCCGGAAATGGTTTTATTGCAGCGCGCGAAAAAAACAACTCCAGAGTAATCAAACTGCCAGCATCGTGAAATAAATTACACTGTCAGGGGGTGCGCATAGCACAGTGGTTGTTAAGGAAAGCTACCATGCAGAGACGATTAATGCATTGTGGCAAATCCTATCTTAAACATTTATTTTTGTTGAAAGTTTTCTGGCCTCTAATTGAGTGCACATTCACATCGTCCACCCCGAAACTCCATCCCCCCACTCCCCAACACCCTCCCCCAACATCCCCCCCCCCCACACCCTCCAACCCACCACCATTTCACGGTTCGAGCAAATGTTATATAAGAATGAAAGGATTATTCTACAGCTGACATGTCAAGTAACTCCCTCAGAATCCAAAATCCTATGCTGCTTGTTAAATGTGTGTTTCAACATCATTGCGTGAAAAATAATTAACCACAAGCAGCACTTCACTTTTGATCAAAGCCTTTTGAGATTTGTTTTGTGTTGTGTGGGGGTTAAGAAAACAAAGAGAATGGAATTCCTTTTGCTCTTACACCACACGTGCTGGGTCAAGTATTAATTCTGCTGCAAAAATCATGTAAATGATGTTAAGCACAGTCAATGTGCCTAAAAGCTGCACAGAACACTTCGAAACAGTGTGATATTTGATGATGTGCGTCAAAAGACAGCGTTCGGTTGTTTTGAAGCAATGCTTCTGACAATGCAGAGCTCCGAATTTCCGTTTCTGTTTCGCCCACAAAATACACGAGTCAGTTCACCTTTGCAGTGTATTCTGTGAAGCGCTTTGAGACGTCTCAGCAACGCGATAAGGCGCTTGATATATCAAACGCGAGGATTATGATTAATCCAGTTCAGATGGAAAGCCTTGTACCTTTGAGTGTCCGTGATTCATGTGCTAATTGTACAGGTGCTTCGGGAACTGAGCTTGAGAGGAGCGCTGTACTTCTGATTAGAGCCAGTGAACAGACAGACGCACAGCACACAGCGGAGAGCAGCTAAGTGACTGGTCCCAGCTGAGAAAATGGTCCCATTATCTTCCAGCTGCATAGACAACCCATAAGGACCTGTTCTGCCTGGTTGATCAGTGCAGTGGAGGCAGTGACAAAGCTAGGAGCTGGAATCTTTTATTCGGTCCACCAGCAAGTGGGAAAGAAACCAATGCCTTTTCTCATTTAGTTGCGTGAGTAGAGAGGAATTTCATGTATGTGTACGTGTGTTTGTGTTCATGTGTCTATATTTGTGTAGTGTGTCTGCATGTAAGTGTGTGGGTTTATCTGTGTGTGTTGTTAGTGTGCATGTGTGTGTCACTGTTTATATGTGTCGATGTGTGTGTGTTTTTTTGTCAATGGAGCTTTGTGATGTTTCCCCTAAAAAAAGAACCAGCTTGGATAGTTCTCAAAGCCAGAGACGGCAGCCAGCACTGAATACTGGTGGCTGGGTTCAGACATGTGTTGTTTTAATGAAAGGGTTATTGTGTGTTTGGGTCACTTCATTAACCGCTGTACAGAGTTGGCTCGGTCTCTGTTGATGTCAGTGCGTGTGCTTCAGTTCTTCAGCTCACTTGATGTGCTGTTTCTGCTGGGACCGTTTGTTTCGCTGAGGACATCGACTTCATCACCACCCCACCCCCACACCCCCTACCCCCACCCAGCCCTTCCCCCTTTTACATATTTTACATATTTGTGATCGATTCCGTTTGCGACTGGAAACTGTAGACTTGAAGAAGTGTAAGAAGGGTTAAGGTGGGAAAAAAAAATCTTCCAGGCACTTTTCTTTTCGCTCTCGTTCAGCCAAATCACAGGGGCAGCAAGACCAGACCAGACAAACGGTTAACACATTTAGAATTGCTGCGATTCACTGCATGCAGTCAGTCGCTGCTTGTGGTGATGCTGTGAAACGCTGTGTCTTATCCTAAAACCCAGACCTCTCGAGTGGGACGTTCGCCAAATGGAACAGGGACAGCCTCGGATTGCGAATGAATATTCAGCAACTCTGCTCCCAGGGATTTTGAGAATGAAAGCAGTCGCTGAATGGAGATAAAGATCCATAACGTCTATACGGCTTGAAACCTGAGTGATCGTACGTATAAAATATCAGTGAAGAAGGACATGTCTAACTGTCATTAATAGTGACTCTTTTCCCCGAGACCTCTTTGTGCCAGTAATTACATGAATTACTTATGTTAAAATGAAGCTTTTGGCTATAGAATTACCGATAACCCAGCATTTTTCTGGTTGCAAGTTTGCCGTGTGATCAGAATGAGCTAACTGCTCGATGATAATGCAAGAGAGCATCTTAAAGCAAGTGCGTGTTGCACTTTTATCACAGTGGAGGACGGCTTCTTTCGAGGCTGGTTCATGCAACTTTTAAACTCTTAACCAACGGTAGATGTTGAATTTCACAAGTGCAGTACTGGTTCTGCTCTGGTATAATGATAATATTCCTTGCCTTTGATGCAGTGCCTTATCACGTCTTCGCTACGTCTCAAAGCGCTTCACAGAATATACTGTGAGGTAAATTGACTGTATATTTTGTGGGCGAAACGTGGTCGTTCAAAATGAGCGGAGGCAAAGCATTTTTTGCAACCTGTTTGAAGTGCTGCCCTACAAGCATAAGGCTCTTGTTAATACTACTAATAATAATAATGATCCTTGCATTTGACAAAGTGCTTTTCACGTCTTCTAGACATCTCAAAGCGCTTCACAGAATATACTATAAAGTGAATTGACTGTATATATTAAGCGCTCTGATACACCGTCCGGCGTGGAGTGGGCTATGTAAATCCAAGTTGTTGTTGTTGTATATTTGTGGACGAAACACGGCAGCCAATTGCGCACAACAGTGAACCACAAACAGTCGTGAATTGAGAGACCAAATTTTTTTTTTTCCCCCCTGCGGCATTCTTATCAGCCATGTGGAGTAAGGAAACTTGCTCAAGGCTTTGACCTGCCGGGAAACGAACCCAGGTCACTCGCTTGCG
Source organism: Hydrolagus colliei (assembly GCA_035084275.1). NCBI lineage: Eukaryota > Metazoa > Chordata > Chondrichthyes > Chimaeriformes > Chimaeridae > Hydrolagus > Hydrolagus colliei. Next base: position 11,420,040 of record CM068753.1, read on the forward strand.
AGGCGAGTGCTCTAACCACTGAGCTACAGGATGAGGACTGAAGTATGAACTTGGAGGTTGCTTCATTACACCAACAGTTATTTGTTTGGGGTCAGCTGAGCATCTGACACATGTGGAAACTCACCACCGTGCTTAAGTATACAAAGCAGAGTGAAAGTTCTATATGCGAAATATTTTTAATAACAAGAGATAGTGGCTTTTGACTGCGCTGTCTCTCAATCAGCATTGTAGGATTTGACTGTAAAATGTAGTGACCGTGCGTGTCTGGGTTTGAAATGTGGGGGCACTGAGCACAAAAGTGGTGTTAAATTGACACAGGACACTGAGTTAGGCTGTAGTTACCATGTGCAATGCTGGATGTTCTGATAAAGAAAGGGCATAAGAGATATGCAAGTGTGTAGTCACTGTAGCTTTGCCAGGTTTGAAAATTGATCCTGTTGTTTGAGAATAAAATCAGTTGCAAAGCAGCTCATCATAGTTTACCGTCTTCGTTAGATAAAACCTCCTCTGGAGACCATACCTGGGGGGAGAAAAACTCCTCCGCAAGTCTCTGACTCGATCGAAACAAAGTCACACCATGTGTGGAGAGATATCCATGTCTCCCCTGTCCGCACCTCAGCCTCCCCACTCCTCACCCCCACCCCTCCTCACCTGCCTACTCACCCCCCACCTCCCCTCTCCTCCCCCAGCTCCTCAACTGCACCACCGCTCTCCTCACTCCCCCCTCCTCTCCACCTCCTCCGCACCCCACCTCCTCACCTGCCCTCCTCACCCCGCACCTCACCCCTTTGTCACCTCCTCCCCATCCCCCCTCCTCACCCACTTTCCTCCCCCTCCTCCCCCCCTCGCCCCCAATCCACCTTCTCAGCCCCAGCCTCTTCTGACACACATCGCCACACAGTGTTCAGAGCTTAAGCAAAGGGGACCCTGCCGTGTGTAATTGGCTGCAGCGTTTTGCCCATCCCAAAAAATTCACGTCAATTCACTTCACAGCATATTTTGTGTGAAGCTCTTGGAGATATCTCAGAAGACATGATAAAACTCTGTATCAAATGCTAGGATTATTATTATTATTATTCGCTCTCTCTACCAGGTAAGTTTGCCTTTGCTATTGAGCATCGACCGTTACCAGGGCAGCACCCACAGTGTGAGCGAGATGGTAAAGCCAAGGTTTGCGTCCCTGCCTGGTTTTGAGATCTACTTTAAAGGTCCCACGGAGTGATCTGAAAACAGGACTGTTGTACTGGCCCACAATCCCCCGACTAGATTTGGTGGTTACCTGCGCGGGAGTTTTATGGGATCTTACTGTGTGCAAAATTGGAATTTGTCCACACGTGCCCTGTCGTCATGCTTGACGACAACACCAACAACAACAACTTCGATTTATATCCCGCCCTCCATGCCGGACGGCGTCTCAGAGCGCTTCGCAATAGCGGATCCCGGGGCCGAGCCAGGGGAAATGGCCATCTCTTTCGGTGTGTCTGCCGATTTAGTTAGATGTTGAAGATCCCAGGGAATCTTTAAGGTCCATCTGAACAGGTAGACAGACACTCTCCAGCAAGTCCAGCACAGCAGAACCGAGATATTCAGCTGGCTCCAGTGACCGTCGGTGGCTACATTTGTTGAATGGTAATGACGGAACAAACTGGAGGATGATATCTCGAGTATGAAAGCATTTGCAGAAAACACAGCAAAGCGGAATGAGCCGCTCTGCCCACTTAGCAGCCAGGAGATGACAGTTACACCTTCGGGTCTTTGGTTCGTGTCCCACTGATGGCAACATTGCAACTTGCCGACCAGCCTCTGATGCCAGTTTCATCAACTGCCTCTGTCTCTCTTTCTCTCTCTCTCCTTCTCTCTCTCTCCCCCTCTCACTCTCTCTGTCTTTCTCGGGTCATGCGGTGGGGCAAGTCACTGCAGGAGACTCTGGATAATTCTGCCTGTTTGAGTTGATCTGTACAGTGGAACTGATGTATGTTAAGTAAAATAGAGATTTAATCTGTAACTCACACTGTGTCCACTCCCACCTCCACCCAGGCAATGAGACGCATAATTTTTCTTCACGAGGGAAAATACTAATCCTTGCATTTAGGAGGGTGCCCTTTTGCGCCTTAGATTCATCCCAAGGAGTTTCGCAGGATTCACTGTGATGTGCAGTGACTGTATTTTGCAAGTGATCACAGTAGCTAATGTGTGTGCAACAATATCCCACAAACAGCCAGAAAATGATTGACTGATTTCACCCACAAACTACACAGTCAATCCACTTTACAGTGTATCCTGCAAAATCTCGACCTTGATACAGTGTGTGCAAGGATTATTATTTTAAATTATTTATTCACATTATTATTAGGGATTGTTGGCTCGGACACCGAGAGAATCTCCCTTCTCTTTATGAACAGTGGTTTGAGAATATTTAGCCCCTTGTGAATAGTCCCCGGCTGACATTCACCTGAGCAGGTAGACAGAACCTCGGTTTAACGTCTCATCCGAAGTACGGTCACTTCGCCAATGCAGTGCTCTGTCTAGTCTGTGATCTCAAACCCCTTACGTGGGTGCTTAAACCCGCAAACTTCCGCCTCAGAGCCGAGAGTGCTATCGACTGAGCCAAAGTTGCAGAAGGAAGAGAGTTAAAGGAGCGGAGAGAAAAGGAAAGCTAATAAATCAAATCGAACCACTGTACTGCAGTTGACCAGAATTAAATGGAGTTAAAATTATTTACTATCGCTTTCAATGGTTTCAAAGGGTTTGTCAGTGCATCGATCGGAGCTGGGTTGATTCGGGTCAGTGAGGTAGGTTTTGTCCAACATCAACAGCCGATGTTTGGAGGGATTTGCACAGGCAGGATTTCAAATCCTTGAAATGGTGCTTGATTTAATGGGTGAAGGTGAGGTCAGCCTGCCAGGAATGGGCGAAAATGGTACAGTGGCCTTTGAATCCTCCATCTCACAGAGGGTTCCTTTGCCTTTCCCCCTCTCTTTGCCTGTCTTCAGATTGCACATGAAGACTTTCCTCTTTGGTCATGCCAGTCGCTCTCTCCCCAACTTGGTGTCCTACCACGCCATTGTTAAATGTACCGAGACGCTACCCTGTGTGAATAAATGCAAGTTCCTGTTGACTTACAAATGACAACTTTACTGCGATGTCCCATTGATAGTAAGGAGGCAGCTCACTAACTTTGTCATTACTGCTTCATGTGGTATGTTTTTCAAGGTTTGCAACACAAGATGGATGGTTGACCGACTCTCAGCGTATCAGAGAGAGCAGTGACTGTCTATTTTGCACATGTTGCGTATCGAAGCAGTTTGTTGGCATAGCATTTGATATGCTTAATGCCTAAATCCAATCTTATTTTATGTACAGTGCAGATTAAAAGGAAGAATCGGCAGGCATGGTCAGAAGGAATAAATTCACAATCAAAGAAAGCTCTTGGGGTGAAGGGCCTCCCACTCTCTCTCTCTCTCCTCTCCTTTCGCTGCACAGTGTATGTTTGAGTAGGAGGTAGAGGTGAGACCAGCAATGTGAGTAAGTGCTCTTGTGCAAGAGTTGCAAATTATAAATGGCCCTTACAAGTATTTAATTATTTAGGGTTGCTAACGGGGCCCTGCACATAAAGTTGAATCAGATATTTCCAACACAATACAAATGTTCAGTGCACAATTCTCTGTGAAAACCCAGCCTTTGCATCTGCAGCCATTAACATATTTGCGTTCACTGCAGTACTGTACATTGCAGACTCATATTTACTTCATAATTGTATGACGGCTCCAATCTTCACTGCACATGGAAACCCGTCACCAAACTTAAAGTGTGAAAACCAGACTGGGAGTTCCATAAATGTGTGCTACCTACACATTCAAACTGTCTTTTGTCTGGAATGGAATGTGTTCTCTCTCTCTATTGCTCCCCCCACCTGGATGGACTCACTGCTTACCTAATTCTGGAGGGTATTATCAGCAGGTTGGCAGGAGCTATGCCTTGCAGATCCCCGAGTTTGCATTAGTTTGTACTTCTGCTGGAGTCGAACCAGCTAAAACCACAAAGCTTGCCATTGAAAAGCTTGGCATGTTTCCCTGATGCTCTCCAGAGTTGATTGGGAAGAATCCTTGCTCACAGCATCCAGAGATCTTCCCCTCATAGTTCTGCCAATCAGCCAGGCTCATTATAATAATCCTTGCATTTAGTATAGCGCCTTGTAATATATGGCAAAGTGTTGAATTGACAAAATGTGTTGTGGCCAATATTTCATACGAAGTGAGTACGAAAAGGGTTAGAAGTGTTAAAGATTATGGAAATACTGTCACATTGGCTCGTTGGATTTGAAAAGCAATGTGAGGCAGAAGGTGAGAAAAAATATGGAACAAAGTTCCCCTCTGGGAGAGTGACTCAACTGAGTTCTACTGGGATCTGTGTGCACCATCCAATAAAGAGATTAGTTCTTGTTACATTATAAGATGTCAAGCAACAATAACAATAGATTACATTTGTGTGGTAGCAACTTTCATGTCAGTAGGACATCCCAAGGTGTTGGGCAGCCTGGAGCTGGTGGTTGGGATCAGGAGGGGCGGAGGGCGGGGAGGGTGTTTCATATTGCTTTAACGAGATAAGTGGCAATTGAATGAGACAAGTATAAAAGTCTTATGGGCAGAGTGATGGGGAAAGATTTGGAAGTGAGTGAAAAGAGGTTGATCTGACAGAGATTGACTTGTGAAATTTGAATTAAAGTACATGACTGAGTTAATCTATGTTACGTTTTGTGGATTAAATAACATTACAGAGAGCAGGGGTAGGTGAGTAACCAAAATTGTATGAGACAGAGGAGGAGAACGACCAATCGGGAGGATCTGCCAAGCAAATTGTCCCATAAAGGGGCAGGTGGAGTTTGCAATAGAGAAATCCAAGGTCATACAAAATGAGATGGACTGCAGTCATCATGTCATTCATTTTGTGGGACATTGTCCCTATGTGATTCTTCAAAATTCTTGCCCCAGCTGAAAGTGACCAGAAATACTGTAAGTGAAACTAGACCCTATTTGTCCATGTTGCATTTCACTCGACTCACTGGCTCCGGTTTCCTGTTTGTCCCTTGTGCCCTCGACTCCACTATTGGTGGACGTGCTTTCAACGCCCTGAAACTCTGGAACTCTCTCCTTCAATCTCTATGCCTTTCTCTCCTTCCCTCCCCAACTTCAAATCCAACCTAAAGTCTTTGCTTTTTGATCATGATTACAGTCACGTCCCATCTTCCCTCTCCGCCCAGCTCCTTGTCAGACTCAGCCATTGTCAAGCACTCTAGGACTCTACCCTGTGGTAAGGGTGCTATTGAATACATGTTGTTGTTGTTGTACTTGTCCTGTAGCTCAGTGAAGTCTCAGTGGTTAGAGCACTCGCCTTACAAGCGTGAGATCTGTGTTTCGAATCCAGCCAGTTCACGGCAAAAACCTTGGACAACTTTCCTTACTTTACACTCCTGATAATAATCCCTCCAAAAAACACACAATAGTAAAATTGATCATTTCAATCCAGGACTGATGCAGGCAAAACCCGGAAATCAGTGCTTTTCTGCAAAGGCAGAACAGTGAAGTAAGTACTGTATAAGGTAGAGCAAGTGGTTTTAAGGTGAAGCTACAATCTATCGACTTAAACAATGAATGATGTGTGTCAGCCTGGGTCAGTCGGAAGCACTCTCGCCTCAAGCCTCCTAGGATTCACAGTCCTGGCTAACGTTCCAGTGCAGTCTATGGGGGCCCTGTTTTGTCAGAGATTCAGCTCTTTGAATGAAAGGCTAATCCAAGGTCCCGTCTACCTGTTCAGGTGGACATTAAAATGTACATTTTTAAAAATTGTTCATTCGTTTTGTGGCTGTTTGTCGGTTTCATTGCTGTGTCTGTGCACACAGTCACTACAGTTGACTGTAAAAGCCTGCGAAGCTCTTCAAGACATTCCACTGATGTGAAAGGCAAAATAGAAATGAACGGATTACTATCTTGCAATTATAATGTGAGGTTGACAGCTACAAGCTTCAGTATTGTCATAGAGCTCAGTGTACAGAGCAGTGCAGGATGGCGTAACACATCACAAATAGTAGATAACTGATGAGAGAAAAAAGTTCTGATCTGCTTTAACCTTTCAATTATTTACCTTGTTTAACGTTAAAAAAAACTCATGCTGCGAACTGGTATCAACTCATCACACAAAGAAGTAGCGATGAGGAGATGAGATTTAATTTGAAAGTGGATTAGAGATGCAACAGCAGCAGTGTGACAGCGTTTAACCTGTCAAGGGGCAGTTTGTTCTCCATTTTAATGTAGATTTTATATCAAAGGTGCGATGAATTGAGCATGGGAATCGATAAGGCATTTGTAAACTGTCGGAACGAACGCACCATTTTACGAGCTTTCCAAACGGGAAAGCGCTTTCATATAGTAACTGGCAAACCTTGCGTTTGATATGGAGCTCCTGTAGTTGAGTGGTTAGAGCACTCGCCTTACAAGCGTTAGACCTGTGTTCGAATCCAGGCAAGTCAAGGTGAAACTTTGGGCAAGTTTCTTCACTCCACATGTCTAATAATAATCCCTTAAAACAAACCACAATAATAAAATTGGTCGTTTCAATCCACGACTGTTTGTGGGACACTGCTGTGCACAATTGGCTGCTGCGTTTCTCCCACAAATATACAGTCAATTAACTTTACAGTATATTCTGTAAAGTGCTTTGAGATGTCTAGAAGATATGAAAAGCGCAATATCAAATGCAAGGATGTTTATTATTATTATTACATAGCACCTTATCACGTCGTCAAGGAGTTTCAAAGCACTTCACATGACATACTGTAAAGTGGAGTGACTATATTTTGTGGGTGAGCTAAACGTGGCTGCCAATTTATTCCTTGTATTCCTGAGGAGTGAAATGAGCTAGAGCTCAAAAAGAGACCACAGTATAGGGCAATATATAACGTCTGCTCACTTGTCACTCATGTCAGTTTCCCCTTATCTAAGTTGACCTGAGGGCAGAGTCAGCAGAAAGTACAAGGCAGCCTTTTCTGGAGCCAGAGTGCCATCAATCATTGTACAAATGATCAATGTCATGTGAACTTCACAGCAGCAACAACTTACGCTACCCTTTGGACATTGAGGTGTCAAAATTATTGCTTGACGCTGGTCCGCTGTGTGAAAATAGGATGAGTTATTTTTAAAACGAGCAGCCCATTCATTAATACTCCAATACCCAAGCTAAGCTGGCCGTTATTGAATCCATGCAGTGAGGCGGAAAATGAGTTTGTGGAACCCCCTCACTTTTGTTTTTGCTATCTGTAGCAAGATCTCTCGCTACGGTGTGGTGTTTCCAGAATCCCTGAGTGTCAGAGATGTCAATATTACTTCATTTACTTTACGATATTGGTGGTTTGTCCAATTTGGACACCTTTGGTCTTTTCATATTGAATGAATATGTCAGCCTTCCATTGAGCGCTGATAAAACAACTTTCCCCACCCACCACCACCATCGTTAAATGCGGTTAATACCTTTGCAATTTCCCGATAAGTTTAATGTTTTACTCAGGTTTTTAAGCGCCACCATTAAGATTATTAAGTTACAGTCGAAGAGTTCCCTCAACAAATAATCCCCTTTCAAACAGTCATTGATTTAAACCCTGTCTCACTTAAAATTGACATTACTATTTTACCATAACCTTAAGGGTAGGATTAGTGTGTCAATATAATAGCCGCAAATGAACAAGCCCAGATCAAGAGAGTTGCATTTACAATTTACTTTGACCTTCTCTTCTCTGATGATTGAGGAAAAAATCCAGTATAAAGGTCTTCATACCTGATCAATATGCATCTTGCGTTATGCACTAATATCAAGGGAAATGGTTCTATAGGGCACTCTAATAGGTAATTTGGAGGTCATTACATTTACTGTATCTCTTTACTGCGGTTAGAAGCAAACCCTCAAATCCTTAAGACTCATCTTTCACACTTTGTTCAAGAGCTCTGGTTCTGTTCATAACTTAGGTTGGACTCAATATCAGATGAGCAGTTAGTTGATTATTTGGTCAGTTAGGTTTGATTTCGATAGAGAGATGTTTGTGCGCAATTGGCTGCCGCGTTTCGCCCACAAACGTAGAGTCAATTCACTTTATATTGGGTGAAGCTCTTTGAGACGTCTAGAAGATGTGAAAAGCGCTATATCAAATGCAAGGATTATTATTATTATTATTTAAAGGTTTATGGGAAAAATTGGAGATGAGAAGAGTGAGTGAGTGAGATGAGCGGCGAGTTAGCCGTGAGCACAGGAGTGATAAGACTTCCTGGATTCTGTAAGCAGTGGGCGTGCTATCAGACAATGAAGTGCTTATTCTTCACTTGTTCTGCTTCAGTGGTTTGGCTCATTAACTCTCGCCCAGGCTGGCTATAGTCCTACCACAGCACTGGTGTGGCCAGTGCCCTTCTCAACCACAGACATACAACAGACCCTTTGAATCAGATCCAAGGTGGTGGTGACAGTGATGACAAGAGAATAAAGTACTTTAAGGAGGTGGTGTTGTCACAGCAACTACCCCCTCATCTACTGCTCATCAAAGATGTACATGTTGTGAGAAAGGGATGAGGATTTGCTTCACTCCTGGAATCAAAGAGGAGGCACATTGAGCCTACCCACAACTAACCTGGATACAGGCTGGGAAAGGTGGAGGTCTCAGAGTTGGTCTGAACTGCCTTGTGCAGTCTCCAAGCACTCGGGGGGCATCTGAATCTGTTGGATTACCGACAACATAAAGTCAGTGAAGCAACAGCAACAACAAACTGCATTTGTGTAGCGCCTTTCACTTCAGGAGGACGTCCCAACAGCAAGGTTTTCCTTTGTAATTTGCCCATTATTTTGGTGGCGGCTCCATCTCCACTTTGGCCACATAAGGAGGAAGACTTTAGTTCAATGAACCCTGACAGGTATTCCAGATCAGACAACCGTGCTTGTTAAATTACCTCTTCCAAAAGCCCATGTGGAGACATGTGGCGACAGCCAGGTGTGAAGCTCCATAATTAAGATTCCCATGCTGGAAGATTACCAATGATTGCTACTCCTTCGTACAACTCTATCCATCTCTCTGTCTTTTAAGTATCCATTTACCCAACACAGAATCTCTCCATCGCCCACTCAGCCATGGTGCACTTGCACACACAATGAAATGGAGTCCTGTAGCTCAGTGGTTAGAGTACTCGCCTTACAAGTGTGACACCCGTGTTTGAATCCAGGCAGGTCAGGGCGAAACCTTGGGCAAGTTTCCTTACTCCTCACTCCTAATAATAATTCCTCCGAAAAAATAATAAAATTGTTAATTTCAATCCACGACTGTTTGTGGGACACTGCTGTGCGCAATTGGCTGCTGCGTTTCACCCACAAATATACAATCAATTCACTTTACAGTGCATTCTGTGAAGCGCTTTGAGAGGTCCAAATGTTGTAGCCCATCTCGCAATCCAACCTTTACCTTGATGCACATATAAGAACATAAGAATTAGGAGCAGGAGTAGGCGATTCCGCCCTTCGAGCCTGCTCCGCCATTCAATAAGATCATGGCTGATCTTCTCACCTAACTCTGATTATCTGTCCTATCCCCATATCCCTTAATCCTTCTATTTCTCAAAAATCTATCAGTCTCAGCCTTGAAAATGTTCAAGGACTGAGCATCTACAGCCTTCTGGGGTAGTGAATTCCATAAATTCACTACCCTCTGAGTGAAGAATAAGGGGACGTAACAATAATAATCTTAATCCTTGCATTTGATGAGCACCTTATCACGTTGTCGAGCCATCTCAAAGCGCTTCACTGAATATGCAGTAAAGTGTAATGACTGTGTTTTGTGGGCGAAACATGCGGTAACCAACGTGCAGATATCTGGTTCTTTGCGGGCTGCAGAAATATAATCTGCTCAAAGCTGCGACAGGACTCGGTACTGTTTGCAAGACTATTATGTGTATTTTATAATTTGCAGAAGCAGTTTCCCGTGACGCGGGCGAGTTGCCTGGAAACGCAGTTGATAACTCAGACACAAGAGTGACAAGATACCATTTGTGGACGCGACGTTTAACTTCCATCAGATTAGATTAATTCCTGAGCTCGGCTCAGGCTAGTGCACACGGAACATTTAGTGCAGATAGGGAAATGATTCACCCCCCCCCCCCCCCACCCACATAAATATGATACATTTTCACTTTCACAAAAAGACATGTCCAGATGCGAGGGCATTCACCACCACCAACAACAACAACAAAATTACATTTGTACAGCGCCTTTCACTTCAGGAGGACGTCACAAGGCGCAAATGTCAAAGTGATGTTCTGAGATTTTCCCCATGGATTAGGAATGCAAACAAGTCCCAGCAGCAATGCCGAGAAATAGATAACTTGACAATCACATTCACTCACTGACAATAAATAACACTGTAGTATTTTTTTGCTGGATTCAGGTGGTGCAAATTGCTGGCAGTCTGTTTGAGGACAGAACTTGTCCGGGGAGAGAAAATTAGTAGAATTAAGGAAGCGATGTAGCTTTGCGATCAACTGAACATGTTGAGGTGAGGAGGGGGTTTGCTGGGAATACTGTAATCTCAAGTAAAGAAACAAACAAGAGGCAATGGACGAGAGTTATTGGGCACTCGTGTCATCTGGAGGGTCCAGAAATCCATTGGTTTAACAAGCGGCATAAAGCCACAAACCAGAGTGGTTGTTAAAGAAAGCAAGCTGGAGAGTAAGTAATTGTGAACGCTGCCTGGTGCAAATTCATCAGGAGCCTCAGTCAAACTTATCAGGAAATAACAGCACTGCTGGTGAAAGCAACAGCATTCTTGTTACAGAATAAATTAATATCTGAAGCTGCAGAATCCACCATATGTTATGAAATACATGATGTATCATGCTGGTTCCTCGTATCGCTTCCGTCTTTGGGACTTGTAAATCACTCCTGCTTAAAGCTAAAAGGGGATAATGAAAAGAAGGTGGATTAGGGCTGCAAGTGTAATTATAAATAAGTAAACCCATAAATAAATTACTTTTAAAAAAAATATCAAAAATTGATAAGGAATGGTGACTGGTAAAGAGAACTGTGCTGTATAAATCATTGAGTGAATTAATGAATACATTCCTATT